>CM053588.1:49773628-49801538 GCA_028646515.1 Pseudochirops corinnae
AGTCCGCCCCCTCCCCTCGGGAAACTGCCCCTCCCCCCTCTCGCTTCGGGGGGGGTCCCTCCTTTCCCCACACAACTACCCCCCCTTCCTGCCCCTCCCCCGCCGACTTCTCAGGTCCCTATCAATAGGCGCGACTGTCTTCCCTCCCTAGGCTCCATGCCCCTCACCTGCCATGTCCCGGACCCCGCCGCAGAGGGAGGCGCATCACTGCCGGACGAAGGCCGGGGACGGCACCTCAGAGCAGACAAAGGGCGCCGCCATGTTGGAGCCGGGCGGAACCGACCTCACTGTGTTTCCCACGGCCGCCGCTTCCGGCGCATGCGCCGCTGTCGTCCGGGCCGACAGGCAAGCAGATAGGGCGCATGCGCCGTGTCCCAACCTCGACCCTCCGGAACCCTGGGGAATTTAAGGGAAAGAGGGCCAGAGAGTCACGTGCAGACCTCATCTGGGCGCTGCCGTGGCACTTGGGTCGAGCCAACACTGTAGGGATACAGTTGAGTTTTGGAGTCAGTTCTCAAATATGTCGACCTCTTCTTCCTTTCACCCTTACAGCGTATAACCAGAGACAATTGTCAATTTAGTGAAATTCAAAAAGTAAACAAATTATAAATTCAGGAAGTGCCGACTGTGCTAGACACTGCATCAGGCACTGAGGAAACTGATAAAAATGAGTCCCTACCCTCAAGACGCTTACATTCTACTGATACAGCTTATACAGTGCCAACTCTGTACCAGACACTGTACTAGGTACTGAGAAAACTGACAAAGCAGTCCCTGCCCTCAAGACACTTACAGTCTACTGATAGAACTGTGGAAATAATGCAAAGTAATGCCATAAAGTCAGTTAATAAATACCAAGTGCCTATAATATGCCTCCCAATGGGCTTAGGGCTAAAAATTGAGCTGAGGAAATGCCTAGTGTAAGAAAGTGATACCTAAGCGAAGTCTTGAATGGATCTAGGTATACCAAGAGCTGGAAATGAAGAGGGACAGCTTTCCAGGCATGGAGGAAAGTCAGTAAAAAAACTGAAGAGATGGGCAGCCTATATGAGAAAGCAAGCCAGTTTGGCTGGAATGGTAGTATAAGAAATGTGACAAATATCAGATCAGATAAGTCAGGAATGTTATAGACTGGAACCAAACTGTGAAAGGCTCTAAAAGGCAGGCAGAGGAGTTGGGTCTTACAGCTGGGTTCTAAAAAATCCACTGCACAAGTTGTGGTTACCCAATAACAAAAAAAGATCTTGGGTGTTTTAGTGAACTGTGAGTGGGGGTGGAGTGGAAATGACATTAGTCTAAGTTGCTTTAACAGCCATTTGGAGGGAAGTAATAGACCTGCTTCATTTTGCTGTCTTTAAACCATATCTGGGGTATCATTTTCTAAAACATTAAATCAGCATTTTTGTATTTATTTCTGTTTGTTCCATACATACTTAAATATGTCATCACCCCCATTTGAATGTAAGCTTCTTGAGAATAGGGGCTGTTTTATTCTTTTATTCCCAGTGCCCCACACATAGTAGATGCTTACTAAATATTTGTTGGTTGATTTTTACTGATTCAAATTTTTTTTTTTACTCCTTTTGATCTTTTTCTTCTCGGTCAAGTCAGAATCCCTACCTATACAATTCCTGTTGAAAAACTATTACTATTGAAAAAACAAAACTCTCCAACCAGGTGTCAATCACCTGCTAGTGCTTTGTAGTAAATGTCAAGAGGGGGAGGCAAAGTAAATGTTGAAATGTCTCAAAAATCAAAATCTGTACCAAAAATAAATTCAAGCACAACTAGAAACAGTTGAGGTTCAGAAAAGCTAGGCAAGTTGGTTTTTTGTTTTGTTTTGTTTTTTTGGCTAGAGGAATGCTACCATAAACAGGCTCTGAGCTATTTGCTAAATAGGATGAAAAGAAAGAGCCAGGTACACCTGAAGGCTTTCAAAAAGCCCACACAGGAGGAAGATGTTTGGAATTTAAAGATTTCAGGAGAGTGGGCCTTGCTTTTCACTCTGATGAAACCAAGAGCAATGCTAGAAAAAGGTTGTCTCACCAAACTATTGTACAATGTGAAAGTATTTGCAGATCCTATACTTGATTGCACGCCACCATGGGGGGGGGGAGGGGAGAAAATCTGAAACTCAAGTGATTGTGGAACTGAATCTTGTAAATTAAAAGTAAATGAGTAAATAAAAAAAAAAAAAGAAAAAGGTTGTCTCAGAAGTTAGGGCTACCAAGGCATATTGGTAAAGAGTAGCTTGTCAACCAGAGATGTGGCTCATGCCCTCTCCCCGCTCCATACCCTACTGAGTACAGACATATCCTCCTTCTGTTTGTGTGCAAGCACCTGCCCAGTTATTAACCGATCTAGTTCTTTCTGGTGAGACTTAAGCGGGGCTTTGGACTTGGAGATTTCGTAAATATTGTCCCCATGCAGACCCAGCCCATATCCCTCTATTGCCTGAATCAGGTGCCAAGTAATGATGAGCCACAGCAGGAAGAAAACTCCGACCTATCATCCCTGGCTAGAGATTTCTTGTATCATTTTTGATACTGTACAGCAACAGGTGTCTCTAGGATATCTGATGTGGCGGAAAGGGATGTGTGGCCTCACCTAGGGAGGGGTCACCTTCTTGTACATAATGGTTTGCATGCTGTCTCCCCCATTAGACTGTGAGGTCTTTAAGGGAAGGGACTGGATTTTCCCTCCACCCCCACCTCCTTTCTATGTATTCTCAGCACGTAGTACAGTGCCTGGTACGTAGGGAGCACTTAAGGCCAATTGACTAACTGACCATCAAAAGAATGAAGTGCATTTGTTACTACTGTTGTTGAAGGACCTGAAGGTATAGAATCTTCCGGGACTAGAGAAGCTCATTACCGATGCTATCAGTATGGCCACTATCAAGGAGATGCTTGACCAGAGCACCCAGGACTGCAGGTGGACTTCTGCATTGGCCCAGAAATTCAAAAGTACAGAGCAACATTGTCAAGACCTTCATTCCATCAAGGAATGATATGACTGATGTATAGCAGTTCTGTTAGGGACTGAGCAGCAGGTTCTAAAAGCCAACCAGTCAGTTGATAAGCATTTATTATGTATCTACTGTGTATTGTGCTTTGCACTGGGGATACAAAGAATGAGATAATCCTTACTAGGTGGCATATTGGATAGATTTTAGAGTTGGGAAGACCCGAGTTTGAATTCAACCTCAGACTCTTATCAGCTGTGTGCCCCTGGGCAAGTCACTTGACCTTTCTCCATCCCCACCCCATCTCCCTCTCCCTCTCAACAGACGATCTTGTCTAGGTTTTACTGTAAAAATGTGAGACCATCAGTCATTAACAACTGCATCTCCTCCATTCCACACCTCAAAACCAATTTTCTCCACCTTTGCTCTTGTCTCTGAGGACAAGGTGGTCCTTTGTGGCAATGCCAGCCCCTCTACTTGTGCCCCTTATCTCATCTCCTTCAGGGGCTTGATCAATCCCTTGTCTTGCATCATCAGTCTCTCCTTATATAACAGCTCCTAAGCATGAACCTACAACACACTCAAGTCTTCTACAGCCTTTAAAACAACTTCTTTCACTCTGTCATCCCCTCACTTTCCCCTTCCATATCAAAACTCCTAGAAAAAAAGTAGCCTGTGCTGTTTGCTTCCACTTTTTTACCTTCCACTCCTCATCACAGTAGTCTGGCTTCCTGCCATACTACTGAAGGAAAACTGCTCTCTCCAAGATTTATCTACCATCTTTTAATGTCTAAAATCATTAGCTCCCATGGGTTCAAGTATCATCTGTGTTCCCATGTGTCCCAAGTCTCTACTTTTTTTTTTTCCTTTTTGGAGGGGAGAAAGCAGGGCAGTTGGGGTTAAGTGACTTGCCCAAAGTCACACAGCTAGTAAGTGTTAAGTATCTGAGGCCAGATTTGAGCTCAGGTCCTTCTGACTTCAGAGCCAGTGCTCTGCTCACTGTGCCACCTAGCACCCCCCACCCCAAATCTCTATATCCCACCCTAATCTCTCTCTTGAACACCAGTTCTGTGTCCCTGGCTGCCTTTACCTGGATATTACCTGGATGTCCGCCAACAGCTCAGACTCCACAGGTTATGATCTTCCTCCCCTAAACCTGCCTCTCATCCAGACTTCCCTTTCCTGTTGAGATCACCAGTATGCTTTTCAGCTCTTCTCCCTGCCTTCACCTAATGCCTGGATCCCCATCAATTCCTCTTAAGAATCCTACCTTTTCTCAAAGCTAAGCTCAAATGTCATTTCCTTTTCCAAGAGCTATTAATTTGGGGTCTACAGAATGTGAACAGATTTCATTGATGAATTTGGATGGGGGAAATACATCCTTATTTCAATATGACTGTGTTCCTTGGTAATGCTGAGCATTTTATTTTATGCATTTAAAGACAGCTTCTGAGGAGGGGCCGTGAGGTTTCACCAGATAGCCCAAGGAGTCCGAGGCACAAAAAAAGTGAAGAACTTCCGTCCTCGCTTCCGCCTTTCCTGATCTTTCTGATTGTTAATGTTGTCTTCCTCCTCAATCTACCTTGTATTTATTAATCTGTTGTTAATAATAATAATAATAACCAGCATTTATAGAGTCCTTTAAACATGTTTTACATTATTATTTAAATTGATCTTCACAACTACAACCCTGTGAGTTAGGTTCTATTTTTTATCTCCATTTTTCAGAGGAAGAAACTGAGACTGAGGTTAAGTGACTTGCCCAGAGTCACATAGCTAGGGAGTGTCTGCCTCTCTTTCCTTACCCCAGGAGAATAAAAGATCCTTGAGCTCAGGTATTCTTTCAAAGTTACCCCTAGTGGTAAAACCACAGTATTGAAATACCTGCATTCTGCACAGTGCAGCACAGACAGACAAGATAGGCACTGGAAGGGTGCTGTGGACTGAGTCTCTTTTCTCATACATGATGGACCAGCCGCCCCTTGGGATCCCTTCTCAGCAAGAGATTCTGCATTTCTGTTGTCCCCTCTACAAAGCCCTTCCCCGAGTCACAAACCCCATGGTCTTATTTGGGGTGCCCATGTGTAAGGGGAGTGGGAAGGCCTGGGCACTGGGAAAGGGATTGTCATTAACTACCAAGAGCATTGGATGCAGTCAGCTCTCTGCAATTTTAGGGTGTTTCTCTAGCACGGTAGTGTTTATAAAGTGATTTTCTCATGAGTACATCTTTTGTATCTACTTATCTAAGCACACGGTGTTTACCCCCAAACAAACGTCTGTTCTTTGAGGGCATCCCCAGAACCTAGCTCAGTGCCTGGGCACATAACAGCTGCTTAAGAAAGCCTGCAGTGCTCACAACCTTGTGAGATAGGAAGTGCAGATATTGGTGTTTATTTCTGTTTTACTGATGAGGATTTGGAAGTTCAGACAGGCAAAGGGACTTTATGAGGTTGAACAACTTGAAAGCAGCCAGGACAAAATTTGGGTATAGGATTTGATAGTGGAGTTCTCATAAACACAACTCTTATGGCACAGTGTATAGGGAGTAGGGTCAGGAAAACTTGGGTGTAAATCTGACCCCAGACTCTTACCAGCTGTATGACCCTAGGCAAGTCACTTAACATCCACCTGCCTCAGTTTCCTCATCTGTAAAATGGGCGAAATAGTAGCACTTGCCTCCCAGAGTTATTGTGAGAATCAAATGAGATAATATTTGTAAAGTGCCTTGCAAACCTTAAGTGCTATGGAAATGATGTCATCATTTGTATTAGAGCTAGTCATGAGAACCTTTCCTGCCCATCTCAGAAGGCACAGGGGTAAGGAGGAGGAGATGGGGAGAGAGACAAAGACAGATACAGACAGACAGAGACAAGACACCAAGACTGAGATGTGGAGAGAGACAGAGACAGACCGAGACTGGGACAGATAGAGACAGAAAGGGACAGAGAGACCAAGACTGAGACATGGAGAGAAAGAGACAGAGACAGACCGAGACAGAGAGGGACAGAGAGACAGATAGACACAGAGAGACCAAGACTGAGACATGGAGAGAGACAGAGACAGACCAAGACTGGGACAGAGATAGAGTCAGAAGGAGGTTGGGGTAGGGGGCAGGGAAAGGAAGGAAAAAGAGAAGTGGGGGTAGAAAGAGAACATCAGTCAGGGAATGAGTGCTCTGGTGTGTGGTTCCCGAGGTAATTTCAAATCTTGCCCAATATGTGGTGTTGAGACTGCAAACAGACCTTTGTCCACTC
The DNA here is from genome assembly GCA_028646515.1 of Pseudochirops corinnae. Lineage (NCBI taxonomy): Eukaryota > Metazoa > Chordata > Mammalia > Diprotodontia > Pseudocheiridae > Pseudochirops > Pseudochirops corinnae. The sequence continues at coordinate 49,779,848 of CM053588.1, forward strand.
CCCCTAACATAGGACTTTGGTGTTCGGTGTGAAAATAAAAAGTGATACTCAGGACATGAGCAATTCAGGGTCCCAGAGGCTGCTGCCCCCCATATCCTTCTATCCCTCCCACAGCCACAGTTCAGAGCTCCCCTGGACTCTTGGACCCCCGAGACCAAACAAACTGTGGCTCTCTGTTGTCCCAGGTCTTTTCTTAACCTAGAGAATCCCCCTCATATGATGGCCCCCATAGGACTGAGTACTGAACTCTTGGGCAGAGTCAAGGCTTCCCAATGGATTTCCCTCTTCAGATATGGCTGTGGACAGGACTTCAAGGTCAAGAGATGACCTGTGCAACTTGCTTTTGGGGTCCATAGGAAATGCTTAACCAGTGATTCTCCACTGAATCATTGCTCTATCAGCCAGAGGTCTCTACCACACTTGCTGGTGCAGGGGCAGTTCTGTTTGGCTGGAAAGATCACTTAGCAGACCTGGGTTCTAGTCCCAGAATGCCATGAACTAGCTCTGTGACTTGGGACACATTATTTCATCTCTCTGGACCTGTTTCCTGATTTATAAAATAAGAGGAATGGACTAGGCCACTCCCAGCTCTGACATCCTATGTTCTAAGGGCCCTCCCAGCTCTGACATCCTGTGTTCTAAGGGCCCTCCCAGCTCTGACATCCTGTGTTCTAAGGCCCTCCCAGCTCTGACATCCTGTTTTCTCAGGCCCCTTCCAGTTCTTACATCCTGTGTTGTAAGGCCCTCCCAGCTCTGATATCCTGTGTTCTAAGGCCCCTCCCAGCTCTAACATCCTGTGTTTTAAGGGCCCTCCCAGCTCTGACATCCTGTGTTCTCAGGCCACTCCCAGCTCTGACATCCTGTGTTCTAAGGACCCTCCAAGCCCTGACCTCCTGTGTTCTAAGGGCCCTCCCAGCTCTGACATCCTGTGTTCTAAGGTCCCTTCCTCTTCTGACACTCCATTTTCCAAGGGCTCTCCCCACACTGACAGCCTAGCATTTTATATAGAACCCAGAGCACACTGACTTTCTGGTACAATAGCAGTGCGTGTTTCTGCCACAACAATCCTCAGCATTTTATTGATGAGCACACAGCCTCATTCCTCAAGCTTCTTACCTCCCCCAGCCTCAGGCAAACATTCCTCTTGGGAGAAAACAAAAAAGAGAGCTGAAAGGCCTTCCCAAAGATGCAAGAGAAGGCTGAAGCCCCAGCTGAAAGCCAGGAAATGTTTGTCTGTAATGGACCTGATCCCAGGAGTCTGGAGCCCACAGCTCTTCCTTCCTCTTTTCTGCCCACAAAGGACTTGATGGGGTTTATAATGCAAACTTAGTGATGAAAGAAATCACCTAACTGATTCTCACCAGTTCCTGCTGCTCTGGCCTGATGCAGCTGGGACCTTAAGTCTAATCCCTGGGCTAAGCTGGGTCACTGGGGGCAGGGGAGGATGGGAGAGAGACAGAGGGAGGAAGGGAGGCTATTTTCCACTTGCCAGAGACACTGTAAGTACAGGAGTGGGGAAAGCAACCTTCCCAGAAGACCCAGGTTTTCCTCTGGGGAGCAGAGTAGGGACAAGAGAGCAGCCTGCAACCAGATCTTGCAACACAACCCAAAGCCATGTACTTAAAATCCCACCTGGAGGACAGTGCAGGTAAGTGGAAGACGAGTTTCTTGGAATTCAAACAAAATACTCAGAAGGAGGGGAGACACGAAATGATGGAAGGAGGTGTTGTGGTGTGGAAAGAGATTCAGGGCTCAGAATGAGCTGGACCTTGAATCAAGTTCTGTCTCAGACACTTGTTAGCTCCGTGACTTTGACAAATCCTTTGAGCTATCCAAGCTTCTGTTTCTTTCTCTATGAAATGGGCATAATTCAAGTAAGAGAATATACAAAGAATTTTATCAACCTGAAAGTGTGATAAAAATGCCAATGATCATTTGTGGGGGAAAATATACATGTTGTACTCTACATTTTAGGCCCAAGTCCACCAGAATAATTTTATTTAATTTAACATTTTTTTAAAATATCCAAATCATTTCTGACTTAGAGAGAAAAAGAGAAAGAGATGTCTAACCTGTCATAGTTCTCCCACGCTCTCTGGTGTGACTTTCTAAGACCATTTAAGGTTATATTTATTGGAATTTTGAAAGAGGAAGTTCATACTATGTAAGATTACGCATTTGAAGTTAATATTCCAAGATAGTTAAGTACCTTAACCAAGTCACTAACTCATTCTTCTTAGGGACCAATTCCACACCCTCAAGTAAATCAAATAAATCAAGAGTTGTTCTGGATTGTATCTGACTCATCTTGACCCCATTTGGCGTTTTCTTGGCAAAAATCCTGGAGTGGCTTGCCATTTCCTTCTCCATCTTATTTTATAGATGGGGAAACTGAGGCAAACAGGGTGAAGTGACTTGTCCAAGGTCACACAGTTAGTAAGTGTCTGAGGCTGTAGTCAAACTCCAACCTTCCTGACTGTCCAATGCCCTACCTACCTGGAAAAGAAGGTTGTGTTCTGTCTAGTGCTTTAAAAATATGAGTTTCTTTCACAACTTTGGGGCCATTTTTGAGGCCCTTCCCACCCCCAAATCCATTTCTTTAGAGTCAAACCTAGGAACTGACTTGTCCTCCTTGAAAACTGTCTTCATCTTTTTCTGTCCCCATCTTGTGCCTGACAAATCCTCATTTTAGACTTCCTCTCATCATCAATCTTTGCTCAGTCTCACTTGTAGACCTTTCAAAACCATCAATTGAATCCAAACTTCACAGAACAATAAAAGGATTTCTTGTATGAAGTCTGGATTCAGTCAAAGGGCCACACTTGAGGACTTAGAAGGCCACATTCGGCCTCAAAGCTGAAGGTTCCCCACCCCTGATAGAGAGACGGGAATATCAAGGAGAAGAGGGGGATCAACAGTGTCAAAGGCTGCAGAGAGGTCAAGAGGAATAAGGACCAAGGAAAGGCCATTGACTCTGGCAGCTAAAAGATCATTAGTAACTTTGGAGAGAGCAGTAGGGGTGGAATGATAAGGCCAGATTGTTGACGGATCATTTGAACATTGAGAAAACATGATGTATTAACACACAGCTGGCAATTTATACAGCATGTGATGTTCAGTAAAATGCTCTAAGTACCTTATCTTTATTTGAGACCCATGACAACCCTGAGAGAGATTCTATGGGATACTGGAAATAATGCTGTTTGGAGCCAGAGGCCCTGGCTCTGCTGCTATTACCTGTATGACCTTGGATGAAGCTCGGTATGTCTCCGGAACTTAATTTCCTCATCTGTAAAATGAGGGAGATGACTTCTGAGGTCCCTCCCATGTCTGATTAAGTCTGTGCTTGGAGCCTGGCCAGGAAAGTACTCTTGTTACTCCATTTTACAGATAAGGAAAGTGAGTTTCAGAGGAGCTAAAAGACTTGTTCAAGATCAGAGCTTTAGCATTGGGAGGGATCTTAGAGGTCATTTAATTTAGCCTTATTTTGTAAATGAAAAAGAAAAAAGACCAGACAGGTGAAATGGTCAAGTAAGTGGCAGAGCTCAGTTCTTCTCTTTCTGCTATACTGCTATTTCCCCTTCTTTTCCCACCTGGTTACAGATTTCCCACCCCTGCTAGGTCTTCAGGACAGCCCTCTCTCCTGGTTCTACTCCTGCCTATCTGACAGCACATTTTTCTGTCTCATTTGCTGGATTCTCATCCAGATCATAGCCTCTAACTATGTGTCTCTTAGGGTTCTGTCCTTGGCCCTCGTCTCTTCTCTCTCTATACTACTTCACTTGGTGATCTCATCAGCTCCCATAGGTTTAATTTTCATCTTTTTGCTTGTGATTTCCAAAACTACCTGTCCTGCCTCAAACTCTCTGCTGAACTCCAACCTCACATCCTCAACTGCCTTTCAGACATCTCCAATCAGATGTCCAGTAGACATCTTAAACTCAATTATGTCCAAAGTGGACCTTACTATCTTTCTCCAAAATCTTCCCCATTTCCTCCCTTCTCTGTTACTATAGAGGGCAATGCCATCCTCCCAGTTACCCAGGCTCACAACCTACACTCTCTCTCCCCCCTTCTCCCTTTCCAATCTGTCCCTAAAGTCTGCCAATTTCACCTTTCTAACACCTCTCCATTATGCCCCACCTCCTGACACTGCTCCCCCTCTGGTGCAGACCCTCATCACCTTATGCCGTCTCAAGTCTCTCCCCACTCCAATCCATCCTCCATTCAGACTCCAAAGGGATTTTCCTAAAACTTAGGTCTAACCATGTCACCCCACTACCCAATCAACTCTAATAGCTCCCTAGCACCTCCAGAATAAAATACAAAATCCTATGGTATTTGAAACCCTTTATAACTTAGCCCTCCAGGTCCTGTCTCACCTTCTTTGTCTTCTCACACCTTCTTCCCTCCACATACCCTTCCATCCTGTGACACTGGCCTTCTTCAGATATTTCGAAAGGTCAACACTTTCATTCACCCTGAACTTCTCCCTGAAACAAAAGCCCATCTTTCAATAACCTTCCAGTAATTCTATGTGGATTGTCAGTCTCCATGGAATTAAAAGTTGTAGGTTATCCAACAGACAATGGAAAGGCATATGGTGGGTGTGAGTGGGCTGTAACTTATTAATAACAAAGAAAGACACTGGAGAAATCATGTAAAGAATATAACCAGGGGAATAGCTAAGCAGAAAAGTTGGTGATCCAGTTATATCCTGGGAGGTAACCAATGGATAGATTGCCTAACTGCCAGGTTGGTATCTGTAAGCCACTTAAACATCTGGTTCTCTGTTTCCTCATTTTCAGATGCCATCCAGAAGCAGGACACACCACCTCTCCACTCCAGGCATTTTCTCCAGGACTCCCTCTCTACTCACTCGTCTGTGTACACTGACCTCTCCTGCTTCTTTCACGTCTCAGCTAAAATCCCACCTTTCTACAGGAATCTTTCCCTTACCCTTCTTCTAGTGCCTTCTCTCTCTTGGTGCTTCCTATTTGTCCTATATATAACTTGTTTGTACGTATTTGTTTGCATGTTAATCTCTCCATTAGATTATAAGCTTCCTGGGGGCAGGGACTGTCTTTCACCTTTCTTTGTATCCTCAGGGCTTGGCACATATTAGGCCCATAGTAAGTGCTTATTACCTGACTGAATATTCATATTCCTTTGTAATATCATCTTATAGTATTTACCTCAATTCATGGGCTTGGAAGGCCTGATCCCCAACTGAATGGAAACAATCAATAAATTATTTTCAGTAAGACTAAGTAAGGATTCATTCCTCATGTGTATCTACCTGAGAAGAGGCTGAGAAAATACAATGTCCAAACTCGAGGGAGTTGGTTCAGATTATCAAAGAAACTCAGCCAGCTGTACCTGAGAAAGCAGAGCAAATGTCCCAGTTTTCAAAAAATGAAAGAAAACAAGAGCTTGACCTCTTTGGGAAAAGCCTAGAAGAAGTCATTAAAGAGATGGTTGGTAAAAATCTGGAAAGGGAAGCAGTGATTACAAAAAGCCAGTAAGACTTCATCAAGAACAGAGGATGCCAGACTAATTTTGTTTCCATTTTTAATAGGATTGCTAAATTAGTAGATAAGGGGATTGCTGTAGATATAGATTTTTAAGAAAGGCTTCTATAAAGTTTCTCACACTATTCTCACGTAGAAATTGGAGAGATTTGGATTAGGCAATAATTTAATCGGATGGGAGTCATTTAAAACTGGATAGATGGTTGGACTTAAAGAGTAGTTGTTAATGGTTTAATTTCAACATGGCAAGAGGTCTTCAGTGGAACACCACAGGGATCTCTGATTGGCCTTATGCTTTTTATAGAAGTAATTGATGAGAAAGTGTTAAAGGTATATTGAATTTGCAGATGTCACAAGACTGGAAGAGATGGCCAACACAGTAGATTATAAAATAAAAATCCAAAAAAGATCTTGGCAGGTTAAGAGTATTGGGCTGGATTTAATAAGGTGGAATTCAATGGTGATAAATGTAAAGTCTGGTGTTTGGGTACAAAAAATCAACCTTACCAGTAGAAGTGGCATGCTTAGAAAGCGGTTGTTCTGAAAAAGATTTGAGGGTCTCAGTAGACTACAAGCTCAATGGGAGTCAACAGATGGACTTGTTGACCAAAAAAGCAATGTGATCTTGGGCTGTATTAAGAAGGATATAGCCAACAGGTTATAGGGAGGTGATAGTCCCACTGTAGTCTGACTTTGTCCTGCCCCATCTAGAGTACTATCTTCACAGCAGAAGTGGTGGCCCTGCAGCTGCTTCTACATGACTGCTTCAGAAGCTCCCAGCCTGCAGACTGCAGGGGGGCCAAGTGATCATTCAGAGGCTAAGTGCTCTTGCCTTGAGCTGCCTGGATCAGGATTGCGGTTTTGGGTGGTGGTCCTGGGGTGCATTTTCAGTGAGCCAAAGCTGGTGGGTGCTGCAGCAGCCTCCTAATATCTACAGCAGCTGCAAAAACCCCAGCAATTTGGGACAAAGCGCTCCCCTCTGGAAGCAGAGTTCTGCAAAGCCAAAAAAGTCAAGTAATTGACTGCAACATGAGCAGGCAAAGGAAGCAAAGTAAAAACAGCAATCTACCTTTAGATTCCTTCTTTGGAGACAAAAAGGATCAAAGCATGGAATGAGAGGAAGACAACACAGTCAGAACTCCCATACCAAAAGCTTCCAAGAACAATGTAGACTGTTTACAAGCCATAGAGAGTACTCTCTTTAGTTCTGGGGAACAAGAACAACATTGGTGAGCTGGAGAGAATGTCCAGAGAAGGGCACCTGGGATAGGGAAAGGCCTTAAATCCATGTCATATAAAGATTATTGGAAGGGATCAGGCCATATTTTAGCTTAGAGAATAGAAAACACAGGGGGAACATGATAGATCTCTTTAAGTATTTAAAGTTATTTGGCTCCAGAGGCTGGAGCCAGAAACAAAGTAAGGAAATTGCCAATAAGTAAATTTAAGCTTGATGGGGGTGGAGCTAGAGCTTTCTAACAAATAGTTATTCCAGAATGGAGGTGGGGGACTCTCCTTTTACTGGCAGAGGCTGAACAACCATTCTTTTGAGCATGTGATAGTAGGGAATCCTTTGGGTCATGTGGGTTGGACTGGATGCTGTGATGAGGTCCCTTCCATAATTCCCAGTGGTTTGGAATAAGAAGGAGATCGGGCCAAGGGTTTTCTGGACGGATTTTTCTTGTCCTGCCCTTTGTTCCATCTCTCCTTTCTTCCTGTCCTTAGGAAAGAGCCAGCAGCCTGAGGATCCTGTTGGAAGGTTGCCCAGAAGATGTGAGTTAGAAGGAAGGATCTGAAAGGGATGAAGTGGAAGACTCTGGGTAAATAACCTCTCCTTACATTTGTAAAGGAGTTTATACTTGCAATGAATCCAGATAAGGACTAGAACATCGGTCACCCTCTGCTTGTCCTCACTCTAAGCTTGGCAGGTAGTGGAACTAATAGAAAGCCTCAGGATGCCAGAGCTGAAAAGAATCCCAGCTCATTACACTTATCTGTGTAACCTTGGGCAGGCTCTTCACTTTCCTGGGTTTTAGTGTCCTCAAATGTCAAATGATCTAAGTCTTAGGCTTCTGTGATGAAGAAAGGAAAGTGGTGTTTATTCAATATGTATTCTGTGCCACTTCTCTTCTATGGCAAGCACTTTATGAGTATTATCTCACAAGACTCCTGGGGAAGGGTCATTATGATCCTCCATTTTATAGATGAGTAAAACTGAGGCAGACAGAAAGCAAGTGATTTGCTCAGGGTCACACAGCTAGGAAGTGTCTGAGGCTGGATTCGAACTCAGGTTTCCCTAACTCTAGGCCCAGCACTCTATCCACTGGGCCCTGTACTTGCTAATGTTTTATACCTTTTATTTTAAATTTTTATTGTTATTTTAGGTTTTTACATAACCTCCATTTTGCTACTCTCTTACAAAGAACCAGATTTTTTAACAAAAATTTTTAAAAAGAGAGAAAGCAGTTAAAACAGGCCAGTTAAACTAAACCACCCAAGTCTGATATTACACGCAGTGTTTCACATCCATAATCCCCCACCTCTGCCAGGAAGGGAGGGTATCTTCTCTGGACATACAGAGGAATCAGGACCAGGCTTGGGATTTCTTTGGGATAAGGAACTCTACAATGAGGAGGAAACCCCCTTCTACCATTGCAGACTGACACCTTTCTGTGGCTTATAATCTTGAAGAATTGCTGATGAGGAAAAAAAAGAAACAGAAAAACAAATTCCCCCCAAACCATTGAAAACCCCCCAAAGTTAATCTTCCTACTGTAAGTATCTGCTAATTTAAAAAATAGAAAATGATCGACAAGATAAAGAAAACCTTCTGTTTCCTTGTTTGTAAAATTAGGGGATTGGAATAGAAGACTTTTAAGGTCTCTCTCACCTTTAACTCTGTCATCTATGAACCCTGTAAGGTTAAGTGCTATTATTATAACTTTTTACAGCTGAAGAAACTGAGGCTCAGAGAGATGAAACATCGTGCCCAAGGTCATAGCTTAGTGTGCATATGTACTCTAGGACCCTATGAAATAACTTCGCAGCTTCCCGGGGTCCATAGCCCTCAGGCTGGCAAACATCGATGGCCTCCAACCCTCTTATTTGACAAATGGGCAAAATGTGACCCAAGTCTTTAAGGATCTCTGGCTAGGTCACTATAGGTGGGGGAGGAGGGAAGGGAGTTTAAGCCTAAGCAGGCACTGGGATGGGGAGTTTTACCATCAGACTGGAGTGGGGCTGTGGGAAATGGAGAGATGGTTCATTTTGCTGCTTATCACTGCATATCCCTCCTTCCATTTTGTTGCCTTTAGTGGTCACAGGGAACCAAGCATCTTGGAACGTAATAGAGGAGGATATTTGAGTTTAGGGATACAGAAGGCTCAGGGCAGCCAGCTCTGATCAGAGGGGAAAAAATCCCTATTCATTCTCTTTTTCATTTACTGTAAATGTGCTTTGGAACCAACTGGTATCATTGGCAGGGAAACCTGGGTTTTCTTCCCAAGTCTAGATGTATTACATGCCCTTCCCCTTTCAGTGCCTCAGTTTCCCTTTCTGATGAACAGAGAGAACCAAAGAATACTTAGGCTGTGAGGCATCTGGAGATGTCACCTGTGAGGGTTTTTTTTAACCTGTCTTCCCTTTCAGAAAGATCTGCCCTTATTTTAAAGAGGGTTCAGATAAAGTGATCCCCACATCCTTTTTCACTAATTCTTGGGCGCCCTCCTAGATGGGGAAGTTTCCCCCACGTGATCGACATCCCTGCTATTGAAGTTTTCACTCCATTTCTTTAATTGCTTCCTCTCACCACCGTCTCTGTAGTCTCTGAGTCCTCTCCCTGATCTCCTGTGTCTAATAATAGTAATAATGATAGTTAGCAGATGCTTCACAAATATCGTCTCTTATGACCCACACAACCATGCGAGGTAGATGCTATTCTTATCTCCATCTTATAAATTGGGAAACTGAAACGGACAGAGGTTAAGTGACTGGCCTACAGTTAGTCCTACAGCCGCAGATTTGAACCTCATGTCTTCCTGTTTCAGGTTCTGTGCTCTACCCACTGCGCCACCGGGTTGCCTTGCCATATTAGCTTAGGTCACAGGGGTGGGGAACCTGCGGCCTCAAGGCCACATGTGGCCTTCTAGGTCCTTGGGTGAGACCTTTTGGCTGAGTCCAAGTTTTACAGAACAAACCCTTTTTTAAGGGAATTTGTCTTTAGAAGTTTGGATTCAGTCAAAAGGCCACTCTTGAGGACGTAGCGTTCCACGTGTGGTCTCAAGGCCGCAGGTTCCCCACCCCTGGTTTAGGGCTTTATTGCTTCTCATTGGACTTGGAGTCAGAATAGCTGATTCTAAGCTCAGCTGTATGACCATGGGGCAGCTCAATTCCTCTTTCTGGGCCTCAGCCTCCTAGAATCTCAGACTTCTCAGAGCCCAGAGAGCATCTGGTCTAACCCAAACTGAACAAGAATTCCTACTATAAAGTGCCCAACAAGTGGGCATCTGACCTTTGCCTGAATTCCTCCAAGGAGGTGGGACATATGACCTCCCAAGGCAGGCCCTTCCACTTTACAACATAAGGGAGTTTTCCTTTCTTTGTTTTTTTTACCCCTTGATAACTTTATAAGAGGCACCTCTTGCTCCTAGTTGAGCCCTCTGGGGCCAGGCTGAACAAATAGAATCCTTCTCTCATATGCCAGCCCTTCAAACACTAAAAAGTAGTTCCCATGTCCTCTTCCCTTTCCCTGCTCCTCAACAAAGTATTTCTTCTCCAAATTTAACTCTCAGTTCCTTTAACTGATCCTCATAGGGCATTGACTCCAGGCTCTTTACCACCCTGCTTATATTCCTCTGGATGCTCTCCAGCTTTTGTATAGCCTTCCTACAGTGGTACCCAGAGTACTGCTCCAGATGTGATATGACCAGGGCAGCACGCAATGGGTTCAGCACCTCACAACTCCTGGAAGTGAGGCCTTACTTCATGGCCTGCTGATTGAGCTTGTAGTCCACTGAAACCCCCAGATCTTTTTCACACTGTTGCTTCCCCAAAGTTGCACCTCAGTTTTTTCACCTGTAAAATAGGGGTTATAATGCTTGCACTACCTGTCTCTTTGGGGTCATGATCAAAGCACTTTGCAAACTTTAACATTTTAGGGAAACATGCACTCTTACTATTATCATTATTCATGTCTTTCCTATTACCACATTCTCCTGAGCTCTGCATCTCCAGTCTCTTCTCCCTTTCAGTTATCACTGTTGCCAGATTACTCTTCTTAAAACTCAGCTCTGATTTAGTCACTTCTCTGCTCAAAAATCTTCAGTGGCTCCCCATTAGCTTCTGAATAATGTTTGAACTCTTTAGTTTGCCATTCAAGATCCTTCACAATCAAGTTTTAGTCGTGTTTCCTACAATTCCCCTATAGGAGCTTCTTCTGCTCCTGTCAGCCTGGTTTATTTGCTGTTTCTCCAATGTTTTCTCCTCTTGGATAGAGCCTTGGGTCTGGAGTCAGAAAGACTTGAGTTCAAATCTGGCTTCAGACACATATTAGCTGTGAGACCCTGGGAAAGTCATTTCTGAGGGGATTGGAGCAAATAACTTTAAAGCAGCGGTTCTCAACCTGTGGGTTATGTTCAATTTGTAACAATGAAAATACATCCTGCATATCAGATAGATTCATATCAGTAGCAAAATTACAGTTATGAAGTAGCAATGAAAATAATTTTATGGTTGGGGGTCACCACAACATGAGGAACTGTATTAAAGGGTTGTGGCATTAGGAAGGTTGAGAACCATTGCTTTAAAGATCTCTCCCATCTCTACCTCTAGTATCTATGAGCTGTGCAAGTTTAAGTGCTATTATTACCACCATTTTACAACTGAGGAAACTGAGGCTCAGAGAGATGAAACATCTTGCCAAAGTTTTCTAAACTGTAAAATGTGGATAATCAACCATAGCACCTGCCAGGGGTGTTGTGAGGACCAAATGAGATGGTTGTTGTTGTTTTTTTGGAGGAGGGAAGACAGGGCAATTGGGGTTAAGTGACTTGCCCAAGGTCACACGACTAGTAAGTATTAAGTGAGATAATATTTGTAAAAATTGCTTGGTGCAGTGCCTGGCAAACAGTAGGTGCTTTATAAATGCCTCCTCCTTCTCCTTCTCTTCTACCTTCCCTTCCCACATGTGCTTCTGCCCTTTGTCTGAAATGCCATATCTCTCCAGTCCTGTTCATTCTTCAAGGCTCAGCATATGTTACACCTCCTTCATGAACCTCTCCTTGACATCATATACTACCTGGTATGATGGTTATTTACACATTCATCTAGTCTCCTGCGCTGGACATAAACTTCTCAGGGTCAGGGATTATGCCTTAATTATGTCCATATGCCCCACTGCACCTGGCACAGCTGTCTCCCTTGCCCCTGACCCCTTCTCTGCCTCCCCACACCTAGTAGGTGCTCAGCAGGAGCAGTGGAAAGAGCACAAGATTTCTACTCTGAGGATACTGCTTCAAATTGAGGTGCTGCTGCTGTAAAAAGAGGGGGCTGAACTCAATCGTCTTAGTTCTAATTTGTGCCTGGAATCACCAAAATGATCTAGCCCATTCCGAATCCTGGTATGCTGTGATCATGTAATTAAATCCAGTACTCACTTAGCGGATTCTAACCACCCGTGTTTGGTTTCTTTCCTCTCTAGATGGCAGTGGGGAACTGGCCTGGAGCTGGAATGCCAAAGGCTGGGCACACCCAACCTTCCTTATTGACTGTGCCAGTGGGAAGCCTCTGTCTCTGCCTGGACCATCCCTACCCCCTCCTCAAAGGCCCCACTCGGGATTCATCCCCCTGCACATGGAAACCTATATCCTGTTCTGCTGGGACCTGCCCAGGCATCCTCAGGAGGTCAACCAGTGTGGAGAAGTTGTGGCAGAGCCAGGCAAACAGCTGAGCAAGGGCACCCTGGACATGACTCCCAAGCCAGTCAGGCAGCCCAAGTCCCAGAAGGGGCCAAAGTCCAAGGCAATGCCTTCCAAATCCTTCTTGCCCACAAGGCCTTGGGACACAGTCAAGGACTCCCTGAAAGCATTCTGTTTCTGCATTTGTGGGCCAGAGAATTAAAGTTGGGGGTATGTGGCAATTCAACACACATTTATTGAGTGCCTACTGTATGCATGACCCTGGGCTTGACACTAGGGAGACAAATATAAAAAGGGAAACCCTCAAGGAGCTTACAACCTAGAAAGCAATAATCTGTTAACAAGCATTTATTTAAAAAAATTTTTTTTATTGTTATCTTTTATTTTTTTTATTGTCTAAATTTCTCTCAGGACTCCTCCTCCTTCCATCTCATATAACAAAGAATTGGTTTTTTTTTAAGGAAAAAGAGAAGAGAGAGGGAGAAAAACCAATTCAATTAATGCATTAAAAGTCAGAAAACTGTATGCAATATCCTACCCTGATGTGGCCCATCACCCCTGCAAGGGATGGGTGGGAGCGTCTTGTCCTGGCTCTTCTTGGGCGCCATGATTATTCTTTGTAATTTCCAAACATTCTTTGATTTGTTTTGTGGTTTGAGGGTCTTTCCAATTACACTGTTATAATCCACATGTATATCGTTTCCTTGACTCTTTACTTTGATCTACACCGATTCATGTAAGTCCATGTTTCTCTGTATTCATCACAAGCATAATTTCTTTTTTTTAATCTTTTATTTATTTATTTTTAGTTTTTAACATTCATTTCCACAAGATTTTGAGTTACACATTTTCTCCCCATCTTTCTCCTACCCCCCCCCAAAGATAGTGAGCCTATTGAATACCCCTTCCCCTAATCTTCTCTCTCTTATATCCTCCCTCATCCCCCTCAACTTTCTAGTAGGGCAAGATGGATTTCTATACCCCACTGCCTGTATACCTCTGTATACCTTATTTCCCAGTTGCATGTAAAAAACAATTTTTTTTTTTGCTTTTTAGAAGGGGGAAGGCAGGGCAATTAGGGTTAATTGTCACACAGCTAGTAAGTGTTAAGTATCTGAGTCTGTATTTAAATTTATTTTTTTTAATTTATTTTTTGTTACACTGTAAATTACAAGTTTTCTCCCTCCCAATATCACATTATTATTGTTTGGTTGATTAGTCATGTCTGACTCTTTGTGACCCCATTTAAAGTTTCCTTGGCAAAGATCCTGGAGTGGTTTGCTTCTATTCTTCTCCAGCTCATTTTACAGATGAGGAAACTGAGGCAAACAGGGTGAAGTGACTTGTCCAGGGTTACATAACTAGTAAGTGTATGAGGCTAGATTTGAACTCAGGTTCAAATTTCCTGACTATCATTTCCTGACTGTAGGTAGGGCGCTTTATCCATTGTGCTACCTAGAATGCCAACATATAATACATACTTCCATATATCAGTTCTTTCTTTGGAGATGATAGCATTTTCCTTCATAAATCCCATATAGTTGGTTTGAATGTTCATAGTAGTCAGAATGGCATAGCCTTCCTGTTTGGCTCATCATTTCTTACAGCACAGTCTTGTTCCATTCCTTACATTCGAGTCCCACAATTTGTTTAGCCATTCCTCAATCCACAGAGAGCTACTTGGTTTCCAGTTCTTTGCCATCACACAACCTGCTGCTTCCAATACTTTGGTGCATATTGTTTGATCAATGACCTCCTCAATAAGCATTTGCTAACTGATCACTATATACAAGGTGCTGGATACGCAAAGACACAAATGAAACAATCCCTGCTCTCAAGGCCGGGTTGACATTCTAATAGGAGCTATAAAATGGCAGTTAGTTAGCAAGAATTATTATTGTACTCATGTGCTAGGCACTGTGCTAAGTACTCAGGATACAAAGAGAAATGGGAAAAGGTCACTGTTCTTAGGTTGCTTCTATTCAAATGGGAAAAATGATAGGTATCCAAATTGGCTGTTGTCTTTTGCTCTTGAAAATGACCAAAGTGAGATATCACTATGTTAGAGTCAAGGTATAGTGTGTCCAATTGTGGCTGATCAGATCAATATGAGCTTGGAATGTTCTACCACAGGTTGGGCACAAATAATCCTTGTAAACGTTTGGGGGTGGATTCTCTAAACTGGCACATCTCGAGTTTCTTTTGAGCTACAGCAATTCTGTTTCTCTCATAGAGCACAGCACCTTCTCTTATGAGGGCAGGTCATGCTGGGCAGCCCTGTGCCAGTGTCTTCCATATCAAATGATCAATTCCAAAGTTCTTCAGAGAGACCTTGAGAGTGTCCTTGAATCACTTCTAGTGAACCTTGTGAACGTTTGCCTTGTGTGAGTTCTCTGTAAAACAAATTTTTAGTAGGTACCTGCAAGAAGCATAGAGAGGAGACAGAAGGTAAACTTTGAGAGAAAGGATGGGATTTGGGGTGGAGTGGAGGGGGCTGTGGGGACCTCAGAAAGCCTCCTGCAGAAGGTGATGCTTGAACTGTCTTGAAGAGCAGTGAAGATTCTAAGAGGTAAAGGTGAAAAGACTGGGAAGGGGCCAAGTCTGTTTTGTGTGAGCAATAATTAGACCCCGTCTGCTATAGCTGTTCCACGGAAGGTGTGGAAGGGACCAAAATAGAAGACTGGAAATGGAAGAAGGGGTCAGGCTGTGAAGAATATCACATCATAAAAGAATTTATGTTTCATCCTAGAGGCAAGAAGAAGCCACTGGAGTTTATTGAGTAGAACGATGATATCCTCCTATCTATACGTTAGGAAAATCACGATGGCAACTGCATAGGATGGATGGAATGGGAGGGATTCTGAGGCTATCACAATAGTCCAGGGGAGGGAGGAGAGCACGTGAACTAAAGTGGTGGCTGTGTGAATAGGGGGATGAAAGAAATGACATGATGCAGTAAATTGCTTGGATGTGTAAGGAATTAAGAATGACTCTGAGGTCACAAAGCAGAGTGAATAGAAGTATGGTGCTGCCCTCAACAGTCAGAGGGAAGCTTGTCAGAGGGCTGGATTTGGAGGGGGAGATAATGATTCCTATTTTAGACAGGATGAGTTTGAGAAGTCTAAGTAACATTCAACTTGAAATGTCTAATAGGCGGTTAATAGAGGTCAGGAGGGAAACGAAGGTTAGATTGTTGCTGTTGTTGTCATTCAGTCATTTCTTTTGGTCATGTCTGATTCTCCATGACCCCATTTTGGGTTTTCTTGGCAAAGATACTGGGGTAGCTGGCCATTTCTTTCTCCAGTTCATTTTACAGATGAGGAAACTGAGGCAAACAGGGTGAAGTGACTTGCTCAGGATCATACAACTAGAAAGTATCTGAAGCCAGATTTGAACTCAGAAAGATTTAACTCAGGTCTTCCTGACTCCAAACCTGGCATTCTAGCTACTGAGCCACCTAGTTGCACTATATAGATCTAGGAGTCATATGATGCAATAAATATTTGTTAGGTGCCTTCTACGTGCCAAGCACTGTGCTGAGGATACAGATTTTTAAAGAGTCAGTCTCCACCCTACTAAGGGATGATAATACATAAAATAAGCTGAAAGGGTGGGAATATGACGATGATGGTGGAGTCAAAAGCCAGCAAAGCAGCTGGTGGCAAATGAAAAGATTTTGAATCCTCTGTAGAGGGAGGCGATGGGAAGAATTTTTTGCTCTACCTTTCAGTCCTCCAATCAGAGGGTCAGGAGCAACTGAAGGTTCTGATGAGCTGAAGCAATCTCTGTTTTATGATACGCTTCTGGGTGATGAGCTTACCCTCGGAAGAGGGGGGTGGAGAAGTGATGAGCTTAAACCAAGCAAAGCAGCTGGTGGCAGATGAAGAGACATCTGTATCGAGATGATAATTAAACCCATGGGAGACAATGAGATCATCTTGTGAGAGAATATAGATAGAAAAGCAAAGAGGGCTCAAGACAGAGCCTTGGGGAACACCCACAGTTAGGGGGCATGATGTAGACAAAGAATATTCAGCCAAGGACATAAGATTCATCAGGAAGGGGGAGAAATGGGAAAGAACAGAGTCATGAAAATTGAGAGAGGAGACTGTATCTAAGAGGAGGAAGTATTCTACAGGTTAGCTGGGAAGAGGAGTGCCACAGTCATGGCAGTACTCAGTGAGGGTGTTTTTTTAAGGATGGAGGGAGACTAGGAGTGTATGGGGTGTTCAGGGAAGACTAGCCCCTCTGGTATGGGGGCTTGCTGAGCTCTTTTCAGGACTGCCCATCTGCCTTTGGTGTCCACCTGATTCACCCAACTTTCACCTGTGGCTCCAAGAAGCCATAGCGTGCTTGGTGGTCACATCCCAGTAAACCTTTTTTGGCAGAGGAGAACCAAAGGGTCTCGAATCTTTTGGTGAGTTATGAGGGTGTCTACTTTAAGCACATAAAGACTTCCCCTGGTGGAATGGGTGAATGAGAGCATTTCCAATGGTCATGAAGGTGGCTGAAGCAGGCACTGTGGAATGCTTAGACCATTGAAGACACCAAGGCTATCCAATGCAGTTGTCTTGACTTTTGCCTTGCCACTGGACTTTGATGCTTCAGGAATAAAAAGTGAAACTGATGAGTTGGAGCAACTCTGCCTCACTTAAATCCAATTTATGCTTGAGTCAAAAGATATCACCCATGCCATTTTACCTATCTTAAAGTGGTGACAGGCAAGTGATGAAGCAGCAGGTGTGGATACACTGGAAGCTATAGTCACAACCTTGCACACAGGTGACCCAGGCCAGAGGTCACTAGAAGCACCAGTGGGATTCAGTAGCCCCCCTGGGTGTCCGAGCAGCCTTTTTAAAGGATGGCACGATTTTCCTTCTGATGTAAGGAAAGGAATAGAAAAAGTGCCCTAAAAATTGTCTGCTTCACTCAACCTTGGCTTGCTTACCTTGGCAGGCAGGGATCCCACCCTGAGGTTGAAACACAAAAAAAGTACAACTTTTGTGAAGATGTTGCCACTCACCATTGGTATGTGGAATGTGTGCATGCTTATGGACAACACAAAATCTAAATGTGAAAGACAAACAGCTTTTGTTGTGAGAGAACTCACCAGGTATTATATCCAAATAGCATGCCTGAGTAAAACAAGGCTGACAAATGAAGGCCAGATTACTGAAACCAGACCTGGATATAAATTTTTATGGAATGGCCACAGTGATGGGGAGCATCATGAGGCTGGTGTAATTTTGCAATCAAAACTAATCTAGTCAACAAGCTAGTGTGCCTCCAAAAATGAGTGAATGATAGCCTCATGACAATGTGATTGCCACTTGTAGGAAAGTGCTATGCCACCATCATCAATGTATATACTTCCACCATGATGAGTCCTAATGAAAAATTTTATAGAGACCTGGAGACCCTTATTATCAATGTGTCAAAAGAGGACAAGCTTACAATTCTAGGTGACTTTAATGCCAGAATAGACTCAGACTACCAGACATGGCAGGGAATTCTTGAGGGAAATGGAGTTGGAAACAGCAACAGTAATGGTCTCTTGTTACTGAAGATTTGTGTGTCTCATGACCTTATCATCACCAATATTGTTTTTCATTTACCTAAATGCAATAGAACATTGCGGACACAATCTTACAGCAAACATTGGCATTTACTATATCATCACAAGGAGAAGAGACAGATAGGATGTAAGTAAGAGTGATGAAAGCATGTGTGGAGCAGAGTGCTGGACTGATTATAGACTTAGCTTCTTCAAGCTAACCATTCCATTCAACAAAAGCTTCAGTCCTAAGGCAAGGCAAATACCAGAAGATTTAGTGTCAACAGATTAGAGAGCTGCTCCAAGCATGAACAGTTCATTGCTGACTTGGAGGGAAAGCTGAGCCAACACATGGTTGGCAACAGTGGAGCAGAAAAGGAGTGGGCAACTTTCAGTGATTTGGTGTATAGCACTGCATTTATTCATCTGGGCCAGAATATTTGCAAACATCAAAACAGGTTTGACAAAAATGATGGGGAAATCCAGAATTTGCTAAAAGAAAATGAGAACTCTATAGCAAGATAGTTCATCCCTCTAAGAAGGCAACATTTAACTCCATCAAAAGCTAAGTGCAAAGGAAACTTAGAGAGATATAAGATTCTCAACTTGGTAAAAAGGGAGATAAAATTCAATTTTACACTAATAGTAACAACCCAAAGCACTTTTATGATGCCCTGGAGGCTATTTACAGGCCAAAGACCTATGATTCATCTCAACTACTCAGTACTGATGGAGTCACATTGATTAGTGATAAGGACATGATCCTAGAGAGATGGGATGAACACTTCCATAATGTTCTCAACAGACTGCCATCGATCAATACTGAGGCCATTGACCATGTACCTCAGGTTGAAGCCAATCCCTCTCTAGCTGAACTTCCAACTGAAGAAGAGGTTTTGAATGCCATTAGACTCCTCTCTTGGGATAAAGCATTCAGCGCTGATTCTATTCCAGTTGAGATTTACAAGGTAGGGGGTCCACTACTCACACAAAAACTAACTGAAAACATCTGGATTATATGGCAAGAGGAGGTTATCCCCCAGGAGTTCAAGGATGTCTTCATTGTCCATCTCTACAAAGGTAAAGCAAATAGGTTATTCCATAGAGGGGTCTCTCTATTAGTCACTGCTGGCAAGATTCTTGCCAGAATCTTCTGTAATAGGCTGATCTTTCACCTGGAAGATGGTCATCTACCTGAGAACCAGTGTGGCTTCAGAAAAGGCCAGTGAAGAGTTGATATAGCATTTGCTACCTGCAACTCCAGGAGAAATGCCAGAAGCAGAGCAAAGGTCTGTATACAATGTGCATCGATCTGACCAAGGCCTTTGATCTATCAGTCATGAGGGCTTATAGAACATCATGACAAAATTTGGTTGTCTAGAGAAGTTCATCAATATTGTGTGTCAGTTCAACGTGGTTCCCTTGCACACGTTCTGGATAATGGATGTTGCACTCACGCTTTCTCAGGCACCAAGGGAGTGAACCTGGATGTGTGCTTGCTCCCATGCTTTTTATCATGATGCCTTCAGCAATGTTTTCAGACTCCTTTAGCTAATGCACTGATGGTAAATAATTTAATTTGAAAAAGCACCAAAGTGGAGGGAGTGTTAGTGCATGAATTCTTGTTCACAGATGATTTTGCACTCAATACAACCTCCGAAGCTGAGATTCAATAAAGTATGGATTGATTCTCTGCTGCTGCTGCTAATTTTGATCTAACAATTAACACTAAGAAAACACAGTTGCTCCACCAGCCAGCGCCACACCAGTCATATATAGAACCATCGACTATAGTAAATAGAGAAATTTTAGATGCTGTGGGTAAGTTCACTTACCTTGGTAGTGTACTTTCCAGGGATGTACACATAGATGATGAGGTTGATGCATGCATTGTCAGAGCTAGCTCAGGATTTGGGAGACTCTGATGAAGAGTATGGGGGAGAAGAGGTATTAGACTGCTTACTTACCGAACAGAAGGTCTACAGAGCCATTGTGCTGATCTCAATGCCTGTGAAATCTGAATAGTCTACCAGGGCCATGCCAGGGAACAAAATCACTTCCATTGGAACTGTCTTAGGAAGATTTTGAAGATCACCTGACCAGCATTCAAACTACTGCAGACGGTGCAACTACAATGAGCTGGTCAC
Organism: Pseudochirops corinnae; assembly: GCA_028646515.1. Classification (NCBI taxonomy): domain Eukaryota; kingdom Metazoa; phylum Chordata; class Mammalia; order Diprotodontia; family Pseudocheiridae; genus Pseudochirops; species Pseudochirops corinnae. The sequence goes on from CM053588.1 coordinate 49,799,994, forward strand.
ATTGTTTGAATGCCAAAGATTTGCCTAAATCACTATTTTACAGAGAACTTACACAAAGCAAATGCTTACACAGATGTCAGAAGAAGCAACACGAGGACATTCTCAAAGTCTCTGAAGAACTTTGGAACCAATTGTGAGACATGGGAAATGCTGGCACAGGATCGTCTAGCGTGGTGTGCTGGCATCAAAGAAGGCGCTGTGCTCCCTGAACAAAGCAGAATTGTAGTAGCTCAAAAGAAAAGTGAGATATACAAATTTAGAAACGTTTACCCTCCAAAAATCAGCATGGACCATTTGTGCCCAATCTGTGGTAGAACCTGACACACTGTACCTTGACTCTAATATAGTAATGTCATTTTGGTTCTCTTTGAGAATGAAGGACAACAGCTACCATAGGAAGCAAGGAAGGAACCAGGGAGATATTGGAGGCTAGGGAAAGAAAGAGATAACAGTGACAGCTATCTGCTGAAGGAAACGGGGATGGAGGTGGGGGTGGGATCAAGGCTACACGTAGAAGAGTTGACCTTGGCAAAGAGAAGGGCCACTCCATCTGAGACTGAGGTAAAGGAGACAAGGATGGATCACGTCAGGGGGATCTGAAATGGTAAGGGGAGAAGAGAAAGCTTGGGAGGTGAATGATCTTGAAAAATCATTTCACTGGAAGATAAAAGTCCCTCATTGGGGAAAGAGTGGCATGAATGGATTAAGGAGAAAAGAGGAAATTGAAATAACACTTCCTTGTTCTGGGCTCTGCCTTTGTGTCAGCTCAGTGGTACTGTGAGTAGAGCGCTAGACTTGGAGTCAGGAAGACCTGAGTTCAAATCTGACCTCAGACACTTACCAGCCGCGTGACCTTGGGCAAGAGCCACTTAGCCTCTGTCTACCTTGTTTCTTCACCACTCACAAGGGGACGATACTAATGCCTGCCTCCTAGGTTGTGGTGAAGATAAAATGAAATAATATATGTAAAGATCTTGGCAAACTTTTAAGCACCACGTAAATACTATACACATACTATACATAGCCTGGATATAGAGATAGTTAACTTTTGGTTACTATCAATCAATCAACCAATAAACATTTATTAAGTGCTTACTACATGCAAGGGACTGTACAAGGTTTGGGAAATACATATCATACCACTGACTTACATTGAGCTTGTGATCCACTGAATCCCCAATGCACAGGAATACCTCCCCTGTCTGGTACTCAGGGAGTTGATTTTTTGACCCAAGTGTGGTCATTTACAAAACACATTTACCACTTAAGTTTATAGTTACCTTTATTAAATTCCCTTTTCTTAGATTCCACTAGCCAGGCAAGGACATGTCAAGCCATTTTCAAGCCAATGGTTGTACCATTCCTTAGGTTCTATTCAATACACTTTCAAGAAACATTAAATACTTGCCTAGTCTGTGTATATTTGTGTTTTTTCTGCTCTCTTCTTTATTTATTTTTTTAAATTTTTTTTATTTACTCATTTACTTTTAATTTACAAGATTCAGTTCCACAATCACTTGAGTTTCAGATTTTCTCCCCTCCCTT
>CM053588.1:49802038-49840242 GCA_028646515.1 Pseudochirops corinnae
CGCCACAGGCTCCACGTGACCACATTCAGCCTATTAGGGAACAGAGTATACTTTCAAATATCCAAGGGTCCTCAGAGTCACGTAGCCACTTTAGCAAAGGGCCTAGGGGCAGGGAAGATCTTCAGATTCCCATAACAGACTGTGAGCTCCTTGGGAACAGGGATTTTTTTTGCCTTTGTGAAAACCCTAGGGCTCAGCACAGTGCCTGGCACATCAGTAGGTGCTTAATAAATGCTCAAAAATGCTACCTGACTGACTAAGACCTTCCTCCAGGTTTTTAAAATAATATTTTTTCATAACAATGTCTTCACGTAAGCTGTACATCTACATTCCACACCTTGGGGGTTAGGGTCTTGGAGCTCTCCTAATCTGGAAAAATCTGTATAAAAATGTTTGGCCTTCCCTTCCTACCATAGAAGAAGGCTGAATTTTTTCTTCTTCTTTTATGGGATGTTTACAGCACCTTATTGTAAAATTTGGGCTAAATATTTGGTCATAAGCTGTGTGTAGGTCAATGTTTAGTAAAAATACTGAATGAAAAAGAGCTTTCTCTATGTTGACTGTTGGCCTTTGCATGTCATCTGCATCTTCCACAAAACTCCCCCCAAATTTCCATCTAATTTCTTATGCCAACCCCTGATATGTTGAAATTGTGATGGGAAAAGTCACAATGTGGAAAGGATAACTGAATTATCCTCTGCTCTCAATATATGACTGGCTGATTCTGTTTTCTGTTGACACGTTTGGATATCCCTTTTAAAACACAGCATGGGATAATGGATAGTGTGTTGGGCTTATTTCAAATCTTACTTTTGATATTTAGTACTTGTGTGACCCTGGGTAAGTCCCTTCACATTTCTGTGCTTCAGTTTCCTCACCTGTAAAATGGAGATATTAATGCTGGCCACAGTGTTATTGTGAGGACCATATGAGATGATGTCTGTAGAGTGCTCAGTGAAGTTTAAAGCAATATTTCAATGTCACTAGTTTTATTTCCTTCTACAAACTTCTGCTCTGATGCCTCACGGCAACATGAATGTGACCCTGGGTTCTCAAAGGATATGCACAAGTTTTGGCAAGTCCTCCCATGTTGGAACAGCAACACAATGAGTCTGCTTTCCTAAACCAGTCTTGCTAAGTACACAGAGATTCATGTCCCAACGGCTTAACTCCTGATAATGATGCTTCCTTTGGTCATGCAATCCAGGAAACAGAAGACAAAATGGCTCTTGGTCCAGTGCCAGCCTGTTTTGCTCCTTTAGTGATAGTGGTAGAAAGACTCACAGTCTTTGGGTCATTTGTAAACTTTACTAAGCTGTTAGTACTCTAAGTGGGATACTGTCAACCAATGGTCATGCACCTTCTACCAGACCAATGTATTGGATCAACCTGGACGTTCTCTTTGTTATAAGAGAAATCAGGAGTCAGGAGGAAGATGTAATTGGATACAAAGATGACTCATGACTTCTTGGAAAAGAAGATAAAAGAGTGGGTGGGGTTGGTTTCATCAGGAACCAAAGGCAAAAAAACTCCATCGATTTGTGGGATATTTGGATATCTTACCTTGCATAAATATTTGCCAAAATACCACTGTGGCCAGGTGGAGTGGTGGTTGGATGCTGCCTGCTGGGTGGTTGCCTGAACAAACAAACAGACTTCTACCTTTCCTGGCTCCTGGCTTATTTCCTTGTTGTATCTGTCTCTCTTGACTTCACCTGCAGTTAGGGGTATGAATACCGAAGAGCTTACTAATGCTAGCAGAAATATTTTCTGATCAGCTTTCCACCACCGTATCTGCCTGAGATTAGGAAAATCTCCTTTCCCTTTTGGGTTAATTTTTTCTCTCAATCTCATTCCTCATGCTTCTGTTGAGTCATTTCAGTCCTGTCTAACTCTCTGTGACCCCATCTGGCGTTTTCTTGACAAAGGTGCTAGGGTGGTTTGCCATTTCCTTCTCCAGCTCATTTTACAGGTGAGGAAACTGAGGCAAACAGGATAAGTGACTTGCCCATGGTCACACAGCTAGTTAGTGTCTGATGCTGGATTTGAACTCAGGTCCTCCTGACTCCAGGGCAGGTGCTCTATCCATTGCACCACTTAAGTCATGTAAATGACTATACACTTTGAAATGAAACTTCAGGAAGATATGCACCCAGTCCTAGTGGTTCCAGTCAGTGGCGTTGAACCTCTTCCCTCTTCTCCCTTATCCTCCCATCAAGAGAGGAAATGGGGAGCAAATGGGTGAGGTAGGTAGACAGAAGATGGCTTCCCCCAATCCAGGAAGGCAGGAGGTGATGTGACCAGGATTTGGGTCATCTCACTAGTCACCACAGCTTCTAATCAATCTGATTCCTTCCTCTCACACTCTCTTCCATTGTCAGTGGGTAGTTTTTTGGCAGAGGAGAGTTCCAAAGAGTTGGGGGTCTCTGTGTAATACATGCCAGTGGCAGACACTCTCAGATCCACCAAATCCCCCTGGTGACAATTAGAGGTACAAGAACTATAGTACCATGTGAATAATTGTGCCCTTTAAACAAACATGCATTGCAGAAAATGAAGGAGTAGAGACATACTTACAAAGAACTAATAAGACCATTCAAATGAAATCATATGTTTGTTTACATACACAACACACACACACACATACACACACTGATTTTTCAGCAACTAAGTGCTACAATGGAGAAAGCACTGGACATGGAATCAGTTAGACTAATTTTCCTGAGCTCAAATCTGGCCTCAGACACATACTAACTGTGTGACCCTGGGCAAGTCCCTTAACCCTGTTTGCCTCAGTTTCCTTATCTGTAAAATGGACTGGAGAAGGAAATGACAAACCACTCTAGTTTCTTTACCAAAAAAAAAAAAAATCAAATGGGGCGATGAAGAGTCAAACATAACTGAGCAACAGCAGCAACAGACTTCAGTGTGAAGGTGGAGATAAGCGAGGATAGTGAGAAATGTATTGTAAAATACGGGTCAGGAATAAATACTGAGAAAGGACAAAGAGTTATAGGCTATGCAGAAATCTTGCATCTATACATCATGAATTTTTTTTTGACATTAGATATGGTGAACAATGAATGTCACAAAAAGGAAATTGGTTTTATTTTGAAATATTGGAAATGACTTGCTCCTGATGGGGAATCATTCCTGAATTGGCTGATTGTTTGAGTCATAGCACCAATTTGTTAGAACAAGGATCAAAATTGCTACAAAACTAGAAGAAAGGATAAAATCAGAAAAAGACATAGCATGTAATTGAAAACTCAATCCTAACTTATTAAAACAAGCTGATGCTGAAAATGAAATATATATGGGAGAAAGGAACAGACTGTGATAATTTCATAGAGAAATGTATCCAGTGTAGATGAAATTATTATAACCAGGGACTCCCCAAAGCCTAAAATGTACCTTTAGTCAGGAAAACTTCCATTTTTTTCCAAGCAGAGAGAGGTGGCAGCCAAAGGCAGCACTGGCTTTGAATATAAACTCATTTGCAAAAGTTTCTAGCAGGTGGAGGAAAATTTTGGGCAGTCTGGCCACATACAACAGAAGGGAGCAGTGGAGGGTAGTAACCATTTAAATGAAGTTTGGAGAAAGACCATCAACCTAACAAAGTCATCTCTAGGTCATTTAAAAACCGAAAATGGGAAATGTCTGAAAGATTTTTGTAATGAAATCTCTCATCTTTCCAAACAGTGGAGCCTCTGTATTTGGAATATAACATTCCAGTCCTGGATGTGCTCCCGAAGGAGGTAGAAATGGAATCAGAGAACAACAGAGAGAAGAAAAGCAGCCACACTAGAACAAATACACAGGGGCAGCTAGGTGGTGCAGTGGATAGATCACTGGTCCTAGAGTCGGGAGGACCTGAGTTCAAATCTGGTCTCAGAAGCTTACTTGTTGTGTGACGTTGCTTAGTCACTTAATCCCAGTTGCCTCCCTCCCCCCCCCCTCCAAAAAAAAAGAACAAAGACACACATAGAAATCGGTGCTGGAGGCGATATAATTGTGAGGGTATTGAGGGATCTATTTGGGACCTAAGTTGGGGCAAAGATGGGGTTCCCTGGGTAAAGCACTGTGCTCAGAGTTAGAAAGAGCTGAGTTTGAATCCTGCCTCAGATACTTTCTAGCTGAGGGACCCCAGAAAAATCATTTAACCTATGTCTACCTTAGTTTCCTCATTTGTAAAATGGGGATAACCACAGCACCTGCCTCCTAGGGTTGTTGTGAGGAACAAATGAGAACATGGAAAGCATTTTGTAAATCTTACACCTTGTGAAGCTTAAAGTGCTATATAAATGCTAGTTGAAGGAGGGGAAGGTAGAGAAGGTGTGGAAAGCATTTCTAGGTGGCACAGTAGACAGAGCACCAGACCTGGAGGCAGAAGACCTGAGTTCAAATTCAGCGTCAAATGCTTACTAGCTGTGTGACCCTGGGCAAGTCCCTTAATCCTGTTTGCCTCAGTTTCTTCATCTGTCAAATAAGCTGGAGGAGGAAATGGCAAATGACTCCAGTATCTCCGGCCAAGAAAACCCCAAATGGGTTCACAGAGAGTGGGACACAACTAGAATGATGAACAGCAACAACAAACAACATTAATACTCCTTGCCAAAGATGACCATGAGAAGACCCACAACTACTGCCATATGTGCCCACTTTCCCACCTACTGCCAGCATTTTAATTTTTAATATTTTAATAAGCCCGTCCTTGGTAACAGCATCGATAGGAAACAAGCCAGTTTTGCCAGGGATAGTCCTCAGCTGGTCACGTCTTAAGTATCACAAAATTACAAAAAGTTGAGAATACAAGATTCTACCGTGTTTATTGTATGTTGCTTCTTCGAGAGCATTTGACTGGGTAGAGCAAAATACCACTTCAAAGATCCTTTTCCATCTATCCTCCACGGAGCCACCATCCGAATAGCTCAGAATCTCTTGAACCATGCACATATATCTCTGAGAGACAGTGCAGATGGACAATGAGTTGGATCCAAAATCAAAAAAGAAGAGGAGAGTAGGTTCAATCGCATTAGGAAAATTTCCCCGCTCTTTTAATGACCCCCAAATTCCTCTTAGAAACAAAGGTCAATCTGTTGCATACCAATATTCTACTAATATAGCCGTTGGCTTGCCAGTCATGGGACACTGGTCTCTGAGGACTTACAAATGAGTGTTGCTAGTTGTTCACAGGGTAATGAGGAGACACGTGGTGGGCATGAGTTGGCTGCAACATATAATGAACTAGGAGCTTTGTAGAACAAAGGAGCAGAGTCATGATTGGAAATGCTATTCACGCTCAGAGAAAGAACTATGGAGTCTGAATGTGGATCTAAGCATATTATTTTCTGTTTTTTATTTGTTTGCTTTGTTTTTTCTTTCTTGTGGGTTTCCCCTTTTGTTCTGATTCTTTCACAACATGGCTAATGTGGAAATATGTTTAATATGATTGTACATGGGTAGACTATATCATGCTGTCTTGGGGGAGGGGAGGGAAGGGAGAAGTTTAGAACTCAAAATCTTATAAAAGTGAATACCGAAAACTAAAAATAAATAAATTTTTAAAAAAGAAAAAAGGAGCAAAGAAAGTCATCAGAGAGATATATTATTTTAAAAGGATGGGCTGGCCACATGGTAGGAGTAATGTAATTAGTAGACAGCCCATATGTTGTGCTGATGTGTTTGTGATGATAGAGGAAGTCAAGGAGGGGCTCTAGCCCGTTGGTTGGACCCCTGGAATAGAATTGTGGAAGGACATGGGCAAAATCACTCAGAAAGTACAGGCATGGATGGATAGCAATCTGTACCATTGGAAGGAATATCAGTCAATCAGCAAGCATTTATTAAGCACTTACTGCGTACAAGGCACCAGAGATGCAAAGAAAGGCAAAAACATGGTCCCTGCCTTCAAGGAACATGTTCTAATGGGGGATTACAACATAGTAAATAAGTATGTAGACTAGCAGCGGGGGGGATAGGGAAAGGTCTGCTGAAGAAGGTGGGTTCTGGGCTGAGGCTTAAAGAAAGCCAGGAAGGATTGAAAACTAAGAATTAATTAATCAATCAACTGATGAGTTAATTTAAAAAAAAAAAAAGAAAGCCAGGGAAACTAAATGGAGAAGATGAGAAGTGCAGAACATTTCAGGCATCAGTGACAGTGAAGGCAAAGGCAGGAAGGTGGGAGATGGAGAGTTGTGTTCTCTGGTACAGATGGGTGGGGGGAGAAGTGATCTAGGGATGGATTCCCAGTGGGTCCCTCTTTGGGGAGGAGTGGCATGACCTTGGAGGAGGGCCACTTCGACATTTGGCTAGGAGGTGGATATGGAGGGGGAGGGGACCAGGGAGACAAAGAGCCCTAGGCCTTCCCAGAGTCCAGCTGGGTGGAGCTGTTGAAAAGCTGTCACCCAGTCTCTCCAGCTGCCAGCCAGAGCCAGAGAGGTGACCTTGGCAGGAGGGGGGGACAGGGAGAGAGAGAGAGAGAGAGAGAGAGAGAGAGAGAGAGAGAGAGAAGAGAGAAAAGGAGAAAAAGAGAAGAAAAGAAGAGAGAAAAGAAGGGAGAGAAGAAGAGAGAGAGGAGAGAGAGAGAGGAGAGAAAAGGAGGGAGGGAGGAAGAGAGAGAGAAAGAGAGAGGAGAGAGAGAGAGAAGGAAAGATGGGAGAGAGTAAGGAAAGGAGGGGGCAAAGGGGGCAGGAAGGAGAGGGAAAGAAAGAGAGAGTCTGTAAGGAAGGTCAGGGAAAGATAAGGAAAGGAGAGGAGGAAAAGAAGGGAGACCTAAGCCTCAATGAGATAGTCAAGGTTTCCCATCCCATTCACTCTCAGTTCCTCCCAGTGTCCCTGAGGGGGTCTGGAGTTCAGTGTGAAGGCACCAGAATGGGATTTTGGGGTGTGAGGAAAGGCAGAACTAGTACCTGTGTCCACCCTGGAGGGGAGGTAGATCTGGATGAACCTTGTCCTGTTGGTCCTGAGGGTGGTGGGGAAGGAGGTGGGGAGCCTCAGAGGACTGAGCTTCTGACACTTTGTGCTCCAAGGAGTGCCCCAGGGTCTATGGAATCCCCCAAATGAAGTATCGCCATTTGCCCCTCTCAATTCCCATTCCTTTTACAATGCCTCCCCACAGAAACCTTGAAGAGAGGGAGATGAGCCTGGGGTTTGGAGGACAGGGGGCAGTAAGGTGATCCAGAGAGGGGAAATCTGTATGTAAGTAGACCCTGGAACCCCTCCTTCTATTCCCCCATCCCCCTCCTCTGGGCAGCTGAGTGGACTGGGCTGCAAATAGCCAGGGGAATAAATGAGTCAGTGAGGCTGGAAATAACCCCTCCCTCGCCTCTCCAGACAATGGGGGAGGGAGAGGGACAGTGCCCCCCGCTGCCTGGGACCTAGGGGCTGGAATCCAGCTCCCTGTGCTCAGGGACTCTGGAGTCAGGGAGGGGGTGGACCATTGGGCTAAGAGGGAGCTGGGTAGAACAGTGAGCCCTGGCTTCTATTACTTCTTTATAAAGGACCCCTCTCCCTTTCTCCACCCCCCGCCCCCCAGCTCACCAAGTCAATTATCAATCAAATGTTTATCCAACCTCCAGAGGTGGGAGGTCATTTTTCATGGGCCACTAAGCCGGACCACAGGGCTCTGCCCAGGTGAGCCTATGCCAAGGCTGAAGTCCGAACCCCCTGGCACCTGTCCTGTAGATGTGGCGTGAATCATAGCCCAAACACTCCCCCATTTCCTCTTTAACCATGAGACTCTTTCTGCACCGTTCTACAGATAGGAAAACTGAACCCCACTCTCCCCAACAAAGGACCAAACAACCCAAGGTCGTGGGGGCCCCACAAGAGTCAGACACCCTGGCTTTTCAGCCCTAGTCCCTGTCTAGGGGCGAAATGGTCACGGGTTTTATTATTGACTCGCATAGTATCTGTCTCACTGGGTATACACGGATACAAGTACCTGTGACGTCATCTGGTGTGGGCATTCTCCCATTTAGAGGGTCACCTCTGGTCTAGAGGGGTTAAATTAACTCACTCTTGGTCACATAACTGGTAAAAGTCACAGACTATTGGAGTCCAGGTCTTCAGGACCTTCGATGAAGTTCACGAGCCATTTTCTCCTTCCTCTTCTCTTTTCAATTTAAAACTGCTCTGATTAGATTTTTTGATAAGAGAAAAAACAAAAACCAAAAAACCCCAATCTAATTGTTTTGAATAGAATTGAAAGACTCTGGGCAGATACATTCTTGCTATAACCGTAGTTAGGCAGACTCCATCCCCAGTCAGGAGCCTGTCCTTCCTACATTTTAAGCCCTTGTTCAAATATCCAAATCTCCTCCTCAAACAACTTCCTTTTAACTTTCACTTCTCAAATCTGCCTTGCACTTTTAAATGTTTTGTCTTCAGTGAGCAGCAGAAACGAAAATAGCACCTTTATCTTTAAGGCTTTCCGTTTCTTGCCAGAAATTTATTAATTTCATGAATACTGAGTCTTCTGTTGTGACCATCACCTACTTTAAATATTCCTCTCTCTGTGGACAGGAAAGGGACCGGGAAAACAGGAGCCTTAGACTGATGTGGACTGGGAGTAGATTGAGATTCTGAGTATTAAAGTTACCAGAAGAAAAAAATGGCGAATTGGTAGGAGGGAAGGTAATTAGGGAAAGACAACGTTAAGAATGTATGTGTGTTGTTGTTCAGTTGTTTCACTCTTGTCTGACTCTACATGACCCCATTTGGGGTTTTCTTGGCAAAGATATTGGAGCGGTTCGCCAGTTTCTTTCCTGGCTCATTTTACAGGTGAGGAAACTGAGGCAAACAAGGTTAAGTGACTTCAGAGTGACATAGCTAGTGTCTGAGGCTGGATTTGAACTCAGGTCTTCCTGACTCCAGGTCTGGCACTCTGGGCACTATGGCACCACCCACCTGCCCTTAAAAGGGTATATCTGATGCCAGCCTTACCTCATTTCCTTTTATATGTTCCCTCTGTCCTAGTCAGAATAATCTACTTCATCCTTCTCTGGAGACTTTTTTTTCCCATCTGGAACCTTAATGTCTTTTTTCATACCATCCTTCATTCCCCAACCTGGAAGGAATTCCCATCTGGGACCCCCACCACGTCCAGCTGTTAGAGGCCTTCCCTTCCTTCAAGCCCTCTGTCAGTTGCCACCACCTCCATGAAGCCTTCTCTGCCCACCCCTCATACTCTTCTTCAGAGTGTGACTCTGGATGATTCACTCACCTCCCGGAACATCAGTTTTCTCATCTGTAAAATGGGGAGGAAAGTGCTTGGCCCCTCCCACCTCAATGCTGTTTTAAGGAAAGAGTTTAGCACACCTATAAGACTTTAAGATTCTGCAGTTTCATCTGCTGGGGTACTCGATGTTGAAGTAGACCTTGACCCTAATGGTCTCAGGGCTGTGGCCCCAAAGATAATTGCCTTACAACCCGCCTAGTGGTACACTTAAAATAGCCAGGCTGGTCCCTAAGGCAGCTTCTCGGCCGTGGATAGAGTCAAAGACCTGGAATCAGGAAGACTGAGTTCAAATTCAGCCTCAGGCACTGACCCGCTGAGTGATTCTGGACAAGTCACTTTGAGTGCTGTTGGCCTCAGTTATTCTCATCTGTAAAACGGGATAATAATAGCATCTGCCTCCTCAAGTGAGATAACACTTGTAAAGTGCTTCGTGAACCTTGAAGCGATGTATAAATTCGAATTCCTAGACGAGGCCATTGCTGGAAGGGAGCTCATGAGATCAGTCACTCCTTTGGCATGGCTTCCACACCACAAGCAACATCAGAAGAAAAGGAGGCAAAGAAATGGAAGGGTGTGTGCGTGCGTGTGCGCGTGTGTGCGCGTGTGTGTGTGAGTGTGTGTGCGTGTGTGCGGTGTGTGCGTGCGTGTGCGTGCGTGTGCGCGTGTGCATGTGTGTGCATGCGTGCATGCGTGTGTGTGTGTGTGGTGTGCGTGTGTGTGCATGTGTGCACATGTGTGTGTGTGCGCGTGTGTGCACGTGTGTGTGGTGTGGTTTGTTTTCTAAGCTGAAAGGATGACTTTCTAACTAGCATGAATGGTGCAGACGCAAACGCAATATTCACACCCCTCTAGATGAGAGAGAAGGTAGAACTGGGAGGTGGTCTAACCAGGGAGGCCCCAGACAAAGGGGAAGGTGCTTCTCCCTGGACCTCGAGGGTTTCCCCTTCCCCTCAGATCGCCCATGTTTATTCTGTACACATTTTAGACAAATGTATGAAAGGCAATGCCCTTCGATAGGTAGAGAATCAGCCTCAGAGTGCACTGAAGCCTTACCTCTGATCTATGATGGCCTTAGGCAACTCTGAGCCTGAATGACAGAGAAATCTGCTTTGGTAGAAGGACTCTCCTGATCCGGAAGTTCCTTATACCAATGGAATTACATGCCTAGTATAGTTTATATGTATATATATATATATATATTTATATATGTTATATATACATTATATATATATTCCTCCTATATTTTATACAGAGTTCTGTATCTATATGTTGTCTCCCCTGATAGAATGTAGGCACCTCGAGCGCAGGGATTGCTTGCTTTTTGTCTTTGTAGAGCACCTGGCATATAGGAGGGGGCGCTTAATTAAGGTTTCTTTACTGATTGATAAATTGATTTAGGAAGAAAGTTGGATGTTTTAGTGCAGGGCATACCACACTGGGAATCAGTGGGCAAACCTTGATTTAGGGAAGGCACAGTCTCATCTGTAAAATGCAAAATGTAAAATCTGCAAAAAAATCTCAAATGTAAAATGAAAGCACACAGTAGGCGCTTGATAGATGCTTCTTGCCTGACTGTGAACAGGATGGAGGCTCCAGGCCCAGGGCATTGCCCTGGTCCAGAGCAGAAGAACCTTTGTTGAGGGCAATGGCCTGCCCAGTGGGTGGAAAAGCAAAAGAAGAAATGTTGTTTATCAAGGATCCCACTGACCCCGAGCCATGAAGCACCATCAGAAGAGGTAACATGGAGACAGTGAAGGCAGAGCTACACCTGGAGGTGGGAACATCTGGCTTCAAAACCAGCCTCCCATTGGCCTTGGTGGGTCAGAGAATTATAGATCCAGAACTGGACAGGACCTTAGAAGTCACTCCAAGGGGCACTGAGGTGGCAATGAAAAGAGCACTGGCCCTGGAATCAGGAGGACCTGAGTTCAAATGTGGCCTTAGACGTACTGTGTGACCTTGGGCAAGTCACTTAACCCCAATTGTCCTGCCTCCCTCCTGAAAAAAAAAAGCTACTTCATCCAAGCGTCTTATTTTATAGAGGAATATACAATACGATAGAGGAAGCTGAGTCCCAAAGAAGTTAAGTGATTTGTCCAAGGTCACAGAGGTAGTGCCAGAGACAGAATTTGCACTCAGATCCTCAGATTCCAAATTTAGCACTATTTCTTTTGAATTATGCTAAACAATCTCTCTGAGCCTTAGTTTCTTCATCTGTAAAATGGGGGTACCCACAGTGGATAAAGTACTAGGTCTGGGATCAGGAAGACTTGAGTTCAAATGCAGCCTCAGGCACTTACTAGCTGTGTGACTCTGGGAAAGTCACCTTGCTTCTGCCTCAGTTTTCTCATCAATAAAACAGGATAATGAGAATGCCTCCCTCCCAGCATTGTTGTAGGATCAAAAGATAAAATGATAGTAAAGCTCTTAGCACAGTTAACAGGCATATATCAGGCGCTGTATAAGTAAATATTCATTCCCTTCCCTGCCCTGCACAGTGTCTCCCTCATGGGGCTACTGTGAGTCTGAAGTGGAATAATCTAAGTAAAGTTGCTTTCGATCCTTAGAGAACTGTGCAAATGTCAATTCTGCTTGTTATTCTTTCTCGAGGGATGAGGCTGAGACTATTAGACAGTAGACAGCAAGAGTCATAAATAATTTATCAGGAACCAACCCAGGTTAGAAAAATTCCTATATACAGACAGGACACTGACAGGCAGCTCCCCTGCCCCAGGGCACAGGTGGTGGCTAGGGCAGGAGCCCCATGGGATGACACTGGGCCTGGAAGAGAGAGGGAGCTGGGAAGCCGGTGCTCAGACTGGAGTGGGAGAGGGAGGCGGTTGTGTGATGACTTTGGAGTCTGATATAGAGTGAATGGGATGGGCCTTGGGCTCAGAAGGCCTAGTTTTGAGTTCCAGCTTGGATATTTACTGACCATGGATCAATCCTAACGCTCAGCCTCAGTTTCCTCTTCTGAAAAATGGAAGGAGGAATAATTGCACTGCCTACCTCCTAGGGCTTTTGTGAGGAAAACACTTTGTAAAATGATACATTCTTAGGATTATTCTTGTTTGCCCACAGTGAGTAGGCTACCTGCCATCCGCATGGTCTCCCCTCCCCTCCCACCACAGGCTTCATTAGATGGTAAAGCCAGAAGGTAACTTCAATGTCTAGCTGTGTTTATAGACATTGGCCAGGGAGAAGATCTGGGGACAGTGGGTTTGGGACCTACCAAGGAGAAGACACTGTGGGTGGAGGTCTCCCCACATCCCTCTCTCCATTCTTCCGGCTGGGCTGAGGTGCAGATCCCCAGAGATCCAGAGCTATGCTACCAGGGGCTGGGACACAGGAGTAGAAGGAAGGCTGTGGGGATGGAGGGGGACACAGCTGGTGCATCCTGACGAGCCCAAGTCAGGCTGTAGAACTGGGATCCGCTCTAAAGGAGCATAGGCTGGAGAAAGGGAAAGGATCTTATCTAACTGGGGAAACTGAGGATTAGAGGGGTTGGAAGGGTTAGGTCAAGGTCACACAGGTGACAAGAGGATTTGAGCTAAGGTCCTCTGACTTCAAGTCTAGCATTCTTTCATTGACCTAGGATGTTTTGAGGACACAGGGTCATTGGTGATGGGAAAAGGGGTAGCCACGATATAGCAGGTACTTAATTGCTTGTTGATTAATCGCTGGGACTATTGGCCTCTTCCCTTTCTTAGCACTGTTGGGTGCTGGGACAAGAACAATCCACTAAGGCATTATCAGGGTACTGAATGGGGGAAGAGAGTTAGCTTAGACCAAATCTCAGAACTTCCCAAGAGACCCCTCCACCTCCATTGAGTGTGTCTCTATCCGTATTTGACTTCTAGTCCTAAGAAAAAAGGAGAGTCTTAGTTTACACACTGGTACGGAGGGACTCCTCACTCCTACTTTGGTTTCTGTCTTATACCTGGGACCCAGGAGGGACTGAGGGATACACTAAAAATCTTTTCTATTAGTCTCAATGCTGTCTCAGCTCCCATAAATCCCTTTTCCTCTTCCTTTTTCCCTTCAAGTTTCTTACCCCAGAAGTTGAGAACACCCCCTTGAGAGATGCTCTGCTCTAAGCTGTCCAGATCTAGAACCCAGAGCCAACTAAGCATGAGTCCCGATGTATTGATCTAGAACTTACATGGGGTGCAGGAGTGGGCCTGCCCTAGGGGTGGTAAAGAGGATCACAGTTTCTACCCCAATCTAAATCAAGTGCCCTGGGCTTCTGGAGTGACCCACCAGGGGCCACAGAAGGGGAGCTGGAACCAGGGTTGGGGAGTAGAGGTGAAAGGCTTGGAACTGAGATCCCGGGACCAAGATCTAAGACATGGAACCTGGAGCTCCATCCAAGCCCCAGCCATGAGTTGGGAATGAGGAGGAGAGAATGAAAGCTTTTCTATCAGGCCTGTTAGTGGGGGGAAGTTAGAGGAGGACACTCCCCTTGCGCAGGCCAGGCTGTGGCCCCTCAAATTTTGATCTCAGTTCGGAAGGTCTGCTGCACATGCTCTGGGTTGGGGTGGCGTCGGGCACGGATGGTGAGGCTCCCATCATCGCCCAGGGCTGAAGTCACGGATGTGGGATCCACATCTTCTGGGAGCTGGCATTTGTGGGTGAAGGTATTCATGACAGTGCCATCTGGGGCCAGCTGGGGGGTAGAGGAGGCAAGGGGTCAGCACAAGTCACTTTGGCCTTGCTCTGACCTTCCTGAAGAAAACAAAGACCTCTTAATCTTCCCTTTTCTCCCTAAACCCTGTAAAACATAGGTTAGTGCAACATGTCCTGGGACAGTGAGGAGGGTGTGGTCAGGGAAGGGTGATCAGAAGTTACGTGCACTTGACTGTGGCCAGTACTTAAGAGCTTATACCATGTGCCCAGATATTTTTTTTCTGGTCAGTCGAGCACATTTAAAATACTCTCAGACCCAGGAAAGGTACAGGGCGACTTTAGCAAATGGGATGGAGGTGAATGAGTGGGACGGAGAAGCTTGGTGTGGTGATGGAGGGAGTGAGGATGGGGCCAGAAAAAGGGGGATAGAAATCAATTAGGGAGGTAGGGCCTTAATAGAGGGGAATAGGAGGGAAATGGGATCTAGTCAAGGGGAGGAGGAGTCAGGGAGAGGGGAGCGGGAATTACTTAAGGAGATGGGGCTCAATGAGGAGATGGAGTCTCTGATAGGAATGGGGTTCGGTGAGGGGTGACTAAATTGGGGGATTAGTGAAGGAGCTGGTAATTCATCAAGGAGGAAGAAAGAGTCTCGGGAGGGGGGGATAGAGGTTCTATGCTACGGTTGGAGGTGGGTTTATATTGTTCTCAGGAATCCACTCTAGGAATCCATAGGGTCAGAATAAGGGTCTTCCCTGAAATGCCCTTTCTTAGATACCTGCCTTAATCAAATGCCCACCCACAGAAAGCCAGGGCAATCCTCAGACCTAGGTGGCTCCTCCCAGTGGCCTCTGGCCAGGACATAGCGTTCTGATGGTGGCAAGAGGGAGCATGAGTCATGTCCAGCCACTGGGCATTAGGACTGGCGCATGCCTGGGCTGTCTGGGGCTGGCACCAGGGTCGTCTGCAGGGACAACTGTGGGTCGTAGCTGTGCTGATTTCTCCTTCCTGCTCCCTGGAAATAGAACCTGGTCCAGTCCCCCAGAGTCCATCTTTCAGACCCGGCTGCATTCCTGGCCCATTGCTGGTGCCCACCCATGGCTCACCTTGAATCAAGGTGGCTAGTGCCTCCCCTTCTACACATAGGGAAACCGAGGCATGGGATTAGGAGGTAGCTTGCAGTAAGAACTGGGTTCTAGCTGCAGATTTGCCACTGCTTCACTGTGAAATCACCGATCTCAGTCTGAAGGCCTGGGCTTCTGGACTGGCCTTTTGTTAGCTGGGTGTCTTTGGGCCAATCATTTCCCCTCTCTAAGGCTCAGTTTCTGTGTCTGTAAAATGGTTATTATAATACTTGTACCACCTGTCTCACACAGCTCTCACCTTTCTTTACAAGGAAAGAACTTTGCAAGTTTTAAAGAATTATGCAAATATGAGTTATCACTACTATTATTTGAGCATCTAGTAAAGTCTTCATAAAGGCTTGTCCATTCATTGATAGGTTGCAGACGGATTTACTGTGTCCTTAGGTGGTCAGGGTAGAACTGCTGGCCTCCTTCGGGTCCCTCCAATGGGAGGTCATACAGAGTAGGACCAGTAATAGGATGTTTCTTTCTTCTAGAGCAAAGCCCCCCTGTTCTGGGGCTGCTACTGAGAAACAAGTAGCAAGGCACAGTAAAACCTTAGTGAGGACCCTGGGCCTGAACGTCCTCCTGTGGCCTACCTGATGTTTTCTTTCATCCCACAAGCCTTAGAGCCTTCAAGGGCTGGTCAGGGCTGAGTTGTGGGGTCACCCAAGATCCAGGGAACTAGGCTTATGAGTCCTGAGAAAGTGGGCTTCCTAGCTCTCCGAGGGAGCAGGAAACTGGCTCGTACCTGCTCCCTTCCTATCTCCGTCGGGATCTGTCCCCTCCCTGTCCTTCCCAAGTATACTCCTGTCCACTCTCTGCTACCCTGCCCCATCCCTTATTTTCCACCTCCTCAACCCTTGTTACACTATCCCTTAAGAAAAATGTGTTGACATGTTTTGTTTTCACATTAGCTTCGTTTCCAAATATGTCCCTTTCCTCTCCCCTCTCCAGACTGATATTCTCTTGCGACAAAGAATAAAAAAAGGGAGAAAATAGCAGGTCAGTAGAACTGACCAACACATAGACTGAATCTGACAATATATGCAATATTACAGGCCCATAGTCCCCCACCTCTGCAAAGAGAGTCAGAAGGTTCATTTTCTCATCTCTTCTCTTGGACCAAGCATAGTCATAGTGAATGACATGCTGCTTTGTATCCTATCACCCTCCCCCTTCTCCTCACCCCCAATCTCCTTCTGCCCCTGCCTTACCTTATTTCTCTCCTCTTCCCCTTCTCCTAATTCCATTTAGGTTTTCCTCGCCACTCCCCTTTGCCAACCTTGTCTAGGGAGCTAGTCTGGGGAGATCCCAAAGGAAGAGGGCAGACTCAGCTGGGTCAGGAGGGATGGATGGGATCCTCAGGTCTAACTGGGACCAAGTGCCACTCACCTTCTCAGCCCGAACCTCAATCTGGTTGTTGGATGTGGTGACAATGATGTCTTCTGGGGAGAAGTCACTCACATCCACTGCAAACTGGTAGGAGTCTCCCAGGGTCTTGATGTTGCCTGTACCCCCAGAGCGGGCTGCCGTGGCAGGGGTTGGGGATAGGGAATAGGAGATGGAGTGATTTTCAGTCCTGAATGTGAGGAGGCTGATTCTGCCTTTCTTTTCTCTTCCCAAATACCCTTTAGATCATTGATAGAATGCTGCAGCTGGCAGAGAGCTTGGAGATGATCTAACACAGCCCCTTCATTTCACAGCTGAGGAAACTGAGGCCCAGAGAGGAAGGACTTGCCTGATTAGAACCCAGGTCCTCTCTCTGACGCCCAGTCTGACGCTTTTTCCATTACACCATGGCATCTGGGTTTTTTCCCATTCCAGAGTGATTACAGGAGACAGCTCCTCCAGTCCTGGGCCCCACATGTCTCAGCTGTAGCCCCTCCCCAACTCCTCCCCTCCTAGTTTTTCCTCTACCTCTAAACTCTGACACATCTCTACATCCCCCCACCACACCCCAGCTAGGCCACCTTCAGACTAGCAGCAGTGAGAGGTCTTTGAAAACCCCCAAGCTCTCATCATTCCAAGAGGTCAAGCTTCTGGAATCCTGAGGACCCAGCTTTGGGTCTCAGCTCTGCCATCTGTGTGACCTTGAGCAAGTCACTTAATCTGAGTCTCAGTTTCCTCATCTGTAAAATGAGGGAGTTGGTCCTGATGGCTTCTGAGGTTCCTTCTAGCCCTGGATCTAGGACGCCTAGTTTTTTCCTAATCAGTTGGGATGCCCTCTTCACTTCAAATTCCCATTCATTTCCCTGAGTCCCCTCCAGGCCAGAACTGATCAGAGTTAGACATGAAAGAGGCTTTAGAGGTCATCTAGTTCAACCCTTTCATTTTACAGATGAGGAAACTGAGGCTCAAGAGGTTACGTGACTTGCCCAGGGTAATGCAGGAATCAAGTAACAGAACCAGGATTCAAACAAGATGTGACTTTGGCTAAGCAACAGCAAAGATTCCCATTGACTCCTTTGAGCCACAGCTGATTCTCACGACTACACTTATCCATTGTATCCACACCTGTCCTTTATAGTCTCTGCTTTCCCCTTTGTTCACGTCTACTCTTGTGGCCACACCTGCCCCACCCTAGCTCCCACTGCACCTCCTCTTGATGGAGTTGGCTATAACAGGCTTTTGAAACCAATAGAATCCTGGGTGCCAGTACACCCATAAGTCTCTGTCTCCCTCCCAGCTGTGCCAAAGGGACCCTGCTGCCTGGATCTCCTGTCTTCTCTCCCTTCCATTCCAACTTGCCTGGAAAGCCCAAAGGCTCAGTGTGGGGCCGCATGAAGCTGCCGAAATCCTCAGAAAACATGCTCAGAGCCTTCTCCATGGGCAGGTCCCGAGCAGGGGGGTTGTGGGAGGCTGAGGAGGATGATGAAGAAGAAGAAGAGTGGAAACTATGTTCCGCTCGGAAGGTAGAGGAGGTCTTGTGGCTCATTCACTAGCTGGGGGAGGGCTCTGTCCCGGGAACGCAAGGAGCCACAGCAGGGCAGGCGAGCTGGTCTAATGGAGTGCTTGGGGCCCTGGTGACTGGGGCTTTATAAGGCCCTCAGCCGCCCCCCAGGCTCAGGGCCAGCCCTCTTGTCCACTGGCTAAATATAGGTCTCTGGCAGGCAGTAGCAGGATGGAGGAGGGGGGTTGGCGGGCTGGTGGGTGGGGACGTGGGGGGTAGAAGGTTTTCCCGCTGAGATGTTGGTGCTGACATTCCAAACAAACCAAAGCAGGGACTGAGGCTGAGCTCATCCAGAAGCATTCCAGCTCTGCTGATAACGGGAGGGGGCTGAGAAGGGGGCAGAAGGGAGGATAGAGGAATCAAAGGATGTGTGTGTGTGAGTGTGTGTGTGTGTGTGTGTGTGTGAGTGTGTGTGTGTGATGGCAATGGGGACCTGTTTAGGAAGAGAAGAAGGAGGAGGAGGAGGAGGGAGAGAAGGGGAGGAAGGGAGAGACTGGGAAATAGGGGGGATGGAGGCCCTGGGCCAGGAGCCACCTTCCATGAGGACCTGTTTAGGAAAGGGGGAAGAAGAAGGAGGAAGGGGGAAGGGAGAGGGGAGATAGAGAAGGAAAAGGGAGAGGAGAGGAACCGAAGAACAGAGAGAACAGAAAGACAGAGAGAATGAAAGACAGAGGGAGAGAAGGAGATGGAAATGAGGTAGACCCTTCAGCACTTTCAGACACAGAGTGTACCAGTCATTTGCTTTTGTTGATTTGTGACTCTGAATCTGACCTAACCCATCAGACCTAGAATTATCTCCCACCATCATTCAGGCTCCCTAAGGTCAAGGACTTTCCCCCTTAAGACTTGGGGGGATCCTTGGGGGCAGGCACTATATCCCTTCCCTTAGCTTGGAGGCTCCTCAAGGTTAGGGACTGTGTTTCCCCATCAGATTTAGGGCTCCCTAAGGGCAAGGATAATGTTCTCCCCTCAGATTGGAGGACTCCCATAGTGCAGAGACTGTATATCCCCCATCAGCTGCTATCTCATGGGGCACATCCAAACTCCTAGAAAAAAAACTGCCTATACTTGTTGCCCCCATTTTCTGGTACTCACTCCTCAGATCGTTACAATCTGGCATAACGCCTCATCACTCAACAAAAATGATCTCTGTATTGCTAATGGCTTTGCTTTCCCTCAAAATAAATGGCCATTTCTATCTTATCTTCCCCGACCTCTCTGTAGCATGTGACACTATTTCCCGCTCTCTGCTCCTTGATACTGCTTTCTTGAATTTTCATAACCCTGCTCTCTCTTGGTCTTGCCTGGTCTACCTGTCTAGCTGTTCCTTCTCAACTTCCTTTACAGAATCACTATCTTCATCTCATCCCCTAGGTATGGATGTATTCCAAGGTTCTTTTCTGGGTTCCCCTTCCTTTCTTCTCTACACTCTCTCTTGTTAATATTATCTCCTCTTGGATTGGACTCTTATTTCTATACAGAAGATCTATTCTCCCAGTCCCAGTTTCTCTTTTAAATTTCTGGTATCTTAAGGTCAACATGTCCAAGACAGAACTCAGCTTTCTTGCAAACCTGTACCCTCTTCCTAACTTCCTGCTTTCTGTTAAGGACACCACTCTTTCAGTCACCCAGGATTGTAATCTCAGTTATCCTTGACCCTATCTCCTCTCTCACCCCTCATATCCAATCAACTGCCAAGTCTTTGTTTTTTCTACTTCAGCAAAATCCCTAACATCCATTCTTTTCTCTTCATTCACATGATCACTATTCTAATTCAGGTCCTTGTAACTTCTCACCTGGACTTTTACAGTAGACTTTTAACTGTTCTCTCTACCTCCAATCTTTCCCCTCTCTAGCCCATCCTTCCCAAGCTGCCAAATTGTATAATCTGCCTGAAAAATAGGTTAGAGCTAGTGAGGAGAGGGCTTAAAAAGTCACATGGGAGGCAACAGGAAGTCAATGAATTTTCTTGAAGAGGGGAATAACATGGCCAGACCTACACTTTAGGAATATCAATTTGGAAGTTATATGAAGGTTAGGTTGGATGGGGAAGGGAACGACTGGTTGGAAACCAGTTGGCATAACTTTTGCAATAATGCAGGGGAAAAGTGATGAGGGCTTTAGCTAGGATGCGTGAGTAGAAAAAAATGGGGAATGGTTATAAGTTATGAAGAATTAACCAAGACTTGGCAGCTGAAATGGAGGGTGGAGGATAATGAAGAATCAGAGTGACTCTTAAGTTCCTAACTGGAGTGACTGGAAGGATGAGGATGATGCCTTTGACAGAAATAGGGAAGTTAGAAGCAAGGATGAAATCAAGGAAGAAATGAATTCAAACCAAAAGTAAGCACCATATGCAATGGAGATACATTAGAATCTTTTCCAGTAATCATGGGGGTAAAGTAAGGATGTCAACTCTCCATACTATTATTTGCTATAGTTCTGGAAATGAGAGTAGAAGCAATAAGCTAAGAAAAAAATTAAAGGTATAAAGATAGATAAAGAGGAGATAAAGCTATTCCCACTTACTGATGACATGTTTTACTTGGAAAACCCCAGGGAACAAACAACAAAACTAATCCGGACAATTAATAGCTTTGGTAAAGTTGCAGACTACAAAAAAAATTCTCAAAAATCCATTGCATTTCTACATAATAATTATAAAATCTAAGAGGAAATAAGAGAAAGAAAAATAGCTACAAGATGCATAAAAACTTTGGGATCAATGCACCAAAGTCCGCAAAAGACTTGTATAGATTTAATTGTAAAGTGTTCCTTAAAGAAACAAAGAATAACTTAAGTATCTGGAGGAATATTCAGTGTTCATGGCTGTGCTATGCTAATGTTGTTTGTTCTTTGTTTTTAAAGAAGACCATGACATCAGGGAGGTGATGCCATGACATGCAGGTGAATTGGATTTAAATGAAGAAGGACTGTGCAGAAAGTTTCACTTTCTCTTCTGGAACTGTCTGGGTCCAGTGACCAGATATATGTGCCAATTTAATAAAAATGACAATACCACCGCAGTTCATTTTCAATTTTAATGCTATAGCAATTGATTTTCCAAAGGAATACTTTACAGAATTTAGTAAAATATTAATGAAATTTATTTGGAAAAACAAAAGATCTAAAACATCAAGAGAAGTTATGAAAAGCAATAGGAAGGAAGGAGGAATAGTTTATCTAGACCTCTATATTATAAAACAGTAGTCATCGAAGTCATCTGGAATTGGTTAAAAAATAGAGATAGATCAATGGAACAGACTTGAAAAAGGCAGACCAGAAACAGTGGAACTCAAATACCCCCCTTTTTTATAAACTAGAAAACATAAACAACTTAGGAAAGAACTTTCTATTTGATTAAAACTGCTGAAAAAACCTGGAAAGCAATCTGGCAGAAATTGGACTTAGGCTAACACCTTATGCCTTGTTCCACAACAAATTTTAAATAGGTACACAACCTTAATATTAAAGATCATACTGTCAAAAATTACAAGAGAAACAGATCTTATACCTCTCATAGATACAGCTAGGAGGTGTATTCTCAACTAAACAAGGGATGGAGGCAACTACAAAGGATAAAATAGATAACTTTGATTACATGAAACCAAAAAGCTTTTGAACAGACAAAATTAATGTACCTAGGATAAAAAATGAAGCAACCAAAAAGGAAAAAAAAAATCTTTGTATGATATTTCTCTGATAAGAGTCTGGTATCCAAGAGACATTTATACCTCTATGTGTAATCTACATAACACACACATAATATAGATACATATTCACATATATGCCTACACACATATTTTGTGTGTATATACATATATATATGAATAAAAGTTATTCCTCCAATAAATAAATGGTCAAAAGATATTAACAAACAGTTCTCAAAAGAGTTATAAATTATTAACAACCACATGAAAAAAAATGCTCTGAATTGCTAATAATAAGAGAAATGAAAACTAAAGCCCTGGGTTTCAGCTCACATCCTGCAAATTGGCAAGTATAACAAAAGATGTGAATACTCAAGTCAATATTTGAGGGTTTGTGGTAAGAGAAGCATACTAATGCATTGTTGATGGAGTTGTGAATGCATGCAACCATTTTGGAAAGCAATTTTGGAATTATGGAAAGAAATTGACTAAAATGCCCATAAACTTTGATCCAGTGATTCTATAACTAGGTTAATACCTCGAGAAGGCATTGAGAAAAGAAAGTCCATATATACACCAAAATATTTATAACAAAACTTTTTTTGTGTGATAACAAAGAATTAGAAATAAAGCAGATGCCCGTTGATTGGAGAAAGACTAACTAACAAATTATACATGAAGATAATGGAATATGACTGAGCTGTAAGAAATAATGAAATGCATATGACACAGAGACACATGATAAGATCTACATGAGTTGATGTAAAGTCAGAAGAACTAAGAAACAACATAAACAATGACTGCAGCAATTTAAACATGAAGAACAGCCATGCACACACACACAATCAAAAGTAAATGTTGCAAAATTATAAAGGACATATCGTTCAGTCATTTCAGTCATGTCAGATGCTTCACGGCTCCATTTGGGGTTTTCTTGGCAGAGATACTGGAATAGTTTACCATTTCTTTCTCTAACTCATTTTACTGAGGAAAAATTGAGGTAAATAGGGTTAAGTGACTTGCCCAGGGTCACTCAGCTAATAAGTGTCTGAGGCCAGATTTGTACTCAGGAAGATGAGTCTTCCCAACTCCAGGCCTGGTGCTCTACCCACTGCACCACCTAGGTGGACAACTATGGCACAAAAGAAGAGATGAGAAAATATCCTCATCCCACCCCTTTGCAAAGGTCGGAGACCCATAAAGGTTACATAGTGCACATATTTTCAGATTTTAAAAATTTATTACTCAGTCATGTTGATTTTTTCCTCTTTCTTTTTTGTCTTAAAAATACTATTTGTGGGGCAGCTAGGTGGCACAGTGAATAGAGTCAGGAGGATCTGAGTTCAAGTCCGGCCTCAGACACTTAACACAAAACTAGCCATGTGATTTTGGGCAAGTCACTTAACCTCAATTGCCCTGCGTTCCCCTCTCCAAAAAAAGCAAAGAAAAAAAAAAAAGAAAAGAAAAGAAAAGAAAAAGAAAAATACTATTTGTTATATGGGATGGCTCACTAAGAAGGGGAGGGGTAGGATACTGGGAAACATTATGGTGATGTAAAAAAAAAATCAATATAATCTTATTGTTTTTTAAAAAAAATGAGTTCGGTGTTGAACATGTTGAGTTTGAGTTGTCTATTATGTATCTACTTGGAGATACACATCAGGCATCTGGTGATGTGGAACTGGAGCTCAGGAAACATCATTCAATCAATAAGCGTTTATTAAATGTTCTGGACACTGTCCTAGATGTTGGGGATACCTTACATCTACTCTCTACATCTTGTATATGTCTATAAGAAGCAGTCTTTCTCAATCCCTTCCTTCAGAGCTAGTGCCTTTCTTCTCTTGAGTATCTCTAATTTATCCTGTCTATATGCTATCTGTGCATGGTTTGAATGTTGTCTCCCTATTAAGCCACAAGCTTCTTATATCCCCAGCCATTAGCCCAGTGTCTGGCATGTAATAGATATTTAAAAGATGGTTGTTGACTTGGCTTGACCTACTTATTTGCCTCATTAGAATGTGACCCCCTTGAGGACAGGTTCTATTTTTGCATTTCTTTGTATCACTAGCATTTAGCACTGTATCTGACACATTGTAGGCACTTAAAAATGTTTTTTGATTCATTTATATATAAAAATGAATGAGTACCTGCCCTCTAGGAGCTTACATTTTCATGGGAGAAACAACATCTACACATGTAAGTATATGCAAAATATATGTAAATTAGATACAAAGTAATTTTTTTTGAGAGGGGAGAGGCTGAGGTGGTAGAGGAGCATAGTTCAGTAAAGGCTTTATATGTGACATTGGTGTCTGAACCAAGCTCTGAAGGAAAATAGGGTCTGAAGGCTGGTCATTTAGATTTGGGAACCAGCTGCAAAGAGATTGCTAAGTGAACCCACAAAAGCTGTTAAGATCATTGAGAGAGGGTGTTGGTTAGTTGCTTGGCTGGTGGTTGTCTTTCATTCTTGAAGAGTACCAAGATGATGTCACCATGTTAGAGTCAAGGTATAGTGTGTCTGATTGTGGTTGATCAGACCAATACAAGAAAGCGTAGAGCAGTGGTTCTCAACCTTCCTAATGCCGTGACTCTTTAATACTCATATGTGGGTGTATCTGCATGTGGGCGGACCTGCCTGGAGATGGATAGAGGAGTGGTGTCTTGGTTTCTAAGACCATCGGAAATATGTGTTTTCTGATGGTCTTAGGAGACCCCTGTGACCCCTGTGAAAGGGTCATTTGACCCTCAAAGGGGTCGCGACCCACAGGTTGAGAACCACTGGTGTAGAGGGAGAAGAGAAGACAGAACAGGACAGAGCACTGTTGTATACTCTTACAAGGGCATAGGATACAGACGATCCAACAAAGGAAATTGAGAAGAAACAGGTAGTTAGAATTGAAGGTAGATAGGTAGAAGCAGGTAACAGAACTGATAGAGACAGAGACAGAGAAGAGAAAGAGGGAGAGAGACAGAGACAAGGACAGAGAGGTATCATTAAACCAAGCGGAGAATGTCCAGGAGGAGAGGATGATCAATACTGTTAAGTTCTGCTGAGGTCAGGAAGGATGAGGACGTAGAAGACACCATTAGTTTGGGCGATAAGGCGATCACAATGCCTGGTAACCTTAGAAAGAGTTTCATTTGTGTGCTAGGGTCAGAAGCTAGTGTGCAAAGGTTTGAGGTAAGAAAATAGAATCAATGAATATAGACAACTTTTTTGAAGAGCAGATTAAGAGGACAGGACTTAACCTTAACTTAATTGAGCCTCAGTTTCCTCACTTATCAAATGAGGGGTTTGGACAAACTGTCACGAAAAGTTTCTTCCTTCTCTAAATTGATGAGCCTAAGATTTAAGGTCCCTTCCAGGTCTTAACCCTGTTATCCTAGGACATGATGGTCTGAGCTCAAACCATGCCCACTTTTAGACTTGTCCTCAGTCTTGGTGCCTGCTCCTTAGGTTCCCAACACAAAGCTGTTTGTTTACAACTCCATCTCTCAGGAAAGGACAGGGCAGCCCCATAGGGAGGGGGACAGAATGTACAGCTGTCTGCTGACTAGCTGTCACGTGGAAGGGGATTCTGACCCCTTCATGTTTTTTATACCTCTCTTCACTTGTAGGATTGTCTTAGTTGGGTCTCAGAAAAGAGAAATCTGGTAGGAGAGGAGAGAGGGAAGAAGGGATAGAAGGAATAAATTTGTTGTGGGGAGAATATGAATTTGGAGTCGGAGAGCCTGGGTGGAGTGGAAAGAACTCTGGATTTGTGGTCAGATGACCTGGGTCTTGGCTCTCCCTCTTCCTCTCTCTGTGACAATAGGCAAGTTCCTCAACCCTCTTTGCCTCAATTTCTCATCTGTAATGAGGATTGTACTAAATGACCTTTAAGGCCTCTTTCAGATCTATCTCTATTGATGAATCTCAGCTCTGGTATTAATTACCTGCATAACCTTGGACAGATCAATTGCCCTCTTTGGACCTCAGTCCAAATAGTGGCACCACATAGTCTTTGAGGCCCCTCCCAGCTCTAATTTCTATGACTCTGCAACTTTAGTAACTATCTTTCAGTTTCTGGAAGTTAATATTCCCAAGACACTGTCTTTCTGGTCTCCACTTGTTCCCTGGGGAAAAGCTGGGGTTGTGCGGATGTGAATAATTCTCTTCAAATACCCACATTCCTTAATCTTAATTCCATTTCTACCACATGAAAGAATAAGTCATTAGGCTTATTTTGTGTGATCCTAGAGGACAGAACTAAGGGCAATGGGTGGAAGTACCAAAGAGACATAATTTTATCTCAATTTATGGAAGAACTTTTCTAACAGGACCATTTAGGACTAAAATGGCTGATTCATGGGGAGGTGGGTGGGCTCAATCTGTCAGCCAATAATCTTTTATTAAAGACTTACTGTGTGTCGGGCACTGTGCTAAGTGCTAGAAACACAAAGAAAGGCAAAAACATGGCCCCTATCCTCAAGGAGCTCACAATCTGGCAGGAGGAGATAAAAGGTAACCCTTTGTTAGAACAGTTTTGTTTGCATTTTTTTCCTCAATGGGGGAATAGGATAGAAAATAAATATTTATTAATCTAACATTTTAATTAATTATAATTTTTACAAATTTGGCAATTGAATGGAGGATAGGTTGGAGTAGTAAGGAGAGACTTGAGGCTACTGCAAGAGCATTGAGCTTCTAGTAGCTAAAAGTATTCAAGCAGCGCCTGGATTCCAACTTGTCAAATATGCTTTAAACAGAATTTCTTTACTCAGTGCGAGACTGGAAGAAATGACCTCTAAGGTCCCTTTCAAAACCAAGCAGATTCAGCTCACTGGATTGTAAGCTTCTTGAGGGAAGGAAACAATGATGTTCCATTGCCTGCTGGTCTCCTAACCTGGGCTCTTCCTGCCTGTAGGGGACAGAAAGACACCATTCCTTCCTGATCCTACCACCGATCCCCTGGTCACTCTTGTCTTCTGGAAACCCTTTTCTATCAAGCTTCCCATGATGATTCTCTCACCTCAGTTGACAAATACCCTTGGAAGACAAAACCCTAGAGATGCTAATAAACCTGTTGAATTCTTTGGCCAATGATTATTAACACATTCCACATTGGACCATTCCAGTAATTATGACTCCCAAAATGTCATTATATAAGACCTGCTCTCCATTCCCCACTGTTCATTCCTTTACTCTTATCCCCCTCAAGCCACCCTTACCACCGCCCCACTCACTTCTTACCACAATACCACTCTAAAGCTACCCGCGCCTTCCACTGTGCTCTCCAGAATATGTGCTCTGAAGGTAACAATCTTGCCTTCATCTTAAATCCTTTCCTCTTTCACAACTCATCTTCTGGATCTCACTGAGACCTGGCTCCCTCCTGATGACAACTCCCTTTTCAGCATCAGTTGCATTTTTACTTATTCCCTCCCCCACCCCGAAATCTCACTGGTTCAGGTGGGGAGGTTGCAATAATCCTTGCTCCCCATGACAGTCCCAGGTTCTCCCTCTCTATCCATCACTCAATAGCCTTTCCTCTTTTGGGGTTCCCTCAGTTCATGTTTATCACCTAAACAAAATTCTGGTTGCTCTTATCTACTGACATTTGGAGTATTCTTTCTCCTTCTCTAATGAGTTTGGTTGCCTAGCTCACAGGTCTTCTCAACTCCCAAAATTCTGCCCTTAATATACATATCGATATTCCCTGAAATGCCCTAACATCCCAGTTCCTCCACTTGCTCATTCCCATGATTTCTTCCACCTCATTTCAGCTACATGCAGGGATGGTCTTACCCTTGCTCTTACTATCACCCACAAACACACCCTTTCCATGTTCATGAACTCTGAAATTCCTTTATCTGATCACAATCTGTTGTGATTCCACCTCTCCCTTGGATTTGTAACCTCGGACCCTGATCTTCATTCTCACTGTGAATTCCAATCCCTCCACTCCTCAGTTCTTTCCCAGGTCATCACTCCGGTGCTAGCTTCACTCTCTTCTCTTTGCCATCTTGACTCCTTAGTGAATCAATTCAGTTCTATACCATCCTCTTCTCTTGAATCCCTTGCCCCTTTGTCCAATAATCATTGAACTTGCCCTGCCAAAGCCCAAGCTTTCAATTACTCCCATCATCCACTACCTTTGCTCTTACACTCATGCTGCTGCATGAAACTGGAGAAAATCAAGCAACAGTGTTGATCAAATCTGCTATAAATTTGCATTACATAATTTCAACTGGACAGACAGCTGTTGCAGTGGATGGAGCTTGGCCCTGAAATCAAGAAGACTCATCTTCATGAAATCAAATCTGGCCTCAGACACTTACTAGCTGTGTGACAAGTCACTTAACACTGTTTGCCTCATTTTCCCCATCTGTCAAACGAACTGGAAAAGGAAATGGTGAAACTCACCAGTACTTTTGCCAAAAAACCTAAATGGAGTCAGGAAGAGTTAGGCAGTTCTGAACAAGTTTCAACTAGGCATTTACTGCTAGGTAATCCTCTTACATCTCCCCAATTAATTTATTTTCCCACTCTTTATCATGGTTCTTCCAAACCTTTACATTCCTCTTCAAACCTCCAACGGCTCCCCCTCTTCCCACCTTTTGAGTCCTCCTCTTATTTCACTGAAAATAATAACCATTTGCTGAGAGCTTCCTTTTCACATCACATCTCCCAGATTCCTTCTGCCACTAACTCCACCTCCACCCATTTCTCACATAATGAAGTGGTCCTTCTTTCAAAGAAAACTCCTTTATATGTGTACGAGGTCCCATGTCTTCCTGTCTTCTCCACTGGATTGCTATATGATCATCCCCACTCTTACACATATTTTCAATCTCTCCTGATCTGCTTGTTTCTTCCCTATTGCCTACTTGCCCTCCTCAAAACCTCTCACATCATCCATCCATCCCCACTAGCTACTGCCCCATGTCTCTCTTCCCTTTTGTGATTTAACTCCTTGAGAACGCCATCTACAATAGGTGCCTCTACTTCCTGTCCTCTCCCTACCTTCTTAACTCTCTGTAGTCTGACTTTTAACTTCATTATTCAGCTGAAACTACTCTCTCCAAAGATACCAATGATCTCTTAATTGTCAGACCTAGTGATTTCTTCTTTTTTCCCTTTTTTTTGGAGAGCAATTGGGGTTAAGTAACTTGCCCAAAGTCACATGGCTTGTTAGTGTGTCAAGTGTCTGAGGTCTGATTTGAACTCAGGTCCCCCTGACTCCAGGGCCAGTGTTCTACTCACTGCATCACCTAGCTGCCCCTAATGATTTCTTCTTAACCCTCATCCTTCTTGACCTCTAAGCAGCCTTTGATGCTGTTGATCACTTTCCTTTCCTTGGTACTCTATTCTCTCTAAGTTTCCACGACTCTGCTCTCTCCTGATTCTTTTCCTATCTACCTGCATACTCCTCAGTCTTCTATTCTGATTTTTTACTTAGCTAACCAACCATGGCTCTCTCTGAGAGCTCTGCCCGGACCCCCTTTTCATCTCTCTTACCACTATTTCACCTTGTGATCTCATCAGCCCCATAAATACATTTGTCATGTCTATGCTGATGATTCTCAGATCCATCTATCTATCTCTAACTTCGCAGCTGACCTCCACCTTGCATCTCCAACATGAATTTGAAATCCTGTAGACATCATAAATTTAATATATCCAAAACTGATCTTATTATCTTTCTCTCCAAACTCTTCCCTCTTCCTATTGTTGAAGATAACCCCATCCTCTCAGCAACCCAGACTCACAACCTAAGCATCATCCTCAACTTCTATCTCTCACCCCCTCCCCCATGTCCAATCTGTTGCCAAAGCCTGTCGATCTTACCTACACAACATCTCTTGTACACTTCCCCTTTTCTCCCCTGACACTGTCACCTCCCTGTTATAGGTCCTCATCACTTCACCCTTGGAGTATTGTAAGAGTCTGCTGGTGGGGCTGCCTGAACAAGTCTCTCCCCACTTCAGTCCACTTGACACTTAGTTGACAAGAGCGCTCTGCCTAAATTGAAGGTTCAATCACAGATCTCCCCTACTCAAGGAAGGTGAAACCACAACCTTTGAGTAGTCTGAGCTGCCCCAATGGGGACCCAGCTGACCACTTCCAATTGGGTAACCCAGCTTCACCTCTCTCTGTCCCTCCCCTCCCTTCCCCTTCCCTCTCTATATACATAGGGTATCATGTTCCTACCTGAGGGTGTTCTACCCAAAGGAAGGTAAATGTATGCTGAAATCTACCAAGCAATATTGGGGTTTTCTCTCTAGATTTATTTCTTAAAGACCATGCCTTAAACCCAGTTCACTCTCCTATGGACAATATAGATCTATACACAAACATCACTTAATGGTTACTTTTTGGGCCCTCATGACTCAGAGTGAATAATATTAATTGCTTCTCTTGTTTCTCTTCCATTTTAAATATTGTTTTCTAATTAAAGGGGTCATCCCTTGACTCACTTGTTAAACAGGTTTATTCATTGAATGGGTGTTGCCTTACTCAAAGTAAGAACTTGGAAAGACCTCAACTTAAAAAGGCCAAGGTCTCTCACTGCATCCTGGGCTATCTCCAGTCATCCTGATGTATATATCTGGCCACTGGACCCAGATGGCTCTGGGGGATAAAGTGAGGCTGGTGACTTTACACAGCCCTCTCTCACTCAAATCCAGTTCAATTGCAAGTCATGTCATCATCTTCCTGATATCATGATCCTCTTTGAGAACAAATAAAAAACCACAACTCAGTTAACTCTCTTGGCCCCCTATTACCTCCAGGATCATGCATAAAGTCCTCTGTTTGGTATTTAAAGCACTTCTTGCCTGACTCTCCACCTCCTACCTTCCCAGTCTTTTTATACTTTATACACTCGTCTCACCACCATCTGCACATATACCCTGCTATGTCCTTCCTGTTCCTCCATCAGGAAACTTCATGTCCCAGCTCTGGTCATCGTCTCTGGCCCTCCCCCATGGCTGGAAGGCTTTCCTGCCTCATCAGCACCTCCTGGAGCCTTTAGCTCCCATCACATCTCTTCTCAAAGCCCACTGTGTAGAGAAAGCCTTTCCTGGTCTGCCTCAGTTCTGGAGCTTTCCCCCTGTCAATTATCTCCAGTTCATCCTGCATGTGGCTTGTTTGTACATATTTGTTTGCATGTTGTCTTCCCTTGAGGGAAGGGACTGTCTTTTGCCTTTCTTTGACTGCCCAGACTTTGGCCCAGTGCCTGGAGTGGCATTGTACATAGTAGGAGTTATAGGGATATTTGTTGAGTAAAACTAAAGTACTTATGTTCTCTATCAGACAAAAGAAAACCTGCAATAAGAAAGGCTTCATCCAGACCCATGCCAAGGGCAAGTAACCACTGGAGCAGACTGAGTATGGAGCTCCTAGATGGCACCATTGGTCGAGTTTCTGCCTCAGATGGTAAGTACTAGTGTATATCTGCTTGGGGACATGAGCCAGACTAGGCCCTCCTCCTGTTCTTTTGGAGGCTTCCTTCACTCCATGAAAGGTGGGGGAGCCTGGAAAGGGTATGTGAAGACCTAGTATGAGGGCAGGGCCAACTCCACCACCTCACTGCTATTCAGGTAGGGACAGGGGTCTTTGGGTGTGCAGGCCTCTAAGTTCGTTTCTACTCTGTGGACTGAAATTCCGCTTGTCCCTTAAAGCTTAGATCAAAGCCTACCTCTTCCAGGAATGAGATTACTGTCAGCCACATGGATCTCACCCTTTTCAGACTTTCTCGGGTCCTTGTGTCCAGAAGTTTTCTAAGGGCAGAAATGGGAGTTTTCCTAACAGACTCCAAGGGAAGGGGCTCTCCCTGAGGCAGTGACTATCTCCCCTTGGAGATGAGTTGCTCCTTAGGACAATATTTGGGCGCCCTGCCTCAGACTGGGGGAGGCCTGAGGGTATGGACCCAACCCTTCTGTTTCTGATATTCCCAGTTTTCATCTGGACTTTGGACATGAAGCATCATCAGTCTGTGGGGATGGATGCTTGTACCTGGGCCTAAAGAGGGCACAAAGCAGGCCCCAAGGCCAGAAGGAAATGAAAGGGAACAGCTGAATAATGGGACTGATGTCTCCAATGGATCTTAGAGCACAGAATGGAAAAGGGAGGAAGGAACTTAGAACAGAGAGTAAGAGAGCTGGGAGGAATCTGAGAAATGGGCTAATTCCTAATCTGACAGAGGAGGAGATTGGTCTAGACCCATCTCCTGGCTCCAGCTCCAGTGATGGGGGGTGGGAGGGGCAGCATGGAGAGGGACCACAGGGGCAAAAAGAGGCCTTCAGGGCTCACTGTGGCAGGACATTCTGGTGTAGCCTGCACTTCCTTTCTTGCCAGCTGGGCAGGAG
The DNA here is from genome assembly GCA_028646515.1 of Pseudochirops corinnae. Classification (NCBI taxonomy): domain Eukaryota; kingdom Metazoa; phylum Chordata; class Mammalia; order Diprotodontia; family Pseudocheiridae; genus Pseudochirops; species Pseudochirops corinnae. Next base: position 49,833,986 of record CM053588.1, read on the forward strand.
TCTAGGTCACTCTGCTCCAACTAGGCTTGGGGTTCCCAGCATCCATTCTTCTTGCCCAGGGCTACTTCATTGTCCAGGGTGAGCTTGACTCAGTGTTCTCAGAACTGGGCCTGTGATGGAGGGGAAGGGGTCAGGCGAAGGTGGTGGGGTAGGAGTAGTCCTGGAATAAGGTTCCAGACAGGGAAACAGGAGCTGGCCAGCTAAATGCAGACACACCGTAATGGTGGCAAGGCCCTGAGTCACTGTTCCTGGGTGAGAGATTATGTTCCCAGCCGCAAGGGAGACAGCTCTCCCTCCCTCTTTCCCCTTCCCCTTGATCCAGGTCCCTAGGCCTTTGACACATATGCCGGGAATTTATGTTCTAAGAGCCCTTGGAAGGTCACCCAGTTTATATCAATGCCTTTGGTCAGAACCTGTGTCCCAGAATTATTTACAGTTACATCTAGAAGGATCCTTAGAACACAGAATGTCAGAGTTGAGAGGGCCCTTAGAACACAAAATGTCGGAGTAGGGGAGATCTTAGATCATATAATGTCAGATTTGACAGAGACCTTAGGACACAGTTGGGAGGGCCCTTAGTGATCATTTAAGTGCTCAGCTGGGCATGGCTGAAGCTATAACTGTGCCAGCACTGGATGCCCTAACACCAGGTGCCCACAGGAATGTTGTCACCCATCCCAGTGGGACCAGAAGCCTGACTTCATTTGTGGACTCTCTCTCCTGCCTAGGGCCATCCCTATGCAGATCCTGGGGGTGAGATGACAGGGCCATGAGGCCAGACATGGGAATTCATACCTCCTCACCTGTCCAGCCTAGCTGAACCTCGGGGCATATTCACCAGGGACAGCCCTGCCCCCTGTAGCTTCTGCAGCCCCTTGAAGGGGAGGAGGACCCAGTGACTCTGATATGTGATGATAACCTCCATGACCCCCAAAGTACCCCATTACTGCTGTAATGACCCCAGATGCCAAGAGGGAAGAGGATATCCCTGGGGCTCTCTCTCTCTTCCTCACCCTCTCCATGGCCACCCTGCCCTCATTGTCTCCCTTCCTATACAGTACCAGGATCTGCTGGCAGGCCCCAGGCTCTCCTGTTGATAACCCAAACCTTGCCTCAGGCCCCAGCTGGCTGACACACCCAGAACCCTCCCTCTGTCTCTCTGTCTCCTAGACCCTCAGTGCCCCAGAATAATTGGGGGCTGGGGTACACATAGCAAGTGTCAGAGCCAAGATTTGACCTCAGGTCCTCAGACTCCATGTCTCAGCACTGTGGCGGGAATCAGGAACACTCATCTTCCTGAGTTTAAATCCAGCCTCAGACATTTACTAGCTGAGTGACCCTGGACCAGTCACTTCACCCTATTTACCTCAGTTTCCTCACTTGTAAGATGAACAGGAGATGGAAATGGCAAGCATTTCTAGTACTTTTGCCAAGAAAACCCCAAAGGTCTGAACGGGATTGAAAATTGACTGAACAGCAACAACATGTATGTACGTCAGTGGTGTCAAATTCAAACAGAAACAGGGACCACTAATTCGTACATGGGGATCCTGATTGTGACTTAGCTTTATAATGTACTCTCCCCTGTATCTTAGTTCCTTTTTGTTTGTTTGTTAAATATTTCCCACGTACTTTTTAATCTGCTTCAGGTCCCCTTGGGAGAAGCATTTGACCTGTGGGCTGAGTAGATAATCTTGCTCTGAGTGGGCTCAGAGAAATGAACTAGGAGTATTGTGGTGGAGGGGTGGTGGGGCTGAAGAAATATGGATTTAGCTTGGATGTAAAGAAATTTCAACCATCTAAATAATATCTGTGGTCTCTCCTAGCTCTGACATCCTCTGTTCTAAGGACACTCCCAGCTCTGACATTCTATGTTCTAAGGCCCCTCCTAGCTCTGACATTCCATGTTCTAAGGGCCCTCCCAGCTCTTACATTCTTTGTTCTAAGGGCCCTCCCTGCTCTGACATTGCATGTTCTAAGGGCCCTTCCAGCTCTGACATTCCATGTTCTAAGGGCCCTCCCTGCTCTGACTCTCTGTGAGCCAAATGATGCTATCATCATACAAACAAAGATCCCTCGCTGCATCTGGAGACAGAAGCCCTGCCTTAGAATCTTAGGGCTCTGCACTAATTTCCTGTGTGAGCTTGGAAGAATCCCTTCCCTTCTCTAGACCCCAGTTCCTACCTCTGTACAGTGAAGGAGATGGGCTGGAGGAGCTCTAAGCCCCCTCCCCACCTCTGAATCAGTCATTCTGTGTGCTGGATTATGGAGCCCTTTAGCCCACCTTTGATCCTTCATGTTGCCAGCTTCTCAGCCCCAGACCCAGACCTGAGACTGCCTCTGTGGACTGGCTGGGTTTATTGATTCATTGCCCTCTGGAGGAGGTTCATGAACCAGACCCTCAGCTTCTCGCTTCTGGCTCCCTCCCTCCCTGCTCAGAGTAACTGGTGTGTCCTGTTCAGGTTGACTTGTCAAGGACTTTCTAAATAGCCACTGTAAACTCTCCACGCTTTGGGGAGGGGGGCAGAGGGGGAAGAGGCTGATTGGTGGAGCTCACACCTGTCCAGGTGCAGCTGAGCCAGAGGGGGAGACTCAGAGTAGAAGGTCTGTGCAGCCAGAGGAAGGACGACAGTGAGCTCGTCAGAAGTGGCCCTTTGCATGTGTGTGGGGGGACAAAGAGATAGGATCCCTGGGGAAGCCTGGATCATTGTGGAGCATTGTGGGATGGTGTGTGTGTATGTCTGAAGTAGTCTAGGGAGAAGACGGTTTGAACAGCACTAGCGGGATCAGAGCATCTAGACCAAAATCTCTGCTTTGCTGGGTCCTGACCCTGGGTAAGTTCCTTTCTCTTTCTGCTTCTCCTCCTCCATAAAATGAAGGAGCAGGCCCCTGTGAGATCTAGGCTCCCTTCTAGAATTATAATTCCAATTATTTTCATTCAGGAACAAGTTTCTTCTTTCTGGGGAGCTGAGGGGGGAAAGATAGAAAGAAGCCTGGGAGCCAGGGGCTAACCCTAGGCCAGCTTGACCTATAGAGGTTAAAGGGCAGTTGGGCAGAACTGTTCAGCCCAGGCACACAACACACAGTGATGTTCTGGGCAGAAGTGGGATGTCTGCTTTTATTCAGGGATTCAGTCTAGTCTCCCTTGCAGATCTCCTCTTGCTCTAAGAGGCTCTGTGGGGTGGCCAGAGACAGCCAGGAGGCCCAGTGCCTGAGGGTGAGACAGAGGGGCCCAGGGAAGTCAGGGGGCCTAGGGGACATTGTATGTGAAGGCTACTCTTTCTGCCGCCAGCCTGGAGGGACTTGGCCAGAGAACTCTCCCAAAGGGTGCTCCCAGACACACAACCTGCACACATATACAGGAAAAAGGCACGTAACCCAGAAATACAAACACAGAAGTGTACTCACACACACATTCCCAGAGACATCTGGCCCCTAGAGGCATGCATACACACATACACCACACACCACCCACAAACACACATACAGCCACATTCCCCTAGCTCTCTTCCAGCTCTGAAGCCTCCTTTGTATAATATAACACATTCATGAGAGCAAGATTTGAAATGGGCCTTGGGGAGGAAGGAATCCTCGACTCTTAGGCCAGAGCATGTCTGAGCCCCAAGGGGCCTTAGAGATGACCTCCTCCAAGCCCTTTGTGTTCCCCATGAGGGTACTGAGGCCCAGAGATGTTGACTAACTGAGGTGAGAGGCACAGTAGGTGGCCACATTGGTTTTCTTTCCACTTCTCCTTGGCCCCTCTGAGCTGAGTTTCAGGCTGGAGACTGGCTGAGTTGGTGCCAGGGTGTGGGATGTGAGTGGGTGGTCACTACTAGGAGAGAGAGCCCACCCAGGTCAGAAGAGAAAGGGCCATAGGGAGGGACTGGGCTGCCCAGCAGGGATCTCCTGTCTATCCACACAGGGACCTATGATGGAGGATCTGGTGGGACTGTGTGAAGGGGCTTCAGGGAATCCTGTAGCCTTGCAGGAGCTATGGGGTCCCTGCCCCAGGGCCCAGCGCCGAATCAGAGGTGAGAAGCCCCTGCCTGCCAAACTCCAAGGGAGTAAGGGGACAGGGTCATGGGCTATCTGGGCTTTGTCTCTTTCCCTGACCTGGCCACTTCTCTTCCCCAGCTTGTCTTCCTCTTACCCTCCCCCTCCAGCTTATTCCCTTCCCTGCTGCCTTTTTTAGTGGCCTCTCTCTCTATCTGAGACCACCTCAGCCCCTAAAAATAGCCCCTCCCCTAGGACACAGCCAGTAATCTCAGCCCCTGAGCTGGACAGATGGGCAAGTTGCCAGCCCCTTTTCATCTGCCCCTTGCACTGTCATTGCCAAGCATCTCCTGGGAATGGGGAGAAGTGAGGCTCCCAAGCTTTTCTCTGCTGCCTTCAAGAGCAGGGAGGGAGCCACAGGTCTCTGTGTCCTTGAGAGTCAGGTGTCTCTGACCTGCCCACCCTTACTCCTCCTGAACCTCATTCCCCTCCCCCACCACCCTGTCCTCACCCTGAACCTTAGGCTAAGTGCCTGGGACACCATCCATCAAGAAGTATCTTCCCCACCTCAGTGCCCAGCAAACACAGGGTTCCCAGGGAAGAGTTCAATTTGGGAGACAGCCTGGGGTTCCTTTGTGGGCACCATGGTGGGATGGGAGGTGCTACCCCCTCAGCTACTTGTACTAATCCTTATTTGGGAAGGTTATGTGGTGTGCGTGTGTGTATGTGTGTGTGTGTGTGTGTGTGTGTGTGTGTGTATGTGTGTGTGTGTGTGTGTGAGGAGTCATAAGGGATAAGGCTATGAAGGTGGGGTGGTCCCACAGTGAATGATGGGCAAAGGGTTCTGAACTGGTGCTCAGGGATATAGTCCTGGGAGAGTTGAACTCTTCCGTCCGGACCTTGTGTTTGCTGGACACTGAGGTGGGGAAGATACTTCTCCTTGATGGATGGTGTCCCAGGTACTTAGCCTAAAGTTCAGGGTGAGGGCAGTGTGGGAGCCAGGCTTCTGGGGGAGGGAGGGAGTCTCTGGGTCCCTGGTGTGGGCAGAGGTTCCCTCTGTCTCCTGCCTGGTTACTGGAGCCCTGTCTCCCAATCCCTAGTCTTGGAGAATCCACCTGGAGGGTGGGCTTTGCTTCCCTGTTTGTTTTTAGCTGTAGGGTGGCAGGAGATTTATGATAAGCAAGGGCTGATCCCGAGGTCCTGCCTCCCTCTTCCTCACCAGGCTATAAATACCCATCACAGCAATGATCTGGGAGGCAGGGAGCAAGTAGCTGGCCACACCTATCTCCATGCAACCCAACACCTTGGCTGGCTGGGCACACACCGCCCCCTCCCCCCCGTGCCATCTTCTCCAGCCTGGCAGCATGCCTTGGTCTGGTTCTAGCTCCCCTCATTCATGCTCACTGGCTCTCCCAGACCTGAGGCTGGGTAGAAATCTGCCCTGGCATGGTGCCAGCTGCTGTGCCACCTTCTGCTGGCAGGATGCCTGACTACACTGTTTGCTCTCTTAAGCAATATTCACTGGCTCTTCTTAACCTGAGGCCAGATGCCTATTTACTCTGAGGTTGGCAGACTGTACTTTGGCCCTGATTTTCTCTGGTCTTTCTCCTCTCTGCCTCTTTGAATGGCCTCAGGCTGGCCAAACTTCTGCTTTGATTTGGGTTTCATTCCTAAGCCAGCCCAGACTACTTCCCTCGAATAGATCCCTGTACCCCAAATGTTCTAACCTTGGTCATGCCTCTTCCATCTTGGCAGGCTTCCTGGAGAGAGTGAAGAGACAGCTCTTCCGGGTGGGTGAGGACTGGTATTTCTTGGTTGGCTTAGGAGTGCTCATGGCTATCATCAGCTTCACCATGAACTTTGCAGTCTCCAGGGTCGTCCGTGGTAACTATGGGCACTGCCATCCTGAGCAGCCCTGTCCTTTTATAGTGAACTCCTGGGAGGTTCTGGCTCAGGGGCACCTGCGATGCCAGCAGATTTTCTGGCATGGGGAGAAGTGCCATATCCCCCTTCCCATCACTGCATTACCCCTACCATCTCTTCCCTGTTATCTCATCCCATTTCTCTATGCGAAATGCTCTCCATTCTCTTCCAGAAAAATGGTTATGATTCGGACTCAAAGAACGTTGGATCTTGGAAGGTGCTTAGAACACAATATCAAAGCCAGGAGGGCCTTTTAGAACACAACATCAAAGCTGGGAAGTTCCAGAGAACACAATGTTGGAAGCCAGGAGGACCCTAGAAGACAGCATGTCAGGGCTGGG
>CM053588.1:49840742-49851469 GCA_028646515.1 Pseudochirops corinnae
CCTGTGGTCCTGAGCCACAGCTGATGGGGCAAGCAGGTCCCTGGTGGCATCTCTTGGCATGGTATGAGCATCAGGGCAGGGAGGTCAATGGGGTCATTGAAGAAAGGAGGGGCCCCTGATCCTCCTTCCTCCCACTGGTGTCTTTCTCTGATCCAGCCTAGTGCCAGCCTAGGGCCTGGCCTCAGTTATAGAAGACCTCATCCTCTGACAGGGAGCTGCTGTCCACATAGTGGAGAGAGCCATGGAGCTGGGTCCTGGACTCTGCTTGGCCTTGGCCCTCACTGGTGTCTGGTTCTCCTTGCTGCAGCAGCAGCCGCTGCTTTTCAGGGCTGGGTGGCCATGGTCCTGCTGTAGAAGGCTCCTCAGGGGAGTCCCAACTCTCTGCAGGCAGGCCAGGGGCAGGGAGAGATGAGGAGAGTGAGGAGGAGAAGGCCTGGAGGCTGCCATCTAGCAAGGGTCCATTCAGGAGGCTGTCCTGCAGGTACATGCTCCCAAGGTCTGGAATACAAGGAGACGAGAGTTAGGATTGGGTCCTGACCCCTCCCAGCCTTTATCTCTCAGGTGGGACCCCCTTCTCTTTCTCAGATCTCCTTGTTTGAGAAGTGACAGAACCTCTCTCTGTCAGGTTCCTCATCTATCAAATGCAGAGGTTGCCCTGGACGGCCTCTAAGCTTCCTTCCAGCCCTAAATCCATGATTCTATGAGGCTAATAAGACCTATGGCTAAATGAACCATGGACATATCAGATATCAGAGCCAGAAGGCTAGCCTATATATTCTGACTCCAAGGCGAATCCATCAATCGGCAAGTCAGGTTCTGGTCCTCTCTTAAGATACAAAAGCAAAAGCAAACAAACAAAAAACCCCCAAACAGTCCCCGCCCTCCAGAAGCTTACATTCTAATGGGGGAGACAACATGTACAACACATGTAAGCTTTTACAAAAAACAAATTCAAGGTGATTTTTGTCATGGAGTGAAAGACAGGGGTTAAGGAATGACTGGTTTGTAGGAAAAAGGTGGTGTGGCTGGGTTAAGCTATGAAGGAAACTAGGGAGGTGAAGAGGGAAAGTGCACCTGGCACGGGGGAACGTCAGTGCAAAGGCACAGAGATGGGAACTAGACAGTCATATACAAGGTGTTTCCTGCACGGTTAGTGATGCCATCACTCTAGCAAACACCATTGTTGTCCGGTGCTCTGAGAGAGAGTTATCTTCACACTCAATTTCCTAAGCTTCAGAATCCAGTAAAACTGGACTTAACTAATCCAAATTGAATGTTTCTCCTATGATTCAGAAGGCAGCATTACAAAGGAAAACTGTCCTAGGATTTTTGATACATTCCAGGGCAGGAGCCAGTTCTAACTTGCTAGACCCATGGTGAAATTTTCAGTGTGAAAATTTACACCTCAGAAACCAGCAACCCCTACCAATCAAGGAGGGTTTATTGTTTCGTTGACTTAAGAAAGTGTTATTGATTCAGACTAAATTTAATAGGATTTGCATAGATCCCTCCAGCCTCTTCCCCACCCCACTCCCAGCCTGGTTGTTAAACATTCACTTCTGTGTCACTCTATAAATCTTGAGCTCAGCACAAGTGCAATAGAAGATTCAGGAAATGAAGTCATCACCAGACTTGGAAGCCCATTATTATTAATCATAAAAATAGGAAGGCAAGAAGCATTTACATACTATGTGCTAGGCTCTGTGCTAAGCACTTTACAAAGACGATCTCATTTGACCCTCACAACAATCCTGGGAGATAGATGCTATTATTACAGTTACAGTTGGGGAAACTGAGACAGACAGAGGTTAAGTGACTTGCCCAAGGTCACACAGCCAAAAATGTCTGAGTCTGGATTTGAACTCTGGTCTTCCTGCTTCCATGTCCACAGGTCTATGCACTATGGTGCCACCTAGCTGATAATATAATAATAAGCAGGTTCTATATTATAATGATAATAATAATAATAATATTAATAATAGCATGTATGTTAAGGTTTGTAAAGAGCTCTACATCCAGGATCTTCTTGAGCCTCATAATACCCCTGACGTTGTATGAGGTCAGTTTGATTGGACCGGAGAGTGCATGGAGGAGAGTAATGTGTGGTGGAGTTGGAAAGGTAGACTGAGGCCAGGCTCTTTCCACTAACCTAGTCTTGCTCCTTAGCATCCATTCCGGCTGGACAGGAATGGTGCAATGCTGGGTCAATGGAAAATTCCAAGAGTAGAACTCCAAGTTGCAAAGCATTTTCTATGACATGTTCCCATGCTCTCACCCTCCCTTTCTTTACTCAGGGACTGCCTCTTCTCTTCCCTACCCTGATCCCAACCAGCCCTGGTCCTCCTGCCCTCCCCACTTAGGGGAAGGGCTGCTCTGGTCCTTGCTCGTGGCCCATGGGAAACTTCTAGCCCTGTCCTGCACTGTGAACAGGTTGGTGCTATCTCCTAATGTCACTTCCTGTTCCGTTGTTATTAACAACTCTCTCATCCATTCATAAAGGGGGCCTTCTAATGAGAGGATCCATGGAGCATTAGGGTACAGGACACGTAGATAGTGCTTTAAAAAAAAATCCTTGTCAATGATCTCATCCCATAAGCATCTTCAGCCGTCCCTCATGGGGGCGTGGAGGTGACCCTAGGCTCCCAAGGCTTTGCCAGTGGCATGTGGGCCTTGGCACAGTTGAGCACGTTGGAACTGTGTCAAATGCGGGAGAGTCCACTCGGCTCAGAGATACTCATCACCAGAGGGCTGGCCACTGGGGGGATGGGGTTTATTTTAGGCCCAATGACTCATGAACACTGTCATGAAGACTACCAAGGCATGGGGGTGGGGGGAAGGGGTTGGTATAGTCTGTCTGGGTAGCAGGCCAGAATGCAGGCTCTGATGAAATCACCAGTCCTTCATGTAGAATACCATCATTGGACATTAGTAAAGTATTTGATACTTTTTTTTCATATTCACTGTCACCTGTTTTGGGGGACAGTTAGGCAAATCCCTTTCCTCAGTTTCCTTATCTGTACAAATGAGCTGGAGAAGGAAATGGCTGACCAGTATCTCTGCCAAGCAAACCCCAAATGGGGTCATGAAGAGTCAGACATGACTGAAACAAATGAACAACAACATAAAAGGCCTGTAAAATTCTCTATAACGGTGACCTCTCCATCACAATTCTGTTATATGTGCTATATAAATTTGGTTTATGTGTGTGTGCGTACAACCTTGTACCACCATATACATGTATATAATGTTTGTTTATATATATATATTATTTATATATATAATGTTTGTATATGTATGTTATATATATATATATATATATATATATAAAATGTTTGTTTTCTCTTATCTACGTACATATTGTTCCCCCCTCTAGTAGATTGTGAGGACAGAAACAGTTTTTTTGCCTCTGTATTACTTAGCACCGTGACCGGCACATAGAAGGCACTTATAAATTCTTTCCGAATATAATTAAATCGACTTGTTCATCTTCTCCTTTTGCTCCCCCACCCCCACCCAGGAGAACATACCCTGTAGGGGGATGCCATCCTGGGAACTCTCTCCATGGCACATCTCTTCATCTTCTGTTGAGGACCAGGCACTCAGTGTGGCCTCCGTGATGGCAAACTGTTCAGCAACACCTTTATTGAGAGGGAGAGAAATGGGCTGGAGTTGATGGCAGACCCTACCCTACATCCCCCTGGTAGCTGCAATGGGCAGATTCAGTGGAAGGAGACTGGTATAGCAGCCATCTCTTTAGGCTCTTTCCCATGCCTATCCAATGATCCTCATATAATCTCCATCCAATGATCCAATGGTCCAATTTCCACTTAGCAATCCTATATCTACCCTATGATCCAGTGTCCACCCCATGATTTCATTCCAATTCAATGAAAATTGAAAAATTCTTTTCCCAACACACAATGGTCCAATGCCCATCTAACCACTCTATGCCCACAAAATGATATTATGTCTTATGTCTTTATAATGGTCCAAGGCTCACCTAACGATGTTATGCTAATCCAATGGTCTAATACCTATCCACCCAATACTATGCACATTTAATGGTCTAATGCTCATTCTATGGGCGCCAATCCTGTGCCCATACAATGACTTAGTGCCCACCCAATGACCTGATGTCCATTCAATGATCTAGAGCCCACTTGATAATAATCATTGATATTTCTATATTGCTGTAAAGTTTACAAAACATTTGTTTTCCAACAACCCTGTAAGGTTAGTAACTTAGTTATGATTATCCCCATGTGGTAGATGAGGCTGTGAGATATGAATCTAGGTCTTTTGATCTTGTCCAATCCTTCTTCCACTCCGGTCTCCCCTTGAGACAGAAGTATGTCATCCAAGGCTCCATGGAGCCTTGACCTCAGTACCAGTCCTTTGCCCCTTGGCTTTGCCATCTACCCAACCCACTGCTCCCACTGACCTGCAGCAAATCGAGCCTCCCGAAGCTCATCAGGGAGGTAGCTGTAATGTTCCTCCTCTGCTGGTGATGGGTCCCACCCCGACTGCTGGGCACTCCAGCCTTTCCATTCGATCAGGTGGGCTACTCGGCCCCGAGCCATGGCTGTGGGCTTTGTGATGTGGTCCTTGATGCTCTGTACCACACCTGGGCATGTGTAGAAGCTGAGTCAATTATCTCTTCCTCCCATTCTCACCTATGTGCCTATGCCACTGGATCATAGATCACAGATCTGGAGCTTTGAGGATGCCAGAGGCCATCTTGTCTCAGTCCCACACTTAACAAATGAGAACATGGAGCACAGGGAGTGGAGGGGATTTGCCCAAGGTCATACATAGGTAGTAAGTACCAGAAGTGGAATTGGAAGCCAGGTCTACCAACAGAGCCAGGCTTCTCAATCCTGTCCTACCTTGTACCACCACCAAAAAACACATCACAATTGCATGTTGTATGGTAGAATCATGTAGTGTGATAAGAGAATTTCTGGCTTAATTTAAGATGGGCAGGTCACATAAAATTACTAGCATGTAAAATCAAGCTGAGATATTAGCTATAGCCCTACTGTTATCTGGTTAGTTCCTGTTCTGTCTATTTGCAAATTTGCAGCTTGAAATATCAGCTACAGCTCTGGTGTTAACTGGCTAGTACCTTGTTGTACCAGATTCAGACTTTCCCCTTCCACCATCTGTTCTTCTATCTGTAAATCAGTATCTTCTCTTATTTACTCTTTGAAATTCCACTCTTCCCATCTTGCTTATGTAACCAAAACCTGTAAAAGGTTGCTGATACTGTTGCTCAGGTCTCACTGATTTTTGTATATGCAATAAAGTAATTTTTAACATAGCTCTGCATTGTTGATTGGCAGCAGCACCTATTAATGGATCCTCAGATAATTTTTGGCTTGCAGAAGTCAGTCAGTTCTGTAGGAATTCATGGACTTAGAGCTGGAAGGAATCTTAGAAATTATTGGGGAAACTGAGATCTAAGAAGGGTAAGGTGATTTGCTCAGGATTACACAGGCAGGTAGTATGACCAGGATTCCATCCTGTTCCTCCATCCAGGGTCCTTTCTATCACATCATATTCCCTCTTGGAGGAGAGAGAGATTGCTGATGATGAGGGTAATTGGGAAAGGCTCCCTGGAGGAGGTAGAGCTTAAATGGAGCCTTAAAGGATAGAGAGATAAAGGATGATGGAGAGGACATTCTAAGTAGACAAAACAGCTTGAGCAAAGGCCAGTGGCAGGAATAAGCCTGGCCCGCGGTGTGGGAGGTAGGGAAGCCTGTCTTTCTTGCCTCCTAAGCACATGCTCCATGTTCTGTCCAGCTTAGCTCCTCTTCTTTCTCCAACAGCTGTGACATGGTTCATTCCTACCTCCTTGTCTTTGCCCCTGCATGAAATGCCCTTACCCTTTTTCCTTACTCAGCCTTTGAGGTACAACCCTCTTAGAAGAGTATCTGACATACAGTAGACACTTGATAAATTGCTGTTGGAGGGTCAGCTTTCTAACCCATATTTTCTAAGGACTGGTCCCTCGTAGAGGAGTATAGAAGATAGCAGGTCCACGCAAAGGTCTGCACAGAGCCATCCCTAGGGTGGGGCAACTAGGACTATGGTTTAGGGCACCAAAATTTAGAGGGAATTGGAAAAAATTAAGTGTAATACCTAGTTTAGCTTTGTCCCAGAGTGATTGAAACAATTGAGTTTAGTACCTACGCAGAAAGAATAATGAGGCAAAATAGGGAGCTGCTTATTTGTGGTCGTGTCTACCAGATAAACTCCTCTATAGCTTAGTCCTGCTCTATGACCCTCCCCTGTTCATTTGCTATTGTTGTTTGTCCTTCATGCTTGAGGAAGGCCATGACATCAGGAAAATGATGCCATGACTTGCGAGTGAATTGGATTTAAATGAGGGAAGGCTGTGCAAAGTCACCAGCCTCACTTTCTCTTGTGGAGCCATCTGGGTCTAGTGGCCAGATCTAGATCAGGACATCTGGAGATGGCCCTGGATGCAGTGGGAGATCTTTCCAGGTCTCAGTTTGATTGAGGCAATGCCCATTCAGTGATTAAGGTAAGAAATGAGGTAGGGAAAGGATTCTTTTACCTACTTAAAAAAAAAACCAAAACAACAATTTGGGAGTAAAAGACCCTCAGGGTTTCTGACCAAAACAGAAATAATTGCTATTTACTTTCACTCTGAGCCATCCAGACCCAAACAATGACCAACTGGGGTTTAGGCTGGGACCTATTGTTGGCCAATCAGTGAAAGTCAGAGTGATTTGGGTTTAAGTCTTGGTTCTTAAGAAAGAAATCTAGACTATAAACCCCAAGATATCTTTCTAGGTTTCAGTAGTCAAAATGTACATTCCTTTGGGCAGAGTACCCTCAGGTAAGGGCATGACACACTATGTGAACAAAGGGAGAGGAAGGAGGAAAAGATAGGAGAGAAGTGGAGGGGAGAGGAGAGGAGCTGCATCACCCAACTGGAACTGGCTGGTTGGGTCCCCAAAGGGGCAGCTCTATCTTGCCATTGGACCCAGATGACTCTGGAGGAGAAAGTGAGGCTGGTGACTTTGCACAGCCCTGCCTCACTTAAATCCAAAATTCACTTGCAAGTCAGGGCATCATCTTCCTGTTGTCATGGTCCCCTTCGAGAATGAAGGACAAACAACAATCTATGAGTAGTATGAGCTGCCCTATTCATCTAGCAAGTGTCTGTTTTGGTAGGGTGAATCTTTGGAACTCAGTTTTATGCCATCTGTCCTAGGTGCTATAAAGCTGCGCTGGATCTGTACGTACCCACCAGGGATGAAGTGGCTAGGGCAGCCACATTGTAGTTACTAGAGCAGGACTTGGACTCAGACAGGAAGCCATTGGGGGTCCGGAAGCACTTCTGAAGGGAGAAGGAAAAGGGAGGATCAGTGGGCAGAACCCTAGTCATACAACACCCTCCCCTCCTCCTGTGCCAATCGCAGTCACTGGGTCAGGATCATGGAATGAGATGCCTGGGAAGGGATGGCCCAGGGTTGGTGTGTTGAGATCCCACCTTGTCCCCTCTGTCCCAACTTTTCCCAAAGGACCTAACAAGGACCATATGATGGGTGACAGCATGCCAAAGGGCCAAGCATGGAATAAGGGGTTGGGGGGGAGGGGGAGATTGGGGCAAATCAACTGACCTGCCAGGGATCCCAGCAGAAATCCATTTGTTTTTCCTAAATTGGGATGAAAAAGGGGATTCAGGCAGATCAAGTTTCCTAGAGAGCATCAGGCAACTCAAATCCCTCTTTCTGAAAGAGACCTTTTTACTGGTCCCCCTGGCTCATGGCACCGTTCCCTTTCAGTTTCTCCCTTCACCTGCCCTCTCTGTCTTCCGTGTGTTGTTATTCACATATTGTCCTCTCCATTAGACTGGAGGATCCTTAAGGGCAGGGACTGTGTTTTTGTATTTCTATCTATCTCTAGCACTTAACCCAGTGCATGGCACATAGTAGGTATTTAATCAAAGCTTGTTGACTGATTGACTTAATTATACCACATATGCTCATCAAAGAAGGATGGCCAGCCAGAGCTCCTGGAAGGAAGCAGAGAGCCCAGTAACCTGCTTATCCAAGCAGGGAACAGGCCTGAGTGCCCCTTAGCAGGTCTGCAAAATAAATATAGGTATTGCTGGATGCCTGGATAACTGGGAAATTGACACCTCATTATCTCTTCATAGATCTCTATGTGGAAGGGACCTCAGAAGTCATCTAGTCAACCCCCTCATTTTACAGTTGAGTAAACTGAGGCTGGGAGGGGAGTTAAGTGACTTGTCCAAAGTCACACAGGTAATATTAACAGTCAACATTTTTACAATGCTTTAAGGTTTGCAAAGCAGTTTATATGTATTATCTCATTACAACAACCCTGGGGGGGGGGGGGAGGTGCTATTATCTCCATTTTACAGATATGGAAACTGAGATCTAAAGAGAGGAACTGACTTTCCCAGAGTCATGCAGCTAGTTAGTATCTAAGGGAGTTTGAACCCAGTTTCTCAGAATACAAATCCAGTATACTTTCCAAGGTACCATACCGAGAACTTGTCCAGACTGACATCACATAGCAAGCCCATAGCAGAGTCAGGATTCAAATCCAGATCCTCTGCCTCTGCCTCAAACACCACAGATATAAGGGAGTCTGAACCTGCTGTAAAATCGTCAAAGTTGTCAGAGGATCAGAAGGGACCTCAGCCCCAGTGGTGTACTCTTTAGGGGGAAATAGGGGTCCAGGTGTAGCCTGGGGGTCCAGGCAAATTAGGGTGGAGGAATGTAGTGGTGTCATTTACCTTACTGGTGACATGGTCTGGAGCAGCAGGGGGAAGGCAGCCAGAGGGGAGGTCTGGGGCTGAGCAATCTATGTCCCTGGGCAGAGGGTAGTCCTTGTGGGCACTTGTGAACAATTCTGGAAGAAGAAAGAGCATAAGCTAAAGAAAAAGGGTTGAGATGGAGGAAGGGGGCCTCTGTTAGGCAGGGAAGGAGCGGCTGTTTTTGTTCTTCAGTTGATTTCAGTCGTATCCAACTCTCCATGACCCCATTTGGGGTTTTCTTCGCAAAGATACTGGAGTAATTTGCCATTTCTTTCTCCAGCTCATTATACAGATGAGGAAACTGAGGCAAACAGGGTGAAGTGACTTGCCCAGGGTCACACAGCTAGGAAGTGTCTGAGGTCGGATTTGTCCCGGAAGGAGTGGGGAGGGGAATAGTCAAAGGCATGTCTGAATTTTCCGTTTGGCTTCCTGCAGCTTCCAGGGCTGGCCAGCACCAGGGATCTGGCCTCGGGGAATATCCTAGGTTGGACCCTGCCCTTCATTTAATCCCTTTCCTTGAAGGCAACCTGGGCCATTAGACACTGCCCTGGGGCCTGGCCAGTTCAGGGAATTCTGACCTTTCCAAGGCTGCTCTTTCCCTAGAAAGGATGCAGAGAAAGAGATACATGGAATGTTGGAAGGGGCAGGGTCCTCAACCATCACAGAGCCTTCCTCCTTCCTCAAGCTGGGATAGGAGACCCCGCTTCAATATTCCTTACCTGTAGCTACCTCGTCTCTTCTTAAGGGCCTCAAGTGTAAGAAAAGCTACTGCCCTGAGCCTGTTCCACTTGAGGAAATCTCTAAATGTCAGGAAAGGTTTCCCAATTTTATCAAGCTGATAAAGCTGCCTCTCGGCAACATATCCCTAACTGTCTCAATTCTGCCAGCTCAGGCCCAAGAAGAAAAATGCTAATTCTTCCTCGTGACAACATTTCAAATTATTGAAGAGTTTTCTCTTCTCCAGTGTAAATATGCCCAATTCCTGTAACCAATCTTGGCTGGGCACGATCCCTCTTCCTTGTCCATGCCAGTGGCCCTCCTCTGGATGGACAGTATTCTTCCTACAATCTTATATCCAGATCAAAGCATGATACCCTAGACCGGTCTGATCAAGGGAAAAGACAGATGACCTGTGTCCTTCGTTGTTCAGGACACCAAGCTTCCATTAAATCAACCTAATGTCAACATCAGCTTTTGGGGCTGTTCCTTCATCCTGAGGTGGTAAGAAGGGAAGGGCTTTTGAGAAACTGAGGAATAGGAAGACAGGGCAATAGGCCTGGGCTTTGGTTTGCCCTCTTACTGCTTGAGGAAGAAGGAATGCCACAGTGCCCAAATTCACCCCAGTAAGACCTGGAGGAATGAAGGAGGCTAAGAAAGACAACAGAGAGGAAGGGGCAGGGGCCAGAAACACCTGTGTTAAAAGGTCAGATGCAACCTAGAAGTTGTTGTTATAGGGAAGAGACCAAGCATTTATGAAACACCTATCATGTATGTACTAGGTATCATGCCCTACAAGTATAGCCCATCTGAAGGGACAACGTGTGGCGTGGCGGGAGGCCACACAAGAACAGAGTGAGAAGACCCAGGTCCAAGTCCTCTGGGTAGTCACTTTTCTCTCTTGGTCTTCATTTCTTCCTCTATAAAATGGAGAAGCCATCCAGCTCCCAGGAGAGTAGGAAAAGGCCTTGGTCGTCCAAGGCAGTTTACAGAGGAGGAGATTGAGGCCCAGAGGTTCAGTGACTTGTCCAAGAACACACAAGTTATAGTAAGTGCCAAAACAGGATTCAAGGCCTCCATTCATCAGTCTCTAATTCAAGCATTCTTCTCTAAGGCCCCTCCCAATTCAGATATTCTATGTTCTAAGACCCCTCCCAGCTCTGACATTGTGTTCTAAGGGCCCTCCCAGCTC
>CM053588.1:49851569-49889163 GCA_028646515.1 Pseudochirops corinnae
TAAGGGCCCTCCCAGCTCTGACATCCTGTGTTCTAAGGGCCCTCCCAGCTCTGACATCCTGTGTTCTAAGGGCCCTCCCAGCTCTGACATCCTGTGTTCTAAGGGCCCTCCCAGCTCTGACATCCTGTGTTCTAAGGGCCCTCCCAGCTCTGACATCCTGTGTTCTAAGGTCCCTCCCAGGTCTGACATCCTGTGTCCTAAGGACCCTTCCAAACCTGACATCCTGTGTTCTAAGGACCCTTCTAAACCTGATGTCCTGTGTTCTGAGGCCCTTCTCAGCTCTGACATCCTGTGTTTTTAGCACTAGATGTCCTCAGGGCCCTCCAGGCTCTGATATTTTATGACCTCACTTTCACAGAGACTGAACTCTAAAGATGAATAAGAATATTGATGAGCCCTCCACACACCTCCTGAAAGATGCTAAAAATGCCTGCATCCTTTCATGTGGGGCCCTCACTAATCCTATGACAACATCCTACCGTGCCTCCCAGCACTGAGGACTAGGGCAGGGAGGAACAAGATGGAAGTGTCAGAGGAGTCACCTGGGGTTGGCTCCATTTTAATGATGGAAAAACTGAGGCTCCAAGAGCAGTGACTTGCCCACACAGCCAGTTAGCAGCAGACTGAGGACCCAGGTCATCTGCCTCCCAGCCAAATGCTCAATCCTTCCCACCAGGGAGGGCTCTTTCCACCACACTGCCTTTCTTGGTCCCTCCCCAGTTTGGTTTCCCATTCCTGTGTCTCCTCTCCAGGGTCCAAGGCTACAGCTGGTTGCCTCCTGCCTCCCTTTCCCCCTCAGGACTTGGGCCCTTGTGATGTCACCCGTGGTTGCCATAGAGACATCAGGTAATGAACCAGCCTTGGGTGGAGTCACAGGCTCCTCCTTCCCCAGCTGGGACCAAGCCGACCACGTCACTGGCCATTGGAAAAACACAGCCTGAGAGGGATGGAGAGAGGGGACAGAGGCAGGAGCGTAGCTCAGGGCCCTCTCCCCCAGGATGGTCCAGCTCTATCCTCTGGGAGATCAGCCACAAGGAGGGTCTGGGTCTGTAGCAGCATCTCCCCCATCCTCTCCTCTAGTCAACCAAAGGCTCTAGAAGTAAAAGCGATCTTGGCATCCTTTTGCTGATGAGGAACCTGAGACCCAAAGCCAGGTAGTGACTTGTCTAAGGTCATTCATGTAGTTAGTAGCAGTTAGTAGCAGACTGTGAGATTTGAACTCTGGACCTCTGACTGCCCTGGCAGATCTAACCCAGTAACTACAGACTCCCTTCCTAGACTCTTGGTTTACCCTGATCCTGAAGTCAAAGCCTGACTCTTGGACTGCTGTTTGCCTTTCTTTGTGTCCCCAACATTTAGGAAGGTGGCTGGCACAGAGTAGGTACTTAATAAATTCATGTTGACTAAATGAATAACTCTCCTTCCTCTCCTAAAAAAAAAAAAAGGCAGAATTAAAACTGGTTTGCTTCCTGGGGGCACTTAGAGGTCACATCTTATGGCTTCCCGCATCAAAGTGGGCAGTTTCTCTCCAGTTGTTAAAGAAATTAGAGACAGAAGATGCTTTTTCTTGCTCTAGTACATTTGTTGGCCCCTCCACCTGGGAAAGTTCCTCTTTGTCTCTAGCTGAACATTTTCTTGCTGTGTGTCTAACCAAAGCCTTCCTTTGATGACTTCTCTTCTGGAATGGACAGGGAGATGGAGAGTCACTGGTCACCCTCTGCCTAGAAAATATTTCTATAGTATACAGCTCAGCCTGTTCCTGACTTGGCTCAGTTCCTTTTGGGTATCTCAAGGAGCTGTTTCCCTCTAAAGACTTCACAGGATTTGTGGGGCAGGCAGGGTGGGCTCAGGTCAGGGAGAAGAAATACCTCCCAAAGTCATGCAGTGGGAAGAGCTCCCTTTTCACCCCTGTTTAGCTCACTCACATCATCTCCAAGTTGGAAGGGAACATCTCATCCAACCCTTTGAGGATCAGAAAGGTTAGGTAATTTTCCCAAGGTCACATTATTAAAATGTAAGTCAACAACCTCTAACGCGCAAGGCACTAGTCTGGGTGCTGAGAAAATGCTAGAGCCAGGATCTGAGCCCAGGTCTTCTGCCTCCCTTCCCTTACCCTACATTATCTCTGTTTGCACCAAGAAGCTCAGCGTCACTCATGGCCTCCTATCTTGATTTTTCTAACAGGTCCTAGGACATCAGTCCTAAGGAAGGATAGCCACACTTCTGCTTTCAAGATTCCTTTCTACCATCCCCATAAGAGTCAGTCGAATCTCTTTGCTCTCTCTCAGACCTCAGTCTCCCTTTCTGCACAATAGGGCCAATTTCTGCCCTCCTACTCCCCCAATCCCCCAAGTGAGAGGGAGAGGATGCTGCCTCCTCCCTCTGCCTAGTGAGTCACCGCCACAGGTGCAGAGACCCAGCCTGGCGTGGCAGCTTGGCTGAGAACAGCCTGGCTGTTACCAATCTTCCCTAGCCCTCAAGAAGAGATATTTATAGAGTGATTGTACAGCTCCCATTGCTTTTCAGAACCCTTGGCTCAGTTTTCTGCAGCAGCAGACACCCATCCTTCCATTTCCCCTCCCTGCCCATCCCCCTCCTCTCTAAATCTGTTAGGGTTATGGAACAAGGACAGATTCAGGTTCAAATCTGACTTTGTATAGCAGCTAGCTATATGACCTTGGACAAACCATTTCACCTTTCTGAGCCTCTGTTTTTTCGTCCATACAATGGGGATGATGATACCTGTAGCATTGACTCCCACATTATTGCCTTGAGGCTCAAATGAGTGTCTGTCTGTACATCACTTTGCAAACCTTAAAAGCTCTATAGAAATGTCAGGTACTAACATATTACCATCAGCATATTTTTGGCTCCTTCTATAAACAATTCCAGGGCAGTAAAGTAGCACAGAGGATAGAGCATCAGATCTGGAGTCAGGAATATCTGAGTTCAAATCTGACCTCAGATACTTGCTAGCTATATGACCCTGGGCAAGTCGCTTAACCCTTATTTGCCTCAGTTCCTTATCTGTGAAATGGGGACACACTGGAGAAAGAAATGGTATACCACTCGAATGTCTTTGCCAAGAAAACGCCATGAACAATGTTCCTCGCCTCCTTCACGACACTGCTTTAAGTTCACCTCCTTCATGAAGTCTCCTTGGATTAACCTGATTCAAGCCCATCATACCAACACTTGAGGATTCAGTTTGTGCTACAAGAATTGAACTTATTAATCTACTGCTTTATAAGTGTTCTTACTGGAATTTCTTAGAGAACATATGATATGCCCTGCTTCTCCAACTCAATTTAGGAGGTCCCTGAGCTCAGAAACTGGGTTTCTGCTATCAGATGAAGGCTCTTCAAAGACAGGGAAAGTTTTCCTCATTGGACTGGGGACTGTCTAAGAAAAGAGCTGGCAGAAAGGAGACTGAGGCTTAGGGGTCCCCTCTCAAGATGGGAGGAACTCCAGGTCCTCATTGGGATCTCTGACAAGGTGGGGGACTCTGGCTTGTTTGTAGCCTGCTCAGGGATTCAGTATACCTCCATGCTCAATGGAGAGACCAAGTCCACCTTGGAGAAGTTGGCATGGAGAAGGAAGGGAGGCTCAGCTTCCTGGGTGGAAGAGTAGGGAGAAACACAGGTAACTGTGTTTTCCATAGGCTACCTTAGGAATGACCTGCAGACAATTTTCACAATTAACTGAACTACCTTTCTGCAATATTAGCCACTGTATACTCATATATCATCTAGCACATACAAAGGACTATAGAATGTCTGAGTCAGGAAAAAAATCTTAAAACACAGAGTGTCAGAGTTGACAGGGTCCTTAGAACACAGAATGTCAGAGCTGGAAGGGCCCTTAGCACACAGGATGTCAGAGCTGGGAGGATCTTAGAACAGAGTGTCAGAGCTGGGAGGGCCCTTAGAACACAGATTGTCAGAGCTGGGAGGGCCCTTAGAACACAGAATGTTAAAACTGGATGCAACATAATCACTTTTCCCCTGTCACACTAATAGACATATCTTAAGCACGTTAAGCTGGTCATCCCTAGTCAGTTATAAACACACAGTGTGAGACCTGGGAGGGACCTCAGTGATGCTTTACCCTAGAGATCCCACAAACTACTGTCTAGGAGCCAAGTCTTGTCCACTATCTGTTTTTGTACCTCCTAAAGAACTAGGAATATTTTTATATTTTAAGATACAATGTACACAAATAAATTCAAAATATTTTCTATTTTTAAATATAATCAAACTTTATTTTAAAATGTAAAAATAATTCTTGGCTCCTGGTCACCCTAAAATAGGCTGGGCTGGATCTTGCCTGCAGGCTATCATTTGCTGACCCCACATCTAGAACAAACCCCTCACTTTGAAGCCTCCTATAACTCTTCACTAATCCTTAATTAGAAGCAGTTGGGGACAGATAATTGGGGATGGCAGGCAAGCCAATCTGAATCTGTGACAAATCTGAATTATTGATCACTTGGGACAAAGGAAGTACTTGCAGACTGTAAAAGTACCAAGGAGGAGAGCTCCTGAGGTGAGCTGATTAAATGGCCACAGATCTGAGCTGAAGCTGGGAGGTGCTTCCAAAGTATCCAAGAATGGGTAATTCTCATAAATAAGCTAAACTTATTCATTCTATCTCAACCTAAGTCATGTACATATGTTGCACATCCATTTGGTAAACACCACTTCCTTTCCCCCTCTCCCTAACCATCATTCCTCCCCCTCACCACTTTAACATAGTGAAGGTATTTCATCCCCAGAGCACATTTCCAACCCTGGTCCAAATTCTTGTAATCAGAGACCTGGGTTCCAGTCCAGACACTTCAGCTCTCCCCATCTGCGAAATGAGAGAAACACTAAGGTCCATTCCACCTCTGATAGTCTATGTTCTAGGTTCCATCCCAAGTCTGACATTCTATAATCTGGTCCCTCCCAGCTCTGACATTCTGTTTTCTAAAGGCCCTCCCTGCTCTGACATCCTGAGTTCTAAGGATCCTTCCAGCTCTGCCATTCTGTGTTCTAAGGGCCCTCCCAGCTCTGACATTCTATGTTCTAAGTCTCCTCCCATCACTAGTGTTCAGTGATTCAATGTTAATCAGGGAAAACTGAATCAAAGAGATTTTACTGTTTAATTTGCTCTGAGATTCAACATGACTTTTCGATTACTGGAGATCTATTTGCAGTAGGCTCTTCCAATTGTCCATGATGTCTGCACCCTCCCTCATGGCGGGCAAAACTTTTTCTGGAAATACCCTTCAATACTTTAAGCATTCATCAGCATACACAGTAAGACAACTGGAAAGTCATCTCTACTTTTTCTTATCTGAGATTTAACCTAAAGTTTCTTGCCCACATCCATCCTGACAGCAGAAGGTTCTGCTGTTATGGGATATAACCCAGAGACCAGGGAGCCCTCTGGGGATACCAGGACTGAGGTGTCTTAGCAGGAGGTCAGAGGGCCCCAGCCACAGGGTGGGGCATCTTAAGTCAGGGTCAGATCTCTGCCCAGGTGACAGGAAGACTAACATACAGCCCTGTTTCTCAGTCTGGGGACCGAGGAGGGCACAGCAGATAAAAGGTGACCTGGGATAGAGATTAACTTTATAGTTCAATGCAGAGGTAAACCAGGGGTGAGGTCCTTGAAGGGATTGGGTCCTCCATGGCTGTGCCGTGAAGATAGGGTTTCATTGAAAGAATGGGGAGTGATGGGGATTGGTGAGGAGACTGGGGAGGTCAGTGAAGGCGGGAGTGCTCACTAAAGAAGATGGGGAGGCCAGTGAAGATGAGGGTTCAATAAGAGGAAGGGAAAGGTCAGTGTAGCCATTGGAGCTTGGTGAAGAGCGTAGAGATGTCAGGAAGATGTGGACCTTGGTGAGGATGGGGTGAGGGACTCACTGGACTGACTCAGTGCAGAGGAAGAGGGGTCTGTAAGGAGGATGGGGAGAATACCATAGGGGTGCTGGTGCAGTGACAAGGATAGGGAGGTCAATGAGAAGATGGAGGGGGGTCATTGAGAGGAATGGGATAGCTAGAGAGAGGGATGAGTGGCTCATCCAGAAAGAAGGAGGTAGGGTCTCAGGGATACAAATGAAGACAGTTTACTAGTGCCCTGCAATCTTGGGAAAGTCCCACTTTGGGCTGAGAAAGCCCTAGGCTTGACTGTGTTTGAAGAACTTCACTCTCCTAAAAAGCCCATCCTTGTACATAACTGAGGTGATGTTGGTCCCCCTCATTCAAGAGCCTGTCTCCCCTGGCCACCCTCAGCCTGTCACACTCACTCAGATACAACCTTATACCTTTCACACTTGATAACCTCAGTCTGTCATAGACTCAAACTAAGATCTGTCACCTTCACACAGACACATCCTGTACTGGGCACACCTGGTCAGCCCTGGTCTGTCATAATAACAGACATGCTTTATAGTGTCACACCTGGTCACCCTTACTCTGTTCCACTCAGACACAACCCTGGACACTCTTAGTCCATCACATTAAAACACAAGTTAGTGGGAGTTGGGGAGATGGGAGGGACAGAAAGGGGAAGGAGGTGGCAGCTGGCCCTGGTTCTGTTTCTGATGGGGTATGGAAATGGAAAACAGGGCCAACTGTAAGCCAAAGTTGGATTGCAGAAAGTCTGGGGTTAGACTGGGGCCTTGACCAGAAGGGAAATCAGAGTGGTAAAAAGAGTTGCTTAAAGGCAGTAAGTGGAAGAAAAATCAGAGTGGTAAAAAGACTTGCTTAAAGGCAGTAAGTGGAAGAGCTGGGATTTGAACTCAGGACTCATGGCTCCCAATCTAGTGCTGAGAGGCAGTAAATGAATCATTAGCTCCCTAGTTGACTAGCTGTCTGTCAGTGAATGAGGCCTTAAGTGCCTTCAGTCATCTGGGAGGGTGTCAGCTGTCAATCTGTCGATCAGTTGTCAGGGAGGGAATCTTTCAGCCCATTGTTGCTCAGTAGATTTGTCAGTTGTCTGGTCTGCCCCCCGAAACCATCCCTAGGGCCCAGTACATATCCATCATGAAGTGAAAAACGGCTCATATTTCAGAGCTTGCAATGTGCTTCACAATCATTTCATTGGAGTCTCTCAACAGCTCTGTGAGATAGGTAAGGACAAGTATTATTAACCACCTTGTTCCCATGAGGAAACTGAGGCATAGTGAAGTTGCAATGGCATGCCTAAGGTCACATAGCTAGTCAAAGTCAGAATCAGGATTCAAGCAGGCTTCACTCCTCTTAACCAAGACTCCCACAGCCTTTGGGCTGTTTGTCCTTCCCTCAGTGACCTGCTTTGCCTTCGTTCCTCCATTTCTTTTGGTCTTCACAGTAATCAGATTTTGCTGGGAAGAACATCAGGAATTGAGAGAGGTGGCCTGCTCCAGCTCACATCTCCCAGGGATGGTCCTGGGGAGTTCAGCCATGGGTCAGGGGCCTCTCTCAAGCCTCCTGTGGAGGGCCTCTCTGAAGCAGGTGCCTTTGGGCTTCTCCTGCATCTGTTACCCCATGGTGGTCAAAGCTTTTCCCAAGCTAAGATCTGCTCCCCTGGTACCAGTAAGTAGGATAGGAGTGGGGGTGGGGAAGGGCATGATGGCTTAGGAAGCTGGCCCTAAGAAACTAGCCCAGTGATGTGGTTACCCTGGAAACCTTGTTTCAAGAGGAAGGGAAGGGAAGGGAAGGGAAGGGAAGGGAAGGGAAGGGAAGGGAAGGGAAGGGAAGGGAGGGGAGGGGAGGGGAGGGGAGGGGAGGGAAAAGAATTGGAGAGGAGGGAGGAAAGGGAGGAGAAAGGAAGAGAAAGGAGTAGGAGAGGAGGAGAGAAGAAAGGAAAGAGAGAGGAGGGTCACTTTGGAAGCTAGAGAAGCTGCTGTGTTGATCAGATCAACAATGGACCACCTAATAACACTTTATTGACTGACAACCCAGGCATTAGACTAAGAGATCTGTTCTAACTGAATGATACATGATCGATTGATAACTGCCTAGTTCAACTGACTGATGTACAGGACTGGGAGGCACAGAAAATGGGGGTGGGTGGGCACAAAGAGAGAATCACTTGAAGACTCCTAGAGGCTGACAGGACCTTTGGAGGTCATTTCATGCTTCCAGATGCCTCTGTGGAGAACTCCACTTATCTTTCCGCAGTCAGACTGGGTCTTTTTGAGCTCTTAGGGAAGGATCTCCAACCCCACCCCCTACACACACACACACACACACACACTCACACACTCACACACTCACATGAGCACACATGCACACACGAACACATGCACACACGAACACACAGACACTGGAGGTTGTATCCAGAGAACAAGCCCTTGATTCCTTGTTGTGGTTATAAGCATCAGGGACAACAGATCAAATCTCTGTGCCTTTATGGAATAACAAACCCCTTTCTCTTAATCCTGCCTCCCCCTCCCCTTACTGTCCTGGGTTCACAGAAGGCCACAGAAGCTGCTATTAAAAATGGTTTGGGGGAAAGACCTGCTTTTGCGTTTTTAAGCAAGGGGCTTCTTGGGAAGACAAACCCGAGGACTTAAGGGTGGAATGGGAAGGGAGAAGAGGAGCTGCCTTCTTTCTGAGACTGGCGGTCTAGGAAGAAGTAGGGTGAGAGTCCTCAGTTAAACCCTTATCAACCTTTCCAAAGTGGGATTTAGAGGAAGGAAATCAGTCCCTTGGTAAAACCTGGAGAGGATGGGTCAGAGAGGTCAGGAAGGGGTTCCGGGGAAGGTGCTGAACCAGAATCCACAATGACTACCTTAACTGGACCTTGTGCCAGGCAGAGGATGGTAGCCACCCCTGGCTGTCCTCCATACCCCTCGTAGGAGGGAGGGCTGGAGCAAGAAGCTTTTCAGACCTGCAGGACTCTCCACTCCCAGGGAAAGGGGTCAGTTCGGGGGCTGGGGCTGGGGACTGGAGGTCGATGTGTGCGTGTGTGTGCAGGTGGGGGGGGAGGGACAGAAGGGAGAGGTGGTAAAAAGGATGGGGTGGGGAGAACAAGCTTCCCAGAGGCAGGCGACTAGCCCCCAATCCCGCTGCCAGCGTCGGTCCCCGGGGTCCGATCACTGAAGGGAGGGGGTGACCTCCGCTTTCTCCTTCGAGAACGCCCGCTGCGTTGGGCACCATGTCAGCCTCCCTGGAGCCCTCCCACTGCCTGGGGCTGCGAGCCCCTGGGGCCCCGTACTCGAGGGACCTGCAGCTCAGAGACTGGACGGCTGCTCCCGGGGGGAGTCTAGGACTGTCACCTGGAAATCTCCACGGAGGAGGGAGACGTGCTAGCACGCTTGACAGCAGCGCCCCTCTGCCCAGCGGCTCAAGATAAACAAGTACCTGTGCTTGGGTGGGAGGGAGAGGAAATGGGACCCCAAAGAGACGTGTTTTCGCTGACGAGCCGCCTCCCCTACTTTCCAAGGTCTCCTCGGACCCAGCCCTCCGGCCTCAGAGCGTCCTCACCTCGGGAGACGCAGGAGCCCATCACGGGCCGAGCGGCGAATGGTCGTCCTCCTTCCGTCCGGGGCAGGACTGGCCGCTCATGTCTCCCGGGCCGGGCAGCACCACTCCGCCGCCACCGCGGCCCCAGCTCCGGGCGGCCCGGCGGCCCAAACAGCGGGGCCAGGCTCAGGAGCACGCCCCCTGGGCCCGGGCTGGGCGCACTCCCCGCCCGCGCCCCGGACTCCCTCGTCGCTCTCTAGGGCTCCCGGGGGCCCCGGTGAAGTTTGCGGCCGGGGCCCAGGGCCGGGGGGCACGAGAGCCGCGCAGGAGGCGAGGGGCGAACGCCGGAGAGCAGCGGCCGCGGCGGCGGTGGCGGGAGGAGGCAGAGGGCGCGGGGAGCCGGCCGGGCCAGCGCCTCTGGTTCCTGCCAGGCAGGAAGCCTTGGAGGATTCGCCCGCTGGAGCCACGTCCCCTCCTCCCTCTCTCCGCGCTTTGTCCCTCTCCGCAGCCCTGCCTCGCTTTCCTCTCGGCTCTGTGCCCCTCTCCACTCCGTGCCCCTCCCCGCTCTGCCCCTCTCCGCTGTGCCCTCTCCGCTCTGCTCCGCTCTCACGGTCCGCTCTCTATTCGCTCTCTCTCTTTTTTCCCTCCCTCGTTTTCTCTATCTCACTTCTCTTCCTTCTTTTCGCAGCTCTCTCTGAATCCCTCCTCTTTCGCCGTCAACGCGGGTGGGGTTGGATGGTCCCTGGGAGACCAGGGCGAAGCCTTGAGGGCTCCCTGGAGGAGTAAGCTAGGGCCCCTCCCCTGCCTAGCTTGTTCTCTGCCGTGGTGGAGGTGAAGGAGGGCCGAGCTCTCATGCACCTGTTGATCGGGCTGGGAAGGCCAGGGGCTGGGGAGTCAACAATGGCGAGCCTCCTTTCCTCCAGGGACTGGATGGGGGATGGGGTTTGAGGTGCCTGCACACTCCCTGCCCTCAGCTGTGTGGAGAGGAAAGAATTTAGTACAACTGGAATTATCTCCCATCCTCCCATCTCCACCTGTGGACGTCTACCCATCCTTTAAGATCCAATTTGAAGGTCACCTCTTCCAAGTAGCTTTCTCAATCCTGCTAGCTAAAAAGCCTCTTTTTATGGCACCTCTCCTCTGCTAATTCATGTTATATTTACCGGCACTATATTTATCTATTCCTCCACTAAAGTCCTGCTCTGATGCTTTACTGTGGTGTGGAAGCGACCCTGTGCTGTCCAAGGCCATCTGTGCTTGTGGAGTTTACGGTCTGACAGGTCCTATAAAGCTCCAAAGGCTTTGACAGTAGCTCAGCATGCAGGTTATCTGAGGACCAGTCACTGGCCACAGGGTGATATATTTTTTCATGGGATGAAACTCTTGGAGACCATCTTCTAATGTAAAGAAGAGTGTCGATTTATACTTATGGAGGGAATACCTAGCCTGAAGAAATGACAGATCCACAAAGTTTTGGAGGATATTTGTCTATTAGTTTGTGAACTTCTCAAGGTCAGGGACTGCTCCCACTTTCATCTGTGTATCCCCAGTACCCAGTAGAATGCCTAACACACAGTAGGTGCTTAAGAAATATATGTTGAATAGAATTGAGAAGGCAACTTAGTATAAGTATAAAGATGAACATATTTGGAGTCAAACAATTTGAATTTAAATCCCAGTTCTACTACTTACTACCAGAGTCACGGTAGGGGAAATGATTTCTCCTTACAGAGCCTCAGTTTCCTCATTTATGAATCCCTAATGCCCTTTGTAGCTTGAAACTGGGGATTCTTCAATATCCTCTCCTCTAACCCAGGGCCCCAATAAAATATGGCCTGGAGGCCTCAGGTTTGGTTACCTGCTGCTGCTGCTGCTACAAGGTACATCACTGTTGGGGTTCCTGCCCAAGTCTGTGCTTCTCTTTAGCTACCAGGAAATTGACCAGAATCCTTTGGGGTCTTCACATGGTACTCATAAAGACTTTGCGCAGTCATTCTTTCATTTGTTCCTAACTGAGGTTTGGCATGGTAGGCATTTGGCCAAAGTAGGTATCTGGCCACCTGGTAAGGTAGGCAACACAAGTATTATCTTCCTGTTTCACAGTTTAGACAATAAGGTTCAGAGAGGACAAGAGATTTGCCTCTAATGGGGCAGCTAGGTGGTACAGTGGATAGAGACTTAGGCCTGAAGTCAGGAAGACTCATCTTGAGTTCAAATCCAGCCTCAGACATCTCTGTGTGACAAATTACTTAATCCCATTTGCCTCAGTTTCCTCATCTGTAAAATGAACTGGAAAAGGAAATGGCAAAACACTCCTGTATCTCTGCCAAGAAAACTCCAAAAGAGTTGGATGTGCCTGAAACAGCTGAACAGCAACACACACACAGCTAGTAAGAGGCAGAGCCTGAGATACCCTCCTCTAAAACCCTGATCTCTGCAGCTGTTACTCAGTGGAAGCTGATGGTGACCAGCACAGAGAAGGTTAGCATCTCGTTGGGGTCCAAGCTGGAAGCCGGCATAGAAGTCACCAAGTTCAACCCCCTCATTGGACAAATAGGGAAGCAGACCCAGAGAGAGAAGGGGCCAGGCCAAGGTCATGGGAGTAAATGAGAAGTGGTATTGGAACCCAGGTCCTTTGACTTCCTGACCAGATATTCCCATAACTTTGGATCAAGACCAATCAATTCCACAACTGCAACAAAGACAGCCTACATTGTTTGTATTAAACAGTATAAGATAGAACATGGATTGTCAGAGCTGGGAGGGCCCTTAGAATGAAGACTATTGGAACTGAAGAGTGCCTCAGAACAAAGAATCTCAGAGGTTAGAGGGGCGTTAGAACACAGAATGTCAGGACTGGGAGGGTCTTCAGAACATAGAATGTCAGAGCTGAGAAGGTCTTGAGAACAAGGGAAGTTAGAACTGAGAAGAGCCTTCGAATACAGAATGTCCGAGCTGGGAGGGCCCTTAGAACACAGGATGTCAGAGCTGGGAGGGCCCTTAGAACACAGGATGTCAGAGCTGGAAGTCACCTTAGAACACAGGGTGTCAGAGATAAAATGAGCCTTGGAACACAGAATGTCACAGCTGGGAGTCACCTTAGAACACAGAATGTCAAGACTGAGAGGGAAAATTTAGAGATAATTTAGTCCACCCCCCTCATTTTATAGATGAAGATACAGAAGTTCAGGAATCCTTGATTTGTCTCAGGTCACATCACCCACTAATGGGGGACCCCCAGTTCAGTTCACTTTCCACACTATGCATCCTGCTTCTTCAAGAATCCTCTGTCTGGGACCTCTCTTGATTAGAAGAGGGTAAACTCTAAGGCCAAATTGAGTCTGAGCTAGAACCCTGGCGACTCAGCTGATTTGGGAGGCAGTATAGTATTGTTTGGGGAGTCAGGGAACCCAGATTCAAATGCTGTCTCTACCAGCTACTAAGAAGGTATCCTGGGGCAAGTGACTCCCCTTCTCTAGCCTCTGTTTCCCCTTCTGTAAATGGATGTTTAACTAGATCACTTCCAAGGTTTCTTCCGGTTCTAGATTTATGATCTCTCAGATTAGTTTCTGCTTGAGCACAGACACCCTTCCCAGGAAGGATGGGTCACTAAAAATGAGATTGGAAGTCATGGAGAGCCACTTAAGGGGTCAAAGTGAAAGTAGTGAAGAGGACCAGAAGATTTCAGAAAAGAAGGATCTCAGAGCTAAGACTCTTAAGTCCCAGACTCTTGGAGCAGAGATTGACCTCAGACACCAGCTAGCCCAATAGTGATCAGAACAAGAATACAATATTCCTACAATATTCCCGACAGGTGGTCATCTAGCCTCTGGTGGAAGACCTCCAAGGAAGAGAATCCATCAGCTCGAGGCTAAGCTGTTCCATTTGGGGACATCTCGGATTGTTGGGGATCTTTTTGTGACATCTAGCCCAAGTGCCTCTTTGCAGTTTTCATCCATTCTTTTTGCCTCCTGGGGTCGAATAGAATGTATAATCCCTCTTTCACATGATAAGCCTTCACATATTTGAAGAAACCTATCCTATTGAACCAAAGGGTCTTCTCCTCCCCAGATCTTTCAAGACAGATCTTCCCTGGACAAGGTCTCCAGTGTTCTCACCATGCTGGGTGCTGTCTTTTGTGTGTGTGGGGGCTCTCTAACATTAATATCCCCTTTAAAATGAAGTACTTAGGATGAAAATAATACTCCATATCTCTGAGCAACGGGGTAGATTGTGATGTGTGTGTGTGATCCATCAGGCAAAAAATATCCATAGAATATTGAGCTATTCAAGAGTTTCCTCCATGATCTCATTTCATCATGTGAAGCAGAGCAGGGAGAGATTGTATCCTCAGATTACAGATTGGGAACTAAGCATAAAGGGGCTAAATTAATTGCTCGAAATCACATAGCCAGTGAGCAGTGAAGACTGGAGTAGGAAGCAGGTATACTGAATCCTAATCCAGTGCTCCTTGGAAGTACAAATAACCCTCAGGTCATTGTACTCTGAGGGTAGGGCAAGTAGATCCCACCCCAATGGAGCCAAAGAAGATGGGGGTGGTGGTCCAATCCCTGGGGGGAGATGTGCCTATCAGGATGTGAATCTTCTCTACCCCAGCCCCTGCCCCAGTCCGCTCCCTCCCCCCCCCCCCCCCCCAGCTCTTGGAGAGGGAGATCTTGGTGGGGATTTTTTCTTCTTGTAATGAAATGCTTTATTCAGGCTCTGGGAGGGAGCACCCTGAGTCATGGTGACGTCCTCAGTCACAGCTGGTGACACATTCCCGCCCCCGTCTGGGCAGCCAGTGCCAGTGGGGACCAAAGCAAATCGAAGAAGAGGGGGAGGGGACCCTGCTGAAGGCTCTGAGGCTTGGGGCAGGCACTGCATCACCTCTCCTCCTGGGGATCTCAGTGTCACCTCCAGGAATTTAAACTGGCAGAGTGATGGTTATTCTGGTAGCAACAGAAAGAGGAATGCCAGAGTTGAAAAGAGCCCTTAGATCCCAGAATTTCAGAGCTGGGAAGAACCTTAGAACACACAGTGTCAGAGCTGAGGCGGTCCTTAGAACACAGAATGTCAGAACTGGGAAGAACCTTAGAACACAGAATGTCAGATCTGGGAGAAATCAGGAATCCTCTAGCTGAACCCCTTTAGTTTATAGGAAACCCCAGAGGCCCAGTGAGGTTGCCCAAAGCTATACGAGGAACTAGAGAGTAACCATGCTGGATCTGTCTAACCCAGGTCCCCTAAAATGTCAGTTCTTCCTCCTCCTCATCTCCATTTGACAGCTCTATCTCTAGGATTTCCCCCATCCAACAGCACTTTCCTGCTCCTTGGTCTGTTCTGCCCAGGCTGATTGCTGCTATTCTCGCATGTCCCCTGGGTCAGGGCGCCTGGGGTAATGATGATGCTAACAACTCATTTCTGAAGTGTTTTATTACAAAGAAAGATAGTAATTAGAATACTTCATAGGTAATAATAAAATTGTTTTATAGCCTAATTTAAATAATCTGAAAATAAAGCTAGTTAAAATTAAACAAAAAGAATGGAAGATTCCTGTGAGTAGGAATTGTTTCATCTTTATACATATAGCACCAAGCATATAGAAGGTGCATAATACATGGTGATTGTTTGGGGAAAGGGTCTCTCATCTAGCACAGTGTCTTGCAATGTTAATAAATGTTTTTTGAATTGAGGGGAAATGCTTTAAAGTTTACAAAATACTTTTCTTTCAGCAGCTGTCCGATATAGATAGAACACATCTTATTCTCCCCATTTTATAGATAGAAAAATGGATGCTCTAAAGAAGCAAGTGACTAAACCAAATGCAGGGCTTTCAGAGACCTTCTCTGGGGGAAATTAAGACTGAAAATAGCAGTGTTTTGCCTTGGCAATCAAACAATGTCTAATCCTGGGTTCTTTCTTGAAGGACAGTGGATAAATTGGACAAAGCCTTGGATAGGGCTAAGTCAGGAGACCTAGGTTGGAGTCCTGGTTCAAACATATACTAGCTATGTGACTTTGGAGTAAATTGTTTCACCTTCTCTGATCCATTCTTGTCATATATAAAATGGGGGTGGAAATGCTTGTTGGGATGAGAAAAATGCAGTTAGAAATGTGAGTTATGATTTTATGAACATGGAAATGGTTCTAGAATCTTATTGTGCTGGTCTGGTATAGCCCAGGAGTTGGAGGTTGCCAGAACTTTTAGAGGTCATATTGGATAATGGTTAGAACTCCACATTAAGAATCAGGTTCAAATTCTACCTCAGATAGTCATTGGCTTATTGAAACTTATTGACCTTGGGTAAGTCTCTTATCTGCCCCATGCCTCAGTTTCCTCATCTGTAAAATGGGGAATAATAATAATAATACCTACTATAGAGCAGTCATGGGATCACAGATTTAGAGGTGGGAGAGATGTCAGAAAGGAGCTGATGCAATTCTTTCATTTTACAGCCAAAGAAACCAAGACTCAGGGAGAGAGAGGGGCTTGCTTAAGTGTGCCTCGGAATCAGGATTTGAACCCACATCCTTGGACTCCAGAGTCACTGTTTTGTAACAAACTGTTATGAGGAACAAATGAAAGTGCTTACAAACTTAAAGGGCTCTATGAACATCGCTTATTATTTCTACCACCCATGAGGACAGTTCCCCTTCAAACTTTGCCTTGAAAAAATATTACTTTCCTGATATATTTTGTTTTCATATTTATTTATTTATTTATCTGTTTATTTATTTATTTATTTATTTATGTGTTTATTTATTTAGCTTTTTGGAGGGGAGAAGGTGGGGCAATTGGGGTTAAGTGACTTGCCCAAGGTCACACGGCTAGTAGGTGTTAGGTGTCTGAGGTTGGATTTGAACTCAGGTCCTCCTGATGCTCTATTCACTGTACCACTTAGCCACCCTTTTCATATTTATTATATTTCCCATTGTATCCCTCCCAATCTCTTTCCAAAGAGCCATCTCTTATAATAAGCAGAAAAAAAGGGGAAAAGATCCCAGTTCAGCAAAACTCATCAGTGTAAAAATTCTGATGTTGTACATATACTATTCCACAACCATAAGTCCCCCACTTTTGCAAAGGGGGAAGGAGTGATACCTTCTTATATCAAACATTGTTTTTTAATTCTCAAGGTGACTTCTTCTTCCTGACATCCTATGGAAGGGACAGTGGCCTGGCTGAAGATAGTACATTTCCAACCTTGTGAGGAATCTAACCTCTATCTAACAGAAGTAGTCTGACCTTGGCTTATTATTATTTTTAAAAATACATTTTATTGATATGTTTTGTTATAATATCAACTATGTTTCCCAATGAATGCCCTAAACCCTTCTGCTCCTAGAGAGCCACCCTCCTTTTTAATAAAAAGATAATTTTTACTGGTTCTTACAATAGAAGATTTAACCAAAAGTATATAATTAACAAAGTCACATAGTCTTGCATCTGACACACAGTGTGGGTATTTCAATGACAAATCACTTAATTTCTTGGTGCTCTAGGCATCTTTGGAAGACCAAGTTCCAGAGAAGGTACAGATCTCCCATGGTAGAAGGGATTTCCTCACTGGAAGTGCTCCTTAACCAATGAAATTGTAGGTACAGCTGCATTCCTCACAAAGACAGACATGCATTTCATAGCATAGCAAGGTAATTGTGCTGTCAAATGGAGTTTATTTTGTTTTAATGATTTGCTTCGAGCTTGGTCATTCTTAAAAAAACAAATAAACCAGAATTGTTTTCAATTAGTAAGCATTTATTTTTCTTTCTTCTACCTCTCCTCCCCCACCAGAAAAAAAAAAACCCACTCATAACAAATCTTCATAGACAAAACAAAGTCCATAATTGGTCATGTCCAAAAGGTGCATGTCTCCGTCACTCTGAGTTCATCACCT
This sequence comes from Pseudochirops corinnae, assembly GCA_028646515.1. NCBI lineage: Eukaryota > Metazoa > Chordata > Mammalia > Diprotodontia > Pseudocheiridae > Pseudochirops > Pseudochirops corinnae. Next base: position 49,868,902 of record CM053588.1, read on the forward strand.
TTCTATCAGGAGTGGGCAGCGGGAGAGCTACCCCTTTAGACAAAGATTACAAAACAATTGGGGTAGGAGGGAGAGGGGCAAGAGTTCGGCAAAAGTAGCCAACGAATTGTAAGCTGACCGCTGTCTGGGGTGTTCCACAGCCATAATCTTCCCCTTCAGCAGAGAAATGGGATGAGGTAGGAGGCTGCTTCTTATTTCTTGTCTTTGGGGCCAAAGTTGGTCACTGACACTTAACTGCATCCAATCTTAATGCACCTTGTTGAGGTTCTTTTTATTTACATTGTTATAGTCGGGATGTTTTCCTATTTGCTTGTTTCACTTTTCCTCTGTTCATATAAGTCTTCCCATGCTTTTCACTTTCTTACAGCATTTCAGCCATTTTTCATTTGTGTCCTACTCTTCATGACCCCATTTGGAGTTTCTTGGCTAAGATACTTGAGTGTTTTGCCATTTCCTTCTCCAGCCCATTTTACAGATGAGGAAACTGAGGCAAACAGGGTTAAGTGGCTTGCCCAGGGTCACACAGCTAGAAAGTATCTGAGGCTGGTTTTAAACTTATTTGAACTTGGACCTGGCTCTAGGCCCAGTACTCTATCCACTGGGTCATCTAACTGCCCTTACAGCATAGTAAGGTCCCATTACATTGTTACCATAATTTGTTTCAATGGGAATCTACTTTGTTTCTAATCTTTTTGCTATTGAAAAACAACTTTTGTTGTATATGGGGCCTTGCTTTTTTTTTTAAATCATTGATCTTGGGGAAAATATGTTTAGCCGTGGAATCTTTGGTCAGAAAATAAAAACAATTCATATTTCTAATTTTCTCACAACAGTTCTGAGGCGGGTAGTACAGCCATTCCCATCTCCATTTTATTACTGGCAAAACTAGAATAACAGGTGAAGAAACTGGCTCCAAGGTCACAGAGCTAGGAAATATCTATGTTAGAACTCAAGGGATCCAGAGCTATGGATATTTTGGTCACTTTCATCATGTAAATTTAAATTGTTTTCCAGAATTGTTGGATCAATTCACGGCTCCATCAACAGTGCATGAGTGTGCCTGTCTTTCCACAGACCCTCCAACATTGACTATTATAGTCTTTGTTAATTGTTGCCCCGGACCCCTGACATCTCTTACAATTTGTTGGCTCTTTTTGATGAACTGTTCCCCCTCCCTCAACCCCACCCCACCTCTTGCTGCTTTGTCTATGCAGATTTGTTACAAGAGTTTTTTTTTTCTTCTTTTTTCAATGGGGAGAGGAGATAGGAGAAAGAGATAATAAATGCTTACTAATTGAACATGATTCTGACCATTGAACCTTTCTGTTTATTTACCTACATGTTACATGTTGTAGTATGTAAACCGCTTGAGGGCAGGAACTGTTTGTGTATTTTTACCTTTCTTTTATCCCCAGATGTGTGGGCATACAGTGAGCATTTAATGAAACTTGCTGATTGATTAGTTTGCTGGATGTGAGCTGAAAAAGATTTGCTTTGAGTTGTATTTCTCTTATTACCAGTGATTTGGAGCATTCCTTCATGTGATTGTTGCTAGTTTGCAATTATTTTGAGAACTGTTTATTCCTATCCTTTGATCACTTATCTATTAGGAGATTTGACTGGTTATTATTATTATTATTATTAAAATTTATTTATCACCTTAAAGTGTATAAAGTACTTTCCTCACAATAACTCTTTGAGGTTAGTAGTAAAATTGTTATTATTCCCATGTAACAGATGTGAAAACTGAGGCTTAAAGAGAAAAAGTGGGCAGCCCATAATTATACAACTAATCAGTGTTGCAGCTGGGATTCAAACCCAGGATCACACCCTTTACCCCAAAACCACTCTCCAGAGAGCCCAGAACCCTATACCCCAAGATGGTGCCACATAATAAAAAACCCAATTCTGCTACTTTACTGTGTGACCTTCGGCAAATTACTTCACATCTCTGGGCAGATCACAATCCAGGATTCTTGTCCATCCTCTCCCCTCCTCCCAGTTCTCCAAAGTAGACATATTCAGTGGATTAGAAGCCTTCCTCTGGCTCTTTTAATAATTTGTGGCTACCATCACAGTGGAGGAGGCCAGGATAGTGGCTAAAGAGCCAGTGTCAGAACCAGGAAGATCTGGGTTCAAGTCTTGCCTTTGATACATCCTGGATGTGTGACCCTGGGCAACTCACTTCACCTCTTAATATCTCAGGTAACTCTAAGACTGGTTGGACCATTGAAGAGCTGGTGCTGATCTGCCTTGGTAGAAGGGATTTCCTCTGTGGATATTCCCTATAGCAATGAAACCGCAGCTCCAGTCCTATTCATCTTTAAGGAACATTATCTAGTTTTTATCTTTTTGGACAAATCAGCCAGTTAGGAAACATCTATTAAGTGCCTACTGTGCTAAGTACTAGGGATACAAAGAGTCAAAAGACAGTGCCTGACCTCAAGGAGCTCCTAGTCTAATGAGGGAGAAAACATACAGATATGTAGAGTCTATATTATAGAAATAATTAGCAGAGGGAAGGCATGAGTTAAGAGGGGTTGGAAAAGTTTCCTGTAGAGCATCTGATTGTAGTCGGAACCTGAAGTAAGTTGATAGACAGAAGTGAAGAGGGAGAAAATTGTGGTCATGGGAAAATGCCTGGAGCTGAGAGATGGAGCATCTTTTTGTGGAACACACAGAAGGCCAGTGTCACTGAATCAAAGAGTGGAGGGCAAGGTGTGAGAAGAATGGAGAGTAGTGGGGGAAGGAGTGGAAAGGAGGCTAGGTTATGAAGGGCCTTGAATTACAAACAGAGGATTTTGCATTTGATCCTGGAGATCCAGGGAGCCACTGGAGTTTATTGAGTAGGTGGGTGACCTGATGAAACCTGTACTTTAGGAAAATCACTTTAGTGTCTGAATGGCACATGATTGGGAATGGGGACTGGCTTGAAGCAGGCAGAACCATTAGCAGGCTGTTGCAATCATCCAGGCATAAAGTGTTAAAGGACTGAATCAGAGTGGTGGTCATGTAGGAAGAGGGAAGGGAATGTATTTGAGAGATATTGCAAAGATGAAATCAATAGACTTTGGCAATAGCTTGGATGTGTGTGTGGGAGGGGGAGGGAGAGATAGTGAGGAGCCAAGGATGATCTCTCAGCTGTGAGCCTGGAAGACTGGGAAGATAGTGCTGCCCTCAGTAGTAATAGGGAAGTTAGAGGTAGGGAGGGTTGGGGGCAGAGGGGATGCTGAGTTCCGTTTTGGACATGTTGAGTTTAATAGGTCTACTGGACATCCAATTTGAGATATCTGAAAGCCGAATGGCAATGCAGAGGTCAGCAAAGAGGGCAGGGCAGGATAGGTAGAGTTGAGAATTATTAGCATTAAGATGGTAATTAAATCCACAGAAGCCGATGAGATCACCAGATGAAGGGAGAAAGAGGGAGAAGAGAAGCAGGCCCAGGACAGAACCCTAAGGGATAATTTTGGTTATGGGATATGATCTGGAGGAGGATTCACCAAAAGAAACTGAGAAGGAGTGGTCAGATAGGTGGGAGAACAAGGAGAGAGCAGTGTCCCAAAAACCTAGAGAGAAGAGGGAATCAAAGAGAAGGCGATTATCAGTGTCAAAGGCTTCAGAATGAGGATTGAAAAGAGGTCATTGGAGTTGGCAACTAAGAGATTATCAGTAACTTTGGAGAGAGTGGTTTTAGCGGAAGGATGAGTTTGGAAGCCAGATTGCAAGGGGTTAAGAAGAGTGTGAGAGGAAAGAAAGTAGAGGCATCTCTTATAGACAGCTTTCTCAAGGAGTTTGGCTATGAAGGGCAGAAGAGATAAAGGAAAATAGTAGGGAAGGAAGGATCTAGTGGGATGAGGGAGACACAGGCATGTGTGTAGGCAGTGGGAAATGAGCCAGTAGAGAGGGAGAGACTGAAGATAAGTGACAAAGTGGAGATGACAGAGAGGCAATCTGTTGGAGGAGATGGGATGGAATAGAATCACTTAAGCAAGTAAATGGATTAGTCTTGGTAAAGAGTAAGGCCACCTCTTCATGTGAGACAAGGGCAAAGGAAGCATCTGAGTGACAGGAGATAGGAAGAGGGGAGGAGAGTGAGCTCAGGGCAAATGGCTTCAATTTTTTCTGTAAAATAAGAGGTAGGGTTCTCAGGTGAAAGGGAGGAGGGAGGGCTATGGGAGGCTTGATGAGGGATAAAAAGATTTGGAAAAGTTGTTGCAGAGAGTAGAATAGTAAGTTGATGAGGGTGGTATAGTAGGATTGCCTGGCAACAGTGAAAGCCCAGTTGAGGTTGTTTAACATAAATTTGTAGCAGATCCAAGCAGAACTGTTGCATTGCTAAGAACCCTCACCTTTCTGATCTCCCATCCTCCTACTGAGCACTTCTTCTATTACTAAGCCTTCATCCTTTCCCTCTACTCCTGACTCATCTTCTCATGAAATTCCCTACATCTCTCATTGGGTCCCCACCCCTCTTTCTAAACATTCATCAATTTACTAAACTCCAATACCCTTCAAAGAATCCACATTTCCTTCTTTCCTCAATGCTTAGCACAGTGTCTGGCACATAATAAACTTTTTTTTGTTTTTTTGGGGGGTTTTTTTGGAGGGGGGAAGGCAAGGCAATTTGGGTTAAGTGACTTGCCCAAGGTCACACAGCTAGTAAATGTCAAGTATCTGAGGCCAGATTTGAACTCAGGTCCTCCTGACTCCAGGGCTGGTGTTTTATTCACTGTGCAACCTCACTGCCCCAATAAACTCTTTTAAAATGCCTGTTAACTGATTGACTAACACTACTTTCTCTCACTGGACCACCTCATATTCTTTCACTAAGCCCTCATACCTTAACTGGTTCCTATCTTTCTGCCTGATTTCTTCCTTTTTTTCTTTTCATTTAATAGTATTTTTTCCAAATTATATATGAAGATAGTTTTCAACATTCATTTTGGTAAGATTTTAAGTTCCAAATTTTTCTCCCTCCCACCCCTTCCTCCCCCTTCCCCAAGACAGCATGCAATCTGATATAGCTTATACATGCACAATCATGTTAAACATATTTTCACATTAGTCGTGTTGCGAAAGAAGGGACAGAACAAAAGGGAAAAACTACGAGAAAGAAAAAACAAAAAGGTGAAAATAGTCTGCTTTGATCTGTATTCAGACACCATAGTTCTTCCCTGGATGCGATAGCATTTTCCATCATGAATCTTTTGGAATTGTCTTGGATCATTGTGTTACTGAGCTAAGAGCTAAGTCTCTCATAGTTGATCATCACAAAATGTTGCTGTTACTGTGTATAATGTTCTCTTGATTTTGCTCACTTCACTCAGGATCAGTTCATGTAAGCCTTCCCAGGTCTTTCTGAAATCTATCTACTCATCATTTCTTATAGAACAACAGTATTCCATTACATTCATATACCACAACTTGTTCAGCCATTCCCCAATTGATGGGCATCCCCTCAATTTCCAATTCTTTGCTACCACAAGAGATACGGGACTTCAAGAAACTATAGCATGTGCAGCAGCCATTCCCAATATTGCTGCTATAAATATTTTTGTACATATAGATCCTTTCCTTTTTTTTATGATCTCTTTGGGATATCAACCTAGTAGTGGTATTGCTGAATCAAAGGGTGTGCACAGTTTTATAATCCTTTGGGCATAGTTTCAAAGTGTTCTCCAGAAGGGTTTGATTAGTTCACAACTCAACCAATAATGCATTAGTGTTCTAATTTTCCCACCTCTTCTCTAACATTTATTATTTTCCTGTTTTGCCATGTTAGCCAATCTGACAGGTGTGATGTGGTATCTCAGAGTTGTTTTGATTTGCATTTTTCTAATCAATAGTGATTTAGAGCATTTTTTCATATGACTATAGATAGTTTTAATTTTTTCATCTGGAAACTACCTGTAGATATCCTTTGACCATTTATCAATTGGGGAATGATTTATTTTCTTATAGGTTTGACTCAGTTCTCTATATATTTGAGAAATGAGCCCCTGTCTGATTTCTAAACTTCCTTCTCTGGAACCTCATCCCACTCACTGAACTCTGATCCTCCTTCTTAATCTCAAAGTCACCTCCTTGAACTACTTTTCTCTCCATAAGCTCCTATCACAGTGTAAGGGTGAATGTCAATTGAATCATTCACTTACCCAGGTCCCTTAGAATCAGTGAAAAAATGCTAAATCCTGATACCTTTGTAGGTGAGAACATTTAATCAGTCAGAGGGATTTAATTTCGCTATGTTTAGACTAAGTGTGAACAAATCCTATTGAATCAATTATTAATCCAGACTTTAAAACAAATGTGAAAAACTCTTAATCACATTAGGAAATTATTGAAAATTTTGAAAGCCACTGGATGAAATCACATAGGAAGTGTATTCAGATTGGTTGAGGGAATAGATCATGTCTTTTGAGGATGGCATAAGGCTAGAGAGTCAATTTGGAATTCAGAATTTGAGTATCTGGAAGTTTAGGGTTGGAAGCCTTCTAGTGTGGGGAGGGGTTGGGGGAGGAGGAGAACCCTGGCTCCTGTCCCAGGCTTGGTCTCAGTCTCTTCCCTCCCCTCCCCTCTCTTGACCAGAAGAGGACCTTGTAAGCTAGAAAGGGACTGGAGGATTTTGGACTTCCTATGTTGCTCCCAAAATAACTGATGGTGTATCTATATTGGAAGCCCAGGGCAGACTGGTCAGGAGGGAAGGCAGAATCAAAGTTCTACAAGGAACCCTGCAGAAAAGCTACCCAGTCCCTAAGGGGAACATCTCAAGGATTCCAGAAAAAGGTCTTCCCTTTCGACACATGCACTCTTGATCTCATTTCCCCCTAGATTCTATGTGCTGGTGAGAAAGTGTTACAGATTTTTTGGGGGGATGTTTTGTACCAACTGTTCTTACTATGTCACCTTAGTGGATATCCCTTTCTAAAAGTTAATTAAGTCTGGTTGATTAATTGATTTTGGATGATAATTATTGGAGAAACACATAGGTAGGAGTGTATGAGCATGGCATTTGAAAGACATCCCTGAGGGTTACCCTTAGAAGCTAGAAATGGAAATGTAGTAGCTGCCTTCTGGGGACCCAACCAGACTGAGTGAAGGATAAAGCACCAGAGAATGATCTCCAAGAGCAATGTGGAATTCAGGGGGTCATCTAGACCAGCTCATGTTCAAAAGAGAATCCCCTCCACAGCATATCCAGTCTTTGCCTGAGGACCTCCAATGAGAGGACTCCCAGACCCCCAGAAATAGACTTCCACTTGGGGTGTATGGAGTGCTCAGCCAGGACTGGTACCTCTGGTATGAGGGCTGCTGAGCCCTTTTTTGGGGCTGCTCAACCATCTTTGGTATCCGTCTGATGTTCAGCTCTCACCTGGGGCTCCAAGAAGCTGTAGCATGTGCAGCAGCCACAGCCAAGTCTGGGGTTAACTGATAGGCCTCAAACCAATTGGTGAGTTAGGGAGGTGCCTACCCCAAGCACATGAAGACTTCCCTCCTCCCTCCTCCCTGCCTCCCCTTTGGAATGGGAAGATGAGAGCAATTTGTTCCAAAGACCACAAAGATGCCACAATTATCCATTGCACCCTAGGCCATCATCAGTCATCCTGACTTGTGTCTTGCACTGGACTTCAGTGACTCAGGAAGAGTGAGGCTGATGACTTTGTGCAGCTCTGCCTCCCTTAAATCTAATTCATGAGCAAGTCAAGACACCACCCCGTGATGTCATTGGTCCTCTTTGAAAATGAAGGACAAACAACATAGTTCTAGTTGTTAGGAAGTTTCTCCTGACATCAAAACTAAATCTGCTTCTTTGCTCCTACTTTTGGTCCCAGCAGAATAAGGCTAACCCCTTTTCTGCAAGACAGCCCATTAAACACCTGAAGAAAGCAATCATGTTTCCCCTAAACCTTCTCTTTTTCAGGTTAAACAATTCTGTCCATCAGCACTCATATATCTTGAACTCAGGGTCCCTTATCACCCTGATTACTTTCCTCTGGGCATTCTCAGGCTTATTGATGTCCTTTCCAAACAATGGCTCCCAGAACTGAACATAATACTTTAAATGTGGTCTGACCAGGGCAAAAAGCAAAGGTTCCCTCACCTCCCGATAGCTAGGAGTTATCTTCTCTTAAGGCAGGGTGTCCCAGATGCCTGAGTCTAAAGCCACAAAAGCTTAAGATTACACTAAGAATTTAGGGATACCCTCTCTATACAATGTAAATTCTCACTCTCTTCAGGCTGTCACAGGACATTATTGACTTACATTAAACTTAACAATCCCCTAAAGCCACCAAGTCTTTTACATACAAACTGTTTTCTAGCCATTAATTGTCCATTAGTGTGTAAGCTCCCTGAGGGCAAGACCTGTTTCATTTTGCTATTGCCTCCCAGAACCTACCATGATACCTGGCACATAATAAGTGCTGATACATGCTTGAGGATCAATTGTTTGTCTAAAGGCGATTTTAATAAAAATCAAAAGACTTTACATTTAGCAAGTTTCTTTTGAATCCTGACTGCCCTGCAGTCTGCCAACTATTGCTACAAGCTTCTTGGTACCTGCAAATTCGACAAGCATATCATCTGTGCTTTTATCCAAGTAACTGATGAAAATATGAATGTCATGCCGCAAAGCACAAATCCCTGGGTACTCCATGGGAGATTTCCTATCAAACCACTAACGATTATTGCTTGGATCTGCATTCAATCAGTTCCAAATAGACCTAATTATATTATTTTTAGCCCCACATGCCTGCGTCTTTTCCCTAGGAGCAAAATGAGACTTCATCAAATGTTTTATTAAATTCAATAAACTATATTCTACAGCATTCTCTGACCTGCAAGTTTAGTAGCCCAGTCAAAAAAAAAAAAAAGAGGAGGATAATGTTATTCTGTCGTGTTAATAATAACAACTGATATTTGTATAATGCTTTAAGGTTTTCAAAGGACTTTGGATTTGTTATCTCATTTGATTTCCTCAAACTTCTCACCCCAAAATTTCATCCTAACTCCACTCGAACTTCCCACTGTGTCCTCAGGAATGCCTGTTTCATAGGTGGCCAACTTCCCCTTCATCTTAAATCTTTTCCTTTCCCACTCCTTCCATCTGCTAGGCCCTACTGAAACTTGCCTTCTCCCTAATGACACAGCTTCTTTGCCCATGTTCTGCAGCACTGCATGCAGCTTCACTCATTCTCCTTGGTTCACTAACCAGTTGTGGGGAAGTCGGAATATTTCCTGCCCTGAATTGTAATTTTTGGGTTGTTTTTTTTTTTTTCCTCCATCACCACTAACCTCTCTTCCTTTAAGATTCATGCTATTTATAACTACCATCCAGTCAAAATCCTGGTAGCTGTTGTCCACAGACCACCCTCCCCCCAGCACTCACCTTCCTTCCTCAATGAATTTGATAACTGGTTTACAATTTTTCTCTCCTCCCCAACTTCTGCCCTTATACTAGGGAACTTCAACATACATATTGATTCTCCCTCAAATATCCTAATCACCTACTTCCTCAACCTACTCATCTCCTGTGAGCTACTCCTATACCTAACCTTAGCCACACACAAATGAATGGAAAGCCTTTAAAGTTGAGATTCTCCAAAGGCAGTATTAGAATGCAAATCGGAGCTTTTGTTTAGGATGGGCTAGAAGTAGACCTGATGGGAGCTTTTTTGCTGTGGGCTCGGGGTGGGGACAGGAATCCCACGAGAGTTGCTTGTCTGCATAAAGACTGTGTGCCCATACCTTTTGCACAAGAAAAAGGTGAGTGGGCGGGGGGGGGGGGGGGAGATCTTTCTTTGTTCAAATTCGCGCCGAAATGGGACTCCGCCCCTCCTCCAATGAGAAGTCAGAGACCCTTTGACTTTACCTGCGTGGAATCCATACCCTCTCTCTCTTCCAAAAGAACTTAAAAGAATGTACTTTTTATGACTTTTTATGACTCTCAGGGTTTTAAAAAAGGGCACCTGGAGGGGTGCTCTCTCTCTCTCTTTTCCTTCGGACATGTGGCGGGGAGAGGTTTCTCCCCGCCCCAGGGTATGTTTTTTTTTAAAGAATAAAACTCCTGTCCGCCCGAAGTTCTCTTCTACATTCCTTTGATTTGGGTGAGGTTTCTCACCCACACACAAAGATGGTCATACCTTTGATCTTGCCAACACCTGCAAGAATCCAAGAATTCTGTTCAAGAATTCTGCAATCTCCCTATCTAATCATACTCTATTAGCTTTTCACTTCTCCCTCTTACATAAACTTAGTCTTCTATTTTCCCTTCTATAACCTTAGTCTTCCTCTTAAGTGTTTCCCCTTATATAACTAGTCTTTATCTGTACCATGACCTCAAATCCCTTGACCCCTCAATTCTCTCCCAGGTCATCTCTTTACACTGGCCACTCTCCTCTTCTCATCTTGACTTTTTTGTGAACCAGTGTAACTCTACATTGTCGTCCTCTCTTGAATCTCTAGCCTCCTCATATTATACCCAGTCAAGCCTCACTCTTGGATCACTCCTTTACAGATGCTGCTGAACAAAGGTGGAGAAAAATCACACAATTGTTCTGACTGGATCCACCACAAATCTTTGTTAAACAATCTCAATTTACTGCTACTAGGCAATCCTACTATACTTCCCTTATCAACTCACTAGCCTATTTTCCACAGCAATTCCTCCAAACCTTTTCATCCTTCCTCAAACCTCTCATGGCTACCCCTCCCCCCTCTCTCTCCCTGAGAACTTTGCCTCATATTTTACAGATAAAATTGAGGTTATTCACCATGAACTCCCTCTTCTCCCCTCTTCCTCATCTCCTGTCACTCAGGTGCCTTCTGCCACTGTCTCCTCCTTCACCCCTGTCTCATGTGATAGGTGGCCTTACTCCTTACCAAGGCTACCCTCTACTTGTTCAAACAATACCGTTCTGTCATATCTCTTGCAACAGATTGCCCCATCTGTCATCCCCACTCTTTCACTCATTTTCAATCTCTTCCTCTCCACTGGCTCATTTCCTACTGCTTACAAACATGCCCTTGTCTCCCTCATCCTCAAAAAGCCCTCGCTTGATCCTTCCATCCCTACTATTTATTGTCATAGATCTCTTCTGCTCTTTGTAGCCAAACCCCTTGAAAAGGCAATCTATAATCAGTGCCTCCACTTTCTTTCCTCCTATTCTCTTATTAATTCCTTACAATCTGTCTTTTGACCTTGTGATTTCACCAAAACTAGTCTCTCCAAAGTTACTGATAATCTGAGTTGCCACATGGCCTTTTCTCAGCTCTCATTCTCTGCTCTTTCTGCAGCCGTTGACATTGCGGGTCATTTTCTCCTCCGTGATTTTCTTTTCTCTCTAGGTTTTTGGGACACCCTTCTCTCTCTTGGTTTATTTACTACCTCTCTGACCACTGATTCTCTGTCTGCTTTGCTGGGTCCTCATTCAGATCATACCCTGTACTCATAAGTGTCCCGCAGGGTTCTTTCCTGAGCCCTCTCCTCTTCTCTACCAAATCTGCTTCACCTACTGATCTCATCAGCTTCCATGGATTTAATTACTATGTCCATGCTGATGATTCTCAGATCTACCTATTCTACCCTAACCTCTCTGTGCACCTCCAACCTCGCGTTTCAACCTCTGTGCACCTTCTTTCAGACATTGCAAACTGGATGTCAAGTAGACTTCCTAGACTCAATATGTGCAAAACAGAACTCACTGTTTCTCCCTCAACCTTTCCCTCCTCCCTGCCTTCTCTATTCCTATAAAAGACAACATCATTCTCTAGGTCCCTAGGTTTGCAACCTTGGAGTCATCCTGGACCCCTCTCTTTCATCCCCCCCCCCCCCACCTTGCTATACCCAAGTTTTTGCCAATGCCATCCATTTCATCTTCCCAACATCTCCTATATGGAGCCCCTTCTCTCTTCTGACACTGACACCATTCTGGTGTAGGCTCTCCTCTCCTCACACCTGGACTGCTGCAATAGCCTGCTGGTGAGTCTGCCTGCCTCAAGTCTCTCTCCAATCCATCCTCCACTCTGTTGTCAAAGCCTAAAACACAGATCCGATCATATTCCAACTCTACTCAATAAATTCCACCGACTTTCTATTGCCTCAAGGAGCAAATGCAAAATGCTTGTTTGACATTCAAAGCCCTTCATAACCTAGCCTCCTTCTACTTCTCCAGTCTCCCCTGTTCCCTACAATCTTTCACATGTCACTTTCAGGGGTTCAGCAATCACATCTGCCAGTTTTTTCAAGTCCCAGAGGATGAAGTACATCTGGGCCAGTTAACTTGAACTCATCAAGGACAGTTAAATGTGCTCTTATTATTTCTTTGCCTCTCAACTCCCAATTAGCTGTATTCATTCTGTCCTTTGCAGTCCGTAGATTATTATCCTTGCCAGAAAAAAGAAGCCAAGTAACAGATGAGCTGCCTACCTCTGTGTAGACAACTTTTCCGAAGTTTGTCAGTGAAGGGGAAGAGAGATAATGGGATGATAGAGAATAGAATTGATAGGATGAAATGAAGATTTCTGAAGGATGGAAGAAACAAAGGCATGTTTCCAAGAAACAGGGAAGGAACCAGTAGATAGGAGAGCTTGCAGATAAGAGAGGGAATGGAGAAGATAGAGGGGACAATTTGCTGGAGAAGGCAGAAAGGGATGGGATAAAGGGTGAATGTGGTGGGTTTGGGCCACATATTCAAAATGAGTAGCAGTGAAGGAGGACATAGTAGGGGAAAAAGTCTGAGTGATGCAAGATGAAAAGGGGAGAAGAAAGAGCTCTCAGAGAATTGCCTCAATTTTTATAGGGAAGGATGGGGCAAGAGAGGGAGAGGGCAGAGAATGACACAGGAAGCTTGAGGAAAGGTTTGGAAACCAATTGTGTAGAGTGGAATAGAGAATTGGTTAGGGAGGGGCAGAATAATATCTTGCTGCAGTGAGAGCCCAATTGAGGTTAGATAACAGATATTTGTAGTGGCCCCAATTGGCATGGTTTCATGACTCTTCTTCTAGCTCTGTTCAGCAGCATGTGAAGAGAAATGAAGACAGCGAATGGTGGGAGGTGTGTAGGGTTGGAGTCTGCCAAGTTATGATCAGCAATAAAATAAGGGGGCCAAAGATTCAAGTGTAGAGTTGAATTGATCCACCAAAGAGTGAGTTAGGAAATGGAGGATACTATAGCTAATACAGTGGTGATGACCTGGGAGAGAACTACAGGAAAGAAGTTAAGGTGAGGACAAAGAATGGGGTTAACAGTTTTAAGGCATAGGTAAGGGTAAGGTGTCATAGTAGAGAGAAAGCCTGTAAGCTTTCTGAGTGCTTTGGAGAGAGAAGGAAAACACCCTGGGGTATGATAAATAATGAAATAGGGGACTGAGAATGGGTGATAAATTTGGATATCATAAACATCAAAGAAAGAGAAATGGCTGAGTGATGGTGGTAGAAAGAAAATCTGGAAGTCACCATGGGGAATAAGTATAATTTCCTCTTTCTTACCATGAGCAGTTGGGGGATATGAGTGAAAGTACAGGGAAGTAGAGGGAACCAATGGCATCAGGAAGGAGCCAAATTTCAGTGAGTGCCAAAAGAAGGAGGCATTAAGAAGGGAAGATATTTTAAATGAAAATAACTTTGTTAATTATGGCATAGGCATTCCAGAGGTCACTGTGGAGGGTCTGTCACTGGAGAACACCCTGGAGGCCATGAAATCATGGAAAGTATGTGACAGTCTTGACACAGATGAAAAAGAAATATGAAATATATACAACGTCATTTCATAGAAAGGGCAAAGCCCTAGTGTGATGATTCATCAATCAACAGGCATTTACCAAGAATGTTAAGACAAAAGACAAAAGCTAAATAGTTCCTATCCTCAAGCAACTTCACTTCTAAGAGGGAAGGCTGCTGGGAGCCCACCCAGCTATACCTCAAGAGAACTTCCTGAGGACACTCAAGGAAAAAAAAAAGATCTCCCAGGACCACGAGTACTGAGCTATCCCTCAGCTCCCAGTGTGTCTTTGGGTCTTAAACAGGGACTCTGTGTGGGTAAGGACAAGGTACTCTCTGGTATGGAGGGCGGGAAATTGTTTTGTAATTACCCTTCTTGTTACTGACGTCAAGGGATTGATTGATAATGGGAAAGCACACCAGATGGAGGCTTCAGGAGTTATAGTACCTGAGGTTCCAGCCTCCTAGGATTATTCTTTAGAACCATGTGGGGAGTGGGGGTCAGCCAGTCTCCGAGGACCCAACCTGCCTATGTGAGTGGGAGTTGGAGAGAATGAACTCAGAAAGAGTGTTACACATGAAAGTATATACAAAACTTGAGATACTTATTAGCTGTGTGACCCTGGGCAAGTAGCTTACCCCATTGTACTCTCTTTCTGTGTGTGTGTACATATATGTATGTATGCATGTGTGTGTGTAAATGTATATGTATGTATATGTATCTGTGTTTTGGTATGTGTTACACATACAAAGAAAAAGGTAACCTTAAGGATGGGGAAAATTTCTAGTGGCTGGAGGAAACCTACATAGGAGGTATCCCCTGAGCCCAGAACCAAGGGATTCCAAGAGGCAGATATTAGAATTCCATGTATAGTGCCAAAAATTCCAGTGAGTGCCAAAAGAGGGAGGCATTAAGAAAGGAAGATAATTTAAATGAAAATAACTTTGTTAATTATGGCATAGGCATTCCAGAGATCACTGTGCATTCCAGGTATGGAGGACAACCTTCCAAAGGCGCAAGGGGGAATGATGGAGTAACAGGTGGGGCTGACTTCTGATCCCACCAGTGGTTAGTGCCCTACCTACTCCCACACTCACTCGTTTCCCCCTACCCTTGCTACAAGAAATTACTGTACATCTACTTTGTGTGTGTTTGATATTGTAGACAGGATAGATAGAGGATTGTCCTTAGAGTCCCAAAGTCAGTCAATCAACAAGCATTTATTAAGTGCATGTCATTTCCTTTTCCAGCTTATTTTACATATGAGGAGACTGAGGGTAGGAAGGTTAAGTGACTTGCCCAGGGTCACTTGGCTATTAAGTGTTTGAGGCTGGATTTGAACTCAGGAAGATGTGGCACTTAATCCTGTCTGCCTCAGTTTCCTCGTCTGTCAAATTAGCTGGAGAAGGAAATTGCAAACCACTCCAGTATTTCTGCCATGGAAACCCCAAAAGGGGTCACAGAGAGCCAGACATGACCAAAAGGGATCAACAAAAACTACAATCCCTTCCTTGACATCTGATAGCTTTGTGTCATTTACAGTCTCTAAGCCAGTTCCCTCATCTGCAAAATGGAATTCACACTATTTACCCAGGCTGACTCACAGGGTTGGTGTGAAGAAAGCAGTATATGAATATGGGTGCAAGGAGTTGGGAAGCAAACACAAGAGTGAGACGCTCAGACAGATACGAATTAAGCGTTATGATTTCCAGTTCCGAACTATGTTCTGATGGTGGGATTTTAAGTGGACCAGTCATCTGAAGTAGGGCTGCCTCCTCAACGGCCGCTGATTACACAGGCATCCACTACCTACTCTGCCTGTGAGCACAGGGGCTATGGATGCTGATTCCCCTAGGCTTTCCCCATTAAGCAGAGGGAAGCATCTCCAATCCTCTGCCAGACCTCAGGTACCCACCAGGGGGCAGCACAAGACAACAACAAACATGGCCCCTCCATCATTTAGGGATTCACACTTCCTTGTCTTTTGCCTTTCTTTGTATCCTCAGCATTTCGCAAATGCCTGGCACATAGTAGGCACTTAATGCTTCTTAACACACTGGCTGACTGACTCAGTGATGGTGGGACCATCCCTCTCCAGGAGTTGATGATGAAAGACCCCAACTGAGATCCAGGAGGGTCCTTCTGGCCCCCAGCTATTGCCCTGGCAACTGTTTGTGGCCACAGCTTGGCCCCTACTCATCCTTCTCCAGTTTTCTGTAGGCTTTCACACTGCGAAAGATCATCCCTTCCTTCTTCCTGGCTACTCTCTCTTCCCTGGGTTTTCAGGACAATGTTCTATCCTGGTTTTCCTGTTATCGAGCAATAATCTAAAAGCATTTATTAAGCCCTTATTGTGTGTAGGGCACCATGCTGAGTGCTGGAGATACAAAGGAAAACCCAGCCCAACCCAATCCTTCTTCATCTCCACTGTATCATACATTTCCTGTCTCCTGGGGTGTGCACCAGGGCTCTGTCCCAGGCTCCCTTGGCTTTTCTCTACACCAGTGGTTCTCAACCTTCCTAATGCTGCACCCTTTAATACCCATATGTGGGCGTATCTGTATGTGGGCGGACTCGCCTGGAGACAGAGAGGAGCCTGGAGACAGAGAGGAGCGGTGTCTCTGTTCCTAAGACCATCAGAAATATGTGTTTTCTGATGGTCTTAGGCGACCCCTGTAAAAGGGTCTTTCGACCCCCAAAGGGGTCGCAACCCACAGGTTGAGAACCGCTGCTCTACACCCTTATCAGTGGTCTTATCAGCTCTCAAGATCTGATCTCTGTCACCTGGATGGAGATGACCCCTTCATCTGCTGCATATCTCCGGTTCTCATCTTTCTTCAGAGTTCTCCCAAATCTCCAGCTACCCACTGGCTAGGTCAACTTGAATGGCTTTAGGAGTTTCACTCCTGCATGTCCTTCCTTCCTTATTTCTGTAGCTTCCAGTCACTCATGTTCATAACCTCTAAACAGTTTCCATTTCTATCCTTGTATCCCAGTGCTAGGCACAAGGCCTCAAAAATAGTGTTTGGTAAATGTTTGTTAATTGAATCATTCTCCTCATCCCCATTTCCAATATGTTGCCAAGACTACAGTATTTTTTGCATCTGTTCCCCTCTTTCCATTCACATGACCATCAGCCTGGTTCAGACCCTCATGATTGCCCTGGTTCAGGCCCCCATGGCCACCTAGGTTCAGGCCCTCATGAGCTCTCAGATTTGACTTAGAAACAGATTTGCTATGACAAACATAGAGAGATCGGAAGAGATCACATAGCCTAAATGTTACATTTTACAAGTCAGGAAACTGAGGCCTAGGGAAGAAAAGTAATTTAAGGTCATACATTTTATAGCTGAAAGGGACCTTAGAGTTCATTTAATTGCACCCTTTCATTTTACAGATGAGGAAACCGAGGCCTAAGGTCACAAAGGTCATATGTGGCAGAGCTGAGAGTCAAAGCCAGGTCCTCTTTATTAAAACTCCTCATTCTTTCTATTGTACCAGCTGTTTACATCTTATGAGTTGTGTAACCTTCAGAAAGACACAAACTCTCTAGGCCTCAGTTTCCTTATCTGTCAAATGAAGGGATTGAATCAGGCAATTTCTGTTTTCCCTTCCTATTCTAGCATCCTGGGACCCAGAAGGGACTTCTAGGGTGATGGTTACTCTCTCTCTCTCTGTCTCTTCTCTCTCTCTCTCCTTTCTCTCTGTGTCTCTTCTCTCTCTATCTCTTCTCACTGTGTGCGTGTCTCTCCTCTCTCTCTGTCTCTCCTCTGTCTCTCTGTCTCTCTCTGTGTCTCTCTTCTCTCTGTCTCTCATCTCTCTGTCTCTGTCTCTGTCTCACACACACAAAATGCAAACATATACACATAAACACACACACACACACACACACACACAACCATGCCACCCTGCTGGTTACCCCAACCAAGGACTCAATGGAAAACATGATATGGTAAAAAGAGCCATATACATGGACTCTTTCAGAACCTGTCCCTTGATTGTTCCTAGTTGTGTGATCCTGAGAAAAACCACTTCACTCCTTGGCCTCAGTTCTTTCATCAGTAAAACTGGACTGCACTACATCCCTAACAAGCTTTTGGTGACAAAGGTATTAGAAACTTTCAAGAGCTCTAGAGACTGTTGATGGCAAAGAATTAGTCCTGCTGCTGCGTGCTGCCCATCCCACTGTCTCTGAGAGGCAGCCATGGCAGGACCATTGGGAAAGCTGAAACCCAGAGAGGGCTTGGATTTGCCCACAATCTCCTGACTCCTAACACTGTACCTTCACACAAACCACCCTGACCTCTGACCTTTGCTTTCTCCTCCCACTCATCACATAATCCCTAGGACCCTTCTGGAAGTTAGAAGGCCTGGGTTCTCCTTCACACCCCATTACTGGCTCTCTATGAGGGATTAAGTTCATCAGGGACTTTTTTTTTATGGAACTCAATTTTCCCCTCTGTAAAATGGGGAGAGGAACATTGGACCCTCCCTCCCCTCTGGGAATGGTCTGAGGCCAGGAAAGATCATAGATGGGAAAGTGCTTTGAGCTCTCTGGAAGAAAGGTGCTCTATAAATCCAGGGTGTTATTACTGAGATGGTGAGAGGAGTGGGGTGATCTGGGAGGGGTGCACTGCTCTGGTAACACCAGTAGAGGGTGAAATATGGCGGCTGAATGAGCTCACAGCAAGACACCATGTTCAATCAAGAGAGAATTTTCTAGCCCCAGACCTCCCCTTTTATCCCTGAAAGCATTGGCCTCCAGAAGGCCCAGCCTTTGGCTAACTCCTGCCCAGGTGCATTCTCTGCCAAGTCCTGATTGACTGGTCTGGGATGGACAGACCTCCATGGCTTCATATACCAGCAATGTCTAACTCTAACTTTGGAAGCTAGCAAGGGTTACCAGATACATAGAATTCTGGATTGGGAGCCAGGTGACCTGGGTTCAAATTCTGACTCTGATGCTTACTACCTTGTTTAAGTTGCTTGATAAGCCTTCAGTTTCTTACACTGTAAAAAAAGGACTAGCTGGCCTCCGGG
The DNA here is from genome assembly GCA_028646515.1 of Pseudochirops corinnae. NCBI lineage: Eukaryota > Metazoa > Chordata > Mammalia > Diprotodontia > Pseudocheiridae > Pseudochirops > Pseudochirops corinnae. Next base: position 49,887,662 of record CM053588.1, read on the forward strand.
GTTCCCTCCTAGCTTTAGATCATCAGCTCTAGTATTCTCCTAGGGCTCCAGTCCCCTTGATTCAAGAGCTTGGAGTACTCATAGACTCTATTTATAATCTGAGTTCTGGGTATCATAATTGTGGAAGGCTGTGACAAGTCCGAGACAGGTCCGCTGAGGACAATCAGGATGTGATAGATATGGAATCCAGTGACCCTGGCCTTCTGGCTGTTCCCATGAACAAGACAGTCCATCCCTCAGCTCTGGGCATTTTCTCTGGCTGGCCCCCGTGCTTGGAATGCTTTCCCTCCTCCACTCTGTGACTGTTGACCTCCCCGGCTTCGTTTAAGTCCCAGCTAAAATCTTGTCTCCTAGGAAGCCTTAATTCCTCTTAATTCCAGGGCCTCCCTCTGTAAATTATTTCCTATTTATCCGATAGCTTGTTTGCACATTTCTCTTCCATTAGACTGTAAGCTCCTTGAGGGCAGGAATCGTCTCCTGCCTCTTCTTATATCCCCAGAGCTTAGGACAGTGCCTGGTACATAGTAGGCACTTTAGAAATGTTTATTTAATTGAATGCATTGAAGGAACTCGGGAAGTCTAGAGAAGCGAAGACTTGAGGGAGGCGGGGTTACATAACTGTCATCAGTTCTGTAAAGGACTACCCCATAGAAGAGGCATGAGACTGTTCTACGCGGCCCCCGAGGACAGAACCAGCAGCAGTGCAGGCTGCTGCAGAGAAATACAGTGAGGCTTGACATCAGGGGGTCCCTCATGCTCAGAGCTCAGAGCTGGCTCCTGTGGGATGGGCTGCCTGGAGAAGTCTCGAGTGCCCTTCCCTGGGGGTCACTGGGGGGAGGCTCTGTGACCTGCCCACTATGACATAGACAGGCTGCTGTTCCAGGTAGAGATTGGACTGGATGATGTCACAGGTCCTTCCAGTTCTGAAGTTCTACGGTTCTGAATTAGGCATCCCAGCTCTGCTTTGTCTCGGGGTCCTCCTTATTTGGGCCTCTGCTTCCTCCTTTGTAAAATGGAGGGGTTGGACTCAGGGGTCTAAGATGGTGGCGGCAAACTCAAATAGAAACTGGGTAGGGGCCCACAAATCTGTACACAGGGAACCCTGTGGGAGGCAGAATGACCATCAGAAAATGTTCTCTCTGCTGGATTGTATTTTTATTTATTTTGTTAAATATTTCCCAATAACATTTTAATCTGGTTGAGGTGGCATTCTGGAGCATTGACATGGCAGGCTTCATGTCTGATCTCTCTGGTCTAAAGCACCTCCCAGATCTGATGTGTTCTAAGGGCCCTTCCAGCTCTGACATCCTGTGTTCTAAGAGCCCTTCCAGCTCTGACATCCTGTGTTCTAAGGGCCCTTCCAGCTCTGACATCCTGTGTTCTAAGGGCCCTTCCAGCTCTGACATCCTGTGTTCTAAGAGCCCTCCCAGCTTTGACATCCTGTGTTCTAGGGGCCCTCCCAGCCCTGACACCCTGTGTTCTAAGGGCCCTCCCAGCTCTGA
>CM053588.1:49889663-49923014 GCA_028646515.1 Pseudochirops corinnae
TCCCTCCCTCTCTCCCTCCTTCCCTCCCTCTCTCTCTTTCCCTCTCTCCCCTCTCTTTCCCTCTCTCTCCATCCCTCTCTCCCTCTCTCGCTCCCTCCCCCCTCCCTCTCTCCTCCTTTCCTTCAGCTCGAGTTCCAGGCCTTCTATCCCACCTTCCCTCCCCCCGCTCCCCACTCCCAAAAACCTCTCTGAGTGAAAGCAGAGGAATGGACATGGAGGGACCATTTCAGGTTCTGCCAGAGCTCCATCTTGGCTGGAGACCTCCGAGCAAAGGAGACTTTTGTCCCACTCCACCCGCCTGTCCTCTCCAAATGTCTGTCTTCCATCCTGCATGTCTGTCCCGGACCCCCACATGTCACCCATCCTCTCCTGTCTGTGTCTGTGTCTGCTTCCTCCACCCCCACCCAGTGTCCTTCCACTGGGTTCTAGCTAGCCCCCACCTGCCTCCACCCCCAACCTGTGGCTAGCCCCAGCTCTGCCAATTCCTCTTCCTGCTCCTGCCCCCCACATCCTTGAAACCTGTGGAGCCCCCTCCACCCACCCACGGCTCCCTTCCTGCCTCCCTCCATCACTGCCCACAAATCCTCATTACATAAAAACCACTTTCCTAAAGGTGTGCAGAAGTGTCCCATGAAGAGAAAGCCCTTCTTTACCTCCTGTCTCAGTACCTGATGCTGAGATGAATGCCCAGGAAGTCTGGGCAAAGTGCCAGCAGAAATTTGAACAAGAGGAGCATGATTCCCCATGGAAGGGTCAAAGAAGGTTTCTTGGTGGAAGAGGCAGGAAACTCCCTTAAAAGGAGGGAGGGACTAACGGTTGAGGGGAGGGAAGAAGTGGAGTCTATTCTTGGGGACTGGGGATTAAAGTCACAGAAGGGGGGTGGAGAGGATGGGACCCATTGGACAGGAAGAAGATGGCAGCAAAGGAGGACAAGATAAGGCTCCCTCAATGGGTGGAGATGGTTATGAGTGGCCCTGTCAGGGACAAGAGTACACTTTCTAGTCAGTGACTAAGAGGGCCCCCCCCCAAAAAAGGCCAAGGTCCCCCACTGCATCAGGGCCATCTACCATTGTCTTGGGTCCCCCACTGTATCAGGGCCATCTACCATTGTCTTGATCTATATCTGGTCAATGCACCCAGATGGCTCTGGGAGATAAAAGTGAGGCTGGTGACTTTGCACCATCCTGCCTCACTTAAATCCAATTCACCTGCAAGTCAAGACATCACTTTCCTGGTGTCATTGGTCAAGGACCAGCAACAATAGCAAGAGGAGACCCTGGATAAGAGTGACATGATCAGTGTTTGTGCCGTAGGGAGATTCTATGGGCAGCACAGAGGAGGAGGGATTGGATCATAGGATACAATCGAAATCAATAAACACTTATTAAGTAAATTTACCAAGTAAACCACGTTGTTGAATACATTAGTCCTATCTGACTCTCTGTGACCCCATTTGGAGTTTTCCTCGCAAGGATACTGGCAGAGTTTGCCATTTCCTTCTCCAGCCCATTTTACAGATGAGGAAACTGAGGCAAACAAGGTTAAATGACTTACCCAGGGTCACACAACTAGTGTCTGAGGCTGGATTTGAACTCTGGTCCTCTTGACTCCAGGCCCACTGCTCTCTCTACCATGCCACCTAGCTGCCCTAACCAGGATCAAACACGAGGCAGTCCCTGCTCTCAAGGAGCTTGCATTCTAAGCTCTCAGAGCTGGGAAGAACAGAGGCTGTGTGAGCCTTCTAATGTCCTTGAGAGTGAGAACTGTTTGCTCCCCTTTGCTTTATATTCCCGGCACCTAGACCAGTCCCCAGAACCTAGCAGATCATTAATAAATGCTTACTGATTGATCGAGGGATGCAGCATGGGGCCAAAGACAGTGCTGGGAGGAAGCTCATGTACAAAATTTTTAAAAATAGTGAGCATTTAGTTAGTATCTATTGCGTGCTAAGCACTGTGCTAAGTGCTCTACGATATTATCTCAGATTACAACAACCCAGGGAGGGAGGTGCTATTATCCCCATTTTACAGAAGTTAAGTGACTCACCCAGGGTCACACAGCTAATAAGGGTCCGAGGCTGGATTTGAATTCAGTTCTTCCTGACTCCAGGCCCAGTGATGATTCATGGCACCACCTCACTGTATAGAATATATACAAATCAATAGCGGGAGAGAGCATTGACCACTGCAAAAAGGCCTCGAGTAAGAGGTGACCCTTCAGCCCTGGTTGGAGGATCACAGGCCCTGGGACTGGAAGGTAGCTCAGAGGCTGTGCTGGAGCCAGCTCCTACTGGCTCCCTGGCAAAGTTGATGTTAAACTTTGAACATTTTCACCTTGGAAATCAGCAAGTACTACAAATCTGGACCTGATTTATCGTCTTGTGGACTGTCTGGACTTAAGAAGGTGTTAGCGATGCGTATATGTCCCGAGAGAGCCCAGTGTTAAACAGTAGTCAGCACGTGCCTGCTTGGAACCCATCTCTAGGGCAATTTACAGCTGAGAAAGCTAGGGCTCATACAGAGGAAGTGACTTGCCCAAGGCCACAGGGCTAGAAAGTGGAGGCTGCAGGGAGTGTCTGGGGGCTCTGAAGGCCGGCCATTTCCCCTCCACTCCCTTACCCACGAGATGGGCTTGTCTCTACTCTCAGAGCAAACCTTTAGCAGAAGTTGGCCCTGGAAAGGGCTGGTAAGGGGGTGCCCAAACCAGGGTGGGTCCCAGTCCCCCATGGGCCTGGCCGTATCCCGCCCGCCTGCTATTGTGCCGGATCCAGGCAGGAAACCGCTTTGCTCAGCACCCAGGGGAGGAAGAACGGGTTTGGCTACGTGACCAGCCGAGGCCCTGGAGGGCTGAGCCACTGCCAGGGGATGGGGAAAACAATCCAAACAGGGCAGGGAGAGGACATGGCCTGGGGGGCAGGCCCAGCAGACAGGCCACACTACCTGCCCCAGATGCCCTCCCATCCCTGAAGAGACCTCCACAGAGCAGAGGAAGGAGGGCCTCTCCTCCCACTCGACTTCCTCCTCGCTCCTTGGGGTCTGTGCTGGAGAGGGCCCTGAAATGGTTAACAGGTCCCTCCACCTTCCTGAGAATCACACCAGGGAGGGGCAGGCTGCACCCAGGTACCTCTCAACCCAGCACCCCAAACCTGCCTGGTGAGGGGCGGGCAGCCTGGGCCCCAAGCCCGATAACATTTGCTGACATGCAGTTGCCTCTGGGGAGCGATGCCTGGGAGCCTTGGGGACCACGGGCAGCTACTAAGCCGATGGGAAGCCAAAGGGGGGGCATCAGTGATTTACCAGAGAGTCACCCACCTTGGGAATAGGCCCCGCCTTGTAGGCTTTGAGCTGGCATCAGGGTGGGGCAGGAGGCAGCTCTTGGACCCTCATGGAATTCTGCTCTCGTATACCCAGCATTCCCCGGGCTAGGACTGTTTGGAGGGGATTTCTGAAGGAGTGGTCCCTGCGCTGGGTCCTGGGAGGACCCATAAGATTTAGTTAAGTACATAAAGACGTTGAGTGATTCATAGTGGATAGAAGGCTGGATTTGGAGTCAGGAAGACTGATCAAATCCTGACGCTCACACTTAAGGGCTGTGTGGCCCTGGACCTTTCTGTGGGCTTTAGTTTCCTCCTGTGTAAAAAGGACCAAAGGAATTCTGAGGTCCTTTCCAGCTCTGCCTAGGTCTATAATCCTATGAAGGCACTTCTCCCTAACACCTCGGTTTCCCGTCAATCCAAAGAGGCATGGACAATATGAGCCAGAGGGTCCCTTCAGGTCTGAAATCTCTGATGCTATGAGTGGGAGGGGGTGGATTTTAGCTAGGAGAGAGCAGCCTGAGGCCTTCCTTGCCTTCTCTGGCTCAAATGATCTCTGTCTTTTTTATTCCATTTGCCAAGCATTTCTTGAGTTTCTACTGTGTGGCAGGCCCTGGAGATAGAGAGATAAAACAAAACCAACCTAGTGCATGAGGGGCTAACATTCCAAGGTGCATTGTGTGTGGTGTGGGTGTGTATGTGCATGTGCGTGCATGCACAGAAGAAAGGGACAATTACACACACACACACACACACACACACACACACATACCCCACACATGTACATATATATGGGCCCTCCCAGCTCCAGTATCCTCCAAGGTCATTTACAAGAGGGATTCATTCTGAGATTGCATCAGACTAATTGGAATGAGTTACCAGGGTCAGGCTCCCTCTGTCCCAGGCTCACAAATTGGGTCCATTCACTGGCCATCTACCTCCATCCCTCCCTTCCCGTCGTTATGAGTAAATTAAAAAGACAGACAAAGGCATTTTGTGGGAGTGAGTATGGACAGCTAGGGCATCAGAAAAAGCTTTGTCCAGGAGACAGAGCCTGATGGGTGCTTTGGAGGAAGCGAGGGGATTTTAGACTGGCAAGGTCATGGGTTGCTCAAAGAAAGGTCACTACAGACCAGGGGTAGGGAACTTGCAGCCTTGAGGCCACATGTGGCCCTCTGGGTCCTCAAGTGTGGACCTTTGATGGAATCCAGGGCCACACTTGAGGACCTAGAGGGTTCCATGTGGCCCCTCGAGGCTGCAGGTTCCCCACTCCTGCTATAGACCATCTCATCTAATAGCCTAATTCTACAAGTGAGGAAATTAAGGTCTAGAGGGGTTAGCTAACTTCTTGTTCAGTCATGTCTGACTCTCCATGACCCCATTTGGGGTTTTCTAGTCAAAGATCCTAGAGTGGTCTGCCATTTCCTTCTCCAGCTTGTTTTACAGATGGGGAAACTGAAGCAAACAGGGTTAAGTGACCTGCCCAGGGTCACACAGCTAGAAAGTGTTTGAGGCCGGATTTGAACTCAAGTCCTCCTGACTCTAGGCCTGGTGTTCTATCCCGTGCTCAAAGGGAGCAAAAAACAGCAAAGTGTCAAAGCGGGAGACCCTGACCTTAAATCCAAGTCACCTTCCAGTGACCCATGCACTTCATCTCCAGTTAATTCATCTTGCGCAAGACAGCCTTTCAAACATACGAAGCTGTTGTATCGTGTCTCCCCGACCCACACTGACAAATGTAAATATTGGAGCCACAGTATATCTTTGCTGATTGATGGCTAATGTTCTCAGCTGTAGAGGCTGGGGTCATGCGGAAGGAGACGAGTGGGTGAGGAGAGGGGAGAGGAGGACCCTTCTCCTGCCCAGTTTCCTCCTCAGGATGGAATGCCTCAGTCAGGATGACTGAATGCCCCAGGGAGAGTCAACAACCCTGGACTCTCAAACAGGAAAACGCTGAGTGGCGTCATCAGCTCTTACCCCATCTTCAGGGGCCTGGGAGCAGGTAGGACAAGGGTCTGGTTCCTATGAAGGTGACAGTTGACTTTGAGCCTGGAGGGATCCAGAGTCCCTGGGACCAGGCCTTTCTGGGCAGCCGTCTTTCAGGACAACAGCTGACGTCTTTGGCACTTTCAGGGTCCAGAAGTATTCTGTGTGCATTATCCTCATGAGAGCCTGCTAGAATGCAGGGACGCTTTCATTTCTGCCTTTGCATCCCCAGCCCCAGCCTAGTGTCTTAATAAATACTTGTTGATTGGTTGAGGTAGGTACCACAGGCATAATTACCCTCATCTTACACACAGGGAAACTGAGGATCACAGAGTCTAAGTGATTAGCAAATGTTGGGCTTGGGATCTAAACCAAGGCCTCTCTTGACTTGGATTCAACCTTTCTTCCACTAAACCACACTGTTGTGTTCATGCACCACACGGGAAAACAGACCCGGCCCTTTGGGGCCTATTTGCAGTTCTTGAACACAGCACCCGCTCTCCTGTCTCCATGCCTCTGCATTTGCTGATCCCTCTCTGGATCCACAGTACCTGGACTTTTCTTAGGTTCTCTGGCTTCTACAGGAAACTCACAACCGACATTGTCCATGAGGCCTTTGCTGGGCTCCCCAGATGTCACGGACTTCCTCCCATAGATCTCTCTTATCTCTGCCTCTGTCTCTCTCTTAATGTGTGTGTACCTTGTATGTAATTAGTCATTTACATGTGGTCTTCCCATTAGAATGGATGTTCCTTGAGGGCAGGGGCTTAACCTGACACATAGTGCTTAATAAATGCTGATGGGATGTGATCTAAATCATAGCATGTTTGCCACATTGTGCTTGTGAAGCAAACCAAGTCACCTGATCTTCTGGGTCCTCAGTTTCTTCATCTGTAAAAGGAAGACTCGATGGTCTCTGAGGTACCTTCCGGCTCTAAAACCCACGATCCCTGTGTCTACCTGCCCCGGGGGAAGCGGGAGAGGAGTGGAGAGAGTACAGAAGGAATCTTTTTAAATGTGGTTGTTGTGTCTAGCGCTTCCTGGCCTCATTTGGGGCTTTCTTGGCAAAGACACTGGAGTGGTCTGTTATTTACTTCTCCGGTTCATTTCACATATATATTTATAAATGAAGAAGATGAGATAAACAAGGTTAAGTGACTTGTCCAGTAACTATATGAACACAGTTATGAAACGCTCTTCACACAAAGTCAGATCTAAATTGTCGGTGGTTGTTGTTCAGTAATTTCAGTCATGTCTGACTCTTCGTGACCCCATTTGGAGTTTTCTTGGCAGAGATACTGGAGCGGTTTGCCATTTCCTTCTCCAGCTCATTTTACAGAGGAGGAAACTGAGGAAAACAGGGTTAAGTGACTTGTCCAAGGTTACACAGCTAGTAAGTGTCTGAGGCCACATTTGAACTCAGGTCTTCCTGACTCCAGGCCTGGTGCTCCATTCCCTGTTAAACCTAGCTACTCCTAAAAAAAATCATTGCTGTTTCTCATTTCTACACAATGACGTGCTCGTACCCAAAGACAGCCAGCTTCTCAGAGACTAGGCCATGGGCCAGGGTGTCCAGGACCCAGACTCATGCTCTTCCTTCCCCTTTCTTTTTTTTTTGGTTTTGCATAGGGGAAGGCAGGGCAATTGGGGTTAAGTGACTTGCCCAAGGTCACACGGCTAGTGAGTGTTAAGTGTCTGAGGTCGGATTTGAACTCAGGTCCTCCTGACTCCAGGGCCAGAGATCTATTCACTGTGCCACCCAGCCACCCCTTCCTTCCCCTTTCTTTCCAAAGCACTAACAAGGCAGTGACCCCCTGAGGCTCCTCAGACTCACTGGCTGACTGTACTGTTACCTGGAAAGTGTGTTAACTGTTAACAAACTTTGGGGCCACTGGGGGTGCAGTGGATCTAGTGCTGGGCTTGGAGTCAGGAAGACTTATCCTCCTGAGTTCAAATCCATCCTCAGACACTTAATAGCTGTATGACCCTGGGCAAGTCACTTTACCCTGTGTGCCTCAGTTTATGAGCTAGAGAAGGAAATGGCAAACCACTCTGGTATCTCTGCTAAGAAAACCCCAGATGGGGTCACAAAGAGTCAGAAACAACTGAAGAACAAAGGAAATTCCTTATCTCCTAACATTTCCTTTTCTCTTTGTGTCACGTGCCCCCAGAGGGAAAGCCCATCCCTAACTACACCTTATGAAAGGAATATCCAATTCAAAATGTCTAACAGGCAATTAGTATATATGGTACCAGAACTCAGGAGGTAGACTAGAGCTGGACATATAAATCAGAGAAGCATTTACATAGAGAAGACACGCTGAACCTACCGGCATGACCTAGATGAAGGTCTTGGGCAATTCATCTAACTTCGGAACTCAGTTTTCTTGTCTGTAAAATGCTCCCTTCCTCGTGGGATTATTATGAGGACAGAACTTTGTGGACCCTAAAACAATTTAGAAACATGAGTGATTATCCTGCCCACTTGTCCACCTGGCAGTTCCAGAGTCTTCTATGCTCGTGAGGGAAAGAGGAACTCCTGGGAGGTAGGGGAAGAGGGATGCTGGGAACATGTGGATAGAAGAGGAGACCAGGTAACAGAAGGAAGCATCTTCCCTTTTCCCAGTTCTAAAGGGAAAGGGTCAGAGGTCTAGGAGATAACCATGGGAAGTAAGGGATAAATGGCAGAAGTGGAAGCATCCTGCCCTCCAAGAGCTGAGCCTGTCCAAAACAGACCTTGGTGTTTTCCCCACCCTCCCCTCTGCCAGACTTCCTCATCAGGGCTAAGGATACCATCCTCCTCCCAGGTGCTCAGGCTTGTAACCTCATTGTCCTTCATAATCCCTTTCTCTCCACTCACATAGCCCCCAGCCTGATGCAGGCCTTCATCTTCTCAAGCCTGCACTGCTGATGCTACCTCTTAGCCAGTCTCCCTGCCTCCAGTCTCCCCGTATTCCAGTCCATCTCCACACAGCCACCAAAGGGAATCCTAAGTAACATGTACGTCTGACCCGGCCATCCCTCTGCTTTTCAAACTGCAGTGGCTCCTTATTCCCTCCAGGAACAAACACAGTCTTTTGTTTGGTGTTTAAAGCCCATGGCCCCTTCCTACCTTTTCAGTCTTCTTACATTTGGCCTCTTGCTTCATACTCTACGTTCCAGATATCCTTCATGCTCTGTGAGACTGAGCATTGGTGGTCTTCCATGCCTGTCTCCTTTCTCACCTCTGCCTCCTAGAGATTCCAGCTTCCTTCAAGATTCAACTCAAATACTATCTCTTACAGAAGATCTTTTCTGGTCCCTACTATGTGATCCTGAACAAGTCACTTCATCCTGTTTGCCTCAGTTTCCTCATCTGTAAAAGGAGCTGGAGAAGGAAATGGCAAAACCATTCCAGTATCTTTGCCGAGAAAACCCCAAACAGGGTCACAGAGAATTGGCCACAACTGAAAACAATTGAAAAACAATGAATTCTGAATGTATCTTGTGTATAATTGTTATCTCCCTTGTCAGACAGTAAACTCTTTGAAGTCAGCAACTATTTTCACTTGTTTCGTTTCCCCTGCACTTAGCCCAGGGCTGGACACAAAGTAAGGCTTAATAAATAAATGCTTACTAATGGATTAATTCATGGCGAGAGCCAAAACTAGGATTTGAACCCATATCTCCGAGTCCAGACCTCTTTCCTGGATCCACTGCTGACCCAGCTGCCTGGATCTAAGTCGGGCAGAAGAGCAGAAAGCTGAGCTCAATCTTATAGGAGCCCTACCCCTCCCCTTCACACACCTGGGCAGGTGAGCAAGCACTTAAGCCAAGAGCCACCTCATCTTTTGGGTGTGAACAACAACCTAGTGGGAAGTTGGCAGATTCTCCCCTCCCCCTTCCCACAGCAGGCTCTGCCAGGGAGGGAGGCAGGTGCCCTGGCTTGTTGGAGTAGTTTCTGAAGCCCTCCCCTCTCCTGGCCCAACCCTCTGCTGTGCCCCCCACCAAGGAGGGTGGGGACGGAGGACTCCTGGCAAGAGAGAAGCCACCAGGCCCGGGTGCAGATGGGGCCACTGTCACCCAACCAACCCCACTCCCCACCCCAGCAGCAATATGGAGCCAGAATAGTGAGGGTTGTGGGGAGAGGCCTGGGGAGAGCAAGCATGGCGTTGTAGGGCTGGGCTTTAGGGAGGCGCCATTTTAGTGTCCCCTCCCCCAACTGCAGAAGGACAGTGGAGGAGATCTGTGGGAAAAAATGACAAGAGGGTTTGGACAGAGAGGGACATGCTTGGCACAGGCCACCAGCCAAGGCAGTCCCTGGTACCACATCTTGCCCAGGCTACTGCAGGCACTGAATGACCACCATCAAGCACCTTTAGAAGCTCATAGAATGCAAGAGGTGGGAGGGAACATAGAACCTAGAGTGTCATAGCTGGGAGGGCCCTTAGAACCCTGGATGTCATAGCTGGGAGGGCCCTTAGAACCCTGGATGTCAGAGCTGGGAGGGCCCTTAGAACATAGAATGTCAGAGCTGGGAAGGTCCTTAGAACACAGGATGTCAGAGCTGGGAGGGCCTTTAAGAACACAGACCATCAGAACATAGACTTCTAGTTGGAAGAGACCTTAGAATGTCAGAACTGGTGGGATGGGGGGGTCTGGGTGGGGAACCTTAGAACACAGAAATTTATAACATAGCATGTCTGATCTAGAAGGGAATACCTACTCCAAGTCCTGCGTTCTAAAGTTCTTTCTAGGGTAGGAAACAGAGACCAAAATGGAAAAATGATTTCCCTAAGGTCAGCTGTATCTTGAATAGGAGAACTAGGATTTAAACTCAGGTCTTCTGACTCGAAATCCCATGATTTTTACCGCTACAACATGTACAAACTTGATATATAACTGTCAGACACATCACTTTTCCTCTTGGGCCTCAGTTTCCCCATCTTGAAAACAAAGGGGTTGAACTAAAAGATTTCTTCCCGTTCTCAATCCTCTGATCCTAATGACATAGATAAGACCAGGACCCAGGGCTTTGAGCATTGTCGCTGCCTCCGTGACCCTGACTTTGTCCAGGTATACCCAACATCAACCTTGGGGCTGCCTGTAGTGATGGTGTTGGGGGGCTGTCCTGGGTCAGGGCTCTATCCTTGCTGGACTGATGCTGTAAGGCCAGGGTGATTACAGTAAATGAATGATTGCTTCAGGACTCCCTGGAGCCCAAGAGAGATGATGGGACAGGAGAGAGTCAAGGTTGGCGTCCCTCAGAAAGGGCCAGGACCAGGCCAGAAGAGAGCAGGAATTAGAGGCTGGTGTCTAGACCTGGTTCACACACACACACACACACCCCATGATTACTTGCATCTCCTCCACCCACACATTCATAGCTACTTCTCTCTCCAGCTCTTCCCCCCACAACAGGACCTTACATGCCCTGAACCCACCCCCCATACCCAGCAGACAAGCACATACACACAAAGCTACACACACACACACACACACACACACACACACACACAGATAAACACATATATATATATACACATATATACATACATATATGTGTACATGTGTATGTGTGTGGGCCAATCTGGGGGCTCAGAGGAAAGCTGGGTCCCTGGGGGAAGAAGCCCCTCATAATGTCCCCAGGACAGCTGGCTGTAGGAGGCTGGACCAGCCCCAGGATCCTGGAGAAGGCGGATGCTGGTGGTCTCTGGGAATGTGTCCACCTCACACTAAAGCTGCTCCTAAGCAGAGGGGCAATTTCCCCCACCTGTGGGTTTGGGAGCCTACAAGCCTACTGGGGTCATGTGGATAGCTTGGTGCTGGAGAAGGGCTATAAGGATTTCTAGGTCTACTTCTCTACCCATTCAGGGTGAGAAATGCCCCCAAAGAATTCATGGGATCACAGGTTTGCAGCTGGAAAAAACCTCAGAGTTTATCTAGTCCAGGGGTTCTTCAACTTTTTCCACTTGTCTCAATCCCACATAGACTGATTTGTCATTTTACAGAAAAGGAAACTGAGGCCCAGGGAAGTTAAGTGACTTACCTAAGGTCACCTGGGAAGTAGGAATCAGAGGCAGGATTTGAATCCAGTTGCTCTCACTCTGGAATCCTTGCTCTTTCCATGTGCCACGAGGTTTCCTTTGTACTGAGACTGCTTTAACGCACGTTTCCTGAACGCCTACTCAGGCCCTGTGCTAGCCACAGGAGTCACCACCGCTCACCCCCCCCAAAAATGAAACTTTACAGATGAGGAAACTGAGGCTGGGGGCTGAATTTTGAACACCAGTATCCAGGCTCTAAATGCAGGGCTCTTAGCACTTCAGTCTTTTACCTCCACAGGAGGCTGAATGTTCCCTCTTCATTCCCTCTTCCCCAAGTGCCCAGGTGAAGCACGTGCATTTTGTGAGGGAGCTTCATCTGGGAACATCAGGGATTGGACCCATGGGCCCAGATGGGCCCAGAGCTGTTGCATCCTGCATCCAGCCCTCAGGTGACTTTCAAAGGGTTGGGCCAACGTCCAGGATCTCTTTCCGGATGAGCCCACCCCCACCCCCTTCCACGGCTTCCTCGGATTATTTCAGTATCCTCAATCCCCTGGGGACCCAAAGGTACTTGGCTGGGCTCTCAGCCTGTGATAAGTGACAGAGAAGGGGGGTGGAAGGACAGGAAGAACACACATACATCCCAGCCCCCACCCCCGGAAGCAGAGGGAGAGGTTGATAATGGTCCTGTGTGTGCAGGGAGACACCTCATTTCCTAGGAGCCCTGAGGGAGGGGTAGAACCGTTAACTCATTCCCAGCCCCTGGGACCCAGGAGAAGAGGCAGCTGGCCAGACAGCTTAGGGCTCTCCCAAGCTCCAAGCGGGGGCCCCAAAGAAGGCTGGTTCCAGGGAATCTCTCCCAGCCTCATGTGGCATGAATGGCCAGCCCCAGCTCCAGCCCCAGCCCCCTCTGACTAAGGCAGCATTGTCCAACAAAAACGCCTGGTGCTGGCTTTCTAATCGAGGGGCCCAGTGTCTGAAGTCCAGCGCCATACGTAGCTCATTGGCAAAAGGAACAAATCACCTCCCCTCTCTGACACTGCCTGCCTATGTTAAATTACCAGGTGGGACCTGCTGATTTCTGCTGTCGTTTTCCCAGGCCCATCATCACAACTGCTTAGACTTTCCATCCAGTGATTTGACTACACCTGTCAAATGTGGAAAGCCGGCCTGGTAATCCCATTTGACAGATGAGGAAACTGAGAACCAGGAAGGAGAAGATTGTTCCTTAAGGTCACAGAGCACATTGTCAGCCCAACCCCAGTTATTCACTGTGATGAACATCTCTTCATTGTTCGCCATGTGCCATCCGCTGTGCCAGCCAACGGATGTGAGGAGAGGAAGAAAACAAACCCTGTTCTCAAGGAGCCTCTGTTCTCCCACATAACAATAGTCAGCCCTTACATATTGATTTTCCAAGTTATTTGAGCTCCAGAACAATCTCATATGAAATAGGTGCTAATATTATTATTCCAGTTTTAGAGAGAAAGAAACAGTGCTCAGACGGGTTAAGTGTCCAGGATCTATCTAGTGAATTCTTTTTGGAGGAGGGAAGGCAGGGCAATTGGGGTTAAGTAACTTGTCCAAGATCATACAATTAGTAAGTGTTAGGTATCTGAGGCTGAATTTGAACTCAGGTCCTCCTGACTCCAGGGCCACTGCACCACCTAGCCACCCCAATCTAGTGAATTCTTGAGGTGGGATTCTAGCCCAGGTCTTTGTGACTTCAAGTCAAACGCTCTACCCATAATATGAGTGCACTGGGCTGGGTCAGAAGACCTGAGTACAAATCCTGAATGTATTGCTAGAATAGTCTAGAAATGTAGGGCTACTGTGGATTATGGAGATCTCCTAGTCCAACTTTTTTATTTCAGAGAGGAGAAACTGAGGTTACATAGTTAAAAGATTACTAATCACTTACTCAGGGGTAGCTAGGTGACCCAGCAGATAGAACACTGGGCCTGGAATTGGGAAGACAAGTTCAAATTCAGCTTCAGACACTTGTTGGTCATATAATCCTCCTAGGTAAATCTGTCTGCCTCAGTTTACTCAAATGTAAAATGGGCATAATAACAGCACTTCTCAGGGATGTGGTGAAGACCATGTATTTGTAAAGCACTTAGCACAGTGCCTGTTACAAAGTAGGGGCTGTATAATGCTTATTCCTTCATGGAATTAAGCCATTTATTACTATCATTTATCTATTTTTCTACCTATTATTGTTATCTGGGCAGGTAGGAGGTACAGTGCATAGAGTGCCAGACCTGGAATTAGGAAGACCTGAGTTCAAACTCAACCTCAGACACTTACTAGCTGTGTGACCCTGGGCAAGTCACTTAACCTTTGTTGGCCCCAGTTTCCCCATCTGTAAAATGAGCTGGAGAAGGATATGGTAGACCTCTCCAGTATCTCTGCTGAGAAAAAACTGGAGTCATTAAGAGTCGGACATGACTGAACCCCACTGTCCTCCCCGCCGCCCCGACTGAACAACACTATTGTTATCTACAATAAGCCAGGTAATCATGGATAATAATCTCTGGGGTGGGATGCTGGGCTCTTTCCACAACACCTCCCCTCCCAGTATTATGCGCCCCCCCCCCCCCCCCCTTGCCCCAGTATAGCCAGCAGGCTACTTAGTCTTCCAAGGAGCTCTCCCAGGTATTGTGACAAATTGAGCTCTCCTACTTCTCCCTCCCTCTTGATTCCATGACCTACATGGTTACGACTTTCTTGATGATGGGCAGGCTCAGTATTTCTGCCTGAGTCAGATTATGCCCATTTCTTGTGGCAGGCAGGGTGAGCTAGTATCTCTAAGGAGACCTCAGTTTTCCCACCTTCTGTTAGAAGTCTTTCTCAGTGCCTCCCCCCTGTAGCACCTTCCCCTCTGAGATTACCTCCCATCTCTTCATATACTGCTTATGTACCTGGTTATTTACCTGTTGTCTCCCTCTTTAGAATGTAAGCTCCTTGAGGGCAAGGACTGTTTTTGCCTTATTTTAATCCTTAGTGCTTCGCTTAATGCCTGGCCTGTAGTAAGGGCTTAATTCTTATTGACTTGACATGACTAAGGATAATAAGAATGATGGATACCTCAGTGATGCTAGTGAAGAAAGTTTTTGTGACCAGGAGGAGGAGATCGAAAGATTTTGATATGACATAAGCACCTACGGGGCAGGGTCTGTTTAATTTTAATTTCTGGATCCCTGAATGCATAACATGTGGCATTTTAAAAAATAGAACCCATGCTTTCATCTATACCAGAGAGCGGCCTACCACACTGAGAGGTTACCTGATTTTTCCAAGATCACATAGATAGTATATGCCAGAGGCAGGACTCACACAGGTCTTCCTGACTCCTGGGGGGCTCTATCCACTATGTCAGGCTGCCTCTCCTCAGGCACATAGTGGGCACTTAATAAAAGCTTGTTGATTGATGTTTATGATGAGGAAGAGAAAGGGGAGAGAAGAGGAGGAGGAAGAGGAGGAGGCAGGGGAGAGGAGAAGGAAGAAGAGGAGAAGGAGGAGGAAGAGGAAGAAGAGGAGGGGAGAGGAGGAGAAGGAAGAAGAGGAGGAGGAAGAGGAGGAGGAAGAGGAAGAGGAAGAGGAGGAGGAGGAGGAAGAAGAGGAGGAGGAAGAGGAGGAGGAAGAGGAAGAGGAAGAGGAGGAGGAGGAGGAAGAAGAGGAGAAGGATTAAACCAAGCCCTCCTTCAAACTTTCTTATTTGTGTTCAGGCACCACCATCTTTCCAGTGACTCATGACCTTGGTGTGGTCCTCAAGCCTTCGTTCTCTCTCCCTCTTATCTCCCACAGTAAAGGCTTGTCAATTCTACCTCCACAACCTCCTGAATATTTGCTGGCTTCTCTCAGCTCACATGACCACCACCAGGAGAAAGCTGGAGCCAGCTCACACTGGCTCTGGGGAGCCAATTGTTAACATTTAAATGTGAGCATTTACATGATGGAAACTGGCAAATTCTGCAAACCCAGGCTTGACTTACTGTTTTGTTGATTGACCAGGAGTGGGGAACCTTCAGCCTCGAGGCCACATGTGGCCTTCTAGGTCCTCAGGTGTGGCCTTTTGACTGAGTCCAAGTTTTATAGAACAAATCCTTTAATGAAGGGGATTTGTTCTGTTAAGTTTAGATTCAGTCAAAGGGCTACACTTGAGGACTTTGAGGGCCACATGAGGCCTCGAGGCTGCAGGTTTCCTACCCCTGGATTAGATTTAAGAAAGTGTTACGGATACAGAATAACCTTAAAAGCCTGTCCTGAGTACATCCTTCCCTTCCCCAGCTGGTTGTTAAACATTCACGGGCACACTCTTCCTGACTATCCTAATTGACCTTCCTTGTGTGGACTATTGCAGTGGCCCCCTTCTTGGCCACCCAGTGGATCCCCACTCCCATCCATCCTGCCTACAGCTGCCAAATCCAAACACCTAACACACAGCTCTAACAGTGTCACTGCTCAGCTCAAGAAGCTTCAGGGGGTCCCATTTCCCTTTAGGATGAAATATAATCTCTTCTGATTGGCATATAGAACACTTCACATTCTGGCTCCAACCTTGTCTTTCCAGGTTGATATGATCACTGGGAGGCAGCATGAGAACAGAAGGACTATTGGACACTCTTACTGAACTTGGAGTCATAGAATGCAGCTTCACACCCTTTCTCTGCTATTCAGTATCTGTGTGCCTCAGTTTCCTCATCTGTACAATGAGAGGTTAGACTAGGTGACCCTAAGTCTCTTAAGTCTCTTCTGGCTTTTAGTCTATATTCGTGTGATCTCTTCTTCCTCGATTTAAGCTTCAGCCACACTATGGCGTGCTCCATCTTCTGTCTTTGTGCTTTCAATTCTGGCTCTGCTGATTGGTACCCACATGTCCTTGGGAAAGTAAAGTCTCTGGAGCCATTTCTTCATCTATAAAATATGGGAGAGGGACCAGACTACCTCTAACTAGCTGTATAATTCCATGATCCTGATGGGCACCAAGCCTGGGACATTAATGAACAACAAACGAGTATTTCTTTTTAATTTTTCTAACAGTCTTCTATTTTTCCAATTATATGCAAAGACAATTTTTAGCATTCATTTTTCAAAAATGTTAGTTCCAAATTTTCTCCCTCCCCCTCCCTAAAAAGGTAAGAATTTTAAATAGGTTACATATGTGCAATCATGGAAAATATATTTCCATATTAGTCATGTTGTGAAAGAAAAAAACCAACCAAAAGGAAAAAACCATGAAAAAGATAACATGAAAAAGAGCATTAAAAACATTTTTTCTTTACAAAAATTTATTCTACCTCCTTCCCCATTGGAAAAAAAGACAAGAGTCAAGAAAAAATCCTTACAGCAAAGATACAAAGTTAAATAAAACAAATTCCTGGACTGGCCATCTCTCTCTTTCTTTGTCTCTCTCTCTCCATATGCATTATATACATATATAAACATACATACATATATGTATATACATATAGACATTAAACATACATAACACATGTATATATACATGTGTGTATATGTGTGTATAGATATGTATGTGTATTTATTTTATATATATATATATCCATCATCCTGAGTCCAGGGATCTGTTTTCTTGGACATTTATACTAATGGCTTGAATGAAAGCATAGATGGTACCCTCATCTAATCTACAGAAGACAAAAAGCTGGGGGAACTCAGAGGGGTGGATGATAATTCAAAAATATCTCTCCAGCTTAGAAGAAGGGGATAAAGAGAATAAGATGAAATTTAATGGGAATAAATGCCAAGTCTTAAACTAGGATGCCAAAAAATCAACTTCTCAAGTACCAGATGGGAAAAGTATGACTAGACAGCAGTTGGTCTGAAAAAGATCTGGTGGTCTAAGTGGACTTCAAGATAAATAAGAATCACCAGGATGATCTAATAGGAAAAAAAGATTTAAAAAAGATTCTGGTATGCTCTTAGACTGCATTAAGAGAGGCAGGGAATCCCGAATGAGGGACATGATACTCCTCCTGTACTTTGCCCTGATCAGAGAACATCTGGAGTATGTTGAACTGTGTAGTATTTAGGAAGGATAAAGATCTGTTCAAAGACCTGAGGATATTTAGTCTGCAGATGAGAACTCTTAGAGGAAACAACATAGCTGTCTCCAAGTATTTGAAGGGTTGTCATCTAGAGAAAGGATTACACTTGTGAGTTTAGCCTCAGAGAGCAGCACCAGGAGCCACAGGGGAAAGTGGCGGGGAGGAAGACTTAGGCCAGAGGTCAGGAAAGATTTCTTAACCATTTGAGCTGTCCCAGGGAAATAAATGGTGTTTGGCAATGGTGGACTTTCCCTTCTCTTCAGTTCTCACAGCAAAGTCTGGGTCTGAAAGGCCTCTTGTAGCCCTTAATTCTAGTCCAGGTAGAGGTGGGATCAGGTGGTCTTCTGGGATATCCTCATTTCATCCTGGAGATCTGAAGCTCCTTTTCCAGAAATTAAGGCAAAAAGTGCATCCACATTGGTGAATTAGGGATGGCTACCAGACTGAACTCTCCTATCATCCCCTTCAAACAAATTAAAAATAACACCTCAAACAAAATTTTGGAGTAAGAGCCAACAAAAGTTTGGGTGAGACATTTTTTCTGGTCTACAGAAACTTAAGAGGTCAGAAGAAATTGATGGCAGTCTGGCAGAAGCCTGTCCAGAGCTCCATATGCCCCCACAGCAACCAGGGCCACAGTAGCAGCAGCAGAAATTTGGGGAGCTCTCAGCCCAGAGACAGTAAGGAGGTCACACAACTGGTCAGAAAGTGATTAGAGGGGACTCTTTACAGGGGATGAGTATAGCTGACTTTGATTGACCTGTACACAATTCTGGGTCACAGTTCCAGGGTGGAGAGGAACATTAGTCATTGGTCATAAGGGAGCAGATGTTCTGGTTGCAGTTCTGAGGAAGAGGGGTATGCTAGTGCTTGTGGGGCTCTTCTTTGGTAAACATCAGAGTGCAGACTGGGAGAGCAATGATCACACCTCTCCCAGGATCACACCACTTTAGAAGCACAAAAACCTTGTAGGCCTCCCAGAACTAGCTCTGGACAAAAAGCAGCATGAAAAAGCCTAAAGCTTAGGACAGTGCCTACTCACTCCCAGGTGAGAAGAACCAAACTATAACATAAAGCTCATAGGCCAGAAATGGGTTAGGAAAATGAGTAAACAGTAACAACAAAAGAATTTGACCATAAAAAGTTACTACAGTGGTAGGGAAGACCAAGGCAAAACTCAGAGGAAGACAACAACTTCAAAACAGCTACAAAAAAAGCCTCAAAGAAAAAATGTTAATTGGATACAAACCCAACAAGAATTCCTGGAGGCGTTAAAGAAAGACATGAGTGGTAGAGGAAAAGTTGGGAAAATAGACTAAAGTGATGCAGGAAAATTATGAAAAGACAGTTAACAGTTTGGGGAACGTGATACAAAAATACTGAAGAAAATAACTTAAAAACAGAACTGGCAAAATGGTTAAAGAGGCACAAAAATCCATTGAAGAGAACTTCTTAAAGAGCAGAATGGGTCAAATGGAAATGGAGGAACAAAATTCACTAAGAAAAGAACTACTTAAGCAGAACTGACCAAACAGAAAAAAAATGGTACAAAACTTCATTGAAAATAATTCTTTAAGAATTAGAATTGGGTGAGTGGAAGCTAATGACTCTATGGGGAAACAAGAAACAATAAAACAAAGTTGGAAGAGTTTTTTTTTTAAATAGAAGAAAATATTAAATACTAGAAAAAACAACTGATGGGGAAAAGAGATAGAGGAGAGATAATTTAAGAATTATTTAACCAGGACTTCTGGAAACCAAGATGGTATAGTAAGCACCCTCCTCCATGAACACCCATAAAATAGTACCCCAGAACAGATCTTGGAATACCAGAGCCAGAGGAAAGATGGGGTGGACCAGTCTTCTGACCCAGGAGACTTAGAGGATTGGCAAATAAGATTCATATCACTTGGGTAAAAGGGGAATGTAGTCTAGGACAGGAAGCATCCCAGCAAGCCACTGAAGGCTCAACCTCAACAAACCAATGGGAGATACTGAGCCCTAGAGTGGAGGAGCAGACAAAATCCTACACACTCCTACTTAGAGAACCACTATGTGCATTGGCATAGCCCTGGGCATGAAGGTGTTCTCCAGCAGTGGACCTCCCTGTGTTTCAGTGCAGCCCAGGAGAAATGCAGAAAAACCCCACCTGACTATAGCACATGTCAGAAACCACCACTAGGACCCCAGCTTAGCACCAGGAAAGTTGCCAAATACCTACAACCTCTAGCTGCCACCACCTGAGGCCCCAGGGCACAAAGCTAGTGATTAAACTCCTGAACTCCAGCAAAAAGAAACTTAGGACAGTGTCCCCTGTGCTCCAGCAGGAGAACTCAACTTTAAAAGCTAGGAGATAGGCAAACAAAATGAGCAAAAAAGCAGAAAAGAACACTGACCATAGAGAATTGCTATGGGGACAGGGAAGATCAAAACACAAACTTAAAAGAGGACATTGTTGATATACCCACATCCAAAACCTCAAAGAGGAATATGACCAGGTCTCAAGCCAAAAAGCCTTCTTGAAAAAACTTCCAAAGGATTTTAAAAGTCAAATAAAAGAGGTAGAAGAAAAATTGGGAAGAGAAATAAAAGGTATGTAAGATACGGTCAACAGCTTGGAAAAGGAAGGACAGAGATAGAATGTAGAAAACAATTTCTTAAAAAAAAATACAGTTGGCCAAATTGAAGGAAAAAATCCACTGAAAAAAACAACTCTTTAAAAAGCAGAATTGGCCAAATGGAAAAGAAGATACAAAAGCTAACTGAAGAAAATAATTCATTAAAAACTACAATTGGGTAAGTGGAAGCTAATGACTCTATGAGACATCAAGAATCAGTCAAACAAAATCAAATGAAAAAAATAGAAGAAAATGTAAAATACCTCATGCGGGGTGGGGGAACAACTGACCCAGTAACTAGATCCAGGAGAGATAACCTAAGAATTATTCGTCTACCTGAAACCATGATAAAAGAAGAGCCTGGATAGCATCTTTGAAGAAATTATCAAGAAAAATTACTCTAACATCCTAGAACCAGAGGGTAAGAGGGTAAGAATCCATCGATCACCTCCTGAAAGAGACCCCAAAAGGCAAACTACAAGGAATATCATAGCCAAATTCTAGAATTATCAGATCAAGAAGAAAATACTACAAGCAACCAGAAAGAAACAATTTAACTGTTGTGGAACCACAGTCAGGATTAAGCAGGATTTAGGAGCTTCTATATTAAAGAATCACAGGGCCTGGAAAATGATATTCCAGAAGGCAAAGGAGCTTGGATTACAACAAAAAATTAACTATCCATCAAAATTGAGCATAATCTTTCAGGAGAAAAGATAAACATTCAATGATATAGGGGATTTTCAATCATTCCTGATTTTTAAAAAACTGAACAGAAAATTTGATTTTCAACTACAAGACTCAAGAGAAACATAAAAAGGTAAACAGGAATGAAAAAATAACTTTGTTATTCAACAAAGTTAAACTGTTTACATGCCTACACAGGAAGATGATACTTGTAACTCTTGAGAACTGTATCTTTGTTATGGCATTTAGAAGGGGTATACATAGAGAGAAAGAGGGTAGGGATAAGTTGAATTTGATGTGATGAAAAAAATTAAGGGGCAAAAAATGTATTGTATTGTAAGGGGAAGGCAAAATAGAGTAATTTATATCACAGGAAGAGATGCAAAGACCTATTACAGTAGAGAGAAAGAAGGGAGGAGGCAGCATTGAACCTTCCTCTCATTGGATTTGGCTCAAAGAGGGAATAACATACATATTCAGTTGTTTATAGAAACCTATCACACTCTATCAGGAAGTAGTAGGGGAAAGGGGAAAGAAAAAGGAAGGGGCTGATAGAAGGGAGGGGAAATTAAGGGAGGTGGTGGTTGGAATTATTGAACCACCTGAAAGTCATGATCAAAGAAAGCACCTAGACATCGTATTTCAAGAAATTACAAGGAAAACTGCCTCAATATCTTAGATCCAGAGAGTAAAATAGAAATTGAACAAATTTACTGATCACCTCCTGAAAGAGATCCCAAAATGAAACCCCTTAGGAATGTTATAGCCAAATTCTGGAATTCCCAGGTCAAAGAGAAAATACTTCAGGCAGTCAGAAAGAAGCAATTCAAACATTGTGAAGCCACAGTCAGAATCATACATGACTCAGTGGCTTCCACATTAAAAGAGCAGAGGGCTTGGAATATGATATTCCAGAAGGCAAAGGAGCTAAAATTACAACCAAGAATCACCCATCCAGCAAAACTGAGTGTAATCCTTTGGAAGGGAAAATGGATATTTAATGAAATGGAGAACTTTCAAGAATTCCTGATGAAAACAGCAGAATTGTATAGATAATTTGACATTCAAACAGAAGACTCAAGAGAAACATAAAAAATGTCAACATGGAAGAGTATAAGGGACTCAGTAAAGTTACACTGCTTACACTCCTATCTTGGAAGATGATATATGTAACTCCTAAGAACTTTGTCATTATTAGGGCAGTTAAAAAGAAGTTTACAAAGATAGAGGGCAGGGGTATGAATCAATTATGTTGGGATCATATCCCTCCAAAATTAATGGATGAGAAAGAGAGATGCACTGGGAGAAAGAGAAAGAGATAGGAAGAAGGGGGAAATTTTTTTCACATAAAAAAAGCACACAAGGAAGGGCTTTTACAATGGAGGGGATAATGGGGGGAGTGGTAATGCTTGAACCTCACTCTCATCAGAATTGGTTCAAAGAGGGAAGAATATATATACACATTCAGTTGTGTATAGAAATGTAACTTACCCAATAGGGAAATAGGAGGGGAAGAGGATAAGAGAAAGGGATGGAAAAATTATAGAAAAGGAGGGCAGATTAAGGGAGGCAATGGTGACTTTTGAGCATGGACCGGATAAAATGAGAGAGAGAGAGGAAGAAACAGAAAGCAATGGGTTGGAGGGAAATATACAATTAGTATTCATGACTCTGAATGTAAATGGAATAAACTCAGCCATAAAACAGAAACAGAAAGCAGAATGGATTTGAAACCACAACATGTTGTTTACAAGAGACATACTTGAAAGAGAAAGTCACACACAGTTAAAACAAAGGGCTGGAGCAGAATCTAATGTGCATCAGTGAAGTAAAAAAGACAGGGGTAACAATTGTGATCTCAGACAAATCAAAAGCAAAAATAATTAAAAGATATAATTGGGGAAACTACATTATGCTAAAAGGAACCATATACAATAAAGTAATATAAAAATTATAAAGCAATTTTCTATGATAAAAGTCTTATTTCTCAAATATATACTGATTATAGAACTCAGTCAAATTTATAAAAATAGGAGTCATTCCCCAATTGATAAATAGAAGACATGAATGTGCAGTTTTCAGAAGAAGAAATCTGAGCCACCTACAATCATACAAAAAAATGCTCTAAATCACTATTGATCTGATAAATGAAAATTAAAACAACTTTGAGGTACCACTTCACACATATAAAAAATGGCAATATGGCTAATGTGGAAATAGGTTTTGCATGATTTCACACGTATAATTGGTGTCATATTGCTTGCCTTCTCAGTGGGTGGGGGAGGGGGTGAGAAGGAGGGAGAGAATTTGGAGCTCTAAGTTTAAAAAAGACAAAAATGTTAACAATAAATAATAAACTGAAATGTTTAAAAATAGAATGAAAAAAACAAAAAATTAGGGTGGTGTGGTGGAAAGAATGTTGAACTGTGTTAGGAAACTTGTTTTGGAGTCTTAGAAATACCAGCAACTTGCTTAGTAGTTAAATCAATGCCCCTTTCTGTGCCTTATTTTCTTCTTCTGTGAAATGAGGAGAATAGCCTGGCTTACCTTTATAGCCTCATCCAACTCTGACCTTCTATATTCTAAAATTCCTTCCAGTTAGAATATTCTGTGTTCTAAGGTCCTCCCAGCTCTGATATTCTGTGTGCTAAGAGCCCTCTCAGCTTTGACATTCTGTGTTCTAAGGGCCCTTCTAGTACTAACATTCTCTCTGTTCTTTAAGATTGGGTCCATCTCTGACTTTGTGTTCTGTGGTACCTACCTGAGCCTACATTCCATCATTCTTTGAGTTTGGATTCAGCTAAAGAGGCATCTAAGGCCAGCTCCACCCATCCCTATTCCTACCCCTCTCAAGATCCTCCCATTCCACCACCACCACCCCCTACTCCATACCTTTACTAGCCCCCAAACAACATTCCTCTCCACCCTACTGTTGCCCTCCTTCCTTCCCCCCAACCTCTCTAGGCCAGCCTCCTATCAACTGGGTCCACCCCAGCCTTTGTCCTGGGTTTCAGGGAGGGAAAGGAAAGAGGGCCTGTTATAGTTGATAGAGCCCTGAGAGGTCGGAAGAATCAACAATGAGTCAGAGTAGGTGGTTTCGACCCCAACTTGGTGACTAATCCAACGGCTTTAAAACCAAGCTTGGAGATCCTAGGTGGGGAAATCCAGAGGCTCCCATTCATCTCAGCTTCTTTGAACTCCTGGAACTCACTTAGGGAGCATCTAATCTCTAACTTGAACCTGATCTCAAAGGTCACTTCTTCCTTTCTGGAAGTCTGTCTCACCCTTGGGAAAGGTGGAGCAGGGCACTTGAAAACATCCATTTACATTCTTTACTTGCTGAAGAAAGAGCCCCTCCCAGGTGTTTGCCTGAGCCCTCCCTCCCCTGCTAAGTTAATGGGTCTGTGTCTTTGTGCCCTGGGCCTAAGAGAACCTGGAACTCTCCAGATGTGGCTGTCAGTTAGGCTAAAAAAGGTCAGCAGGTTAAAGGACTATTTGTTGTTTAGAACACAGAATGTCAGCCTGGGATTTACAGAAACACCAAGTCTGAGAGCTAGAAAGGGCCTTAGCAGCCATCTAATTTAACCCATTTTTAACCAGCATCTCTTCTGCAATGTAATTGAAAATTAGTCATTCCGTCTGTTTAAAGACCCCCCCAGGCAGTCTGTTCCTCTTTGGGAGAGTTCTCATTGTTAGACAATTTTATGATAGATGATAGAGAGATAGATATAGATTGATGGATAAATAAACTGATTAATAAATGGATAGAGAGATAGATGCTATAGATAGATGGACCAACAAATAGAAAGATAAGGATGGATAGATATGGATAGATAGATGAATGGGTGGATAGATAGACAGATGAACCAACAAAAAGTAAGAGATAATAGACAGATGGTCCAACAAACAAAGAGATAGATAGATGAATGTAATATAGATAGATGAATGGATGGACAGATGGATGGATGAATTGATAGATAGATGATAGACAGATGAACCAACAAACAGAAATAGATAGATAGATAGATAGATAGATAGATAGATAGATAGATAGATAGATAGATAGATGGATGGGTGGATGGATGGATGGATGGATGGATGGTCCAACAAACAGAGAAATAGATAGATAGACAGACAGAATGTCAGTCAAGGTGTACACAGAACTTGCAGTAAAGAGACCTTCATTCAGGTGTCCATATTTAAGAACTAGATCACCCTGACCAAGTCATTTCATCTTTCTGAGTCTTGTTTTTCTGATCTTTGAAATGGGAGCATATATGTATCTATATCACTTTCCACTCGGTTTGTAACAGACTTGTGTGAACAGAACACTGAGGAAACCTTACAACGCTATTGAAATGTATTATTATTTATTTTAATATAAAGTGCCTACTGTGTATAGTATTATCAGTCTGGTTTCTCCTATGGAAAGATAACTAGAACAAAGGGCTTAGATCGTAGCAGTAAAACTACACATAAAGCCATTGTCTTCTCAAGCAGGAATTGCTTCAGTGAGAAGCCACCAGGCCTAGGTGTGTGCTACTCTGAGATTCCCTGACTATGAAAGAAAGAAAGCTTTGGGCAATATGGAAGGATGGAGACATGGACAATTGAAGCAGTTGTTCCCAGGGCATGACCTATTCCTGTAACTGCTATCCTACTGGAGGCCAGGGAGATGTTTTCTGAAAATGTTCTACTTCCACTAGACTTTGTAGTGGTCCTGCCCCTACCAACTTCCTATCCTCTGAGAGAAGGCACCAGAAGGGTGCCTTCGCCCTGGATGCCACCCACCCCTAGACTCAGCTCCCTACACATAAAATTTAATTAGCTCCTTGGCAACATGGAGCAATAATGAGCCTTGGATTGGGGGTTGAGAGACCTGTATCTCTGTTAGCTTTACCACTCTCTGCTTTTGTAACTTTGAGAAAGTCACTGTACCTCCCTGGGCCTCAGTTTCCCCATCTCTAAAATGAATGAGGAGTTTGAACTGTTGTTCAGTTACTTCAATTTTGTCCAACTCTTCTTGACCCCATTTGGAGTTTTCTTGGCAGAGACACTGGAAGGATTTGCCATTTTCTTCTCCAGCTCATTTTACAGATGAGGAAACTGAGGCAAATAGGGTGAAGTGACTTGCCCAGGTTCACACAGCTAGTGAATGAGTCTTCCTGACTTCAAACCTGACATTCTATCCACTTCACTGCCTAGCTACCTAGGTTGGACTAAATGATCTTTAGGCTTCCTTCCAGCTCTGACATTCTAGAATTCTATAGTTTTTCTCAGGGTTTAATTCTAGTTACATTTCTAGCCCTTGATTCATGGATATCATGGGGCCTATTCCCCATTTCCCTTCATTGGTCTAGGTCTCTACTTCCCTCTGTTTCTCTCTTTGTCTCCATCTTTGACAGGCATCATCCATGTCCCATTTAACTGATGTCCCCATCAGTGTCTACCTACCTCTCTTTCCCTGGGCTTTCTTCTCTATCTCTCTCCCCCTCAGTCTCTTTCTCATGAAAGTGTTCTGTGCCTCCATCCTTTTTCCTTGGCAGGCCTTCCCTCCACGGCTCTGACTGCCTAACCAAGGTACAATCCAGTGGTTTGGATGGTCCCCTAATAATGACCTAACTTCCCCTCTCCTTCCTCCTCCTCCTCTCCTCCCCTCCCTTCCCCCCACCTCAGACTGGCCTGAATTTCCCTTAGACTTTGAAATTCCTATAAATCTGGAGCCACCCCCTGCCTTCCATCCAAGGCAGACTTATTCATTGCAGGGTCTGGTCTGTTGGGAAGGCTCTGCTCCAATTCCAGAGAGCCTTGGAGAGTGGAGAGGACCCACAGGGAGCTAATGGACACATCGAGGCCCCTGGGAATGAGCTGCCAACCAGGCAGTCTGACTCCCAGTGCTGAGGCCAGGAACAAAAAATTGCTGCCCTTCATATCATGTTTCATGTCCATTAACTCATTTATCCCTCACTGCAACCCTGTGGAGCAGGAGGCTTCGGAGTATTCAAGACTGGCCCAGTGTATTGGCTAGAATGCCGGCCCATGGGAGCTCGGAACTCTGAGGTACCAAGAACCATGATTTGCTTAAAAGAAATCCACACTAAAGAAAAGGAAGAATATGAGGGCCATGAGTCCTCTTGTTTAAAAATGCAAAGAGGAGGATAGAAAGAAGGTCAGAATGGAGCACAGACCAGCAGAACAGCTCTGAAAACCACAAGTGGAACTTACTTTTAAAAGGAAAAGAGACCTGCAATGTCATGAACAATCTTCTTTTTGGTTCTATATTATATATGGAAATGCCCAGTTTATTTGTTTGGAAGGGGCCTTAGAACATAGAATGTCAGAGGTGGGAGATCCTGAGAACACAGGATGTCAGAGCTGGGAGGGCCCTTAGAACACAGGATGTCAGAGCTGGGAGGGCCCTTAGAACACAGGATGTCAGAGCTGGGAGGGCCCTTAGAACAGAGAATGTCAGAGCTGGGAGGGCCCTTAGAACAGAGAATGTCAGAGCTGGGAGGGACCTCAGAACACAGGATTTCTGATCTTGGAGGGGCCTTAGAACACAGAATGTGAGAGCTTGGAGGGGCCTTAGAACATAGAATGTCAGGGCTGGGAGGGCCCTTAGGACCTAGGATGTCAGAGCTGAGAAGGCTCTTAGAACAGAAAATCACAGCATTTCACCCTTGGATAGGACCTCACTTCAG
This sequence comes from Pseudochirops corinnae, assembly GCA_028646515.1. Classification (NCBI taxonomy): domain Eukaryota; kingdom Metazoa; phylum Chordata; class Mammalia; order Diprotodontia; family Pseudocheiridae; genus Pseudochirops; species Pseudochirops corinnae. The sequence goes on from CM053588.1 coordinate 49,917,066, forward strand.
AAGCCATCCAGTCCAAGGCCTATCTGAACAAGAATCCTGTCTAGAGCATATTAAAGCTAGGGTACTTGAAGGTTTGCAGAGTGCTTTGTATCTACCATCTCATTCATTTGATCCTCATAGTGATCTTATAAGGAGGCCAGATGATCACATCTAAGTTATAGGTGAGGAAGGTGAGGCTTTGTGCAGTTATATCGCTTGCTTGTGTAGCTATTAAGTGTTTGAGGCAGATGGGAACTCAGGTCTTCTTGACTCCCAGTTCATTCATTCCAGCTCGGACATGAGCCCTCCATAACTCAGGGACTCGATGATATAAGGGCTCTGTACAGAAGCCCCCCACTTCAGTTGCCCTCTGCCCCCACTTCTTGCGGCCTCTGTGGGGTTTCTCCTGCTCCCAGTTCAATTTCATGCTGGTCTTGGTGCTGCTCACCCCAGCCCCCAGCTCTAGGTGTCCTCCAGAGAAATCCCAGCAAGGGGGGATAAAGCCTAGGGAATGGAGCACCCCCAAGATTTAGGAGGGGGACAGGGGCAGGCCATCTGCCTTCTAATTTAGATTCCTGGGTTTATGGCAGGAAGCTGAATGTGGAGGCCAACGCTGTAATTAACCCAAGTACAGAGGCTGTGGGGAAGTAAGCCTCTTGGCTCACTGGGGGAGGAGAGCTTGCTGGCCAGGGAAGGGGCATGCTATAATCTCTGGGGAATGCAGGGCCCTCATGCCTAGGCCTCCCATCCCCCCACCTCCACTCCCACCTCCAGCCCCCACCTCCGTTCAACCAATAGCTAGAGGCAGAATTTCTGCCCACATCACCCACTGAGCTGCCCTCTGCCCCTCCCTCCCCCCACTGTGGATGGGAGAACAAAGGGTGCCCCCACATGCCCTTGTGCAATCCACTGCAGAGTGGGGGGATTCCCAGGGTGGGGGAGGGAAGCCCGAGAGGTGATGTCTCCTACACCATTGCCCCACCCTGCCCCCTTGGCCCACCTCCCCTTCCCACTCAACCCTGGGAACCACAGAGGGAGTCAGACAGGGACCTTTCTCCTTCTCTCCCTCATCTAGCAAGGACTAACTAAGGCCCTACTATATTCTGGGCACAGTTTCTTCTCTCCAGACTCAGTTTAACTTGGACTTGAATATTCTCCTCTGTCTCCCCAGGATTAGGGGACCTCTAAGGTGTGGCTGCCACTGGGACACATCCTCTTGGTAGCTCTCCCCTCCCCCTACATTCCTGAGGTGGCTGTCCAGGGAGCCTTGGCCGGCAGCCCATGGCCACAAAGGGCAGGGCAAGCCCCAGAGGTCAAGACCAGGTCAGTCAGGCTGGGCCTGCAGCCTGCAGCCTGAGCCTGAGGTCCTGGAGGGCTCTTGTGCTTACTACTACCCCAGCCCTGGGGAGTTCTAGATCAGAGCTCTCCTCTCATACGATGAAGAATCACCGGACCACCTATCTAGAGCTGCAAGGGATCTTCTGTTCCAACCTGAGCATTGAGTATAGAGTCAGAAGACCCAGGTTCAAATCCCTACTGTACCATATAAGACTTGGGCAAATTCCTTTCCTTCTCCGGGTCTTAGATTCTTTATCCGTAAAACTAACATCTAAGGTCCCTCCCAGGCCTAAAATCTTATACCCTCATGTAGCCCCACCTGAGCCAGGAATGTCTCCTACAATCTAGCCCTCAATTAAAAACCTTCAGTGCCGAGAACTCACTGGCTGCTCTGGCAGACCAAACCACATTTAGGGAGGCTTGATTAGACCGTCCTGACAAAGTCCTGGGCTCCAAGGCCCTCCAGCCCCCTTTGCCAAAGCAGCTGAATCACACAGCCAGGTTCTGAGCTCTCCCTTACCCCACCATAAACACACTCCTGTGCACAGAGGGGTCAGGGACTCCAGACCCATCAAGTATCACCCTCCCTCCTCCCAGCCCAAGTTAAAGATTGAAGACCATTCTGAGGATTCCTCATCAGAATTTCCATTCTATTTTATCATCTTCTCCCCAAAGAGATGGAAGATTCCATTCTCATTCTCCCCATCCCCAGTGCTGCCTCTACTACGCCAAACCCCATGCAGAGATAGGCAATTCCAGCCCCAGATTCCTGTCCTTCCTCTCTGCTCTCCCCCGCCAAGAGATGGGAGATTCCAGCCTTTGATTCAATTCTTATTTTCCAAAGTGCCTTCATCCTATATAGTTGATTCAATTCTTGTATTAGGGGACCATGGTTCCTCTCTCTAGGTGACCCCTACCTATCTCCTCCCAACATTAGTGTATTCGAAACCATGCCACCCATACCCTTCTGTCCCTGCTGGGGTCCCCAGCATCAGGAGACACCAACAGGGGATAAGGGCATTTACCAAATTCAGGGCCTGTATAGGGGAGTGCCAGCTCCATTACTTGGGGCCTGTCCTCACCTGGGATGTCTTGTTCTTTTCCTCGACAGGCTTGCAGTGTGGGGTACCTCTCAGGGCATAAATAGCAAGACTGGGAGTTCCAGCATGAAAGGTTTCTAAATCTCACAGTGGAAGGAATCTGGGAACATCTAGTCCAGCCTCTCCATTTTATAGATGGGAATGTCCCATGACCAAGAGTGACAGGAGAAGGCAAGGGGTATTGGGAGCTCACCAGGCCCTTCTCTCCCCCTCCCTAACATCCTCTTCTGACTCCCCACATCTGGGATTGGGGTGAGGGACATCAAGAGGGAGATTGGAGCCAGAGAAGTAGGGATCAGTGTAGTCCCTGCTCCCCTCCTTTTCCCCATCTCTGCTTGCCAAGTGCCACTGGCCTTCCTCCCCCCAAAAGGCAGTGCTCTGGTATGAATTTCACTTTCCCTGGCAGGGTGCCTGGCCCCATTGGGGGAGCTTGGGCAGGAGAGGCAGGGGGCTACTCAATTACAGATATAACAAAGCCTCTTTTCTCCCATACCCTGGAATGCAGGGCACCCTCCTCCTGCCCACTCCTCAACCTACCCCAACCAATCTGATCCTATCTGCTCCCCTGGGGGCATAGGGACCTATGATTAACCCACTGGGGCCCAACCTAGGTTCAACCTGGTGCCATACAGGCCTGGTACCCCAGCAGCACTAATCTTTAAAGAGTTAACTGTGCCCTTCCTGCCCCCAGCCTCACAACCTTATACCTGATTCTTGGCAGCTCCTGCCCCCCAATTACTTATCCACCACCCCCCCACAGGCATAAACACACACCCCTCAAAACCCCTTATTATAGTCACCACCAGCCAGCTCAGCATCCTCCCCACTGGGGGAGAATCTTAAAGCTCAAGAAAGTGGAGACATCCTTCATTTTACCGGTCAGAAAACTTGGTCCTAGAGAGGGAGTTACTTCCCCAAGGCACATAGAATATTAGCAGGCTCATAGACTCTGGAAGGGACTTCAGAGGTCATCTAGCACAACCCCCTCATTTTATAGATGAGGAAACTGAGGCCCAGGGAGGAGAAGGGACTTTTCCAAGGTCACAAGGTAGTAAGCATCAAAGGCAGGCTTTGAATCTGCTTCCTCTGAGTTTATATACTATATCATACTGCCAGCCATTAGTGGAGCCCTGAGTAGAACCATGTCTCTGAGGGCAGCTCCAGACCTGGACCTGAGTTCAAATATGACCTCTGACACTTACTAGCTGTGTGACCCTGGGCAAGTCATTTAACCTTGATTGCCTTAAAGGAAAAAGAAAAGGAACTCTGTCTCTTTTCTCCTAGAGGGTTTAACTTTTATATAACATGGGAAACACCAGGAAAGAGAAGGCTGGGGCAGAGATCAGAACAAGTCATAATGATAGGTGGGAATGGGGGAATTGGGACTGGATTTGACTCAGTATGGGACAGAGGAACATTTCAAGCAAGAGTTTTATTCCCAGGATGAAAGGGACAGTATTTAGATCATTTTGCCCAGAGGGGTGACAGAGAGCCTATTGAATCCGACCTTTATCTCCCACAAAACACCAGGAATCCCCCCTAACTGCCATCATCCCATACCCAGGTATCTGAGCCCAGGATCTCCAATCCCAACCCCATCCCAACAACCAATCAGTGCACATTTGTCAAATGCCTGGTATGTGCTAAGGGAATAAACCAAGAAACATTTGTGTTTCTAATGGGCTGTTAAAGCCGCTACCTCTGTCTCCCCTCCCGTAGACTCAGGGGGTTGAACTGACACTTTACATTCCGGATCCCTTTCAGCTCTAACCTGATCTCCTATCTCCTCAGGTGACAGCCCCCTGCTCTGTTGCTGCTCCCCCCCTCCATCTTGGCTCTTTAAAGCCAAGCACCTCCCCCACCTGAATTTAGGCCTTGAAGGTCTCAGTTCTTTCACACTAGAGTACCTGGCCAGCATTAGGTCCCATTCTCAAAAGTTCCAGTCACACCAAGGCAGCTCTTCCTCACCTGGGTCTTGGTTTCAAACCCAGAGGAGGGAGGAAGGGAAGGAACAGGGGAAAGAGAGTATGTCAGGGGAACAGTGTGTGCCTCTGGTGTTTAGATAGAGAGCTGAGTATTTGGGCTGGGAGATGCTGGTGTTGTCATAGCTCCCCAGGGAGCAGGCAGGAATCTGAGGGCCCCAGGAGTTGGTCAAAGGAGACACTGGGGAAGGTTGTTATCTTCCCATCGGGAGGGGGAAGGGTTGGAGAATTCCAGAAGGGACATAGTGGTCAGTCAGCAATGTGGACAGAGGCACAGAACAGAGGAGATGGAAGGAGAAGAGGCAGCCCATATGTCCCAAAGGACTGAGTCCAATGGGGGAAGACTGGGCAGAGTACCTCAGGGGAGCTCTACTACCCAGCTCCCATTCCATTTGTAGGAGAAGACTCAGTACATGTTTAGAACTCCCAGGGTGATAAGGAAGATACAATCCCTGCCCTCTGAGCACCTGCCCTGAGTGTGATTTGGAGACACAGACCCTGCCCCCCGGAAAGTCCCAAGTTCTTTGGCTAGAGGAACAGAAGATATAGAAACATCCACAGTCTTTAGAGATGATTTATCACAATGCCCTCATTGGTAACTTATAAGAGGTGAGGCCTAGGAAGTGACTAGCCCAAGGAGAAGGGTGAAACAGGGTCTTTCTCTGGAGAAAAATAAGACAATCTCTGCCACCTTAAAACATGTTAGGCCGTTCCTAGCCAGTCCACTAGGCAGCAAAAAACAGTGGTGGGAGGTAAAGGCAGAGAAAAGGCACTTATTAAGCCCCTCATATGGGTCAAATATTATACAAATATGACTTCATTTGATTCTTGCAACAACCCTAGGAGGCAGGTGCTATTATTATCAGCCCGATTTTATATTTCAGGAAACTGAGGCAGACCAAGGTTTAATCACTTGCCTAGGGTCACAGCTAGGAAGTGTCTGAGGCTGAATTTGAACTTGGGTCTTTCTGATTCCAAGCCCAGTATTCTACCCACTGTGCCTCCTGGATGCCACCTATATGAAATCATTTTAAATGGCCTTGCTGAATCCACAGTGTGCTTCTATTCATGAATCCTAGGTTCTAATTCTAGTTCTGCTAGTCACCTTGAGCAAGTCAGGGCATCTCTCTAGGCCTCAGTTTTCCCATCTACAAAAAGATGGGAATTAGATTAGATCTCAAAGGCCCCTTTTAATGTTGACATCCCCTGTTCTAAGGGCCCTCCCAGCTCTGACATTCTGTATTCTAAGGGCCCTCCCCTCTCTGACAACCTGTGTTCTAAGGGCCCTCCCAGCTCTGACATCCTGTGTTCTAAGGGCCCTCCCAGCTCTGACATCCTGTGTTCTAAGGGCCCTCCCAGCTCTGACAACCTGTGTTCTAAGGGCCCTCCCACCTCTGACATTCTGTGTTCTTACTTTCCTCTCAGCTCTGACATCCTCTGTTCTAAGGGCCCTCCCAGCTCTGACATTCTGTGTTCTTACTTTCCTCTCAGCTCTGACATCCTGTGTTCTAAGGGCCCTCCCAGCTCTGACATCCTGTGTTCTAAGGGCC
>CM053588.1:49923514-49967989 GCA_028646515.1 Pseudochirops corinnae
ACATCCTGTGTTCTAAGGCCCCTCCCAGATCTGACATCCTGTATTCTAAGGTTCCTTCAAGTTTTGACTTCTCTGTTTTAAGGGCCCTGCCATCTCTGACATTCTCTGAGTCCGTGGGATTTCCCTTTCTCTGGAACCCAGATATTATCTAACCTACCATTCCTACCCAGGAAAAGCAAAGAGGAAAAATGAAAAGGACTTGAAGTTCTTCGGAAATAATGTAGCTATATAGTTGGAAAAGAGAGAGAACAGACAGACAGAGAATGAACCTGTCAGCTCCAAAGAAATCTCTGGGGCAGCCATTGCCCCTAGTTTACTCCATCTTCTCCTAGAAAAGTCTGAGACCCAGAAATCCCCCCACTCTGTGCCCGCTCCCCATCTTCCCACCCCTACCCCTTCCAATTACAATAGCCCAATCTGGTACCATCCCTTGGGGGCTTTTACTCAGGCCCACCTTGCTTGGACAGTAGCCCTATTTCTTGGGAAAAAAGGCAGGTGTCGTGGGGTCACAGTCAGGTGGCTGGGTCTGCGTATCCCAGAAGACACTGCAGCCAGCTCTGGGGCAGAGAGGACCAGGAGGAGGGCAGGGGCCCCTCATTGTGCCTTTCTCCAGCCTGACTGGCTGTTTATGACATCACAGCAGGGGGCATTGTGACGTCATGGGGATTGTCCATTGTGGCTGACCAGGGGGAGGCAGGAGGCCCAGCTGCCCCTCAGCCCCCAGCCAGGCCTTCCACCCCACCCCCACCCCAATCCCATTAACAGCCCGACTCAGGGACAAAGGGACCCAAGGGCTGGGGACAAAGGGGAAGGAGGTTTATGTTTTAACAGTGTCTGCCCTGAGTCACAGGCTGCTTAGAGTAGCAGAGAGGAGGGGCTGTGGGCCACAGGGGAGAGGCTGAGGGACAGCTCCGAGGTCCTGCATTCCTGAGCCCCAGTCACTCAGCAGAGTCTTTTTATGAGCAAGCCATGAGGGGCTCAGCAACACGCCTACACCAGGAGGAATGGGGGTGGGGAGCAGAGAGAAAGCTGGGGACCAGGAAAGCTGAGCCTCCCACCTTCAGGCCCCCAGAAGTAAGAGTTTACATTGGTTTGCCTAGAGCAGCCTCTCACTGTTATCAGAGTTCTCAGAATCATAGAACGTCAGAACTGGGAAGGCCCTTAGGACACAGTTTGTCAGAACTGGGAGGGCCCTTAGAACACAGAATGTCAGAGCTGGTAGGACCCTTAGAACACAGAATGTCATAACTGGGAGGGCCCTTAGAACACAGTTTGTCAGAACTGGAAGGGCCCTTAGAACACAGAATGTCAGAGCTGGTAGGACCCTTAGAACACAGAATGCTAGCACTGGGAAGGATCTTAGTGGTTAGAGAGAACCTTAGAGACCACCCAACCCTTTCATTTCACAGATGAGCAGAGTGAAGTCCAGAGAGGGGTAGAGATGTGTCACAAACCAGGGCAGAGAAAGAACCAGAAGTCTTGGGTTTCTGACTTCCCACCAAGTAAGAACTTTCCACTACATGGATCTGCCCTAGGAGACCTCTGCTTTGACATTTCACCTCCCCTTCTAACCCCACCCTCCTCTACTCAGTCACTTGATCTCCTGAATTTCCAAAGAGCCTGCTCCCACAAATATAAACAAGTGAGCCCTGACCCATCAACCTTGGGAGACCTCACCCTCAATCCCCAAGCCTACTGATTCTTTCTGACAGCTTGCCCCCACCACTCCTCCCCCAGGGCCCCTCCCCACTTGCAATCAGCCATTCCAAGGAGCCAGATCAATTTCCTGGTCTGCCTGCACTCAAGGGCCCCCCCAACAGCCCTCTCCCATATCCCTGACCCACTCCCAGAGTTGGAGATAAGGGTTGGATTTTTGGTGTAGCAGCAGACGAGCCCAGGCCTCCCTGAAAAGTGATGAGGGTGGGGAAACCTGAGAGCAGAATAACAACTCCTCTCAGGCGGGTCGAGCCCCGACGGGTTCCCAGAAAATTCACGCTGAGTTCTGCTGACAGTGATTAGCTCAGATGGTTTGGCTGCAGAAAGCTATAGCAGGCAGGAGAGGCAGGCTGCTAGAGTTTTGGTAGGATGTCTCCACTACAGAGCCAGGAAAAGGCTGCCTGATTTTGGCCCTGTAGGGCTTAAGGTAGAATGAGTTCCCACCTGCGACTTAAGGTGGAATGCACCCAACCCATTCATGCATAGAATGTTGGTGCTAGAAGGCACTGAACAATTTAGAACAGTAAAACGGGAAGGGCCTGCAGAGCTTAGGCTATCAGAGCTAGGAGGCCCCTTAGCATACCAAGCTAGGACCAGAGGGGACCTTAGGACACAGAATGGGAGAGTTGGAAGGAATATGAGAGTACAGAATGCCTGTATTAGAAATAACTTTAGAACAGTTGGTGGCAGAGCTGGAGTCGGGGGACCTTTGAACAAACCGTTTGGTCTAAAGACTCCTTTACGTTCTTAAAAATTATTGAGGGCCCTCCCAAGGACTTTTGTTTTTGTGGCTTGTACCTAGTGATATTTACCATATTATAAATTAAAATCATAGTAGTAGTGGAGGTGATGGTGATGATGGTGGTGGTAGTAATAGTAGTAGTAGTAGTAGTAGTAGTACTAGTGGTAGTTTGTCTTTGACACTCAAAGAGGACCAATCACATCACAAAGTTGGAGTCAAAGTACGGTGTGTTCAACTGGCTGATCAGTCCAGCTCAGAAGGCTCTACCACAGGTTGTACGCAAATAGTCCATATGAACATCTGGTATGGAGATATCTCTAAATCTGAGCACCTCACATTTCCTTTATGCTAATAGTAGTAATATTGTGAGAACCAAATAAGGTGATATTTGTAAAGCACTTAGAATAGTGACTGGAACATAGTAAGCACTTAATACATGTTCCCTCCCTCCCTCCCTCCCTTCCTTCCTCCCTCCCTTCCTTCCTTCCTCCCTTCCTCCCTGCCTTCTTTCCTTCCTTCCTCCTTCCTTCTTTCCTTCCCTCCTTCTTTCCTTCCTTCCCCCTTCCTTCCTTCCTTCCTTCCTTTTTCCCTTCCTTTCTCCCTTCCTCCCTTCTTTCCTTTCTGTGAAAATAGTTTTGACTTCACAGACCCACTTTTAGGCTTTTGGGGGCCCCCAGCAAGTCACTCAGTGAGTCAATAAACATTTATGAAGCACCCACTATGTGTCAGGCACTATACTCAGTCTGAGGGATGGATACAAAGAAAGGAAAAGATGGAGCTTACCATCTGTCTAATGGCAGGAGACAGCACACAAGCAGCTATATTCACACAAGCTGTATCCAGGGTACACTGGAGGCATCAACAGAAGGAAGGTGGTGATGGTGTTACGTAGAATCGGGAAAGGCTTCCTATAAAAGATGGGATTTTAGCTGATGCCAGGAATTCCAGGCGGTGGAAAGACTTCTAAGCTCGGAGGACAGCCAGCGGGGATGCCCCAAGGTGTAAGGAGACTGCAGAGGCTGATGGCGGGCAGGTCGTGAGGGACTTTGAGTGGCAAGCAGAAGGTTTTGCATTTGGAGGTGATAGGATGCCATTGGAGATGACCGAGTGAGCAATGGGAGTGGGCACCACGGTCAGACCTGTGCTTTGGGAGGATCAGTCTGATCAGCTGATCTTTAAGGGAAGCAGACTTCGGGCAGCAGGACCAAGCCTGACCAGCAGGCTGCTGAAAAAGTCCAAGCATGGGGTGATGAGGGCCTACAACTGGGGTCGGGGCAGGGTCAGAGGAGAGAAGGGGGGATGTTCAAGAGATGCTGCAAAAGGAAAATTGACAGGCCTTGGCAACTGCTTGGATATGGGGGATGAGAGAATATGAGGAGTCCAAGGAGACTCTAGGTTTTGAGCCTGAGGGACTGGGAGGGTAGTAGTACCCTCTGTGGTAACAGGGAAATTAGGAAGAGAAGAGGGTTTGGGAGAAAACATAATGAATTCAGTCGTTGGATTGAAGACATCCAATCGAGACGTCCCATAGACAGTTGGAGAGGAGTGATTGGATGTCGGCAGAGAGACTGGGGCTAGATGAGTAGATCTGAGGATCATCAGCATAGAGAATAATTGAACCCATGGGAACCAATGAGATCAGCAAGATAAACAGTAAAGAAGGAGAAGAGAAGAGAAAGAAGAGAAGAGAGCCCAGGACAGAGCCCCTTGGGATACCTATAGTTACTGAGCATGACCTGGAAAAAAAATTCCAGCAAAAGAGACAGAGAAGGATTGGTCTGAGGAGTAGGAGGAGAGCCAGGAGAAAGCAGTCATCAAAACCTAGGGAGAAGAGAATATCAAGGAGGAAAAGGTGATCAACAATGTTCAAGGCTGCACAGAAGTCAAGAAGGATGAGGACTGAGAGAAGGCCGTTGATATTGGCACCCAAGAGATCATGGATAACTTTGGGGAGAGCAGGTTGGGTTGAGTAACGAGACTGGAGACCAGGCTGCAGAGAATTAAAGAGAGAGTGAAAGGGAAGAAGGAGGAAGCACCCTTGTGGACAGCCTTCTCAAGGAATCAAGCCACAAAAGGGTGGAGATCTTTGGGAAGATGCTAATGAGGGTGAATGGATGGAGTGTGTTTTTTGAGGACGGAGAGCCAGGGGTGAGCGTGTTGTCAATAGGAAGCAGCTGGTAGCCAGGGAGAGATTGCTGTCGAAGGAGAATGTCAGAGGGGCAGTCGGGTCTGATGGAGGAAATGCGTTGGAATGTGATCATGTGTCCGTGAAGAGGGGTTCGCCTTGTGACAGAGAGTGTCAGAGCACATGAAATGCTGTGACTAGAAGAATTCTTAGGACATCAAATATCAAAATTTCCTATGAGCTTAGAGAGGGAAAGAACCTTGGACATGGTGCCGTTTGACAGCTGAGGGAGCTGAGACACAGAGAGTTGAAAAACCTTTTACAAAGCCACAGAGTCGGTTAGTGGCAGAGTCAAGACTAAAACCCAGAGCTCTGCCCTCTTTTGAGTGTGCCACACTGTGCAAGGGCAATCCTTTTGGTCCTGTCGAGGCCTAGCCTTCAAGGTTGTAGAATCCAAGGCCCACATTCCTATAAGCTTCAGCCCAGGGGTATCCTTGGGCACCCTGGTCCCAATTCCAGACTAATGCAAGGTGTGGATCCCATATTCATTTAAGGTATCACTTAACTTCTCTCCAGCCCCCACTCCCTCCATTGATTCAGATTCACCAATTAATTAAAAAAAGAATAATAATACAGTGCCTAATGGAATTGTATTTTAATTGCCAGATCAGGTCCAGAACCGCTGGAGGAGGGAGGGAAGAAAGGAGGGAGGCTGGTAGGAGAACCAGGTTAATTAGCACCTTGGTCTATAGCAGAAACTTTCATCTGAAGCCATCAAAGGCCCATCGTAGCCCTGAAGCAGAGAGAGGTAGGCAAAGGGTGGAGAGGGGGGAGGGAAGGCTACACCCCATTTCTCAGATGAAGAAACCGAGCTTAATATGAAGAATTTTGCACACCCTGGGCCCCAGCACCTGTATCTCCCAAAGGGGACCTTTCTGCGCTGTTTCATTGCCATAGTATGAGTTCTCATCTTGCGTAGGGTGAGGAGAGGTGTGTGGGGAGACCTGCTCTGCCCCAGGCCCACTCCAGTTGTCTTTGATCCAATGTCCATGAATCTCTCTGTTGCCCTCCATTCTTGGGGAGTTCAGCACTCCCATGCCCATGATCCGGTGGGTAAAACTCTAGATTTGGAGACAAAGGCCTGGGGTTGAATGGCAGCCCTGCTACTTCCTCCTTGTATGACCTTGGGCATCTCTTTCCATTTCCTTCGGGTCACAGTAAGTGGGCTCAGGGATCTTTCCCTGTTAAATCTGTTTCCTCTGGTATCCAGCTCTGAGACGCAGAGCAGAATGAGACCATTCCCCAAGCATTTATTAGGCACTTATATTATTGTTATTATATAATAGACACCATGCTAAGTGTAGGGGGATGTAAAGAAAAAAGCAAAAACAGATCCTGCCCTCAAGGAGCATACACTCTAGTGGAAAGATGTAACATGTACATTGATAAATAGCATGTCTACAAGATACATCCTGAGTAGAGGGGAAACTACTAGAAGCTAGTCTATCTAGACCAATTCCTTCATCTTGCAGCTGATGAGACTAAGGTAGAGTGACTTACCCAAGGTCACACAGGCAAAAACTACCCAGCAGAGCTGGATTCACACTCAAGTCCAGGGAGTTGGGACACTTGGGTTTGGATTAGAACTCTGCTCTAGAACATTGGGTAGGTCTTTTTCCCTTTGGATCTCAGTTCCCATCTCCTGATCCCACCCCCACCCCACCCCAGGCCAGATGGTTGCTAAGATCTCTCTTGCTTTGAAGGCTATGACCTGAACAGTATATCAGAAGAGTCACTGAGGGGCTGCCCTGGTTCTCTACACAAAACCTCAACCCCAGGGGCCCTGGTCACAGTTTGTCTTGGGCCAGGCACGTCAGCAGCAGCCCCTACTGGGACAGGCTCTGGTCCTTGCCTCTTGGTGCCCTCTTGGCCCAAATTCCTGTGGGGAGCTGGGCTGGTTGTACAAGTGGTCTGGGTTAATCCCCAGGCCCGGGTGGACCAGCCGGCTGATAGGAGACACATGCTGTCAACCCGGAAGGTCTCCTAGAGCTCAGCTTAGCAAACAGGGCCTGCCTTTCCACTAACGGGAAAGAAATGACTCCCAGGGCCAGCAGAGCAGGTTTGGAAGTTGTATTGGGCTCCCAGCCACACCCAACTCTACCTCGTGTACACTTCGTTTGACGCCTAATTGGGCTGCCAGCCAAAGCCTAGTTCTGCCAGGCCTGCCCAGGTCACACCCTACCTCTCCAGCCCTGCTGCAGTGACAGGCAAGCAGCTGGAGTATGGCGGAGAGATCCCTGCTCTGAGAATCACACTGTCTCCAGCAGGCCCCTCTGGTTACTTCTCTATGTGGCAATAATCAAATGACTCTGTGCCTCAGTTTCCCCAGTAATTTGAGAACAGCAGAATCTTGGAGCTTTGGTAAAGGTACACTATATACCTTAGAGCACAATGGACATCTGAGCTGTCATTACATTTTACAACCTAAACCTCGATCCCATGAAAATGAAGGCAGGCAGGGGAGTTGGACCAGAGAATAGCTCAGGTCCCTTCCAACTCTTGGTATCCTGTGACTCACAAAGTGTCCTCCATTGGGATTCTGACTTTTATCTCTTCTTGTTACAGAGGAGAAGACTGAGGAAGCTTTGACTTTTTCGAGGGGTGTGATCCCCTTTTTTGTTAGTGGCCAAGAAACCTTGTCCTAAGTAAAGGACTCCATCTCCTCCCATCCTCCCTTCCACTCAGAAAGCATACTTGCCATGTGTTACTCATTCCCCATCAGGCACACATCTTGGCCTTGGGATCAGAGGTCACCACGGCAAAATAGATCATCCCAACTTCCTTGGGTAATAGAAATAATGTCTCCAAACTGGGCCATGCCAGGTCTCAGGAACTCAGACCCCAGGACAGTTGAGTATCCAGGGCCTCAGGATACTGCTGTTGCCTCACCCCTGGGAGACCAACAAGACATCCTGGGAGAGGATGTGATGCAAAAAGAAAGAACATGGCCCTGGCAGGAGCCCCAGCTCCTAGTCCTGGTCCTTTCTCTAGGTCTCAGGTTCCTCATCTGTCAAATGAAGGGATGGGTGGTCTCTAAGGCCCCTTCCACCTCTGACAATATTTGTTCAAAGGGTAACCCTGCTTTTGAACAAGCCTAACATGGAGCCCACTGTGTCTCCTACCATACAGTAGCAGCAGGCACCACTTTAGCTAGACTAGTCCCCCTCAAAAGCCAGGTTACAAGAGTTTCTCAACATCTCAGACTAATGGGACAGAAGACTAGAATTGGGGTTAGAGTGCCTGGGTCCAAATCCCCACTCATTACCTGTGTTCAATCATTTCTTGGGTTTTCTTGGCAAAGACATTCCCTTCTCCAGTTCACTTTACAGATGAGGAAACTGAGGCAGACAGGGGAAGTGACTCATCTAGGGTCACACAACTTGTAGGTATCTGAAGTTGGATTTGAACTCAGAAGAGTATTTTTGACTCCAAGCCCAGTGTTCTATCCTAGCTACCCTCACTACCTGTGTAATCTTGGACAAATCATTTAGCTTCTCAGCTTTTGGGTGATGGAATTGGAACCCCAAATCTCTTGGGCTCAAAGTCTTCAGTCCTATGATGAGGGTGAGAAAGAGTTTCAGAGGCCATCCCACCCATCTGCCTCATTCTACAACACAAACAAACAAGTATTTGGCCATTCAACCTTGGTTTATGGACCTCCAGTAAAAGAGAACCCACTATGTCCCAGACAAGCTTTTTCTTCTCCTGAGCTTTTATTGTTAGAAAGATTTTTACCCCCTAAGTTGGAGCCTTTGCTGCTTCTGTCCAGTTCTCCTGGTTCTGTCCTGGTTCTGGATCAGGCACAGCAGATGTAATCCCTCCCCCACAGGATAGCCCTTCAGATACTTGATCCTTCCCCACCCCTGCCCCAACCCCCTCAATCTTCTCAACATCCTTGGCTGCTTGAAGAGTCCTGATATGGCACCTGGTGGTATGAGGTATCTGCTTCCTGCTCTGACTTATGATGGTATCATTCTCTCTTCTCCGCCCAGGTCCCTCGAATCAGGGACCAGGAACTGCGGTTATGGGTTAGAGGCATGGATTGCATTGGGATCCTTGTCTGTGTGTCCTTAATACAGCACAGTGACTTTCAAATGATATTGGCCAGTCAGCCAAGAAAAATTTATAAACCACCTACGATATGCCAGCATCATGTGAAGCACAGGGAACATGAAGAGGTAAATTGTCCCCTGACTCTCAAGGTGCTCCATGATGAATGGGGAAGACAACCTGCAAATTTCTGTGTTAAAAAAAGGCATAGACAGGATCAGTTGGAAATAACCCACAGAAAGAAGTACCAGGGTTAATGAGGATGGTGGAGACTTCCTGGAACAGGAACAACCAGGTCAGAGTCAGGTCTGGGAGCTGGACAAGATCATCCCTTTAGGACAGTGGTTCTCAACCTTCCTAATGCTGCGACCCTTTAATACTCACATGTGGGCATATCTGCATGTGGGGGGACCCGCCTGGACAGATAGAGGAGCAGTGTCTCAGTTCCTAAGACCATCGGAAATATATGTTTTCCAATTGTCTTAGGTGACCCCTGTGAAAGGGTCATTCGACCCCCAAAGGGGTCGCGACCCACAAGTTGAGCACCACTGCGTTTAGCATAAAGTACAAACCACTCTGGTATGGAAAGCCCTTCCCCACCTGATACTCCTTAAGCTCTCTACATTCTGTTCAAATCAGCCTAATTTCTGTTCCCCATGCAAGAACACCATCTCCCCTCTCCTTGCTTTTGTCCAGGCTGTGTACTCTATTATTGGAATGCCCTCCATTCTCACCTCCAGGACTCCTCTAGCCCTCCACGGCTCATCCCCAAAGCCTCCTCCAACAGGAGAATAGTGGTTAGGGTCCCTTTCCCTCCCCAATACACACACCAAAAATGACTTCATTTTGTATTGACTTGTGGACATGTTGTCTCTTCCCATAGAATGTAAGCCCCTTGAGGACAGGGGTTAGTTTTCGGTTTTGTATTGTTTAGCATTTCTCCTGGCACACTTAATAAATGTCTGTTGAATTGAATCTCTGCTCTGGAGCCGTGGTTGGCCACAGAGGGGGAGTTTGTAGGAGTGTGTCTATGAGAGGCCACCCAGTCCACCCCCTTCATTTTACAGGTGAGGAAACTGAGGCATGAGGAAGTTAGGTGACACAGTAACAGAACGTCATGGTCAGGATTCAAACCCAGCTCCTCTGACTCCAGAGTCACATTTGTTTCCACTGTACCATCACCACTATTTTCTTTTTATAAAACATTTTCCCTACAACACCCTAGGGAGGAAGGTAATACTAAGCATTCTTTTTTTTTTTCTATTTTCTTTTTCCTAATTGCATTTAAAGACAATTTTTATATTCATTTAAAAAAAAATTCTGAGTTCCAAATTCTCTCCCTTTTTCCCTCCTTCCTTCCCCCATCCCTGAGACAGTAAGCAATTTGATATAGTAAGCATTCACTTTTTTTAAAGAAAGACTTGTTTTTAAAATTTTATTTATTTATTTTTTAGTTTTCAACATTCATTTCCACAAGATTTTGAGTCACAAATTTACTCCCCATCTCTCCCCTAACCCCCACCCTAAGATGGCAGACATACTGAATATCCCTTGCCCCAATCTGCCCTCTCATATCCTCCCACCCCCCCCTTACTTTCTTGTAGGACAAGATGGATTTCTATGCCCCATTGCCTATATATCTTATTTTCCAGTGAGCATTCACTTTTTACAGAAGAAACTGAGGCTCAGAGAATGGTGAAGTATTGGATGCTCCATGGGATGCCCCTGTGTGGGTGGTGATGGGAACCACTGGAGATGGGATCAAACGCAGCCCGTAAAGAAACAACTCCAGGCAGAAACGAAAAAAGGATCCCCATGTCTTGTGTTAAGAAGGTTATGAAAAATCCCACATGGGATGGGTTGGGGAGTAGGCGCCCTGCCCGGGGGCTCTCTCCTTTCCTTGTGCTGGCAGCAATGAGATCATAGCAACACCTATTTCTAGAACCCATTCAAAATACCCTCCTTACAGCCATCCAGTGAGGGGGGTGATGATCAAGAATTATTAACCCATTTTACATTGAGGGAAAACCGAGGTCCAGAGAGAGTAGCAATGGCAGGCAGTAAGCAGTCCATGTTTATTGCGTGCCGGGATACTGTGCAAATAGTGCTTTGGAAAGAAAAAAAATGGGATTTGGAAATGAAGAACATGGGCTCCTATGATCATAGAGAGGGGGTTGGTGGGGACCTGGGAAACCCTCTAGTTCACCCCTCTCCCTCCTCTTACAGATAAAGAAGCCAAGGCCCAACGAGAGGAAGTGATTTGTCCAAGGTCCCACCAGTAGTTAAGTTGGCACCTGTTCCTAGGACGCCAGGCTCTACACCTCCCTCTAACGCAGTTGAATTGAATTCACTTGAACTGAGTGGGTTGGATTGGAAGGTTTCCATGCTGTCTATGTTCCTTGAGCTGAAAGGAGGAAATACAAAATTGGAGCTTGCCCTGGTCCCTCTTGGTTTAGTATAGGAGCTCCCCAAAAGGCAGAGTCAGACAGCTGCCTATGGCTCCCTTTCTCCTGCCCTCCCTCCACCAAAACCAAGTTAGTAAATGTTTGAGAATGAATATGAACTCAGGTCCCCCTGACTTAAGCAACAAACCATGTAGCTGCCGCTAGCACTAGCCTTCTTAATTAGAATCCCTGCCTCCAGGATCTCCTTCCTACAACCTACTCTCCACACAGCTGCCAAATCAATACGCCTAAAGCATTGGGCTGCTTTGGTCACTCTTGGGCTGAGGAAACTCCATTGAGTCCCTCCCACCTGTCAACTACAAACTCCTCTGTCTGGCCTTCAAAACCTCTGACAATCTGGCTCCTGTCTACATTTCCAGGCTTGATGCACACACTCTTCTCCATGTACTCTATGAACCAGGTAAATTGGCTCACTTGTTTTCACATACGTTATTTCCCACCTCCATGCCTTTGCCCAGGCAGTTCCCCCCCCCCCCCCAGAATGCACTCTCTCCTCCCTGCCACCTCTTAAGAGCACCATCTTCCTTCCAAGATTAGCTCATGTTTCCTCTTTCAGGAAGCTTATTCTGATCTCCCAAATTGCTGGTGTTCTCCACTGGGAAATTACTTGGTGTGTGTATATATATATATATATATATATTTGTATTTAGCTTCTCTGTCCACTATTCCCCTTCTCCCCTCACATACATTGTTACATTGTTAGCTTCTTGAGGATGGGGATTGTTTTGTTTCTGTCTTAGTATTTCTAGCTCAGTGTCCTAGGAAAAATAGGTACTTGATAAACTCTTATCAAATGAATGAATTTAACCCAGCGCCCTCATTGTACAGACAGGGGAACTGAGACCCAGAGGGAGTACAACTTGCTCATATAGATCACAAAGGGCAGACCAGGGATTTGAACCCAGGCCATACGACTCCAAATCCATTGCTCCTTCCCCCAAACCCTGCTGCCTCCCTTGTCTTAGGAGACCCATTTCCAAAATATCGATTCCCAATGAACAAACACACACCATGGCATATTTGGAAACCAATCGCAACTTTAATCTGATGTAGAAATAATTAATTTCTAACAATAAATATAAAAAATAATAAATTAATATCACAAAAAATAACCCACAAAACACCAACCTTTGCAAGAGTAACACTGACATACTAGTGACCATCATTGATGGGAGTGATGCAGGAGGCTGGAATAAACGGAGAGCGAGGAAAAGGAAGACCATCCCTCGGAAGTTCATAACATACGACTGTGCAGGCTGGCCAGCCTGTTTCCTCCCAGACTCAGGAATGTCAAATACAGGACCCCTCCCATCCCCCCACTGTCTCACCCCCAGCCGGGTCCCACACAAACACACTCTCTACAAAGTACAAAATATATAAAATAAAAATACAACCCAATGAACCCCTTACCGGCCACAGCCAAACAGTACTTTGGGCGTGAGGAAGGGGAGAAAGTAGGAAGGGGTGGTCCAAATTACAGAAAATGGTGGAGAAGGAGGAAGCGGCCCCCCAGGCCCTCAGGTTGGTTCCTCCATCCATCTGTGGTCTCCATGGTGTTGTTTGGGTTTTTAAATTTTCAGTCTGGTTCATACTCTTTTCTCTTATAAAGAGTGAATAGGGATGGGGTACCTTTTTCCCATGGGCATGGTCTAGGCCTGGACCACCCCTCCCCACTGCCTTGTGGGTAAAAGAAGTCCACAGAGCAGTTTTGGAAATGCCACAATTTGCTTTTCCTGGAAAGTATGGTTAAGTGCTTGATGTCCGTGACCGTCATGGTCACGCTCCTTTCTCAGAGAAGCAGAAGACGCCTGAAGGGAAGCCTCAAACAAGCTGTCACTCCAGTAGTAAACTGGCCTGGGGTAGGGGCATCAGACACCCCCAAACAAGGGGCTGGGGAGCCCTTGCACGCAGATGTCTCCGGGGGCAGCATCTGTGAGGGACTTCAACGTCTAGCGAAAGAAGCATGGGGGCAAGGGAAGGTTGATGCAGGGGCCAGCAGGGAAATAGGCCTTCTCCTTACTTAGCAGCAGGTTTTTCTCCAGGAGGGAGGAGGCCATGGTTTGTTTTAATTCTGAGTTTCTTCAAGTATTTTCCATTTGTCCCATTGGCTATGGAGGAGGATGGAGGGGTGCAGGGCCGTCTTTCCTCCCTGGACCCATCCTCCCGTCCCACGCTGGGCGGCTCTGCTCAGATGGGGATCCCTACGGCATTCACTTGCTCCTTAAGACCCAGGAGGCTGTAGGCAATTCGCTTCTGGTGGCCAGGCAGGCGGACACCAATCCTCTTTATGTCACTGTTCAGGAGGGAGGGAGAGAGGGAGAGTTAGGGACTGGAGGGAGGGGAGGAGGGAAGGAAGGTTTGGAAGAGAAGAAGAAGTGGGAACTGGAGGGCAGGATGAGGATTTAGGGAGCTGTGGAAGGGAGGCAGAGGTCGGGAGAAGGGACCTGTGGGAGGGAGAGAGGGAATGTTATGGCACCACAGAGAACCATAGACTCTTAGAACCAGAAGAGGCTTTAGAACCCATGATGTCCAAACTGGAAGACAACTTAGAATAGAGAACCAAAGTTGGAAAGAGTCTTAAAGAATATTTAGAGGTGAAAGGGAATTTAGAACATGGGATGCTAGGAGGGACCTTAGATCTTAGAACAGCAGACCTGGGGGCAGGGGTGGAATGTCAAAGCTTAGAGGAACCCTACAACTCAGAATGTTAAATACGGAAGGAACCTTAGAACATAGAAAGTCAAATCTTGGTGAGACCTCAGAACATAGGATGGGTAGGTACCTTAAACCATGAAATGTCAGAGTTTGGAGGGATCTTGAAATTTAGAATGCCATAGTAAATCAGAGCTTGAGGAGGTATTAAAATATAAGATGTCAGCCCTTGGAGGGTCCGCACTTCTATTAGAAGATAGACCTTCAGAGCTAGAAGGGACCAGGGAACACAGATTTTAGAGATGGAAGGGGCCTTGGAATACAAAATGTCAGAACTGGGAGGAAACTCAGAGAACATCTGTTATTCTGTGGGGCCCAGAGAGGGAAGGTATGGTCATTCAGGTTCCTTCAGGGACCACAAACACTGATTTCCGATGGTTGTTTCTCTTGGATGACAAACCCGGAGAAAGTTGGGGGTGGCAGGGGTGGGGGGAGACTTATCTGAATGTCTCCTTGTGTGGCTGGAATGACTGGTAGCCCAAAATAGGAGATGTCTGTGACAGGGAACCCCAAGGGAGTGGCCCAAGCCCCTCCACCTGTCGATGTTAGCTCTCTAGGTGTGGTTTCACAGAATGATTCTAGATCTCTCCCCAACTTGCCCTCACTCTATCCAAAGATCACAGAGTACTTGACAGGAGCAACCAACCTTCCCAGTTTCTCCCTGGGGCACTTCCTTCTACCCACTCTACAGAGAGACAGAGGGAATAGAGAAGATTCCCTTATCTGGTCACAAAAGATATCCAGGCCCCCAGATATACTCAGGTCTTGGTCTGGAAAACCCAGCCTTTCAGTTCAGGCATCCATGAGTGATCAGCTATAACTCTTCCTCTTTCTGAAAGGGTCTTGGCCTTCTCCCAGCCCCTCCCCCATCCCTATTACTGTTTCCCTCCCCTGCCCCTGTGTACAAACCTGCCCATGCTCCCCCAAAGCCCCAGAGAGGACTTTTTATTATGCTCGGTGTTCCTCTCCTCTGCCGCCATCATCACCCACCAGACCCAAATAGATGAAAACACCCAAGTTTTTATGGGTCCAGTCTCTGGGTTGTTAAAAGAGCTAATTATATGGTATTTGCTTCTATTTGCATCTCTTAAGACATGATTTTTCCCACAGGCTTTGGGAGCTACCAGAAAGGTGTGCTGAGCAGGGAAAGACAGACCCCAGACCTCAGGACTGAAAGGTCTAGGGATCAGGGCAGTCTGTCATGGGGAACTCAGTCCCATCCCAGGACAATCATTGCCCTCTGAGAGGCTCCAGAATACATGCCACTCCTGTCCCAGATGCAACTATGGCTATTAGAAAGAAATCTAGACAGAGTTCTTCACAGAACGTAGATCTAGAGGGGGTCCCAGCAGATGAAGAAACTGAGATGAAGGGACTTTCCCAAGGTCACACAGGTAGTAAACATCAGAGGTGAGATTTGAACCCAGGGCTTCTCCTTCCAGAGTCAAGCCATCATGCTGACATACATCCAGGAGGGGATCCTGCTTTACCTAAATATAATGTATCTCCCAGTGCCTAGAACACAGTAGGGGCTTAATAAATACTTGTCTAATTGAATTGAACTTCCTGTTGATGAAATTATAAGATCAGAGACTCAAAACTGGAAGTGACTAAAAGATCCTCTGGTCCAATACCCCTAGTGACCAGCAGGATAAAGTTTGTATGGCTTTGGTCACATGATTCCTCCCCTCTAGGCCTCCTCTGTACAAAGAGGGAGCTGAATATGATGTACTCTAGACTTTCTCTGTGCTCTGACATTCTCTGTTCTAAGGCCCCTCCAAGTTCTGACACCCTGTGTTCTAAAGGCCCTCCCAGCTCTAACATTCCCTGTTCTAAGGGCCCTCCCAGCTCTGACATCTTATGTTCTAAGGGTCCTCCCAGCTCTGATATTCCCTGTTCTAAGGACCCTCCCAACTCTGATATTCTGTGTTCTAAGGCCTCTCCCAGTTTTGACATTCTGTTTCCTAAGGTAATTTTTTTTAGCTTTGCTGTTCTATAAGAGGATTGTGTGGTGGAGATTAGTACCTAGATCCAGATCCTCCTTTCTAAGTGCTCCTCCTCCCTCCCCTTCACTACCCTAAGCACCTCAGTCCCATTTCCTGATGTGAAAGCTACACCTGACTCTTGTCCCCATCTTTTTCCAGAGACAAAGGTATGATCTTGTGGGTAGGCCTCCAAATCAATATAGCTTCAGTTCTAGGAGTCTACCCAACCCTCAGCCCTGTCCGGTACTTCCTAGAGAGTTGGTGCCCAATCTAAGTCTACTCCTACCTCAGTTTCCCCATCCAGAATCTAGATAAGTTTCTGCTGTGCCTTGGCTTATTAATAGAGTACTCTGGGATTGAAAGTAAGGAGTCAAAAGAAAATGAGTCATGAGACTCAGGGCTTGCTCAGTGCCCAATACAAACAGGAATGGGGGAAGAGAGTTTGGAATAATTTCTTGAATTTAATCTAATACTTTAATTTCGAATGATCCCAAACTCATCAAACCAAGCGATGACCTCTCATGGGAAATCAATTAGCAAAGGGAACCCAGAGCTATTTTGGAATTCCTCCTGGAGGCTACATTTCTGTAAACCTTTTTCTAAGGACCTCTTGAGACAGGAATTGTCTCCTTTTTTTCCTGGGGGGGAGGTGTAGGGTAGTTTCTCCCCCTCTCATAAAGAGGATTTGGAGCAGAGATAAAGAAGGGTCCTGATGAACATCACGAAGAAGATATGTACAGAAGGTTAGATCTCAGAGAAACCTTAGACTATAGAATATCAGAGCTAGGAGAGATCTTAAAGCATAGAATGTCAGGGCCGGGGGTCTTAGATATTATCTAGTCTTAACCTCTCATTTTATAAAGACAGAAGCTGAAGCAAAGAGAGAGAGAGAAGATGCCTTGCCCATGGATACAAAGCCCCTAGGACCTCTCTGCAGAAACAAAAAGAAATCATTCCCAGCTCTACCTCTTCCAGAGTTCCTTCTTATCCTTGCCTTAATCTAATTAATTCGCTGCAATCTCCCAAGCCTGGCTCCACCCCCCCTCCCCATGCACACTCCCATCCCAAGTTATTTCCCACCACGGGCAATCCCTTGGGGAGGGAGGGATGAGACCCAAGTAGAGTCCACTTCCAGCTGCCTGGCCAAGATGTATGTCTTAAGTGACTTTCCTGGGTGTCCCCCAGGGAAACACATGGACCAGCCCAGATCTAGGATCCAAGGCTCTCGCTCTCCCCTCTGACCTCATCAACTGGTTCCCAAATCCCTCTTGGGGCCTGTTTTCCAGGCAAGGGGCCTATTCTCAGGGAGACTTCTGACCTCCCAGAAATTGGGCTGCTTAAATAGTCATTTATTTTTAGAGGCACAAAAGGCCTCTAAGGGTGATTTCCCCCCTTCTGGGGTGGGTTAGTAGAATTCTCCCCTTACTAGGTCCCACCCTTCAAAGGAAACTGGCCCTGGGGGAAAGGAGTCTATGCATGGCCCTGTTCCCAAATGCCTGGCCACGCCATGCCATGCCGGGAAAGGTCCCCAATCCCAAAACCAGAGAGAAGGATGCAGCTCTTCCAAGATGTCCTGTCAAGGATCCAAACCCTGAAGCTGTCAGGAACCTGGCCAGGGGTTGGGAAGCTTAGAGGGAGAGGGATCAGAGAATTTAATCTAGAAATGGGAATAGGGAGACAGAGTAAAAGAGATACACGAAGACAGAAAGAGACAGACACATACAGAGAGACAGAGACTGAGAAGCAAAACAAGGGGGGAGAGAGAGAGAGGAGAGGAGAGGAGAGAGAGGAGAGAGAGAGGCAGGGAGAGAGAGAAGGAGGGAAAGAAAGAGAGAGAGGGGAGGAGGGAGAAAAAGAGACACAGAGAGAGACACAGAAACAGAGAGAGACACAGAAACAGAGAGAGACAGAGGCAGGGAGAGAGACAGAGACAGAGAGAGACAGAGAAAGACAGAGAGGGGGGAGAGAGACAGAGAGAGAGAGAGAGAGAGAGGGGGAGAGAGAGAGAGAGATCTTCATTTTCTAAGAATGGGCTGTGGGCCATTTTAGCTCTGAATTAAAGGGAGAAAATGTAAGATCTATAGTTCAGACATATTTTAAGATTCATCTAATCCAATCTGTCCCCATTTTGCAGATGAGGAAATTAAGGTCGAGAGAGGACAAGTAATTTGTCCAAGGGCAAACAGGTAATTAATAATAGGGGCTGGATTTGAATCCAAGTCTCGTGATTCTGCTCCATCATGATGACAGGCAGTATGCCCAGCAGATACGGCCTCTCTTCTCCTCCCTGGTACCTCAGAGAGGCAGAAGCCAGGAACAGAAATGGGGGAGAAGGGAGGCTTTGTTTCACTGGATGGCTCGGAGGGGGCAGGAAAGCAGGGAGGGGCCCAGGGATGGGGAGCAGGCATTAAGCCCAGCCTCAAACAACTCAGAAACCAGATGAAGCCGGTTTCCCCAGTCACTGCCTCTGCTCATGGCCCTGCTCCAAGGCTCCTTTCCCTGAACCACTTCCCCTGTGGGCTTGGGCAGCCTCTGAGATGGAGACAGAAGAAGCCGAGTAGATGGAAAGAAGCTGGATTTGGAACAAGGGCATCAAGGCCTCAGCTCCAGGATGGATTAGCCCCGTGACTTTGGGCAAAGTATTTTCCCTCTCAGCCTCCCAGTTTTCTCCTCTGTAAATTGCTAGAAAAGCTCTAAAACTCCTTCACAGCTAACATCAAATGTTTTGAGGGTCCTCCCAGCTCTGACATCTTCTGTTCTAAGAGCTCTCCCAGCTCTGACATCCTGGGCTCTAAGGGCCCTCCCAGCTCTGATATTCTGGGTTCTAAGGTTCCTCCCAGCTATGATATTCTGGGTTCTAAGATCCCTCCCAGTTCTAACATTCCATGTTCTAAGGGCCTTCCCAGCTCTGACATTCTGTGTTCTAAGGCCCCTCTCAATTCTGACATCTTCTGTTCTAAGAGCCCTCCCAGCTCTCATATCACATGAGTCTAGTGGCTTCTCTTCCAGGGTCAGGTAATTCGAGGCCCAAATCACATTGCTCCCCCCTTGACATTCCATCCTTCAGAATCCCTGGCAGCGGGATTCTGGGCAGAGGCCCCAGCAGGATAAGCTGAGGTGTGGGCTCTGGGGAGGGACACTCACTCATTGGTCATCTGCACCACCTTCTCAATGGCATTGTAGCCAGACGACATGAAGTGCTCTGTGTACTGGTGCATCTTGATGGACTCCAGCCACTCAGACACAGTGCGGAAGGGAATGCCCTCGGAGCCACTTGTGCTAGGCAGTCGGATGGACACCCTGGAACAAAAGGCCTGTCTGATGAGGCCCATGTGGGGGAGGGCTGGGCCCTGGGGTGGGGGCCCGAGGAGCCCAATGGCTATAGAAGAGCCACTGTGCTAGAATGGGGCAATCCTTGGCTTAGGAAACAACTCTACTGGCCACCCCTGGGTCGATCTCTTCGTGGTCACCATTGTCCTCTGGGCAATGCCCTCCATCAGAATGTAAGCTCCTAAAGAGCAGGAACTGTGTTACTTTGGGCTTTGGATCTCCAGCACTCAGCACAGAGCCTGGCATACAGTGGGTACTTAATAAAATGTTTATCGATTGATTGTCCTTGTATGAGAAAAGAGGCACATGGCTTAGCCCTAGGTGATCCATAGGTACCTCCCAGCCTTGACAATCTCTGGTCCTATGATTGCATCCCCTCCTGGCTGGCACAGGTACTCTCAGCCCATCATGGTCTCTAGTAGGGAATCCTCATACCCAGGGAAGGAAGCCTGCTTCAGCAGTCAGTGCTGAGAGGGAGAACTGCCTTGAGTCCTGCCATGCAGGCAGCTCCCTGCCACTGCCCTCCCCCCAGGGAGCTGCCACCCTCCTTGGCAGAAGCTGCTCTTGGCACAGCCTCTGAAAGCACTCTTACACTGCTTCTTCCTGCCTCCCTAGAAGCTGAGGAGGAGGAGGGTGGGTGTCCTAGTTCCTTCCTCAGAATAGGGGGCCCATGTACCCAGTCCCAAAGGCTGGCTCCTGCCACCTGTTGAGTAGAGGCACAAGCTGTTCCTGGAAGCTTCTGCATCCTCCAGCTGTGCCCAAGGGTTTTAGGGGCCATGAGCCATGAGATTAGGACAGTGCCACCTGCGATTCCTCAGGACGTCCCCAGAGGCTTACCTGGGGTCAAAGTCTGCCAGGGTCTTGAGTGACTCGGGGGCCCGGATGAGTTTGTCCAGGATGCTGACAATGTCAGGAAACTTGGGTCTCCGTGTCCTCTCCTGTAGCCAGCACTGCATCATTAGCTGGTAGATGGCCGAAGGGCAGTCCATGGGAGCCGGCAGCCGGAACCCCTCATTGATGGCTTTCATCACCTACAGGGCAGTGAGGATGGAAAGAAAGAGAGGACACAGAATTTTAGAGCTTTGTGGGAAGCAAGCAAGACCAAATGGGGGAATCCAGTCCCAGGACCTGGGTGCAAATCCTGCCTCTGTGACATTGAGCAAGGCATTTCACCTCTCTGGGACTCAGCTTCTTTGGCTGAAAAAAGGGAGGGTTGGTCAGGATGACCTGTAAGGTCCTTTCCAGTAGTATGCGGTAGGCATTGTGTGAACTTAAAACTGCACAAAGACTTCTGGGCCACCTGGTATATGTAAGCATTTATTAAGCACCTGTTGCATGAAAGTCTGTATTTGGCCTGAGGCTCCATTTCTCAACACTGGAGATATGAAGGTAAAAAAATGACCCACTTCCTCCCCTTCAGGAGCTTACAATCTAAAAGGAAGGACAAGACCTACACTCTCTATTTCCATAAGCATTTATTAAGTGCCTGTTGTATACAAGACCCCATTCCTTAGTGCTAGAAGTGATGAGAAACACGAAAGGGTCATATGTCATAGGCATGGAAGCCTACAAACAGTAGGCAGGGCCAGCAGGAGGCAAGGGGATAGATAAGCATTCATTTTGACCAGAACAGAGAGGGCAGGCCTTTCCCACCACTGCTGCAGCCCAGACCACCATTGTGAGGGAGGGCCCAGGCCAACCATCCTCACTGCTCTCCTGGCTCAGCTTCTGGCTCTCTGGGCTCTGCCCACCCCAGCCTTGTTTTCTATCTCCTCCTTGTGGGCTATTTCCCCTTATTAGAATGTAAGCTCCCAGAGGTCAGGAACCGTCTCTCTTTTTGTACCCCAACTCTTAATATATCGCCTGGAATGTAATAAATTCTTAATAAATGCTTGTTGGTTTAATATTCCTTGACTTGAAGGAGGGTAGGATGGGGTAGAAAGCAGGTAGAGATAAGGCTGAAAAGGAAGGTTGGAGGCAGATTGTGGAGGGCTTTGAATGCCAAGCTAAGGAGTTTTTATTTTATCTTATAAGCAATAGAATGCTCCTGAAGGAGCAGAGGGAGAGAAAAGGTCCTTCTGTATGCAGACCCCAGCCCTATTGCCCTGCTGAGCTCAGCAGAGGTTGGGCGACTGAGTCATATGGATGTCATTAAGAGAGTGATGGGAAGGAAGACCTGAGTTTGAATCTGGTTCTGCTATTTCCCACCTGGGACATGTTGGACAAAGAAGCTTCCCTTCTCTAGGCCTCAGTTTCCTCATATGGAAAACAAGGAGGCTGACCCATATAAGATACAGCATTTCTCAGCTCTAGGTAAATCCTAAGAACTTCACACAGACCCTTGGCAGATCTGAGCCAGGATGCAGTTAGAGCGCCAGGCTCCCAGACACCTACCTCGTGGTTGGACAGCTCCCAGTAGGGCCGCTCTCCATAGCTCATCACCTCCCACATGACAATGCCGTAGCTCCACACATCACTGGCTGATGTGAACTTGCGGTAGGAGATGGCCTCGGGGGCTGTCCATCGGATGGGGATCTTCCCTCCCTGCAGGGGACAACCAGAAGGGTTCAGTTATGGGAAAGATGCAGGGTGCCTCCAGCAGAAAAGGGGGCTAATGGGTCTGGGAACAAGGGAGTCAATTCTCCTTTGGATTTATTTCTCAATACCCTTTGCTTGGCCCATTTCTATTTCACCGAGCACATCCCTGAATGTGGATGAGGGAAGTTTTAACTGCCTTGCTGCCAAAAGCTATGTCTCCTTAAATACCCCAATTCAACTGTCTGCTCCTCTAGGTTCTGCCTGTGAAACAAATGGCTTGGATTTGGTGTCTTTAAGGTTCTCGTTCCAGCTCTGACATTTTGTGTTCTAAGGACCCTCCCAGCTCTGACATCCCATCATCCAAGTTCCCTTTTATTGTTAACATCTTATGGCTGTATAACCAGGAGGCAGGAGATCTGGGTCCTAATCCTTGACATTTTATGTAATCTGAACATTATTTAACAGATCTCCCATGCCTCAGTTTCTCAGCCTGGCATACCTTCCTCCCAGGGATAGTGTAAGCATTAACAGATGTGGAAGTTCTTTGAAAACCCACGTTTTATAAAACTCAGTTGCACTGTGGTCTGGCAGGCAGACAGTTTTCTCAGCTTTCTATAGTCAGGTAGGTCCATTAGCCCACTGGGAGATCAGAGCATTGACTCTGCACAGACCTAGCTCCTTCCCACACAGTGTCTGGTACTTCCAAGCTCACTCACACTGGTTGTATAGGTGGCCTCAGGGTCATCCTCCAGAACACGGGACAGCCCGAAGTCAGACACCTTGCACACCAGCTGGCTGTTGACGAGGATGTTGCGGGCGGCCAGGTCCCGGTGCACGTAGTTCATGCTAGCTAGGTACTTCATGCCTGATGCAATGCCCCGGAGCATGCCCACCAGCTGGATCACACAGAACTCGCCATCCTTCTCCTGGAGGCCACAGAGATGGTGGGTTAGTGTGTGAGAAGGCAAGCAGACCACCCCAAGCCCAGCTCTGCCTCTGGACCATGGTGTGCTTGGGACATCCAGTCCTCTCCATGGCATGGACCCCAAGGACTCACCCGAAGGAATTTGTCTAGTGCACCATTCTCCATGTACTCTGTTATGATCATCATGGGCTTATCTGTGGGTGAAGAAGAAGAGTTATTGGTGGGGAAAAGTGCCTGCCATCATGGAATAAGCAAACAAGCATGCCACCTTCCCATGAAGTCTAGATAGTGCAAAGGATAGAATGCTAGCCCTGGCATCAGGAAGACCCAAGTTCTAATCCTGCCTTAGACATATACTACCTTGTGACCCTGGGTAAATCGCTTCCCCTCTCTGTGACTCAGTTTCTTCATCTGTAAAATGAATTTGGACTTTTGGCCTCTAAGCTTACAATTGATGATCCCAGAAAGTTATCTTTTCAGATATCTGAAAATATATCAGATATCTGTCCTCATTCAGTATTCTCATCATTTATTCACTGTCCATCATAGAGTCTTCAGTTCTATCATTATTTTTAGCTAGCACCACATTCATAATGTACACATGTATATATGTATCTACCATATGCCTTCTGCTAGGTTCTACACTAATGGGGGCTCCAAATGTGCTACATTTATCTTTGTGTTTTCTTCCAGAAATGTTAGTGAATGAAAATGGTGGGGTGGGTGGAAATCTACTACACTTGGAGTCAGGTGTGGTTAATCACTCCCTGTACTACCTCAAGCAAGTCCTTCATCCAGCTTGGGCCTCCATTTCTGCCCTTTTTTGTACCAGGAGATCCCTAAGGGCTCCCTTAGCTTTAGATCCTCAACACTCCTGAAAGTGAGTGAATCCAGGCTCCTTCCTCAGCATCCCTGCCCCTCAAATAATGTAGGGGGGTACTTACATTTGGAGACCACTCCTTCCAAGTGGATAATGTTGTGATGGTTAAACTGGCCCATGATGCTTGCTTCGCTCAGGAAGTCCACTCGTTGCTTCTCTGTGTAGCCTGCTTTGAGGGTTTTGATGGCCACGGGTACCTCCTTTTTCCCTGAAGCCTTCAGTGACCCCTTAAAAACCTCCCCAAACTCACCTGTTAGGAAAAAAGGGAGGAGAGAAGGCTGAGCAACTGCAGTCCTACCCTGGGCTCTGTCCAGGACAGAGGCTTCGGGGAGGCAGCTGGGACTCTGGGACCTGGTTATCATCACCTACCATGCTCTACCTCTCACTATCATTGTTCAGCTAGATAGAGAAGTGGTTAGAGGACTGGACCTGGGGTCAGGAAGAGCTGAGTTCAAATCCCACATCAGGTATTTACAAGTCACTTAGCAGCTTTCTGCCTCAATTTCCTTACATGTAAAATGGAGATAAAATACAACTACCTCATAGAGTTAGGGTTATAGTTGTTAGCTTTGTTTTTATTACCCCCACTGGGAGAATGGATGGCAGAGTGGAAAAAACACTGACCAAGAGTCAAAAACCCTGGTTCAAGTCCCATCTTTACCATTGACTGGTTGTGGGACTTCTCTGAGTCTCTGTTTCCTTATTTAAAGAATGGGAGGGGGTGGCTGAGGTGATTTCCAAGGCCCCTTCTAATTCAAAATCCTATGATTATGACAGAGGAAAGAACTTCGTGTCTGGAGTCAGAGGAACTAGGTTCAATCCCCAGCTCCACTATTGGTGAGTTGTATGACCTTGAGCAAGTTACACCTCTCTGGTCATATGTCAAATGAAAAGGCTGATTTAGAGATTCTCTCCACCTCTAGATTTATGATCCTATGAATTTATGAAAATCCTTCCTCATCCCTATGTCTTCCAGCTCTGACATTCTCTGCTCTAGACCCCTCCCAGCTCTGACATCCTGTGTTCTAAGGCCCTCCCAGCTCTGACACCCTGTGTTCTAAGGCCCTCCCAGCTCTGACATCCTGTGTTCTAAAGGCCCTCCCAGCTCTGACATCCTGTGTTCTAAGGGCCCTCCCAGCTCTGACATCCTGTGTTCTAAGGGCCCTCCCAGCTCTGACATCTTCTGTTCCAAGGCCCCACTAAGCTCTAACATTTTGTGCTACCACCACTGAGGTTCTCTGATTCAAGGCTAGAAGAGAAGCAAGAATATGGAATAGGACAGAAGGGGAGAGCATCTTTCACCTGCACCAATCACTTTCTGCCGAGTGACACAAGAGGGGTGGATCTCCGTGGTGAATTTCAGCACAGCCTGGTTGGGGTCCTCATAGGTGTGGGGATCCACATAAGTTTTCAGGGGCTTCAGTTGTTCTGGGGAAGGGAGAAGAGGTGTGGGTGATATTATGCTTGGGAGGGTGAGCAAGGCTGGGGGAAGAGAGAATAGACACAAGATTTCTCTGACTTGATTCAATGTCTCTTCCACACTGAGGGTCGATCTCCTTAGCTAGAATGGGGGTGGGGTGGGGGATGAGGGGGAGACAGGGAAGTTGGTCAGAGGAAACCGAGAGGCCTGAGCAGAGCTGGAATCAGAGTGGGCTTTGGAAGGAAGAGTAGAGCTAGACCTTAGAAGGGGAGGTCGAACTTACCTGATTTGGAGAAGTACACATCCTCGGAAGACTGCCGCGCTCTCATGTTCTTCCTCCTGAAATTGCAACATTGCCCAAGGTTGGGGCAGCCCTGGCCTGGCCTAGGGGCCCGGGCTCGGTGTCCCACACCCTATCCACCCCCATCTCTCGGGAGGAGAAGGATGGGGAAACTCTCAAGAGCAAATGCCACGTGCCCACTTGGATACTCAGCACCCTCACTCCCTAGGACCCCTTCTTCCCCACTAAGTGGCCATAATTAAACCAGGGACCATTAGTCCTAATGAAATGACATTGAATGAAATGTCCATACACAGACACTTCAGAAATGATAATGAAAAGCTTAATTAACAAGTAGGACTAGCCCCGGGCACGGCCTCCTTCACTCCAGGCCTGAGCCTAGGCTGGGGAGCCCGTGTGGTCATTTCTCTGGGCACCTCAGGCTTGCTGAGTCAGCCAGGGTCCCTGGGCACAGGAGGGAAGGAATCACATACCCAAGATTGGCCAGAGCAACAGGGGGAGGTGAGAAGGAAGGGGTCATGTCCAATTTCTACCCTCAAAGGGCCAGAGTAGAGGGACCCAAGAGGTCATTAGGACAGAGGACATTAGGGAAACAGAGGCACAGGGGGTGGGTGTCAAGAATCACATAGCCTGCAGAGGGATTTGAATCTAGGCCCAGGCTCAGTGTTCTGTCCATGGTACCACACTCCCTCACTCCTGATCTGTGTGACCCTGGAAAGCCCTTTTATGGCTCTAAATCTTCATTCTCTCAAATAGATATGGAGACCCTTGACTACTCCCACAGAAGTATTGGGAGGAAAGCTCCTCATAAGCTTGAAAAGACTGTAGAAATGTGAGCCAGGATTATTTATTCATTTATCACTGTTGTTTTTATTACCTTCGGTGGACAAAAAAGGCTGCCAGGGCCAAGGCCAGGAGCAGGATCAAACCAGCCAATACCCCGCCAATTACCGCCATATTGCTTGAACTTTCAGTAGCTATAAGATAAGGAGGGAAGAAAGCAATCCAGAGTGAGAAGGAAAGGAACGGAGTTTCTAGGAATCCCAGTGGCCCTCCTCACTGCCCTGGGCACACTGATGGACAGATACCAGAGCCCTAAAGGCTGGCCAGGCCCCTATTCCAAGTGAGCCTCTTGGACTCAAGCAAGTGGGCCCTGCTTCCTGCCTCTCCTTCCCATTGCCATTCCTTGCAGGAGCTTCTAAGCTCCTAAATCTACTGAGACCCCACGACCATAAATGTTAGGGTGTCAGGGCCTCAGTTCATTCAATATAAGAGGATGTCATTGTTTCTTAAGTGCTTTGAGATTCTTCCAAGTGTCAAGGTCACAGCTATCTGCTTTGAGGGGAGCCTCCATGCTGATGTCCAGAAGCCTCCTCCCACAATCACCCCTCAGGGTTCCCAACTCACAGAGGGTCTGGAACTCATGTACTCTGCTGCCCGCACCCTGGCCCTCCTGCGTTAGGGCCTGGACCTGGACCAGGTAGGTGGTGCCTGGGGTCAGGTCATCCAGGGTTATAGAGAAGTCCTCAGTCCGGCGAACATTGTAGCTGTTGGTGTCTTTCTATGGGGGGAAGAGAAGGGTGGCAAATATTGAGCTAAGCGTCCAGAAGACACAGGGTTGCTCCCTTGGGAGCCAGGCATCTCCCAGCAGGAACCCCGAGACACTAAGAGCACAGAGAGATGCCATCAGCCCTCCCTGAAAAAACCATCTTCCTCTTCAGCAGAAGCCCAGGTGCCCCCTTTGTCTTCAGACAGAGGATAAGGCACCCGGGGCCAGGAGATGAGCCCTGGTCCCATAACTAGGGCTTTGGAACCATCGCCTCTCAGAGTCTGATTCCCACAAAGGCAGCATGAGGATGAGGGAAGAAGAGTGGGCTTGGGCTCACTTTGGGTACAAATCCCTGTTCAACTATTTACAACCTTGTGAGGACTTCTCTTTCTGGACATGAGATCTGTCCTTGGAAAAGTTAAGAGCATTGGACTAGATGATGGCAAAGGCTACTCTAGATCTGACATTTTAAGTTCTACGCGACCTGCCAGCTAGGACGCTCCATGTTCTAAGGGCCCTCCCAGCTCTGACATCCTGTGTTCTAAGGACTTTCTTGAACCCATCATGGGTGGCATGTTTGGCACTATACTATACAAGTGAGCCTTAGCTCATGCCATGGGACTCAGGGGGCTCTCTGGAGCCCCGAAGCAGATGGCCCTAAGGTGAAGTTACCTTCTTGTGGTAGGTGACCTCATATTTCCAGACTCGGCTTTGCTGCCTCAGTGGTATTGTCCAGGACACAGTCAGGGAGGTCGTGCTGCGACTGTCCAGCTTCACCTTGGGGGGCTCTGTGGGACACATGAGTGATGAATCCTGAGACTCAGCCTTGGGTGATGGAAGTGGGGGCAGGAGAAGCTCTAACAGTGAGCCCCTATGATGACAACTCCACATTCAGGCTTCTTCTCCCCTCCACTTCTCTTTCCCTGCCTCATAGCACAGGCTCCCCCCAAGTCTATGCCCATCTCCCATTTGGCCAACATGCTCAAGTCCAGCAGCACCCCTGGCTATAAGCTATACCTTTTGCCAGTCCCTGCACAGGAGCCACACCCCACCAGGGATCTTACCAGTCTGGTTGATGCTGACGCTGGCTGTCCGGAAGCTTCGACTGGTCACAAGGCCTGAGACACCATTCCGGGCCTCCACAGCAAAGGTGTAGTTAATGTGGGGCTCCAAGTCACTGACAACCAGGCTGTTGACAGACAGCCCATAGGGGGGCTGGGAGTAGCGCACAGTGGGCTCACAGGGCTGGCACTCCCCAGTCTCAGGCCAGCACTGCTCACACGTGACAGTGTAGGTGATATCTTCCCGACCCCCTGTGTCCTGGGGGGGCTTCCAACGAAGTTCAACCTTGGCCCCCAAGCCAATGACAGTGAGGTGGTGAGGGGCAGATGGAGGACCTGAGCACAAATAGAGGCCAGACAAGAAGGCTGAGGACTCTGGGTCCCAGAGAAACAAACATGGAGTTTTGTGCTAAACTAGGGTGGGGTACCTTGGGCTTTAGAATGAATATAATCTTCTCTTTCACATGACTGTATGTGCCCAGCACTCCCACAGCTCACATTAGTGCATGGAGAGGTCACTAAATCTGGAGTCAGGACACCTGGGTTAGAAGCCTGACTCATTGTACTACTATAACCTTGGGCTAGTACATAGAATATTAGAGCTAGGAGGGCCTTTAGAATCCAGAATTTCAGAGTTGGGAGGGTCCTTAGAACATAGAATGTCAGATCTGGGAGGAGCCTTAGAACATGTGATATCAGAGCTGGGAGGGAGGGCCCTTAGAACCCAGAACGTCAGAGTTGGGAGGGCTCTTAGAACATAGAGTGTCAGAGCTGGGAGGGCCCATAGATCTCATTAGAACATCCCCCACCCCTATAGTTCAGACGCCCCTCCCCTTCCTCACCCCAAAGATGCTGGTAACTTACGAGTACAGGGCATAGATGAAGGATCCTCTGGGGCCCGGAAAAAGCCCTCTTCACACTCACAGACTGTGGCCCCCTCGGGGGAAGGCAGGGTGTGCAAGGGGCATTGGCTGCAGGCGCTGTCTGAGGCATCGGACTTGAAGGAGCCAGGAGAACAGGCTGTGGCAGAAAGTCAGCAGCCAGGTTAGAGCTCAGAGACCTCCCTGGGGCTCTCAGTCCTCTGCATCTCACACAACAGCTCCTAGGTTCCACAGAGCCTTCCTCTGTTCTTTCTGACCCACCAATCCTCTCTGCCCTAAGGCAGCATGGGGAAGTAGACTGAGTGCTGGACTTGGAGACATCCAGGAACGGAGGAAGATCTGGGGTCAAATCCTGCCTTTAGACACTTGTGACCTTTAACCTCTCTCTGCCTCAGTTTCCTCAACTATGAAATGAGGATAGTAATAGCACCTCCCTCCCAGGGCATTTGTGAGGATGCGATAAGGTATGATTGGTAAAAAAAAAAAAATTCTTAACATGGGGCTAGCATACAGTAGGTGCTATATAAATGCTTACTCTAGCCTTCCCTATAATCACTTTGTACCAGAATGGTTAGAGCCATCTCCTAAATGGTTTCCCAGGCTCCAGCCTTTCTACCCACAATATCCCACACAGGATGCCAAAATAACCCCAATACACCACTCTGTATGCATCTGAACAGGGGCTCAGGAGTCTCCAGTTAACTGCAAGATAAAGTCCAAATCCTTTGGCCTGTCATTCAAGCCCCTTCCCATCTGCAGAACCTCATCTCACATAGCTTCTGTGAAAGAACCTGCTTCCTTTTCAAGTGCTCTTCTTACTGTCCCCCCCCGCCAGACCCCAGCCCAGATCTCCGAATGTTAGCATCGTTAGGAGCCTTGGGCAGGCACACTCTTCCAGGGAGAAGAAAGGTCGACCGAGACAGGCTGAAGTGCCTTATTCGAGGTCACACAGATGACAAGAGGCAGAGTCAGTACTCATACATCCTACTCCAGGATTACATCCATACTTCAATTGCTCGACATAGCCCCAGAGAGCTGGAACGAAGCAGTTGGCTGCTTGCCAAAGCCTGTCTCCTAGCCTGTGTTGGCATGGGCCCTCTTACCTTTGCTCTGGGACCTTCCTACCCAACCCACCTTAGAAGGAATACTGAATTTGGAGTCAGGGTCCCCAGGCTCTATTCCTAAATATATTGGTGACTAAAAAAAAAAACAAACCAACACTCTGGGCCTTAGTTTCCCTTTCTGTGAATGTGTTACAGTAGATGATCTCTCAGGTTCCTTCTAGCTTTGAGTATTAGTTTTTGAGTCACAGAGCTGGCCTGACAGTCTGGGGGCCTGCCAGCTGTTTCCCTGTAGAGGAAACAGGACCAATCACATCCCTAAAGATTTTTTCCCTGAGGAATCCGCTTCCTTGGGGTGCTGGGGTATTTCCTTTGCTAACCAGGGCAAGGAAGTGGCTCTTCCTTCCCCCCTCATGGAGGTCCTTTCCTGGAATTTGAAGCAGTACGGTTTTCTGCACCTGTTTTTTTGTCTCCTATCTTATCCCACTTACAGCATCGCCTGCCGCCCCCTCCAGCCCCTTTCCAAATGCAGCAGCATTTAGTCTCAAAGGCAGGCAGCTGCCTAAACACACCGCCCAGCTGAACTTCTGCCCTTGTGGGGCTGGAGGGAGGGATGCCCTTTCCTCTCCCTGGGACTCAGTTTCCTCATCTGTAAAATGAGGGAGGGGAGTTTGCACTAGGTGAGGTCTCAGTTAGCTTCCAGCTCTGTCCTGTAATCCCACAATTCCTTCCGACAAGACCACTTTCTCCCCAGGCATTTCCCCAAAACTTTCTCCCTAGTAACAGCCCGTGGAGTTCCACCGTTCCCTTAAAACCACGGGGGCAATCCGGGAAAACACGCCCTTCCACAACCTGTGTTTCTTCAGTGGGCCTCAAATATCCACAGAAAGGGACTCATGACCAAAGTCAAACTGCTAGTTAATGGCAGAGCTGAGACCAGAACCCAGATCCACTGGCTCCTCCCATGGCTCTTCACCTCTCCTCTCCTCTCTCTGTCTCTCCCTCTCTCTCTCTCTCTCTGTCTCTTTCTCTCTCTCCCTCTCCCTCTCTCTGTCTCTCTCTCTCTCTCTCTCTCTGCCTCTCTCTCTCTTTCCTCCTCCACCTCCCTCTCCCTCCTCTTCCCTCTGTCTCTGTTTCTATCTCCATCTCCCTCCATCCCTCTTCCTCTCTCTCCTCCTCCCTCCTTCCCTCTCCCTTTAAAAACCATCCAGTCTTTCTTATTTGCAGATGAAGAAACTGATGCCCAGAGAGTAGGCAGAAATGATTTGCCCAGAGGCTACACAGGTAGTCAGTGGTGTAAAAAAGATTCGAACTCAAATCCTCCAACCACAGACCTCGAGCTCTCCCTGTCCCCTTGCCAGGCTTCTTTTCATTCCTTCACTCAACAAACATATTAAGCAAAGGAAGGAGCTAGAGCTGGAGACAGATACAAGTTTATGCCAGACCTGGGCCTGCCCTCCAGCAGTTTGCAATCTGGTCTGTCTGGCCTTAACCTTTTTTTGAGTCATGGATCCTTTCTCAGACTTAAATGCATAAAATAAACCCGTGGAATTACAAAGGAAACCAATTATACTGGAGTACACTTGTCAAAATATGAAAAAAAAACTCAGGTTCATGGAACCCAGGGTAAGGACTCTTGATCTTGGCTAAGAGGGAGATGACACCAGATAACCATCATATACGATATGGCTTGATTGATACCTATAACGTACAATATTATACCCACTGGAAAAGTGTAATGGGGAGGCTTCCATGGGGTGGGGTGGAAAGGAGGATTCAGATGGTGATGTTTCAGGGAAGGCCATGGTGAGGTGTTGTAGGGGAACAATGGAGCCCATGGCTTTGACTCAAGGGTTCAAGGCTACTCAAGTTGGGTCCTAAAGGGAACAATGGTGAGCTTCTTCAGGGGAATGGGTATCAGGTTAGCATCCTGCCAGAGACAGAGCCTATTTCTTTTCTTCCAACCTGTGTTTGTCTCTTACTGCCCAAGGACAGTCTCATGCCTGCTCACCTGCTCTACTCACCAGTCAGAAGACTTGGAGGGACACCCAGAGGGAGGAGGTCAATGGTCAGAGTGTGAGGGAACCCTCAGTGTCCTGGGGCTAAGGAATCTACATCCAGCTATCTGAGATAACTCCCTGATTGCCCAGGTCAGGGACAAGGCCAGAAAGAGGCTGGCAGCCGTTTGGGGCATGTAAAGGCAAAGTGCTGTCCAGGCCCCAGCTGCTTCTCCATTCAAACTGCTTTGTCATGGACTGTGGTCATCAGGCCCTCCCACCCCTATCTCCTCAGTGGGCAGGATTTGGGTTGAGAATGACTCATTACTGCACACCTCAGAAAGAAAGGGTGGAAGGAAGGAAGGGAAGAAGGAAGGAAGAAAGAAAGAAAGAAAGAAAGAAAGAAAGAAA
This sequence comes from Pseudochirops corinnae, assembly GCA_028646515.1. Lineage (NCBI taxonomy): Eukaryota > Metazoa > Chordata > Mammalia > Diprotodontia > Pseudocheiridae > Pseudochirops > Pseudochirops corinnae. The sequence continues at coordinate 49,955,724 of CM053588.1, forward strand.
GAAAGAAAGAAAGGAAGGAAGGAAGGAAGGAAGGAAGGAAGGAAGGAAGGAAGGAAGGAAGGAAGAGAGAAAGAAAGAGAAAGGAAGGAAGAAAGGAAGAAAGAAAGAAAGAGAGATAAAGCTCAACTTTGGACTTGAGGGAAATCAGACCTCAGGCTGGCTAACGTCCTGAATTAGGAAATGAGGCTCGAGGAGGACAGACAGCCACAGATCTAAGTTCAGATAAACTCCCCTTTCCCCTCTATGCACTCAATAACTAGGAAAATGTCCCAGTTTCTGGTGTCCAGTGGAGGGGAGGGTGGAACAGGAGGGGTGATGAGCCTGAGAGAGCAGACTTAGGACAGCTGAGCTTTTCGTGGTCTCAGTTTTCCTGACTTCTGGCTCTCTGGTTGGCAAAGAGGGGAGGCAAATATCCCACAGCAGGCTGGATGGCTTCCTGCTGAAAATATTTGCACAGTTTGAAAAAATACCAGAGTCCAAATCCAGCTCCCTTCCTCCTCAGCCAGGCTCCTCTTTTCCATAACCCTGATCCCTTCTCCTCCCTAGACCGGCTCCCTTTTCTCCTTTGCCCTGATCCCCTCTTCTCCCTACCTCCAATCCCCTCTCCTCCTCAGCTCTGATCCCCCCCCCCTCCCTCTAGCCCAGATCCCTCTCTCCTTCCCACCTCTGATCCCCTCTCTTCCTCTGCCCTGACCCCCTCTCTTCCCCAGCTCTGATCCCCTCTCTTCCCTCTAGCCCAGATCCCTCTCTCCTCCCCACCTCCAATCCCCTCCCTTCCTCTGTCCTGATCCATGCCCTCCACAGAAAAGTAGGGGGTATCAAGGACAAAGAGTCCCCAACTCCCTGGCCCCAAAGACCTGAGGATTGGCCTGCCTGTTGACCTGCAGTGGGGAAAGAAAGAATCTGGAGAGATTTCCACTGAAGATGTGCTGCTAAATATTGAGGGAGGGAAGGTAAAGAGGACATGTGTTCACCTAACCAGAATGCACAGATCTGGCCCCTTGTTACTCTCCTGCTCCCTTCCTCACTACTCAGCAGCGCCCCCTTAGGTGAGAATGGGGATGAGGGACTGAAGGGGCTGGGCAGAGGGGAAGCTCCAAGCCTTAGGACAGTGGGTGCCATTGCTCTCCAGGACCTTGAGACCAGGAAGCTCCTTCCTTATCCCCCCAACACTGCTCCCAAAGGACTGAGATCTCACAGTCCCTTGAGCCCTTCCTCAGTGTCCAGTGTGGGACAAGCCAGTCAGTGAACTGATGCCTGCCCTCTACCTTTTCCAGCCAGACCTCCTACTACTGCCCTGCACATCTCTGTTGTTTTTGCCCAGTCATTTCAGTCATGTCTGACTCTTCATGATGCCACATTTAGGGCTTTCTTGGCAAAGATACTGCCGCCATTTGCTATTTCTTTCTAGATGAGAAAACTGAGGCAAACAGGGTGAGGTGACTTGCCCAGGGCCACACAGCTAGTAAGTGTCTGAGGCCAGGTTTGAACTCGGGAAGATGAGTCTTCCTGACTCCAGGCCTGGCTCTGTCCACTGCACCGCCCAACTGCCCTCCACATCTCACGCAGCTACAGTCTCACTAACCTGGACAACTTCTCTGTTGTCTGGAGACCTCATCTTCCTAATGTGCGTTGTCATTCAGTTGGGCCCGACTTTTCGTGACCTCATGTCCCAATTAGCATGCAATTACTATTGGGCATTAATACAAGAGGCATCTGCCTATGGATGGCCGTCCTTGGAGACCGGAAGAGCTGGGTTAAACCTGCTCTGACATATACCAGCTGTGTGACCCTGGGAGGGTCACCTCCACTGTTCAGGGTCCCAGACAGCTCTCTCAAACTAGAAGCTGCAGATTGCTCTGCTGTCAATATTCATCTTTGGAGGGAATTTCCATACTGGGAGCTGACCAGCTATGCAATCACCTACGATGTCCAGCCAGCGCCTGCCCCTCTTCCCTCCAAACTGTGCACTAGAGCTCTCTGTGTGGTATCTTATACCCCTAGTAGACTGTGAGCCCCATGAGAGCAGGGGCTGGCTGTCTTATTGAAAGGAAAGAAGCAAACAAGCATTTATTAAGCCCCCACTGCATACCAGGCACTATGCTAAGCATTTAACAATTATTATTTCATTTGATCCTGACAACAACCCTGAGAGTTAGGGGCCATTATTATCCCCTTCTTACAAATGAGATGGAGGTTAAGTGACTTGCCCAGGGTCATGCAACTAATTAAGCGTCTGAGCCCAGATTCGAACTCAGGTCTTCCTGACTCCAAGTCTGTTGCTCTATCTTTGGACATTGTGAATGTAAGAATTTCTTTTGCTTACGTTATCTGCTTGTTACAAGGTGGGGGAAAGTCTGTATATTCCATAGCACTGAACACAAGGCTCTGTACACAGTAAGTGCTTGATGAATGAATGAATGAATGAATGAATGAATGAATGAATGAACAAGACACTGGGGTATAGTGACAGGAACTCTGCATTTGGAAGCAGCTGGCCCAGGTTCCAAAGCTGACTCTGCTTTCTGCCTTTGTGAGTTTAGACAAATTACTTTCTCTCTCTGGGCCTTTGTTTCCCCTTCTGTAAAATGATGCACTAAATGATTCCATGGTGCTTTTCAGTTCTAACATCTTATGGTCCTAGAAATGAATGAATTAAAAGGAGGCTTCAAGGCCCCCCAAGGGAAGGTCTGGCCTTGAACGGCCTACAAGGGAGGGATTCTCAGTCCTTCCCAGGAGGGTCAGTGACAGTCCCTCACCCACTTGAGTAGGAGAGTGAGGCTTTAGCAGCCCTGGGCCAGGCTGGAGAGCAAAACTAGGGCACAGCTGCACCTGGCCTTGCACCCTGGTTTTTCCAGTTTGTCAGATGCCCGCCCCCAAGGTGGCACCTCTGGGTGACTCAGGGGCAGACACCCTCTGGACTGATGCAAGGCTCAGGGACCCCTCCCATCCTGAGGCCACCTCCCAGCCCCCTGGGGAGGTTGTTGAGGTCACAGGGTCAAAGGTTAGAGTAGCAGTTCACCTCCCAATGCCCTCCTCTGAGAGGCACCAGACAGTCAGATGGGCCTGTCCTCACTGTGCCAGGCCTGGCTCCTAGCCAAGGAAGAGGGACGCCAGGTACCAGACTTTGTCCTGTCCACAGATGGGCAACAGGCTAGTGACCTTAGAGCCACTGACCTGACAAATAAGAGACAGGCTGATAAGTGGAGCCACGCGTGCTGCAGACTTCCCCCTGCCCCCTATTTTTCCCTGCTCTAGGCTGGGCCTATGAAGCCTCTTACTCCACTGGGATTTTGGGGGGGAGGGGTATCCTCTGGTAGGAGTTCCTACCATAGACCTGCAGTTTAAACTAGTGGCCCCCAGGCAGGAAGGCATGAGAAGAGCCTTTTACACACACCCCAGGCATCCTCCCTCTCCTGTGCATTCCTTGACCAACTAAGGGGAGATAAGGAGGCCACCTTTGGCCTCCGCCCCCATTTTGCTTTCCCTGGCCAGTTTTATCTCCTGTTTGCTTTCTCTCCTCTCCTTCCTTCCGCTGGGCTCTGAGGACTCACTTATCTCTGGGTCATGAAGGGAGGGGTGGGACAAGCACAGAAGCCCAGACTTGGCCATCAATGGCCCTGTTTGCCAATAGCACGAGCTCTTCTGCTGGCCTTACAGGCTGGCCAAAGGCCACAGTCACCCCCAAGGTGAAGCCTCAAGTCAGCACCCAGGAGGGCTGGGGACCAGCCCTGAAACTACTCTTCAGCCAGGCCTTTATTAAGCTATATGAAAGGCCCTGGGAGACATGATGGGGGGGGGGGGGGAGAACAAATACTACCCAAAGTTACCTCAAAGAACTTAAATGTCACAAAATAAGATTGCATATTTAGAGCTGCCAAGGACCAGAGCTGGGGGCTTGGGAGTTTCCTGCGACCTCGAGAAGGTCTGGTTATGTCTAGTGAAAAACTGACACCTCTCTCAGCCTTGGGAACCTCGGGAAAACAACCACGGAGTCTGCCAAGTCAAGACAGATCCCATCCAGGGCTACACAGCTAGTAAGAGTCTGAGGCTGGATTTGAACGCAGGTCCTGCTTACTCCAGGGCCAGTGCTCTATCCACTGAGCCACCTAGCTGCCCCCAGCCAAGAACACTAGCTTGCTTAAAATCAAGAGCTCAAAAGAACCTATACAGAGATTAGAACCCAAGTGCCCTGATTCCAGAGGATAGAAGATCTGGATCTATCTTGACAAAAGGTAAAAACAGTGACTTTTTGAGATGACTGCAGCAGCACTTCCTTCAATTTCCATGGTGCTAGGTGATCTAGGCCAAATTCCTTTACGTAACTGGGACTCTGGCCCCTCAGTTGTGAAAAATGTTCTAAGAGGGCTCTGACATTCTCTATTCTAAGGGCCCTCTCAGCTCTGACAGCCTATGACTCTATAAAAACAAAAATGTCTATTTCTGTACCAAGGCTGTTAAGGACAGTTCTGGTTTAACTGAGATGTTCACTTGAGTATCTTTCTAACTCAGATATAAGGAGGGGCTCTAATGTCCCCCAAGGGGAGATGCTGAGGTGGCCCTGCAACTCTGGGACCCTTGAGGAGCTTTTGCGAGCATCCCAGGACCAGCCCTGGCCCCCTCTCCCATCAGGCCTGAGTCTGGTCCAACAGCTGCCGGGTTCTGCCCTCTGAGGACAGTGCCGCTTGCCACCTGTTCACCTGGCCCAGCCTGCTCCCACCCCCCAGAATGGCGCCATGATGGCCCCCAGCCGGCCAGGCCTTGCTGATGCCAGCACAGGAAGCAGAGACAGACAGAGCAGCCCCCAAGGGAGAAATAAAGAAGCCAGGTAGAGTTTCTCCAGTATCTCCCTTCTTTCCAGCTCCCCTATCCATCAAACAAAGCCATAGGATAGAAGACAGGGAGTAGGAGTGGGGGGGGGGGGGGAGGCTGTCATTCCTAACATAGCTGGGAGTTCTCCAGGGAAGCCTGCCCGCCCACTGCCCCTCAGAGCACCTGGGGAAGGGCACAGCAAGCACTGAGCTCCCTGGCCACCCCTCCCCATTAACCCTTTCTTGACAGCTCAGGCTTCTAAGAAATCCTAGGCAATCTAATTTTCAAAGTATTCATCCCTAAGTAGGAGCAGCTTCTGGATGGAGTGAATGAATCAGACACCAGCTTTGCCAATGAAATGCCTAAGTGAGGTCAGGTTCCCCCTTCTCTTCCACTGAGCCTAGGATTAGAAGTGAAAAGGGCATTAGAGACCATCCAGTCAACCAAGTCACTTTATAAATAAGGAAACTCAGGCACAAAGGAGGGGGCAGAGTTCTCTCCACTATACCACGCTGAGCTCTTTGGCCCCAATCAATCCTGGGATCGAAGGTTCAGATAAGGAAGGCTTAGAGACCACTTAGTCTTACCTCCCCCATTCCACAGAGGAGGAAACTGAGACCCATTAGCCTGAGTCTTGGGAGCAAAGTGCCCTTCTCACCCAAGGGAGGTCCCATGGTAGGGACAGGGATCAGGATGGGGAGGGGGAGGCGAAGAGGGGAGATTTGGCCCAAAGTAGAACTATAGCCGGACAGGAAAGGAGAGAGGGCTGGATACCATTCACAGTTTCCTCTGCTACTTCCTCAAGGAGGGAGGGAGTTTTCCCCAGCCAAAGCCAGCCGGCCATCGGCCCATCAGCTCAGCGCTCCCAGCCCCCTTCCCTCCGCCAGCCTTTTGCCCCTCCCCCACTGGTCTCCCCCTTTTTCACCCATTCCTGGCTTTCCTGGATCTGTCTTCCATGGGCCTGGCCACGGGAACCAGGACCGTTCTGGAAGGGAGGAAGTTTCTTGGGGGAGACTCAGGGCAGTGGAAAGAACAGTGGAGAGGGAGAGAGGAAACAGCTGTGGCCCAATCTTGGCTGTGCCCCCTTATTACCTGTATGGCCTTGTGCAAAACACTTCCCCTGCGGCCCTTAGTGGGTTAGAATAGATGATCTCCAAGGCCACTTAGGGCAGAGGACAGAAGAGGCCCAGAGGGGACAGGAGGCAGGACCCCTGGCCGGAGGGCCCTACAGGGGAATTGTTGGGGTGGAAGAGGCTTATGGGAAAGCAGCCACCAGCCTCTGCCAAGTGGGCCCAAGGTTCTGAAATCAAAGCCCTTTCCAATTCCCTCCAGTGGCACACACACACACACACACACACACACACACACACACGCATACACACACACACACAGAAAGCACAATCTCCACTTGGAAAGCCTGCCAGTATCCTTGACCTTCCAGGTCCCTTTCTCCAGAGGACAGGGGGAGGGAGGGAAAGAGTGAGAAAGAAGAGGGGAGCCTTCCGGATTTGAGCCCTGTGACCCCCTACTAGCCCTTCTGAGGACCCCAGAGCTAATCTCAATGCCTGAATCACCAGCCTGTGGAAAGTTTTCACCCCCACCCCCAGCCCTCACATTCCTCTCTGAGGATGTCATGTGGGGAGCGGCCAGCTTGCCTGGCCCCACTCCCCACCACCCCCTTCCCTCCCTCCCATCGTAGGCAGCCATTGTCTCTGACCAGAGGGTGTCGGTGGGCTGGCCTCTTGGGTAGGGGATTGTATGTGTGTGTGTGTATGTGTGTGTATGTGTGTGTGTGTGTGTGTGTGAATTAGTGAGAGGAAGAGACTCTGCTCACACTGGACAGACCAACTCCTAAAGAGGTGACAGCCAGCTAAGAGAAACAGGGAGGGGTATCAAGAGGCAAGGCTAAAGCAATGAATAGGGCTCAAGAATAGGGCTGGGGTCAGAGACCACAAAGTGTCAGAGTTGGGAGGGCCCTGATGGCACAGAACTTCAGAGCCCTTAGAACACAGAATGTCAGAATTGGTGAAAGACCCTAAATCGCAGAACATCAGAACTTGGAATACTAAACTAGGGAGAGACCTCTAGAGATCACAGGATCAGAGACTTCAGAAATGGTAGGGCCTTGAGGCAGTTAGGTGGTTCAATGGATAGAATACTGGGCCTAGATTCAGGATAGATGTGAGTTCAAATCCAGCTTCAGATACTTACTAGCTGTGTGACCCTGGACAAGTCATTTAACCTCTGTTTACCTTAAATCCCCTGGAGAAGGAAAGAGCAAACCATTCCAGTATTTTTGCCAAGAAAACCCCAAGGACAGTATTGGCATGCTATGGATCATAAAGACTCAGACACAACTGAACGAACAACAGCAGGGGCCTTGGGGAACAACTATTTTACCAGTGAGGAAAGAGACCCTTGGACATGCCTGCGGTCACATAACTAGCAGTTATTAAGTGCCCACTATTTGCCAAGTAAGGAGAATGTGGGGAGTGCTAAGGACTCTGCCAGCCTGGCCCTGGTCACTCCCATTCACTTCTCTGCTGTTTGGCCTGGAGAGGCCCAGGGCAGGGATGGCAAACATCCTGAGTTAGAGGGTCAAGAGGACCTTTGGTCTTGGCTCCTTTACTTAGGCCCGCTCATTGGGCCTCAGTTTTCTTATCTGCACAATGGGAATCTCTGTTCCGCTTTCATGATAGGTGCAGATCCCCAATGACATAAGGCATTTTTAAATAGTAAAGGATTGCCAATGCTCAGAGCAAGGGCTCTGAGAATCTGGGAAGGGGGAGAGAGGCAGGAATAGGGGCTGGCACTCACCCTGGCAGGACTCTTCCACCTTCTCATAGCCTGCCTCGCACATGCACTGCCCAATGGGCACCAGCCACTCCCCGTCGATGTTGCAGTGCATCGTGGGCTCCTCGCCACCCGGTGCCACAGAAGCATGCTCCACACAGGTACCAGCAACCTTGGCAAGGTTGGCCGAATCAGAGCCAGCGATGGTCTCTGGGAATTGGGCCAGGCTCTGCAGCATATCGGGGCATTTCTTATAGTAGATGCGCACAGAAAGGAGGGCCACGCAGGCCCCGATGTCCTGGAAGGCCAGGTAGAAGCCCTTCTGTGTCAGCGGCCCCACAGACCGCTCCTCCACATTGAGCTTCACGTTACGGGTCTCGAAGTCGCTGCTGACTGTGATCTCGTCGGGGGCAATGGTGTCAATCTTCTTGAACTGGCGCTTCTGGAAGTTGGTGCCGTAATCCACATCAGACTCAGCATAGTACAGGTTGAAGGTTTCCTTGCAGGAGCTGGCCCCCCCAGGGAAGCTGTTACAATCACGCACAGTGAACTTGAGTTCAATGAAGACCTTTTCTGCTTCACTGCGGTATATCCAGTTGGTGCGAAGCCAGTTGTCCTGGTCACCCGACACCACATTGCACACGGAATACATGTAGATGGGCTGGTCATCCATGATATTCTGCATCAGGTCCCACTGTAAGGCAGTCCAAAAAGAGAGGATGTCAGAGCTGGGAAGGCCTTAGACCATGGGATATCAGAGCTGGGAGGGCCCTCAAAACATAGAATGTCAGAGCTGGAAGGGCTCTTAGAACACAGGATGGCAGAGCTGGGAGAGCCCTTAGAGCACAGGATGTCAGAGCTGGAAAGGACCTTAGAACACAGGATGTCAGAGCTGGGAGGGCCCTTAGAACACAGGATGTCAGAGTTGGGAGGGCCCTTAGGACACAGGATGTCAGGGCTGGGAGGGGCCTTAGAACACTTGATGTCAGATCTGGGAGGGCCTTAGAACACAGGATGTCAGAGCTGGAAAGGACCTTAGAACACAGGATGTCAGAGCTGGGAGGGCCCTTAGAACATAGGATGTCAGAGTTGGGAGGGCCCTTAGGACACAGGATGTCAGAGTTGGGAGGGCCCTTAGGACACAGGATGTCAGGGCTGGGAGGGGCCTTAGAACACTTGATGTCAGACCTGGGAGGGCCCTTAGAACACAGGATGTCAGAGCTGGGAGGATTCTTAGAACACAGGATGTCAGGGCTGGAAAGGATCTTAGAACACAGGATGTCAGAGCTAGGAGGGCCCTTAGAACCCAGGATGTCAGAGCTGCCATTGTTGCCCTCATTTTACAGGTAAGGAAACTGAAGGTAAGCAATTTGTCTGTGGCCACGTAGCTAATAAGAAGCAGATGCTGGACCTTAAGCTAGGACTTCCAGACTCCAGGACCAGCACTCTAACCATTAGACCACACTGTCTCTTGAAGCAAAAAAGCCACATGAACAGTGGAAAGAGACCCAGACTGGGACTGTCCACCTGGCTCTGCTCCTAACTGGTTGTGTGACCCTGGGGCTCATGACCATTGTCTCTGTTCCTCAGTTGCCTCCTCTGTACTGTGAGGGGTTAGATGGGATGGCTTCTGTGGTGACCAGCTCTGATCCTGTGACCTTCCAATCCCAGAGGTCCGTGTGCCCATGATGGACCAGTGTCTGGGGGAGAAGGTGGTAGAGTCGAGGGGGAAGAGGGACACATGTGGACACAGAATGAATAATATGCAAATGAAGAGCAGAGTACCAGGAAAAGAAGTGACTGTCATGCTGGGGACCCAGGCAGCCCCACCCTTTTACTCCTAAAACTGCTCCAGCCCCACCCTCCCCTAGGCTGGGAAACCTGCTTGTTTTACAGAGAGTCCCACAAGAAATTTTCACTCTAATACCAGTTCTGACAACAACCTCAGTGGCTTGCAGGGGGTCCCATAGTCCCTCTGGGACTCAGTTTCCCCATCTGTAAAAGGACAGAGTTGAATTAGATAAGCTCAGAGACACTTTCTAGCTCAATCACTAATATCATAACTGAGAGAGATCGAAAGCTTCCGAACTTAGAATTCCTCTGGGAGATGCTTTGGCCCAACCTCAGTGTTTTACAAGTGAAGAAAGTACAGACCAAAAAGAACAAGGAACTTGGCTCCTCTAACTCACTCACACGGTAAATTAATGATCGACATGAGACTAGAACCCAGGTATCCTAACTCCCAAGCTAGGGCTGAATGAACAGATTTAAGGGGTAAAGGGAAAAAATGGATGGGGATAAGCATAACTCATGGATAGAGTTAATCTTTACAACAACCTTGGGAGGGAGATAGTGCTATTATCCCCATTTAACAACTGAGGAAACTGAGGCAGAAAGAGGTTAAAGTGACTTGCCCAGGATCACATAGTTATTAAGCGGCTGAGGCCAGATTTGAACTAAGGCCTTTCCAGCTCCAGATCTGGAGCTCTATTCACTTCACCACCTTGCTGCCTCCTTTAGAGTTCAGCCTGGAGGAGGAGGGTATGAGCGTCAGGGCCAGGTCAAGGAATCAGCCACAATCTGGAGGGATGGACCACCCACCCAAGCCTTCTGGTGCCTGAAGGTACAGGAAAAGCAGCATGGAATGAGGGACAAAGGTAGAGAAGGGGCACTAAGTAGGAAGGAGCTAGGCTTCCCCCTGGACAGCACACATATCTGCCCTGAGGAGGGATTGAGAAGATTAGGGGTGCAGTGGTATGTCTGCCTCACTCTCTGGGAGCCCTTTGGCTGGAGAACTCTTTAACTTTTCCCTTCCCTGGGAAAGTCTTCCAAAAGGCTGGTGGGAGGAGGATCAGAGATCTCAAAATCAAGCACCAGGCTTCAGTATATAATGAGGGTATACAAAGGCAGCCCCAGAGGAAATCACAGATTTAGAACTAGGAGAGGCTTGAGAGGCCATCTAATCCAACAGTCCTCATCTTACATATGAGGAAGCTGAAGCCCAGAGATGGGAGATGACTAGTTCAAGGTCACACAGGTTAGAAGTGGCAGAGTTAAGATTTGAAACCAGGTCCTCTCACTCCAAATCCAGAGCTCTTCCCACTACATCCAGCTCTGAGATGTCTTCTCCCTTCAGGGCATAACCCAATTGTCACCCCTTGACCTCCACCCTTCCTTCCAGGCCAGGAAACTTACACCTTTGTTGTAGGGGTGTGTCAGCCAACCTAATTCTCCTTTAGCAGCAGCAAAATCCAACAGTACCACTGAAAGAGAGGGCAGAGAAGAAGCAGAGTGAGCTCTGAGGACCCCTACTGAGCCCAGCCCCTCACCACCTGCCCCTACCCCGAATCCTGTTGTGTCTATGGGCTTCCCAACATCTCCCTACAGATTCAGCAATTTCATCACCATCCCTGGAAGGGTCTCCCATTACGCATCAGTCATAATACCATCAGGCTAGAGCTCAGAGGGGCATAGGAGCTCATCCATAGACCTCTTATTGTATCATGGATCTCTTTGGCAGTGTGGGGAAGCCCCTGTGGACCACTTTCAAGTTCACAAACTAAAATACCCAAGATTACAGACGAAATAGGTAAAACTGAAAAAAAAAAAAAAAGATGCCATCTTTTTGTCCCCATCCAAGCTCACAAAACCCCTGTAATCTCTCCACAGACCCCAGGTGAAGAGCTTCTGATCTTGAGAAATCAAGGGAGCTTGGATTGTGGACTCAGGTCCCCCGAAGGGCCCTGAGAGGTTGTCTAGAACAACCCTCTCTTTTTACAGATGAGGAAACTGAGGTCAAGAAAGCTCAAATGCCCAGCCCAAGGTCACACACTCAATAAGCTTCAGAGTCAAGTTTCCAACCCAGTTTCTTTGATCTGCAGTTTAGTGCTCTTTCCCCTTCCCCACAGGGCTGGGATGTGGGTGGGGAAGAAGGGGTAGGGTAGGAGTAGAGCTTCCTTGAAAAGGAAAGACATGGGTCTTTGGGACCACAAAGCCCTCCCTTCCCCCAGCAGCCCTGGGTTTCTAAGCCAACCTGAAGTCAAATCCAGGCCCAGCAAGAGTAGGGAGAACGGCCCAGCAGGAGAGCAGCAGCTGGATGGAGTGGGGGGATGGGGGGATGGGGCATGTTAAGTGATACCACAGACCTCCCCAGCAGGAGGCCCCAAACTGGGCCCCTCAACCTAGTCACAAGCACACATGGACAGAAGTACTAGAGGAATGTCTGGGGTTTGGACCCAGTTATCCAAGGAACCCACCTGAAGCATCAAACACCCCAGCCCTCAACACCCACACACACCCAGGGCTAGGGATGTCTTCTCCCAGTTCTGAATACATTTGAGTGCTGTCAAAGCCATGAGCACACGAACCCTAGGGGTGGGGGCAGACAGCCTGGGACAACCAGGAGGAGAAAGCTCTTAACAGGTGGGAATAATTCCAAGGCTAGGAGGGCTGTGGCTGGGGGTGGGGTGCAAGGAGAGAGTCTTGGAAACTGATCCTCTCACCGAAGAGAAACCACAAAGCCCACAGAGCGGGAGAGATCAAGCCAAAAGCACGGATGCCCCCCCAGTTACAATCCCCATCCCCCAAACAGACACAGCTGGCTGGGGCCCCTTCACCGATGCTGGACAGGCAGAGCAGCCCCTGCCACGTCAGGGTGAAGG
>CM053588.1:49968489-50016181 GCA_028646515.1 Pseudochirops corinnae
GAGTAAGGACTCTTACTATGTGCAAGTCAGCAGCAAAGGAAATTCTTCCACTGGGAGTCCCTAATACTAATAAAATAACAAGACCATCTTTAAAAAAAAATATTCTCCCAGAGCTGAGTCCAGCACTAGGTAAGTACACTGTGTACATAGTAGGTGTCTAACGCATTCTTATTGAATAGAATTAGTTTGAATTATCTTTGGGTGACCCAGGCTGCCCTGGGAAGTGACTAAGCCCCGGGGCTATGATGATACAAAGATGGGGGGGGGGAGAGGACTAGAGGAAGGGAGAGTCTAAAGGCTATGACTGGGGGGTTGGGGAGAAAGAGAGGTTAGGCTTCGCTCCGGAAGGAAGCTACTGCTAACAGGGGCAGTGGCCTCAAGGATCATCTTGGAGGCCTAGGACTAGCCAAGCCCGACCGTCTCTCCCCATCCTGCCCCAGAGCTCTCCTGGCTCTCTGCCCAACCAAGATGCCACACCCACACTCCCAGCACCCAGTTCACCCCCCCACACACACACATACCTATTACCCAGCAAAGCCCCAAGAAATTACAGCCCCAGGGGCCCCATCAGATGACAAGGAGTTTGGGTGGGAGGGAAGGGGGAGCAGAGAAGGGGAGGAGGTGATTACCATCCCCAAAGGAACCAAAGCTTTGGGATTAAATGGGGAGGTTTCAGGGGAGGCCCTAAAAACGTCCAAGTTGGCCCCATACAGTTAAGCCGGGGAGGGCCAAGATCAAGGGTTTCCCTCAGGGCTTAGGGAGCAGTGAAGGCCCAGGTGCAGAGGGGGTAGGACCCTCCCAACCCTTAGGCCCTAGGGGCCCAGGACGGGAAATGAAAATCATGATAACAGACACTTCAGAGCAGTTCTTTATTGTTTACAAAGTGTTCTCCAGACCTTATCTCATGTAATCCTCAACATCCCAGAGAGATTCAGGTGGAATTAATCCCCGTTTTACAGAAGAAGAAACAAAGGCAGAGAAAGATAGGGTCTAGAATTGGGAAGGACCTCAGAAAGCATATACGACAACTCCTTCATTTTAAAGGCGAGGGAAATGAGGCCCAGACTGGTCAGATAACTGACCAAGGTCATCCTGCTACTTAAGTAGGAGACAGAATATTTGGAGCTGAAAGGTGTGATACCAAAAATGGCCCTCGCCATCACCACCCAACTCACTTAGCAATGGAGAGCCCTCGAAGCCCTGCGAGGGGGAGAGGGAAGTGAGAGCCATCCAATCAACAAGCATTTAACAATCATTAGCATTTGCGTCTCACTGTAAACTTGGAAAAGCATTTCACCCAGTTATCTCATTGGAGCCTCACAAACAATCCCGAGAAGTGGGTGCCATTTTTACAGGTGAGGAAACTGAGGCTGGGAGAGATTGAGGGATTTGCCAGTGGTCACAGAGCTAGAAATTGTCTGGTGGAGGATTAGAACTCAGGCCTTCCTGCCTTGGGGGCCAGGGCTCTATCTACTGAGCCACCTAGCTCCTCCCGTAGCACACTGCTAATTTCCCGTAGCACACTGCTAATTGATAGAGGTCTAAAAAAGGTTAAAAGGGTCTCAGGGATCAATGCCATTGTTAGTAAATAGCCACTATCACTCTCCATGTCCCTCAGGTTCCTTTTTTGCAAACTGATGGGTATCTAAGGGTTTCTTGCAGCTCTGAACTCTATGATTCTATCAGCTCAGCTGGGGTAGGGATGAAACCCTCTGCTGCCCTGGTTATCAGATGGCATCCCCCAGATGCCTGATGAGGGGAAGGAGCAGGGGGAGGGTATCCTGACTCCTCTTGGCACATTGGCCAGCCAGAGGAAGGATACGGGCTGCTTAGATCTGAAAGAGGAAATCCGACGTGGCTCAGGCCCCAGGTCAGAGGCTGCAATGTCCGGCCTGCCAGCAGAGGGAGAGAGATAGGGGAGTTGGGGAAGTGTATGGGGGGAGGGAAGGCCCAACCCGGAGGATGGTGAGCGGATTTGTTCGGACATGCTCAGGTCTGGAAAATCACAGACCACCGCCGCCACCCCTCCCTCGGAAAAAGAATGTTCAGGCCCAAGAGGAAGGAATTCAGCATTTCTAACCCCCTCCCCCAGAGAGATGAGATTGGAAAAAAAGGGATCTCCCCCTGCAAACCTCCGCCCACCCCCATTTTCTGGCTGGAAGTTAGGGTCGGAATGGTGTTTCCGATCCCTCCTCATCCCATGGAGTGGGCAGGGGAGGAGAGTTTCAAAGGCTGCTAAGTGTTGCCAGGGACCCAGGGGACAAAGTTAATGAGTTGGTGTAGGGTAAAGAACACTGGCTTTAGAAGTCACATTGAGATTTCTCATCCTACTGTCTGCTACATGTGTGACCCTGGGCAAGTCATTTCTCTGGAACTCAGTTTTCTCCATTGTAAAACAGAGGGGGAAAACTCAGTCCTTTCCAATGCTAGATTTTCTAAGTTTGAGGAAGGTGGAGCAAAGTTCTGGGATTAAGTGACTTCCCTCAAAGTGAACCCTCCAGTGGTCCGGCCTCTAGAACCAACTGCTCTCCTGAGTACCCCCTCCCCATCCCATGCTAGATGCCAGAGCTCTCAGGATCCCAATTTAAATGGTATCTCCTCAAACAACCGGGGGAGGGGGGGTGCTTCCGTTTGCTGGAATTCCCTGGAACTTGGAAAAACTTAGCTTAGAGGCAGGCTTGGTGACCTGTTATTCACAGGCTCATCCCTAGATTCCTGTTCCAAGGAAAGGGGTTCCTTTGAGTGAGGGCTCCCGGGAACTGGTCTCGCAAATAGGAGGATCTTTAAAATACTGCTTTATTGATGACTTTTCTTTTTATCCCATGCTTTTGGAATGTTAATAAAATGAAGATCATGGATTCTAGTCTATTCTAGCTCTGCCATGTGCTTTCTCTGTGACCTTCCTCTCTCTTGATCTCAGTTTCCCCATCTGTAAAAATGAGTCATCTCCCTCTGAGATCCCCTTCTAGTTGTCACATTCTACTGTAAGTGGACTTGAATACCAGAGAGAAGATGGGCAAGAGATAACCTATCAATCACCAAGCAGTCATTAATTGATTATTATGTACCAAGCAGTTTGATAACATAAATCAAAGAAAGGGGAATCAGGATACCAGATTGTGGTTTTAGCGGCATCTGCCTCAGGGGAAGGGGAACCAAGGGCCTGAGCCCATAGAGGAAGAGACGGGGTGCTGGAATTTGGAAACCTACATATGCAGGTGGTCAGAAGGTGCAGGAGACTGTAACCCACAGGACTCTCCAGGCAGAAACTAACCAATAACTCAGAACCCCTTCCTGTCCCCAGCCCAGCCTTGTGTGAACACTAACCAGCCTTGGGATACTGAAGGCTTAAATGAGAAGAAAACCCATCCCCACCCCTGCCCACCCGGAAGCCTACCCCTGGAAAGGCTGAAATCTGGAGAGTGGTTGAGGAAAGCTCCCGCTGAATCATCAGTGCATCCTGAAATACCTTTCTCTCCCAGCCCCCCACCAAGTTGGGTCAGCAGGAAAGGGGGGGGGGAGGCCAGGGAGATTTTCCAGCTGTCTTTCCTCTCCAACCACAGACTATGGGGAAGGGCATATTTGAACCAACTTAGTCACAGGGAGGGGAGGCATGGGGGGCAGTCTGAGTGGCTCATCCTCTGCTCAACCACTTCTGGGGAGACCCCCAATTCATTCACACATACCTTCTCCCAAAGAATTCCTTGGTCCAAGGAATTCCAGGGATAGGAGAAGGGATATCACCCCATAAGGCCAATGTTTCCTTACCACTTGTAGAAAGGTTTCCCTTCTGGGAGAGCTTTTCCTTCCAACTGGGGATTTTGAAACCTCAGTCCCACTAATAAGTGAACCACTCAACAAACATTAAACACTTGCCATATTTGAGGAACGGTGCTAACCTGGATGGAAATGAAAGCAGAAGGGAGATGGGGCTCTCCTCTGTCACCTTCACTGGAGCTGTGAGCCCCCCTTTCTCTCAGCCCTAAGACAAGCTACTCTGCTCATGTATTTTTTGCATTTTATCTGTATGCTGATCACTTAGCACACATAGCAAACCCTTAATAAATTCTTATTGCCTGATTCTCTGGAACCTGTACCTTTCTTTTCCCTTCTTCATTCAGTAACCAGAAAAAAATATCCTCTTTCAACCAACCTCTCAATCATTCGCCGGTGGAAACGGAGCCAGAGTGGGAAGAGGTGTAGCCCCCAGTTTGGGAGGGAGGAGAAAGGGGGGGAGAGCCATACTGAGTGACCTGGAGGGACAGGCCCCTATCTTAATAGGGGGGTAATCCTGTGGGACTGCCCCTCCTGGGAGCAAACCATTCGTCTCCCAGCTCAAGCAACCTCAGTATGGAGATATTTTGACCCTCATTAAAAGCCGTGTTTAAATATAGTTTTGAGGTGCTTTCTTCTTCTGTGAGTTAGAGAGTCCTTGCATCTTCTCCATTTTACAGGTGAGGAAAGCGAGGCTCAGAACTTCTAGGCATATGTCCCGGGTCACATAACTAGTATGAAGGAGCAG
Source organism: Pseudochirops corinnae (assembly GCA_028646515.1). NCBI lineage: Eukaryota > Metazoa > Chordata > Mammalia > Diprotodontia > Pseudocheiridae > Pseudochirops > Pseudochirops corinnae. Next base: position 49,973,012 of record CM053588.1, read on the forward strand.
AGATGGCTCAGAAATCTAGGTGACTATAGTGGGCCCCCGGATTCCATTCCACCCTCTCCCTTCAGCCTCAGCTGCTCCAAAGTGACCAGTGGGAGAGCTGAAGGATAGCGGTAGGGCCTGACTCCTCATCCCCATGTGTCCGGGGCTCCCCTCTAAAGGCGTGATAGGCACACCACCGTGCCGGGAGACCGCACCCCCACTGACTGCATTTCAGCGCTCTGAGTCACCCCCTTTCACAGAACCTGAGGCACAGAGACTTCCTGTCCGGCCTCTCACTTCCACACCCCACCTTCAAAAGTTCCAAGGTGATGGGTTCTGCAGTTTGCTGGGGGCGGGGGAGAGGGGTGGGGAGTACGGGAGGAAGAGGGCATCTTGCAGATCTAGGAATTGGGAACAAAGTGTGAGGAGGAGGGCAGAACCCCTGGGAAATATAGCTCACCTACAGCAAGCGCTCTGCGGCTGTCAAACACCCCCTCTCCCTCACCCCCTCAAAAGGAAAGACCTTCCCCCGAAAATAATGTTACACGCCCCCTCAAATGAGAGTGGCCGGTTTTGTATACAGTGAGAATCCGACTAGACTAGCTCCTTTCCCGCACCTCCAAATGATCCCCAAAACCCGCCCGGAGGGGAAGCTACTCCCCTGCCTCAGTATTCCTGGCTCAGGCTGTGTCCCAAGGCTGCCTGGCATCACAACCTCGTGGCCTCCAGTCCGGCGGCCGCCTCGCCCTGTTCCCCTTCCCGCCGCCAGCCTCCATCTCACCGCACCTTACCCCACCCTACCCTGCCTCCGAACCAGGCGCATCTGTGCGCCCCCCCCCCCCTTCCCGGGACCAAGGCATCCGGAGGTGGGGGGGGCTTCCCCTGAGCTCGTCCCGGCTCAGCCTCCTCCCTCCTTCCGAACCCCGGGCCGGAGACCCGCCGGCGCCAGGTCAATATTCCAAGTGTTAGCGACTGGAGCAGGTCCCGGTCCCTCCCGAAGACAAGCACCCCAGGGACTGCCCTATTCTCCGGCGTCCCAAGTCCGTGTGCCCGCCTGCCCACCGCCGGCCCGCTCACCTTCTTTGCCCCGCGCCGCAGCCAGCGTGTAGCCCAGGAAGAGGGAGAGAACGACCAGGGGCGCCCGGGGTCCCCGCAGCTCCATAGCTCACCGCCTCGTCGTCCAGCAAACTGGGGCTGTCTTCAGCCTTTCCCTTCTCCTGCCCCTGCCTCGGATCGATCGCCGCCCTCCCCTGCCCAGCCCCGGCCCCGGTCCCGGCTCCCGGCTCCCGTTCGGGCTGCAGCCTCCTCCGACTACTCCCTCCTGCCCACGAGTCCTTAATGGAAGTTTGGTGAGAACTGGGCTCCTGTTCATTCATGCCTCGCTCTGATGTCACCAAAGCCACTCCCTCAGGAATGTCTTTAAAGGGGCAGGACTGAGGGGAGGGCAGGGGGAGGGAGAAACGAGGTCCGGGGGAGGGGGAAAGAACCGAAAGCCAGTCGGGGAGAAGGGGAAGCCCCGAGGGTTCCTGGATGGGAGCATCCTCAGTCGGGCGCCGGCACTGGCTCAGGCTAGCCTCTCAAGAAACTTGCCGGACCCGCCTTCCGAGGGACAGAGGATTTTAAATTGGGGCCGGGGTCTGGGACCTTTTGGTGTCGTCTCCTGAATTCAAGATTCACTTCAGAGCCCACCGTCTGCAGGACGCCTTTGCCCGTTTCCCCACCCATGCCCGGACCCTCTACTCCTTTCCTCTGAGATCACAATTCTTCCCTCGACCCTGAGTGTATCTTCCATCTACAGTGTAGATTCTACACTGTTACCTCCTCCGTTAGACTGTGAGCTCCTATTTTTGGCCTTTTTTGTGCCCCCCTCCCTTAGCACTGTGCCCAGCAAATAGTTAGCGCTTAATAAATGCTTGTTAACTTGATTTGGACTTTGGCCTTTCACAAGATAACAACTTTGCAGCCGGAAGTGACTTTAGCGATCATAGTCCACCTCCTTCATTTTACAGATGGGGAAAATGAAGCCCAGGGAGGTTAATTGATTTGTTAAAGGTCACACAGGTAACAAGGAGCGTTTGAGAGGCAGGACATCACTCCTTGGGAAGCTGGTGCTTGGGAAGTTTAGTGGAAACACTCCTGGCTTCAGGAGTGGCCCTGTCGCTAACTGGTCACCTCACTTGTCAAGTCAACATCTGTTCTCCAGACCTCAGTTTCTACTTGTGTATAGTATGTGTGCCACCCTCTCCATAAACCTTAAGGCTTCTTCATACCCTCCTCAGTTTCCTTATCTGTAAAAGGAGTTACAGTGCCTCTTCTGGTCCTCTTCCAGCTCTAAATCTTATGTTCTAATATTTGCAATTTTGAGTTCATAGAATTAAAGGCTCCCCAATTGTCTAAGTCTCTAAACCTCTAATGACTCACGATTAGATAGTCTGCTAAGATTTTCGGAGTTCTTTTCTCTCAATATCTCTGGGAGATGCAAGTATCTTTATTTTTCCCAATTTTACACTGAAGCTGGAAGCTTAAGTGCTCTGCTCACAATAACAATGCTATTAAATGTGGGGCCCTGGATTAGAAGCTAAATCTCATGACTCTAGGGGTCAGAATGGATAGAGCACTGGTCCTGGAGTCAGGAAGACCTGAGTTCAAATCTGACCTCAGACATTTACTAGCTGGGTGACCCTGAGCAAGTGATTTAACCCTGTTTGCCTCAGTTTCCTCATCTGTAAAGTAAGCTGGAGAAGGAAATGGCAAACAACTCCAGTGTCTTTGCCAAGAAAACCCCAAATGTGGTCAAGAAGAGTTAGCCACATTTGTAACATCTAAACATAAAACAAAGACTCCTGACTCTAAGCCCAGTAGTCTACCGTGCTGCCTTTAGCAGTCTGTTTTCTAAGCTCTACTCTTACATTCTATGTTCTAAGCATCCTTCCAATTCATAAAGTCATAGGCTCAGAGATCTAGACTTGGAAAAGACCTCTGAGAAAACTGAGGCCCAGAGAGATTCATTGACTTAACCAAACTCTGATCTAAGATCCTCCCAACCCCAAATCCTATGATCTATGAGTTGGTTCCATAAAAAGTAGGAGGCTTCCCCTTCCTCCTGCTCTTTCTCTCCCCCAGTTTGCCCCTCTAAGTGGCCTCTCCCCAAAGGTGTATCAGACATGATCTCATCCCCCTTCCCAAGTGAACCTGCTGGTGTTAAGGGAGAGAAACCTGGAACTGTCCTTTCACCCACTTCTCCCTTCCTCCTGGCCACCCAAGAGTCCTCTTGCCCAATTCCCATTTGGCCTCAGCCAGGAATTCTCAGCCAACAACAGCTTTCATCGACCCTCAGCCTCACAAGGCCGTTTCCTCTTCCCGGGGGCCAAAGGGTCTAAAGGCAGAGCTGGCCAGAGCTGGCCTTGACTACGTAAAAGGGAGGGTGTGTGGGGGTAGTGAGAGGGTATTGAAGGTGATAAGGCAGGTTCTGCCCTCTTGAGACTTCTTTCAGCCTCAGTTTCTCCAACTGGAAATTGGATGGAGAGGTTTCCCCTGGAGGTGGCAGGAGAGTTAATGAGCATTGTGTAGGCAGTGGGATTAAAGCTTTTGCTCAAGATAATTGGAAGGGATCCTGGGTTCCCGTGTGTAGCCTTCTGGGTGTGTGGGAGTTGGGCAGAATGGGGAGTAAGGATGGGCTTGTGGGTAGATGGGGGGGATGGGAAAGGAAGGGAGAAATGTATTAGTGGGAGTATATAGGATCACAAGATTTAAAGCTATAGAGGACTAAAAATATCACCCAGTCCAGCTCCCTCATTTTTCAGAATCAGAAACTGAGCTACTGAAAGGGAAAATCATAAAAGAGCAGGAATGAAAACTCAGGTCTTCTGACTTCAAAACTCTATTGTGGGGTTTTGGTTTGGCTTTTCCCGTATAAAATTGTGTGTGCTGTCCATAGTGTGGGAGGGTTCTGTGTACATTATGTGTTACATGGAGACCTCTGCATGCATGTGGGGCTATGGGCATTTGATGTAGGATTTGTGAAGGACTCTAATAGGTTTATAGGGTTCTGTGTGTGTGTGAGTGTGGAAATCTATTGGTGTGGGTGAAAGAACTGAGTTCTCTCTGTGGATTCTTTATGTGAGATTCAGTATGTGCCTAGCCTATGTCTGACTTTGTACATATATATTGTATTCAAACCTTTCAATACATTTGTGATTTATATATGGTGAGTGAAAATGTCATAGCATGAGAAAATCTAGAGCTTGAGGGGACCTACAAGGGTACCTAGTCCAAACGCCTCATTTTTTCAGATGAAGATACTGAAGTTCAGAGTAGGGAAGAGACTTACCAAGGTCATATGGGGAGGAAGCAAAAGAGTTTGGCCCCACAGCTGTAGCTTCTATAATGGTGTTCCCTATGTTTTGTGTTCAATTAAACGTAGTATTATAAGGAGAAAGGTTGCATATGTTTTATATATTACATACTTGCTAACCAGCAACCTTGGGCAAGTTACTGCCTCTTTCTGGGCCTCAGTTTCCTCACCTGTAAAATGATGAGGTTTGGCTAGATGATCTTATAGATAAATTCTAGCTCTAAATGCCATCATATTATGAACCTTTCATTTACAGTATACAGGATGTCCCAGAAGCCTTAGTGCCATTTTAAGCTATTAAAGTTTAATGTTAGAAAATGCTGGTAAAGCTTAAAATGGTACTAAGGTTTCTGGGACACTGAATAAAACACTAAATAAATACACATAGGGGCTTAAATATGAATGTATGTAGAAATCCACACATATGATTTGTCCTGGATGAACTCTAAGGTTCCTTTCTGGCTTTGACACTATGTTCTAAGGCCCCCTCTCAGCTCTGACATTCCATATTCTTTTTTTTTGTTTTTGGTTTTTTTGGAGGGCAATTGGGGTTAAGTGACTTGCCCAAGGTCACACGGCTAGTTTTTGTGTTAAGTGTCTGAGGCCGGATTTGAACTCAGGTCTTCCTGACTCCAGGGCCAGTGATCTATTAACTGCGCCACCCAGCTGCCCCCCTGACTTTCCATATTCTAATAGTCTGTGTTGTAAGATCTTTCCCAGCTTTGACATGGTTTGTTCCAAGATCCTTTCCTAGCTCTGACATTCTATGTTATAAGGACTCTTCCTATCCTTACATTCTTTGTTCCAAGTTTCCTTCTGGCTCTGGCATTCTATTTTATAATAACCTGTATTCTAAGGTTTCTCTCAACTGTGACATTCTATGCTCTAATAATCAACATTCCAAGATCCATCCCAGCTTTGACATTCTATGTTCTAAGGTCTCCTCTCAGCTCTAACATTCCATGTTCTAAGGTCCCCCCCAGTTCTGACATTCTATGTTCTAAAGCCCCTACCAACACAGACATTCTATATTCTAATAATCTATGCTCTAAGATCTCTCCCAACTTTTATACTCTTTGTTCTAAGGTTCCTTCCTAGCTCGGACATTCTGTGTTATAAGATCCCTGTCTGCCCTGACATCCTTTGTTCCAAGGTCTTTTTCAGCTATGGCATTCTATTTTCTATCCCCGCCCTCTCCCCCCCTCCCCCAAGCTATCTTATGTTCTAAGGTTTCTTCCCATCTTGTCAGATGCTCTAAATCCTACAAGCTCTATGTGTCCTGTGAGTGGAGCTAACTGACTAAGATACTACAAGGTGGGCATGGGTATACTTGGGACTCTGGGTAATTCTAGGTTCCCCTGACCTCTCCCCACAAAGCTGAGCACACCCAGACACTCTGGCCTCTGCCTAGCCCAGATCCCTTTCTCAGCTGGTGCTCGGAGTGACTTGCTTCTAAGAAGGAAAGTTCTGTCGATTGCTCTTTATAAACCACTACCGAAAGGTGGTATTTATAGAGACATAATAAGCCCTAATGAAGATGGAATTACCCTATAAAGACCTGGAAAGGGCCCTCAGGTCTTGAATACCATCGAAGCCGTGGAAACTGAGGGAGACAGGTAGAAAGCCCTATCTCCTGTTTGTTTATTGTTCTTAGCCGCGAATGTGATGGCAACAGTAGCTCTAGAAAGGAGAAATTATGGTCTCATTAGATAATCCTCACCTTCACCAGCCTCTTCCCTGGAGGCACTGAAGGCATCTGGGGTGGCTCTGACCCACCCAGAGGAAGGTCACAAAACATAAAGGGACTGCTGGTAATAATTATAGCTCACATTTCTTTTTCTTTCTTTTTTTTTTTTTTGTTAAATAAGTGTTTATTGACATAATTTGTTTGACTATCACTCACTCTCCCCCTGGATCCTTCTCTGATCCTCTCCTAGAGAGTCATTCCCTATAATAATAATATTAACAATAATCATCAAATTATCAATAATAAATGTTTAAATGATAATTAAAATAATGAATGATTAAATGATAAACATTAATACTGATAAAAATATTTAAAAGGAGAAATAAGGGAAAAAATTCAGGAAAAATAACCAACATGTCAAAAAAAAAAATAGGCTGACATTCTGTGCATGGTCCCCTACCTTTAGGGAAGGGGTAGAGGAAGGTATGGTTCAAATTTCTCTATCTTGTCAGTCAATCAGCTAATACAGTACCTACTCTGGGTCAAGGAGGCAGCTGGGTGACTCAGTGGATAGAGCACTGGGCCTGGAGTCAGGAAAACCTGTGTTCAATCAGGCCTCAGACACTTACTAGTTGTGTGACCCTGGGCAAGTCATTTAACTTCTGTTTGCTTAAAATCTGTTGGAGAAGGAAGTGGCAAGCCCCTCTAGCATCTTTGCCAAGAAAACCCCAAGATCAGAACAACACTAAACAACGATAACCATTAATAATAACCATGCTAAGTGCTGGGGATTCCAAGAAAAGGCAAAAGACAGTCCCCCCCTCAAGGATCAGATCGTCTATAATGGGGAGACAACAAGCAAACAGGTACAAATGAGATAAGGAGGAAATGATCAACAGAGGGAAGGCTCTGGTTTTAAGGGGGATTAGGAAAGATTTCCTATAGAAAATGGGATTTTAACTGGTACTTGAGGGAAGGCACAAGACAGAGATGAGGAGGGAAAGCAGTCCAGGCATGAGGGACAGCCAGAGGAAATGTCTGCCGCCGGCAAGGAGGCCAGTGTCACCGGATCAAAGAATAACGGGGAGGGAGGGGTGTAAGGTGAAGAAAGACTGGAAAGTTAGGGGAGGGTCCAGGTCATGAAGACCTTTGAACACCTGAGCATTTTGTATTTGATCTTGGAGGGGATAGGGAGCCAGTGGAGGAGACTGAGTTGGGGAGGGAAGGAGGTTTCCAAAATGCTTTTAAAAATCTTATGTCAAGGGGTGACTAGGCGTTGCAGTGAACAGAGCACCAGCCCTGGAGTCAGGAGGACCTGAGTTCAAATCTGGCCTCAGATACTTGACACTTACTAGCTGTGTGACCTTGGGCAAGTCACTTAACCCTAATTGCCCTGCCCTTCCCCCTCAAAAAAAGCAAAAACCTTATGTTATCTGATTCTCACAACAACCAATCTTTTGAGACAGGGATTGAAAGCACCATCATAATCACTTTACGGATGAGGAAACTGAGGTTAAGTGACAAATTCTGCCTACTGAGTGGCAAACTAGTTCTCACTTGTTCAATTAGTGACAAATACAGAATTTCAACCCCGGTCTTCCTATTTCATTGAAGTACAGTAGAGAGAATACTGGCTTTTGGAGCTGGACAGCTTAGGTTTGAATCAGAAGTTCTGCTGTTTACTAGATGTTCAAGGAGCTGAAGTGGCTAAAAGCACCCAGCCTGGAGTTAGAAAGACTCATTTTTCTTAGTTCAAATCTGGCCTTGGACACTTCCTAACTGTGTGACCCTGGGCAAGTCACTAAACTCTGTTTGCCTCAGCTTACTCAGCTGTGAAATGAACTGAAAGAAGAAATAGGAAAACACTTCAGTGTCTTTGCTAAAAAACAATTTTTTTTTTAAAATGGGATCACAGAGAGTTATACACAGATGAACAACAAAACAACAGGCTATTCTTGAGCTAATCTCTGGAGATAGTGCCCCCCACACACACACACATTGTTTCCTCACCTTTAAATAAGGCATATTAATTGATGATAGTAATGTAGTCTTGTGGGAAGGCACTACCCTTAGGATCAAAAGAGTGGAGTCCAAATCTTGGCTCTGCCATTCATAATTTATGCAATTGTGGGCTTATCGCTTCACCCTTCGGGGCCTCTGATAGAATGTGAGCTCCCCAGGGGCATTGTTCTTGTATCTCCAGGGTTAACCACAGCGGCTGGGTCTCAGATTTAGACAGGGAAGGAACCTTGGAGGCCATCTAGGCCAACTGCATTTAGAGAACTTATGGAATCCTTGTTGACTGGCTGATTAAGTGATGAACAGGAAAACCATCGTGGTGGAAGACAGAGGGCCAGCCCTGGAACAAGAAAGGCTTAGATTCAAGTACTGCCTTTGATGCATAGCAGCTGTGTGATCACGCCCAAATCACCTAATGCTTCATTCCTTAGGATGATGATTATAGACAAGTTGAATATCTATATCAGTGGAGGGGGTTCCCATACTGGGAGGTCCCCCACATCAATAGAATCACAGGTTGGGGTGGGGAAAGATGAGTACGTTGGACTAGATGACTTTTAAGGTCGTGTGAAATCCACAAAGCAACAGGGCATAGTCATGGAGAGTTCCTAAGAGTCAGGACCTAAATTTGAATCTTTGGCATACCAGCTGTGTGAGCCTAGGTAAACCACATCTTTCCCCTGGTCCTCAGTTCTGACATCTGTATAATGGGGCAGTTGGACTGGATTGCCTCTAACAGCCCCTCCAATCTGACATCTAGAGGCCTATGAAATGTCCAGGGGCCCCAAGAAGATCTGGGGACTGAAACCCACCCTTCTCTTTCCTCAACTTTTCTTTCTTGGTGTTATTCCTGAACAGAATTTGCCCCATGGATTTCCCTACTTTCCTTCCTATCTCCAAACCTCACCCATCCCTAAGTATCTTGTTGTCCTTCAGTCATTTCAGTCTTGTGAGACTCTTTGTAACCTCGTTTAGGGTTTTGGTTTTGTGTTGGGGTTTTTTGACAAAGATACTGGAGCGGTTTGCTATTTCCTTCTCCAATTCATTTTATTGGTGAGGAAACTGAGGTAAATCGGGTCCAATGACTTGCCCAGAATCATACAGCTAGAAAGTACCCGAGGCTGAATTTGAATTCAGGTCTTCCTGACTCCACGTCCAGTGCTCTATATGCTATGGCCCCTAGCTGTCTCCTACACCCAAGCACAAATATCCCTAATTACATAGAAATGACTTCAATACTTCCTCCTCCTTCCCTCCAGGGGTGCAGGTCACAGCTCTCCTATATCTTTGTAGAAGACAAAAGTTAAATAAAATCATGTGCAGAAATTTCTGCGGCCATACAAAACAATTTGCACGACCATACATATATACATATATATATGCACAGACAGTGTAGGACTTGAAATCAGGAAGATCTGTGTTCAAATCTTCCTTTTGACACTGACTAGCAGCATGACCTAGGGTGGCTAGGTGGGACAATGGACAGAGTGTCAGGCCTGGAGTCAGAAAGACTCATCTTCCTGAGTGCTATCTTCAGAAACTTACTAGTGTGTGACCCTGGGCAAGTCACTTCACCCTGTTGGCCTCAGTTTCCTTATCTGTACAATGATCTGGGGAACGGAATAGCAAACTACTCCAGTGTCTCAAGAAAACCTCTAATGGGGTCACGGAGAGTTGGACAAGACCGAAACAACTGAACAATGATAACAGCAACATGACCTCAGTCAAGTCCTTCAGTGTCTCTGGACCTCAGTTTTCTCATCCATAAAATGGGGAGTTATTCTCAATGATCTCTAAGGTTCCTTCCAGCTGTAGGTCTAGGAACCCATAATTAAAAATTTTGGAATTAGGACTAAGAGGACATGTAGTCCATCTATGCCAGCCATACTGTAATCTTCCTGATAGGGGATCATTCGGCATAAATATTTCCCCATCATTGGCTGAGGCGCTCATTACCTCCTGGGGCAGCCCATTCCATTGATGAATAGCTCTAATTGTTAGAAAATCTCTCCTTCAATTAAATTCAACAAGCTTTTTAAAAAAAAATTTCAAAAGATACTTATTAAATATCTCCTGTGTTCCAGGCAAGGTGCCAAAAGCGCTGAGGATACCAAGTTAAAACACACCATCCCTTGCCCTTGAGGAGTTTACATTATTACAATATTATATTACGTTTATCACACAAAGGAATAAATGCAAAGGATATGCTAAATACATCCAAAGCCATTGGGAGGCACTAACCGAAGGCAAAGGAGTATAAGTAGGGGCTGGTGCTGGAACCAAACCTTGGAGGAGACTAGTGATTCCAAGAGGCGGAGGTGAGAAGGAAGGAAAGGGCATTGAGGAAGCACCTGCTATGTGCTGGGTACTATGTTCAGCACTTTACAAATATTGCCCCGTGTGATCCTCATGGCAGCCCTGGGAGTTAGGTGTTAATATCATACCCATTTTATAGTTGAGGAAACTGAGGTTAAAGGATTTGCCCAGGGTCGCACAGCTGCTAAGTGCCTGAACTCAAATTTGAACTAAGGTCTATCCCAGCTCTGGGTCTAGGGCTCTGTCCAATGAGCCACCGGCTGCCTTTAGGCAGCTTTAGAAGAGAGAGACTTGATTTCAGGCAATCTGTCCAGAGGAATATCTGAATCTGAAAGTCACCCACCTCTCATTTGCACCCAATAGTCCTAACTCTGCCAACTGGAGCTGCCCAGAATGTGTCTTCTTCCCCATGGAAGCTCTTTGAGTGGTTGTAGACAAGGGTCATGTCCCCTCTATTTCTCCTCTTTCAGATCTTCTCTCCAGTCTCCAGTAAGTCGATAAATCATCATCAAACATTTATTAAGCACTTCCAGTGTGCCAGTGGGGATACAGAGAAAGGGGGAAAAAATGATCCCTGTCCTCAAGGAGCTTATAGTCTAATGGAGGAGGCCACATACAAAAAACTAGGTATATGGGGCAGTTAGGTGGCTCAGTGAATAGAGCACCGACCCTGGAGTCAGGAGAACCCGACTTCAAATATGACCTCAGACACTTGATACTTACTAGCCATGTGACCTTTGGGCAAGTCACTTAACCCCAACTGCCCTGCCTTCCCCCCTCCAAAAAGAAAATAAAAGAATGGAAATGAAATGCATACAATGGGTTTATGGTTAGGCAATGTTGTATATGTTCTCATACAAGGTCATATTGTAGGTTGGCTTTGCCTAACTGTTCTAGTCCCAACCCCATCACCTCCTAGTTAGTTGGCCAAGTTATTTCCCTTCTCTGGGCCTCAGTTTCTTCCTCTGTAAAATGGGAATAAGGATACCTGCCCCCATCTACTTCCCAGGCTGTAGTGACTAAAGTGTAACATCAGGGCACTAGAGAAATGGGGGCTATGATTATTTCAGGGGCAGGAAAGTGGGAAGGAGGGGGATACACATGGGGGGAGGGAGGAAGTCTGAACAGATCTAATTAGGAGGGCCCTCCCTCCCCCATCCCCAGAGGGTGGCAGAAGGCTGAACTGCTTCCTTTCAGGCTCAAACTGACTTCCCCCAGCCCTTTGAAGTGGGTTCCACCCCAATCCTGCCTATTGAGCTCCTGGGGGTGGGGGAAGGGGGACCCGAGGCTGGGGGCCAGGAAACCATGCCAGGTGGAGCCCAGGCAGAGACTAAGGCTGCCAGTTCACCTGCCATATCCCCATTCTTCCTTCTCATCCCTTCTTCTCCCTTTCATGAACACCCAGAACTCCAGCCCACAGACCTTCCTCACATCTTCCCATCAGGTTGGACAAATGTCTTTTTACTGCTGCTCTTTGGCTTCCTGCCCCCTCAGGTCTGTCCTAGGTGGGCTTGGGCCCCCAGTACATATCCCTTTTTCTTGCCAGTTGAAGTTTCTACACTATCTTCCCGAGAGGGTGTGCAAGGCTCATTCTGCCCCTTCTTTCCCACAGATCCCAAACTTTTCCTTCCAGCAAGCACAGAGGAATTATGACTTCCTTTAAGAGGTCTGTCCTAACCACCCCACACTAAGAACTCACTCATTCACATGAAGCCTTGAATTATTGTTAAACAGTTCTATGTGTGTCTACCCTTTGTGTTTCCTCTCTTTCATCTTGCAGAATACCTCGCACAGAGCTTGGAGGCTCATATTTGATGCTCAATAAATATTTATTAATTAAAGAATCAGGGTTCATAAGAACCAGGTGGATGTTTAAACACTGACCTTAGAACCAAGAATGTTAGAGCTATGAGAAACTTGAATTTAAAACAGTATATCTGAACTAGAAAGGGCCTCAAAGACCCAAAGAATTCAATTCCCTCATTTTCAGGTAGGGAAACTGAGGTCACCAGGGAAGTTATTCATGTAGCATGTATCAGAGTCAAAATGCAAATGAAGTCATCTGGTTCTTCCCCAGTTCCACCTTCCACCTAGCTCTAAATGACCCCAACTCCACCCAGTGCCCATTCCTACTACCCAACTCCACCCAATGCACTGACCAGAATAATCAAGTGCCAAAGGGAAGCAAGCCAAGTTCTGGAATTGGAGAGCCTTAAGAATAGCTGGCCATCAGGTAGGGGAGAGCTTAACCTGGACATTGCCTCTCTGAAACCCCCAACCTTCACTCTCCTAGTTGCCACCATGAACTGTCTCCGCTGTCCACATGGCACACATAGCTAGACCATTGGTGGAGCAGGAGGCCTTGGTTCCAGACTCCAGGCCAGATTTGATTAATTTTCTTACTGTATGACTTAGACCCTCTGACCATGTTTCCTCTGTAGTTTGGGGATAGGCATCTCTGGTCTGCCTTCCTCACAGGGCTGAGAAAGCAGTAATATAAAGCACATTGTGACCATAAAATGTTGTATTAACGTGAACTGTTTTTATTAAGCTATTAAAATTCCCTCAAGCTCCTAATCCTCCCTTCCCTCCCCCACACTGCTAGGAATAGCATCTGGAAACATCTGGAGAGGTGTGCTCCCAATCTTCTATGCTCTGTACCTTCTCCTTCAGGGAGAAGGATGTGAGGGCTATAAAAGGATGTGAAGGATCTGGTCATGGATAAGTAATTTCCCCTTTCTAGGTATCAATTTCTTTATCTATAAAATGGAGGAAGGGGAATCTGAGCAAATATGATTAAGAAGGTGGGGGAAGTCACTAAGGTCCCTTTTAGATCTAAATCTATGATCTTATGGTCTTAAGATACCTATGAGAGGTAATGTAGCATAGAGAAATGAGGGTTGGACCTTGAATTCAAATCCTGCCTTTAACTCTAGCTGTGTAACCATGGGCAATTGCTTAACTTCTCTGGTCCTCAGGGGATAATACCACCTGTAGTACTGCTTCACAGGATTGTTGGGATGCTCAAATGACTTAATGAATAGAGGTTTTGTAAATCTTAAAGTGATATATCAATCAATAAATATTTGTTAAGCACCTACTGTGTGTTAGGTCCTGGGGACACAAAGACTGAGAATGAAACAATTCCTACTCTTTATGAGCAACAAGTTCATAGAGAAACATAAACGGTATAAATATGAAGCTTATACATAGAGACAAAGTAGTTCAATACAATTGTTACTGTTATCACAATCTGGCTCTGCCCAATCTTTCCAGGCTGATTGACAATTCCTCCCCCTCAATCATTCTATGTTTCAGTCAAACTGGCCTGTCTGTTGTTCCTGGTCAAATATTCCATCTGCCAGCTCCATCCCTTTGCCCAGGCTGTTGCAATGTAGTCCTAACTCACCTCCATCTCCTAGAATCCCTAGCTGCATTCGAGGCTCCGTTCACATGCCATTTGCTACATGAGTCCTTATCTGATTTCTTTATTAATGTTGTCTCTGCCCCCATCACTGACTATATGTGTGTATAAAGATATATACTTAGTGTCTATAGGTGTTATAGATAATATTATAATCTATATTATCTACTACACATACATATATATGTGTATGTTATCTCCTGTATTTCTTATCTGCTTTATTGAGTCCTAAGTAGACATAATCTTCTACAACAGTTGAAGAAGCTGGGATTGTTTATCCTGGAGAAGAAATGACTCAGGGGGACCTCGATATCTATTTTCCACTAATTAAAGTGCTTTCATGTGGGAGATTAGACCTGTTCTGTTTACCCCCAGAAGGCAGAAGCAAGAACAGTGGGTGGAAATCGAAGAGGCTAATTTAGGCACGATAGTGGTAAAAAAAAAAAAAACAACAAAAAAAAAACCTTCCTAACAATTTCAACTGTTCAGAAGTGGAATGTGTTGCCCTGGAAGGTGTGAAAACCTTGGAAGGCTCTCTCTCATTGGAGACCATTCAGCAAAGGGTAACTCCTTGGTAGTTATGGCATTGTGAGGGCTGCTTTAGTGTATGGGCTAGTAATGGGCTCAAGAGCCTCTGAGGTCCCTTCCAAATTCTGGAATTCTGCCTTAGCCACAACAGGCTCCTGAGAAATGCTAGTTGTTAACTGATGGATAGATTTTTCATGTTCTATTGCTGTAGGACTGGGGGAAGGGGGAGCGGGAGGGATGAGAAAAGCTGAGCTTGTGGATTTCCTGCCAAGGAGGAGCCTGCTGATCTGACACCTGGGTGCCCTGCCCCGCCTTCCGGTTATCACTTCACACATTGAGGTGTCTATCCATCAGGAGGTCTCCCCTGAGGCCTGCCTTCTCTCCTCCCCCAGAGCCCACTGCATAAACACAGGCCGTAGACCCCCATCCGCCAGCTGGGAGGCTAGGTGAGGAAAGGAGGAACTGCCACACATATGCACAGCATACTCACACACACACACATATTTGGCACAACCTATCTTTACACATCCCTATGGCTACACACACATATGAACATACACACAACATTCAAGTCACAATGCTTTTAGGTTTATGGAGCACTCTCCTCAAGACAACCCTATGAAATAAGGAGCACACACTCATATTATAGATAAGGAAATTGAAGCTCCAAGGGAAAGTGACTGGTCCAGGGTCATGTAGCATCAGGATTCGAATTCAGGTCCCCTAATTCCAAGTCAGGGTTCTTCCCTCTCTCTATCACTACCCTGAAGATCTTTCCAGAGAAGCTCCAGTGGTCAGTGAATGAACTAGATGGTGACCAGCCCACATTTGCTAGTCCATGGGGCTCTTACTCTCTCAAGGAAACCTCTTCCCCTTCCCCCCTTCCTTTTCTGTCACTGCCCGTTCAAGCTTGCTGACAAGCCCCAGTGAGAGAAATGATAGACTCAGATTCCCTTTCCTCCCTCCACTCCCGCCTTCATCCTCTTGTCTGTTTGCAGGACTCCTGTCTCCTGTCACACAGTAGCTGTCAACCCATCCATCACCTGCCCTCCACCCCCTCCAAGGTCATACCGCTTTCTCAGCTCTTTGATCATTTGTCCATCCACCCATCCATCCATCCATCCATCTGTCCTTGCCTCTCTCACACCCCTGTACAATAACAGTCCTATGCCACCTTCCACTTACTCAAGCAGTTTCACCTCCTAACCAGCCCTAACCTATCTGTCCACTCACCCATCCATCCATCTGTCCACTAGTTCATCCATCCAGTCCTTCAGCCACTTGTGCATTCATCGAGCCACCTCTGACCCTTGGTTCTAACTTCCCCTGAGTCCCCCACCATGACTAACTTCATCTATCCTCCCGCAATCCACTGGCCTCTCCCTCCACCCTCACATGCTGCTAGGCATTATCAGGAGACCTGTCCCTATACTGGAAGGACCTTCAGAGATCATCAGTTGAATCCCAGAACCGCTCAGTGGTGAGGTGATGCTCCCCAACCTTCTGTCAGGAAATAGCCAGTATATGATCCCCAATCTATGAATTTGGATCTTGGAACCAAATCTGTGACTGCAGATGGGACAGCTGGTTGGTCGGTCCCTATAGGTGGGAAAGCAAGCAAGGCCAGAAAGGGAAGCCCCGGTCTTTGAAAGTCAATACATACGTGAGGGGTATAGCGTATGTCTACATGCAAGCCTACAGGTATCTCTGGGTTGGCATGTCCACGAACATCCACATGTGACTATGCATCCTCTAGCTCTGTCTCTGTGGATACATTTGGGTGTGTATCTGTGTCTAGGCACCTGTCCCTGTGTGCACTTAAACGTCCGTATGAGCATTGTATGTCCCCGTGTGTCTGAGTAAAACTGTATGTTTTTGCTGCATGTCTGTATACACGTATTAGTACATTCACACGGCCATGAATATGTTGCATTGGGTATCCATGTGCCTGTAAGTGTCTATACGGGTCTGTGTGTGTGTCTGGGTACATTCCTGTGTGTGCCTGCACACACAGAGTTGTCTCTGTGTATATGCATCCCTGCGTTTGGGTGTATGTCCATGTGGATTGATGTGTGCATTTGTGTCTAATGTGTGTACACTCGCTTAAGTGGCTTCCATCTCCTGCGCACGTAAGAGAGAGCCTGGCTTATAATCCCCCATGTGGGGCCTGGCATGCTGCCCCACCACGTCCCGGGCCAAGGCCTCCCCCAGACGACTGAAGTGTCTTCCAGAACAGGAGGGGATTAGGGCCTGGGCGAGCAGGATCCTACAGGGCCAGCCCTAATCCTAAAACAAAGCGAGGCCAATTAGCGCCTTTAAGGATCACCTCTACTTCCCCTCTCCTGGCTGGCACTGCAGAATTCCTGGAGCAGACATGGGCTCACAGGCTCAGCTTTGGGGTAGTTGAATGGATGTGGGGAGGGTGGGGAGGGGGGTACAAGGGGCCTGGGCCTGAGCCTCTTCTAACTGTCGGGCTGCCGCTCCTTCTCAGGATCTCCCCTCCCACCCGATGCTGAATCCCAGAATCTCAGAGTGGGAACGGAGCTCTGAGATCAATTGGTCCAGGCCTTACCATCCCAGGGCAAAAATGGAGCCTCTAATTTGCCTGACAAGTCGCCCTTCACAACTCATGTTTTGACCTTAGGCAAGTAACTTAACCTCTCTAGGCTCTTGAATTCTCATCTAGAAAACCAGGGGTTGGAGTAGGTGATCTCAAAGGGCCCTCCCAGCTCTAAATCTATGCAATGACCAAATTATCTCCAGAAGCAAATTCAGATAGCTTGCATTGTTAGGTTTGGTTTTTCTTTACATGGAACTGACTTCTGCCTGCTTGAGACTACAACCCCTCCCCCAATCCTGCTTCTGTTTCTGCCCTCTGGGGCCAGGCAGAACAAAACTAATCCCTCAGCCACAAGACAGCCTTCCCAACACCTGAAGGCAGTTTTCCCATTCCCCTTTATGTGGCTACATTTGCAGCCGAGGGGCATCTTTATGTCCTGAGGGGTGGCTGGGGCTATATCTCATAGCCTGGGGCTAGCTTAGGCACCTAAGGTAGCTGCAGGCAGGGCCCTGAACCAGACTTTCACCCATTCCCCTGGGTACCGGCCAACCAACCAGCTGCCCCATCTGCAGTCACAGATTTGGTTCCAGGATCCAAATTAATGGATTGGGGGTCATATACTGGCTACTTCCTGACAGAAGGTTGGGGAGCATCACCTCACTACTGAGCGGTTCTGGGATTCAACTGATGATCTCTGAAGGTCCTTCCAATATTAAAATAATAGCAACAATTACCTAAAATGCAGGGTCTCCTAAAAACCTTAGGGTACTCTTAAGCTTTAATAGCATAAAGACTTTTGGGATGCCCCAGTTAGCTCTATATGCTTTACATATGTTATCAGGATCTTGGATATAGATCTGGAAGGCACATTAGAAATCACCTAATCCATCTAGTCCTTGATAGTACAGATGGGGAAACTGAGATCCATAGAGGTTAAATTACCTGACTAAGGCCACTCAGCCTAGTAGGTGGCAGAGTCTAAGTCCTCTTGGAAAATGCTATATTGTTCATCTCCATGGGCCTCAGTTCCCATTATACAGATAATACTTTCAGGACACAGTCTCTGAGGGCTGTTCTAAGAATCCAGTGAGTAACATAAGCTGTGACCGACTAGCTAAATGTCCACTATCAGATACTGCCCGCAGTGGAATTCCCTTGTAGGCCAGACTCATTCTTTTTAAGGTCAGTTCTCTGTTCAGGTTCACTCCGAAAGAAGAGCTCCAAAGGTTCTTTCTAGGACGGCCCTGGGGTCTGGGCTAAGTCAGTAAGTCAGGTAATAAATATTTATTAAGTACATGTCCCAGGTACTGTGCCAAGCACTGAGGTTACCAAAAAAAGGTAAAAGGACCTGCTGTGGAGATCTCAGCCTAATAGGGGAGACCACGTGTAAATAACTGTACAAATGAGCCAAACGTAGGGTAAATTGGAGGTAATCAAGAGGGGGAGGCCCTAGAATTAAAAGGAGCTGGGAAAGGTTTCCTGTTGAAGGTGGGATTGTAGCTAGGGCTTAGAAGAAGGCACGAGGCAGAGATGAGGAGACGGTCAGAGAAAATGCCGGGAGTCAGGAGGGGGGCTGTCTTGTTCATGAAAGAGCAAAGAGGCCAGCGTCACTAGATCCTGGCGTCACGGCCCATGTGGCCAACAGAGGCAAAGAATGATCCCTATAGTTAACCTTTATATCACCCTTCAAGGCTTACAAAGCAACTCATGAACATCTCAGTGCCTCCTGACAACCACCTTATGAGAAGTGAATATCCCCATTTTACAGATGTGAACACTGAGTCTTATACAGTTAATAAGGTGAGATTATGAGCCCAGGGTTTTGTCCAGCTTACCTTTCCAAATAGATCATACAAGAGACAGAAGGGGGTCAACAGAAAGAGATTAAGAGAACAAATGGAGACTAAAGGAGTAAGATGGAGACGTGAGAGAATGACTGAAAGAGACAGGGATAGAGAGAAGGGTAGAGAGTAGGAAGGAGAAACTGACAGAGAAGTGAGTGAGGGAAGCAGAGATGGAGAAGAGAGAAAATGGGTGGAATGTTCAGAGAAGAGTAAGAAGGAGGGAAAAAACGAGGAAAGGAAGAAAGACAGGGAGGAAGGAAAGGAAGGAAGGATGGAAAGAAAGACAAGAGGAAGAAAAGAAAGAAGGGAGGGAAGAAGGAAGGAAGAAAGGAAGGAAAGAGGGAGGGAGGGAAGGAAGGAAGGAAGGAGGGAAGGAAGGAGGGAAGGAAGAAAGGAAGGAAGGAAGGAGGGAAGGAAGGAGGGAAGGAAGGAAGGAAGGAGGGAAGGAAGGAGGGAAGGAAGGAAGGAAGGAGGGAAGGAAGGAAGGAAGGAGGGAAGGAAGGAAGGAAGGAAGAAAGGAAGGAAGGAAGGAAGGAAGGAGGAAGGGAGGGTAAAGTATGCCAGGTTCACTCCTGTGAGAGGTGGAGACAGCTGGGGGGAGGGCAGTGAACCAGAATTAATTGGTTCCAGCTGGGAAAAAGCTTTGTGGTGGCTGTTGATCATCATTAGATCTGTGGGAATGGAAAGCGGGCTGTTGAAAAATGATGGGATTGGGGGGACGTGGAAACATTGAAGGGATGATGGACTTAGAGTATCAGCATCCACAGAGGCAGCCTAGCTTCCTCCCAGATCCAGACAGCAGCCCTCATCCCCACCAGTTTCCTGATCCCTTTCTCTTTTATAGGGTGGGTGGGGAACAAAGGAAGTAGAGGCAGGGGCCTGGGGGCAATGACCCCATGACTCACATCTGGTCTTGGAGCCCTCATCTTGTGTCAGCCTGGCTTGCTCAGCATTCTGAACCAATAACATGCCGACATGCTGGGAGTAGGAGAAGGGCTTCCCCACCCCCAGCTCCAGCCGTGTCTTCAGCCCAAGCCTCCCTCTGCTTTCCTTCCCCACAGGTGTGGCTTTATCAACGCCCCAATGGAGGTTTACAGCCACCGGCCTGGCCCTGCTCTCCAACTGGGAACAAACAGCCAAGTGGCCCCAGTACCTTGTAAATTCTATAATGGGGCCAGCCAGGAAGTGTATGTGAGAGTAGGGGGGGAGAAACTGGACCCTCAGTTGCCAGGGGAGCCATAAGGCCCCTTGACTCACGGGCATGTGCACCATCGGATGACCACCCTGCACTAGAATGTCAGAGGTGGAGGGGCGTTCGTGCATGAGCTGACAGGATTCTAGATTTAGAGCTGGAAGAAATCTTGGGGCCCTCTGATCCAACTCCCTTCTTTTATGGATGAGGAAACTGAGGCACAGGGGGGTGAGCTGACTTGTAAGCCCATTACAAGCAGGGATCATTTCATCTTTCGTATTTATAGCCCTGGTACCTAGTACCTAGTATCTAGTACCTACCGCATATGGTAAGTGCTTATTTAAAAAAACAAAACAAAACAAAAACAGAATGACTGATTGATTAAGAACCTAGAAAGTACTAAGTTTAAGAAGTATAATGGTGAACCCTGGCCCTCTAACTGTAGAGCAAATGCTCTTTCCATTCTGACATGCTAGCACATAAAATGTGCCAGGCATGGTGGCACCCACCTGTAATCCCTGTTGCTGGGGAGACAGAGACTGGTGGATTGCTTGGGTCCAGGAGTTCTGAGCTGCAGTGAACTAACCAAGTGTTGGTACTAAATTTGAATACTATATGGGGAGCCCCATATGAACTGGGAGTTGGAGGATGCACCAAGCTGTCTAAGGAAGAGGGACCCAGTCAAAGTCTAATCAGTAGTGAGACTGGCCATTGGAGTGCTGCACTTCCAGCCTGGATGACAGAAGGAGAACCTGACAAAAAAATGAATGAATGAGTGAATATCGAAAGGAAATGTGAGGGAAACTTTAGGAAACAGAATGTCAAAGCTGAAAGGGAAGCCTTAAAACATGGAATTTCAGAGCTGAGAAGGAAATCTTAGAACACAGAATGTCAGATCTAGGAAGGGCCTTAGAACACAGGATGTCAGAGCTGGGAGGGCCCTTAGAACACAGGATGTCAGAGCTGGGGGGGCCCTTAGAACACAGAATGTCAGAGCTGGGAGGGCCCTTAGAACACAGGATGTCTGTGCTGGATCATTCAGTCTCCTTCCTTCATCTGACAAGAGGAAATTGAGCTCCAGAGAAGGAAGATGACTTTCCCTAGGACAGCAGCAGTCCGGCCAAGGAGCCAGGCATCCTGATTTCAGCTCCAGGCCTCCTTTCACCATACCAAGGTTCCCTGAGGGAGGGCGGGGCCAGCACTGTCATCAGAATGCACAGCCCAGCCCCCTATGACTCCAACATGACAGTTGCTTCTTTTCCTGTTACTCCGCTGGTATTTTGCATATTATTCATTTAGTGTCTCAGTCTCTCTTCACCTCTTCACCATCCACACCTTTCCCCAACATTTCAAGGTCACCTCATTGCCAGGAAGCCTGCCATGATTACACCCACTGGACTTTCATCTCCTCTTTCCTCTAGCTGCATTCTCTTGGCCCACTGGAAAGAGCTGTAATGAAGAAGGCCTAACCCAGAAGAGAGCAGTGGCTTTCTGTGTTGGTTTTTTTCATCTTTATGTCAACTTTATGTCCACTTCAGCAAAATCTTCACCTGTCCTGGGCTTCAGTTTTCCTATCTACAAAATCGAGGGTAACCAGTAGCTGGTGTGGACAAAATAATTTCTAATTCTCTTTCAAGCCTAACATCCCATGTTTTAACATTCTGTTCTCTCATAATTTGTGATCTCACATTTTGTGTGTGAAGACCCTTCCTAGCTCTTTCTCAGCTTTTGGGCGCTTTCCCACTGCAGTGTTCTATGTTCTAGGGTTCCTGCCAGTTCAGTTACTCCATGTTCTGAGCTTCCTCTCTACTCTAACATTTTATGTTCTAGATCCTTTCCAGCTTTGGACTTTTGTGTTCTGAAGTCCCTCTAAAATCTGACATTCTATGTCCTAGGATCCTTCTCAGTTCTAACATTCTCTTTTTGAAGGGCACTCTCAGCTCTGACCTTTCAGAATTATTCTCTCTGGTTCCGTGTTGTTTTAGGTAATTTTCATATGTGTCCATTCTATCCTTCTTATTAGACTGAGAGGTCCTCAAAATCAGAGACCCTCTCTCCTTCCTCTAACCCTACAGTGCTAAGGCTAAGGCTGAATCTTGTGCCCACGGGGGTGCTCAGTCCTCAATGGCCAAACAATTGAGGCCCCTACCTGCCTGGCCCAAGAGCTAGTATGGAAGAGGAAAGCCGGTGCCATTGGTTCCCCTTGGCTTCCTAACCTTCTTGTCACGAGATGAAGTTAGAACACTGAATTTTGAGTCAGGGTACCCAACTTTGCTACCTGGGGGATCTTCAGCAAGGCATTCTATCTATCACCTTGGGTTCTGGTCTCCTCACCCATAAGATAAACCACTCCATGTTGAATTCTTTTGTGTTCATTTGAATATATTTCCTCTTCTCCATGACCAACATTTCCTGTGGCTATATCTAACCCTTATATGTCATGACCTCTCCCATGCCAGGTAAGGATCTGCTTCTGGATGCCTAAACCTTAGTAGGAAGCAGAGCCATAGCTAGGAATGCCTTGGCCCTGGGCAATTTCAACTGGGGGCAGAGTGACGTGGGGTGCAGAGCAATCTTCCCACATCACCAGAGGGGGCCCTCTCCCAAAGTCCAGTCCAAGGCAGAGGAACTGCTGTTCCTGGGAGTAATGATAATAATAGTTCTATAGCTCCAACTGTGTGTGGGCACTGTGCTTTCTAATTATAATCTCATCTTATCCTCACAACAACCCTGGGAGGGGGAAGTGCTATTATTATCCTCATTTTGCAGGTGGGGAAACTGAGGCAGACAGAGTTAAGTGACTTGCCCAGGGTCACACAGCTAGGAAGTATGGTCTTCCTGACTCCAGGCCTGGATGACAGAAGGAGAACACTATGCTAGCTAGCAGCCCCCTTACTTACTAATTGCTTGTTGAACTGAGCTGAATTAAATTGAGTTGGCTAGACTGAGTCCCTGTAATAATAAAGAATAATAACATTAAGTAGCACTTATATAGTGCCTACTATGTGCCAGGCACTATGCCAAGTGCTTTACAACTATCTGAACCTCATAACAACCCAGGAGGGTAGGTGTTTCTATTATCCCATTTACAGATGGGGAAACTGAGGCAGACAGAAGTTAAAGGGGTTTGCCCAAGGTCCAGGGCCCACACTCTAGCTGCCTGGCTGCCATGAGCTCCCAGAAGACTCACACAGGTATCTGGCAGCAATAGGACACAGGATCAGGGGTCGGCCCATCCCGTCTCGTTCACTGTGAAGCTGTAGTCCCTATGTGAAAATTGTAAACTCAAAGGAAATAGGGAAAGAACCTATGATTTTGGTGATATTGGAGAATCCCAGATGAAAAAAAATTCCCTCTACTAAGAGGTTAAGTGACTTGCCCAGGGTCACACGGTCATTCTATTTCAGATTATTTCACTGTGTTTCAGTGTGTCAGTATGTTTCAAGGTGAGACTTGAACCCAGACGTTCCTGGCTCTGAGGCTGGCTTTCTTATCTACCATGTCATGCTGCTTATATGAGAGTCAGATTGGGAGAGTTATTTAAGACAGGACCCAGGCATGCCACTTTCAGCCCCACCCATGTCTCTCTTTAGGAGCAAGGTGTCAGTTTAGTCTGGCCTCTGCCCCTGGGCCTCAAGCTCAGACTTAAGCTCAGAGTGTGGGTGAAGGGGCGTGTCTTTCACTAGCTGAATTAGCTCTACCTACCGCCACCAGGTCTTGCCCACCTTAATAGGGTTGGACCCAATGACCTTCACAATTTCTTCCAGTTCTAACATTCTAACCTTCTAAGGGTTCTTAGAGAGGGCTAGCTGTGGAGAGAGGGAATAGGAGATATGGTATGGAGGAGCCCATGAATCCATGCTCCTTGCCATGAGGGGGTGTTTGAAGCAGATAGTGCCAGCGGAGTTACATCATCGAAATAAGTGCCCAAGGGGCCCTGGGGCAAACCAGGTGCCCATGCTGTACCTCCTGCCAAGAATACACCCTTACCCTCCCATTGAGGGTACCCCTTGGAGAACTCAGTTTGGAACTTCCAAGTAACCTGAAACTCATTACTTCTTCTCGGGTCTCAGTTTTATCCTGTTTATAATAAGAACAGAGACACCTTTTCCTTCCTGTGATAGGCAGGGAAAACTTCCTCTTTCTTACCCTTCAACCCAATCTGGGCTGAATCTTCTGGTATTCTGTAGCATCTGGTTGACAGGATCTGTAGCTAGAAGGGTCCTTTGAGGTCTCTCATATTAATTAATAAAATCAAAGCCCTTAGTAGTGAAGTGTTGCCCAACATCACACACTGAACAATGAGAAAATCTGGGGCTTATGACTCCAAAGCCAATACTCCTTCCCAAAGCACAATTCTGACCATGTTACCCACCTATCCACTCCTCCTCAATCAACTCCAGGGGCTCCCTATTGCCTCCAGAATCCAATATGAAATAATCTACTTGGCATTCAAAGTCTTCCATGACCCTTCGCCTTCCTCCTTTTCCTCGTGCTCCCTCATCCTTTGAGATCCAGAGACACTGGCTTCCTTGGTCTCCTATTATTATCCTCATTTTGCAGGTGGGGAAACTGAGGCAGACAGAGTTAAGTGACTTGCCCAGGGTCACACAGCTAGGAAGTATGGTCTTCCTGACTCCAGGCCCTGTGCTCTACCCACTATGCTAGCTAGCAGCCCCCTTACTTACTAATTGCTTGTTGAACTGAGCTGAATTAAATTGAGTTGGCTAGACTGAGTCCCTGTAATAATAAATAATAATAACATTAAGTAGCACTTATATAGTGCCTACTATGTGCCAGGCACTATGCCAAGTGCTTTACAACTATCTGAACCTCATAACAACCCAGGAGGGTAGGTGTTTCTATTATCCCATTTACAGATGGGGAAACTGAGGCAAACCAGACACTCCATCTCCACCTCCAGGTATTTCCCTGGCACTCTCTCCCTCCTTGTCTCCACCTCCTGGCTTCCTTCAAGTTCCAAATAAAATCCTTCCTTCTACAGAAAGTCTTTCCTGATCTCCCCTAATCTGTTGGTTACCTCCTATGGATCCTGTTTATAACTTGTTTGGAGGTATTCATTCGCTTGTCGTTTCCCCCATTAGACTGTAAGCTCCTTGAAGACAGGGACTGTCTTTTTTTCTTTCTTTAGCTCAGTGTCTGGCACAAAATACGAACTTAAGAAATGTTTGTTGACTGACGGACTCTTCCAGGCTACTTCAATGCTACTTAGGAATGCGGAGGAGGCTGGAGAGAGTCACGCTTCCTAGTGGCCAAGAGATACTTCTAGACTATGAACTTCTTGAGGTCAGGGATGAGTTCATTTTTATCTTTGTATCTCTAGTACCTAAGACATAGGTGCTTCATAATGCTTTTTGATTGATGTAATCTTGACCACTGGCTGGACCAGGGGTGGGCAACCTGCGGCCTTAAGGCTACATGTGGCCTCCTAAGTCCTTAAGTGCGGCCTTTGGACTGAATCCAAATTTTACAGAACAAATCAGTGCAGTCTTTTGACCGAAGTCAAATCTTACAGAACAATCCTTTGTTCTGTAAGTTTGGATTCAGTTAAAAGACTGCACTTAAGGACATAGAAGGCCACATGTGACCTTAAGGCCACAGGTTTCCTACCTCTGGACTGGACCATATGCTAGGAGACCTTTATTCATTCACTGATTCGTTCATTCATTGATTCATTCCTCTATTCATTCATTAAGCACCAACAATTGAAGCCGGTCCCATCTGTGATAATAGCCCCCATATCTAGTTCATCTTAAGGCAAAAAAAGTTCTTTTCTTGAGCGGACTCTACGGGGCAGGTACTGTAGATATCACTTCCATTTTACAGGTAAATATATTTAAGACCCAGAGAAGGAATGAGACTTGCCCAAAGTCTTGAGGCTAATTAAAGTCACAGCCAGAATGTCAGCGGGAGGTTGCTAAATCCTAAGAGCTAGCTCTCTTCACCCCACACCAATCCGAACACTTGCAATTGGTCAATCACCACTGAGTCGGGCATCCTGGCATGGTGGAAAGATCACTGAGCCTGTAGTTAAATGACCTCGGTTCAAATTCCAGCTCTTCCACTTACTGGCCACATAACCGTCTTTCTCTGGGCCTCAGTTTACTCACCTGTAAAATAAGACAGTTGAATTATTGTTTTTCAGTCATATCTGATTTTTCTTGGCAGAGATACTGGAGTGGTTTGCCATTTCCTTCTCCAGATCATTTTACAGATGAGGAAACTGAGACAAACAGGGTGAAGTGACTTGTCTAGGGTCACACTGTCTAAGACTGGATTTGAACTCAGGAAGATGAGTCTTCCTAACTCCAGGCCTGGAGCTCTATCCATTGCTGCACCCAGATGCTCCAGAGTTAAATCAAATGTCCCTTAAACCCACAATCTAATTCAATCCAACAAGAATTTATTTAAGGTCAGTGATGCATAAGTGATTAGGGAACAAGGACAAATCCCCAAACAGTTCCTTCCCTCAAGGGACTCCCCTTTTATTTGGGTGTTGGGATGGGAGGAGAATACAACCTGTATAAACATAATGAGAAGGTCTATTTCTTAGGGTATACTTGAATTTACACTTTCCGGGTGGTGGGGGTGATCCAGAGTACTCTCAGATGTTCATTGCCTACTCCCAATCCAACACACGGAACTTTGGAGAGCCCACTTCCAGCCATAGAAGACTCAGGAATATGTAATATATGATGGTGATTAGTCTTCTAATTGGCTTAGGAGCTGGAAAGACCGATGGGACTGAGGGGGGTGTGAATAAGCATTTATAAAACACTAACTCTGTGCTAGGCCCTGTGCTAAGCATTTTTTTTTCTTAACAAATATTATCACATCTGACACTCACAGCAACCCTCCAAGGTACATGTTTTCACAGCAACCCTCCAAGGTATATGTTTATCATTATTCCCATTTTATAGTTGAGTAAACTGAGGCAAATAGAGATTAAGTGACTTACCCAGAGTCACACAAGCAAGTCCCTGAGGCCAGATTTGAAGTCAGGTCTTCCTCCAGGCCCAGTACTCTGTACACTGAGTCACCAGCTGCTTTTATGATAACTCATTAGAGGTCAGGAAACTGAATCACTTCCATTTGAATTGTCTTAGGAAGATTCTGAAGATCACCTGGCAGGATAAGGTACCAGACACAGAGGTCCTTACTTGAACTAAACAGTTAAACATTCAAACTCTACTGAAGAGAGTTCAACTCCCATGGGCTGGTCATGTTGTTTAAGTGCCAAATGTATGCTTGTCTAAAAGACTGTTTTATGGAGAGCTCACACAGGTCAAGTGCTCACATGGTGGTCAGAAGAAACCATACAAGGACACTCTCAAGGTCGCTTTTAAGAACTTTGGAATTGATTGTTTAACATGAGAGACGTTGGAACAGGACCACCCAGCATGGTGTGCCCTCATCAGAGAAGGCACTGTGCTCTATGAGCAAAGCAGAATTGAAGTAGCTCAAAAGAAATGAGAGATACTCAGATTTAGAGAACCCACCCCGAATGTTCACATGGACTATTTGTGCCCGACCTGTGGTAGAGCATTCCAACCTCATGTTGATCTGATCAGTCACAGTCAGACTCACTGTAACTTGGCTTTAACATAAAGATGCCATTTTGGTCCTCTTCAAGAATGAAGGACAACCACCAGAGGCAAAGTTAAAATGGAATGAGAATACAAAAGTTTTTATCTCAATCTCTCTTTCCTAAAGAAATACTGATATGAGCTGCTGGGCAGAGAAGAGGCAGCAACAAGCTATACTTTTCCTCTTGACCACCATGTGTCCATAAATGCACGGATTCCCATATTTCTTTTGCTGATTCTTTCCTGGTGAATGAGTATTGGGGACAAAATTAACCAGATTATGGCCTTGTGTGCTTTGCATATTTTGTAAGAGCTAAGTAATTTGTTGGTTGATTGATATAAGGAGAAACACACTAGATGGGGGCTCCTGAGAAATAATATTATTTCTTTGAATTATTCAATGGTGGGACCCTGAGGGGTGAAGTAGTCAACCATCCTCTGGGGCCCCAACCTGCCATTATGAGTGGAGGATTTGGCAAAGTAGCCCATAGGGGATTCTACATCAAGATAAGTACTATAAAGAATTTGATGAGGGAGAGACCACCAATAACTAAGAAGAACTGGAAAGGCTTCCAAGAGGAAGCGGAACCTGAATTAATCCTTGACGGAAGCTAGAGATTTTAAGAGAGAGGGGTGAAGAGGGAATCTATTTCAGGAATAGGGAATATCCTTGTAAAGAAAGGCTCAGGAGTAGAAGATGGTATGCTGAATTTGGGAGATAGTGCATAGATAGGCCAATTTGGCTGGATTACAGAGCACATGAAGGAGAGTAATGAAAACCACCTGGCAAGACTGCCAAGGCCTTCAAATACCATGCTGAGGAATTTCTCTTTTATCCCAGAAGCAATGGGGAAGGTTATTGAGCAGTGGATTCACACGGTTAGAGTTGGGCTATAGGAAGTGATTTTGGCCACTGGGAAGTAGAACTGAGAGTTTAACGAGCCTATAGAACCCATTTCTTTTTTTTTTAAATTGATTTATTTATTTACTTTTAGTTTATAAGATTCAGTTCCATAATCTCTTGAGTTTCAAATTTTCTCCCCTCCCTCTCCGCCCCCTCCATGGCAGCTTGCAATCAAGTATAGGATCTGCAAATATTTTCAAATTGGACGTTAGTCTAGTTGTATAGAAGGGTTGTAACCAGTGGAGTGAACAATGGCAAAAAAGAAAGAAAACCAAACATGAAAAAGAACGCTAGCATGTAGATTGCTTAGAACCCTTCTTTCTAGGGTCTGTGTAAGTGTCCTGCCCTTCCTATATTACACCATAAACTCCTTGAGGGCAGACTCTGTGTTGTCTTTCACCTCTGTCTCCCCAGGGCTTTGCAAACATGTGGCATTTAATAAATAGGTGTTGAATTTAATTGAATAGTAGTTCAACTTTGCCGATTTCCTTACAACCGACTTTGGAGGTACCTAGCTCAGAGATCATTTTGATCTTCTCCAGATTAGACAGCTAAGAAGTCATCAAGTTGAAAGCTGAGCCCAGGACTTTTAACTTCAAGATCAGGGCTCTTTCTAACATCACTGTGCTTCCAGCCCAGGGACCCCGTAATGTCAGCGACAGGGTTCTTCCTCCTCCTCAGCCCCTCCTCGAATTCTGGTCTTCCTTTCAGACTCAGTTGAGGTGCCTCTCCTTCCTGGAGCCTCCCTCTCAACCAGGTTTTATTGTTTTCTCCCTCTTCAAATTATTAGTATTTACTTTATGATGTAGCAACCGTCTCCTCTGGAATATGAGCCCTTTGAAGGCGGAGCCTGATTTTTGTTTGTTGTTATTTTTTGTCACTGACACTGAGTATAATGGTCTGCAAGCGGTTAATAAATGTGGAAATGAATGAAGAGAGCTGTACTAGAAGACCTCTGAGGGATGGGGGTGGGGAGCACAGAAGAGGCTAAGGTTCTAGCCAGGTGCCCTCCTGCAGTCTCCAAGGCCAGCAGCCTATTATTTATTCATTTGTTTATTTGCTTACAGTGAATGGCGCAATAAAGATTATGATCCTATCATTTCCTTTAAGGAGTTTATAATCTATTTGTGACTTAAGATCAAGATTCAGCTCACTGTAGCATACCTTTGGGGCCATTTGTCCAAACTGAACTTGTGCTTGTAAGTTGGGGTCCCCAGGGGGCAGCTATTACTCCCCTCATGATTCTAAGGGTAACCTTGAGTGGTGGAGGTTTCTAGTACTATTGCTTATTCATTAGATTCTATGGATGAGTAACCTCAATTACCAAAGGGCATATGTGTGTGTGTGTGTATGTGTGTGTTTAATAACACTCAGTATATCATATGGCACATAGAGATACATCATTGCATTCAGTAACATTCCCCAAAATACTTGTTTACACAATTGGGGGTCCCAGGCTAAGCTCTCCCCTAGCACAACATATCCTTAAGGAGTAGCAGAAAATATAAGCACCATCCACCCCTAGGTCACGGTAAGTCACAATCTCCTCAAACAATCCACAGCGTCCAAGTAAAGTTCTCTCTCATCTTGACTTGAGGTTGACTTCCAAACTCTGTGGTTCTTCTTCTGTGGGATGACTGCTCCTGACTCTCACCTGGATTCACATGTAGGCAACTCTCTGCTCCTGCTCCATGTCTAAGCCCATGGGAACTGCTCTCCTCCAAGCTCCTGCCTGACAGCAGGCTCCAGGGGCTCCTGCCCTCAGCTTCTGTTTCTAGGAAAACAAAAGTTTAACAGGGCTACAACAATATTTATACATATTACCAACAGCAGCATCTCAATTCTTTAACAGCTCTTAAAAGAGGCTTAAGCTAAGCCTTCTTCCCATGGGTGGATCTCTGGTCTTCAGCTTAATTTACTCATAAAGACCAACAGACAGGACTTCTGTCTAAGAAATCAACATAGACCAATAGACAGGGCTTCTGTCTGAGAAATCAACACAGACCAACAGACAGAGTGCCAGCACCATGAACATTCTTTCTGTTAGGCTTCTCCACAAGCAAGTTTCTCTAGCCCACTCATGCTCACTTCTCTCTCTCTCCGCTACTCTCTCTACTCTGCCCTCTCCCTCCAAGCAACACAATATATACTGTTTCCAATCAAAGACTCTTGACTCAATCAAAAGCACTTGATTGGCTAAAAGTCCAGAAAAACAACAAAAAATCCTACTTTGCTTGCTGTTACAGAACTGTTGGTACAAAACATTCCCCTTCTGAAAAGTCTTACATAAACTGATGCAAAGTAAAGTGAGCAGAGCCAGAAGAACATTGTACATAGTAACAGCAACATTGTAAGATGAAGAACTGTGAGTGACTTAGCTTTTCTCAGCAATACAAGGATCCAAGACAATCCAATGATCCAAGGACTAAGGATGAAGCTTGCTATCTGCATCCAGAGAAATATTGTTTGAATACAGACTGAAGCATGCTATTTTCACTTTCTTTCTTTCATTTTTTTCTTCTGTTCTAGTCTTCTTGTACAAAATTACTAATATGGGAATGTTTTGCATGATAACTCATGTATAAACTATATCTGATTGCGTGCTATCTCAGGAAAGGGGGAGAGGAGGCAGGGAAAGATATAATTTGGAATTCAAAACAAAAAATATAAAAATGGTTTTAACATATAATTGGGAAAAATAAAATATTATATATTATAGAGGAAAAAAAATCAATCAATCACATCCTTCCCTCCCCCTCCAAAAAAAACTCAAAAATTCCCCTTGTACATACAAGGTCCCTGGGGAGAGAGCTCAAACTTAAAGTTTAAAAAAAACTCTGAAAATACATGTAGAGAACGTGTGTAGCAAAGAAATTTTCCCCTGTTCCCCCTTGCTAGAAACCCTTTTCTCCTTTTGTGCATACAACTGAATAGTTAAATGTTTAACAACTAGCTTTCAAAAAGAGGTATTCGGGAAACACTTTTAGTTTAATCAGCATTATTAACATTTTCCCCATCATTTTTCTCAAGTCTAGAAAATCAACAAAACAAGAAATCAAGTCCTTATTTGTAGGTTTTGCTAGTTTCTGAGGAATAAATGCTCACATTGAAGATGGAATATTTGACTTGAGAGCTGGTTCAAGGTGACTCCAGCTTAGCCCTGCTGAGGTTGCCCGTGGGTATAACTCTCTGCTAAGTTCCAAGAGCTTATCTTTTTGTAAGGCTTATAACTTTGGATGTTTCTTTCTTTCTTCTGGGAGCTATCTTTCTGCATTTCTCTGTCCATGTTTGTCCTCAGTATGGCTCTGTCTTTTCCTGGCTGGCTGAGCCAAGGGTCTCTGAGAGCATCATTAGTGAGTGTCAGGGAGAGCATAACATTCCTTCAGAATGTCCTCTTACTCTTACCAGCTGCTTTCCTCTGGTACAGGCTTAAGGGTCCACCTCTTCAAGGTTTTCTTTAGCCTGGAATCTTCCACCAATAGTCTGACCTGCCACAGAACCTCCTCCTCCATTTAAAGATCCCAGGAGCATGAGAAACTGTTCTCTGAGAGGATGAAGGGATCAAAAAGTATAGACAAATTGTTAGAATAAAATGCTGCCTGTTGCTTGGTTGAGGTGGGACACTCCTTCATCACTATAATCTCTAAGGTCAGTAAGGATGTGCCATGCTGACAGCAGCCTGAGGGATATCGAATCTAAGTAGAGAATAGAACCAGTGACCTGGAGAGAAATTCTTCTTTTATTCTATTTATTAAAGCAAATAGTTTTATCCCTAGGACCTGACAGGACACCTTCCGAGCATGGACCCTAGGAGCCTGGAAAATGGAATCTTGCCCTTATACAAACAGAGCCTAAACTGAAGACCACAGGTACTGATAGGTTTATATACACGCCTTCCCTTCTCTATGCAAAGACCATGAGCCTACCTATCCAGGAATCTCTGTGACTTCATCTCTCCCTGTTTGTGTAA
Organism: Pseudochirops corinnae; assembly: GCA_028646515.1. NCBI lineage: Eukaryota > Metazoa > Chordata > Mammalia > Diprotodontia > Pseudocheiridae > Pseudochirops > Pseudochirops corinnae. Next base: position 50,005,396 of record CM053588.1, read on the forward strand.
GGGCAGCTAGTTGTTTCATAGATAGAACACTAGACCTAAAGTCAGGAAGACTCATGTTCCTACCTAGCCTTAGTAGCTGTGTGACCCTGGGCAAATCACTTAACCTCTGTCTGCCTCAGTTTCCTCATCTGTAAAATGGAGGTAATAATAGAACCAGCTCCCAGGGTTGTTGTGAAGATAAAATGAGGTATTTGTAAAGTGTTTTGCAAATCCCAAAGAGCTGTTATTATTATGTTTGGGAATGTGTGGCCATGTGCTTGGATATATGTGTATGCTTGTATTTGGACATGGGAGAGTGTGTGATTGTATCTACGAGTGTATGTCTGGGCATTAGTGAGTGCGACCATGCATGTGAGTGTACACATGTGCATGCATGTTTGTTTGTAGAGGACGGGACTCTCTGTCAGTTCCAACCCTATAATAGACCTTCCCTTGTCTCGCCAGGGCTGGTCGAGCCGATGCTTAATGAGTGTTTTCCACAGTGGGTCCAGCTCACGTCACAGCTAGAAAATGTGACTGATGTGCCCTAGAGCTGACCGCCCCCTCTCTCTCAGCAGCCTTCCTCTTCCCTCACCAACTCTGGTACCGGGAAAAAACAGAGCCAGATGCCTGGAGGAAGCATGTTTGATCTTAATGAGCCTGAATGGGATCTCTGAGTCCCCAGCTTCCTTGCCATTCATTCATTCAATAATCATTTATCACGGGCCTACTATGTGCCAGGAACTGCACTAGATGCTAGAGAGATGCAATTTGTACCAAGAGAATTAAATGAAAAATATATACAAAGGGAATCCAAAGTCCTGGGTGAGAGATACTAGCAATTGAGGGAAACCAGGAAAGGTTTCATGGAGGAGGTGGAGCAAGAGTCAAGCTTTGAAGCAAGCTAGAGATTATACAAGGCAAAGTGAGGACAGAGGGCATGCCGGGTACTGGGGATCACAGCCTTGCAAAGGCGTGGAGAGTGGAAATGAAATGCCACGCATGGGAAGCAAAGCTGGTGGGCTAGTTTGTCAGGCATGTTGAATTCATAAAGGACAGCAATGTGTGATAAACTAGGTTGTTGGAGTCAGGTTAGAAAATGTCAAGCAGAAGAATTTGCAGCCATAGGGAGCTCTTGGAGCTTTTTGAGTGGAGGAGTGACCTGTGCTTTAATAACCACTAACATTTATATATAGCCCAAGAATTTTAGAATTCTGCAATTTAGAACTCCAGAATTAAAAAAAAAACCTTTGCATCCATTATTTCACTAGATCCTCACAACAACCCTGGGACATGGATGCTGTTATTATCCCCGTTTTCTAGATGGAAACATCGAGGCCGAGAGAGGCTGTGCCCAGGGTCACACAGCTGATACGTATCTGAGGTAGCATTCGAATTCAGGCCTCTGAGTCTAGCACTACCTTTTACAACACAAAACTGCTTTAAGAATATTACTTTAAAAGAAAAAAAAAAGGAATATCACTTTAACTGTTAGCTCTACTGGTCATCCCCAAACTGTCCCACATATATATAATGTGTAATGACACAATGCCCCATATTGTTAAAAATAAAAATAAAAATGTATTGTTCAAAATTGACAAAATTAAATATGAGTGTAAGAAATGTGAATAATTAAAGTTTCAAATGATTCTTTTGCAAATTTGTAGCATTTATACTTTTGAAGTTAAGAAAGCATCCATACTTTTTGGACACTATATAATAAGAATGCCTGAAGGGCTGATTAGCAACATGTGAGGGTTTCCTAGGAACAGTTGAGATTCAAACCTGTGTGTAGTCAGCAGGGAAGGAGCCACTAGACAGGGAGAAATTTATGATTAGAGATAGGAGGGATAACTACCTGGGCAAATTGCCCAAGGAAACTGAAGGGGTCAAGGATTCAAGCAGAATGATTAACCTTGATGAGGAAAAGGTCTACTTACCTCTCCGTTAGAGTCAAGAGCTAAGAAAGGGAAAGTGAGGAGTATAGTCAAGTTTTGAGATGTGAAATAAAGAGGAAAGGGAAGGGGAAAGGCGGCAATGGTCTCTATTTCTCAGTAGAGAGTGAGGCCAGGTCCTCTGCTGAGAATGGAAGCCTTGAAGACTTGAGGAGAGAAGAAAAGATTGGGAAGCATCAGTGAGGAATGCAGTGGTCATCCAGGGGAAGATGGGAAAGATGATCTTGCAGTGGTGAGGGCCCAGCTGAGATGAAATAATGCACATTTTTAGTACATCTGGTCAGTTCTGTTATGCACAATTAAATAGTACTGGGGCAAGAGTGGCAAAGGTTGGTGGTAGAGGAAATCCAGGACTAGAGTCTGAGAAGGAGTGAGAAGAGATTAAGATGAGGGCAACAAAGGATTTGAGAGCTGTGGACAGTGTGTGCTTGAACTGATTAACTATGAGAAGGTGGAGGAAAGGCTGAGCAAGGGCAGTCCCCTAGGATGGGGCCTACCTGGTATCACTTTCAGAGAGTCTGGGAAATAAGACCTGGTACCACTCTCCAACTAGGGCAGTTTTCAGTCCACCAAGCCTTGGACCATCCCTCCTCCAAGTTACCTTCTTCCAGGAAAATCTTCCCAGGCTAATTCTTTGTCGTCGTTCAGTCATATCAGACTCTTTATGACCCCATTTGGGGTTTTCTTGGCAAAGATACTGGCATGATTTGCCATTTCTTTCTCTAGGCCATTTTACAGATGAGGAAACTGAGGCAAACAGGGCTAAGTGACTTGCCCAGGGTCACACAGCTAGTAAATGTCTGAGGTCAAATTTGAACTTAGGTCTTCTTGAATCCAGACCCAGTGCTCATACTAGGGCCATGTTTTCTCATGTGGCATACACTTTCCAGCTGCCCTTGGTTGTTACAGCTTGTCATTTTCTAGTGTGTATTCATCTCTCTCAACAGACAAGAAGCTCCATCAAGATGAGAATTGGGATTATAGTCATTTGACAGAAGAGGATCTGAGTCTCAGAGAGGGCAAGTGATTTTCCAAGGTTTGATGGGTACAAGGTTGCAGAGCCAGGCCCATGGACTGCAAATCCAATGTTCTTTCCATTATGAAAACCAAGGCCCTCCAGTGGAGCACAGCCAAAGGGGACCTTGGTCTGACTTAAGGGGTAGATGGAGAGAAGAGGAAGGCAGTCTGAGAAAGGGGCCTGCTGGTGTCTCCCACCACAGACGGTTTGGAAAGAACTTGGAACTGGACAACCAGGCTTTGGATCTCTGCTCTATCACTTAGACATATGTGGCCTGGAATAAGCTCCTTCCTTTCAATGTGCCTTGGTTTCCCCCTTTGTCCAATGAAAGAACTGGGATAGTCTTTAAGACTTCTCCCAGCTCCCAGTCTATGAGGATCCCAGATGCTCTGGGCCATTAGACTATGATCTGCCCATCCCTTATCAAAGAAACCAGCAATCGAAACGGGGCTCTGTGGCGCCAGGGCCCTTATGCCTACTGGGCAAGGGGAACCTGCTGTTCTGACAGTTTCAATGATCTGTTGACCAAAGGGGAACCAGATACGGGTGGACCCACAGAGCCCAGGACTCTGGTACCCACGGACACTGAGTTGCCCAATGCTCCTCTGATTTCCCTTTTTGTAGACACCTGCTGGCTCCAGCCAGGTCAGGTGCAGATCTCAGTCTAGGCAGAGGGAAGGGCGGGGCCCTCAGGGCAGGGAATACTGTGGGGGAGGGACTGTGAGGGGCCAGGACTGGGGACTCATCCCCGGCTCTAAGAGAAGATCAAAGTCTGGGGAAGTAAGGAAGGCAATACTAATCTAAAGCAAGTACAAGTGAAGGAGGAAATGGGGCGGTGACAGAACCTCGCTCAACATTCATCCAACTAGTGTTTCCTCAAATCTGAGACCTACAGAGCCGGGAGGAGCCTTGGGGCACAGAGTGTCCGAGGTGGGAGGGCCTTAGAGCAGGGACTGTCAGGGCCGGGGAGGGATTGTAGAACAAGTCTGAGATGGAAGGGGCCTTAGAATAGAGAATATGATCACTGGTGGGGGGCCTTAAAACACAGACTGAAAGAGCTGGGGGGAGCGTTTAGAAATGGAATGTCTGAATCAGGAGGGATTTTAGAACATGTCACAGACAGAGGGGCCTTAGACTAGAGAATGTGATGGGGGGGTGGTGTTAAAACATAGACTGGAAGAGCTGGAGCACTCAGAACACAGTGTTGGAACTGGGAAGGATTTTAGAATGTGTCAGAGATGGATGGGGCCTTAGAACACGGACTGTCAGAACCCGGAGGGATTGTACAACATGTCAGAGGCGAAAGGGGACTTAGCACTGATTATGGGATCACTGGTGGGGGCCCTTAAAACATAGACTGGAAGAGCTGCAGGGGGGGTGGGGGGTGGGGGGTGGAGTGGGTGTGCTCAGCACACGGAATATCAGAGCTAGGAGGGCCCTGTGGCTGAGGGGAGGCAGGGGGAAGAAGGTAGGAAGCTGAGCTTCCTCCTGCCCTCCATCACCTGGCAGGTGATGAGTCTCTGCTGAGAGCCCAAACCCAAATTTCACCTGCTGACTCAGCGCCTGGGGGCCCCAGGCTTCTTTTACTTAGCAACGGGCTAGGCCTGGGGCAAACAGAGCCGAGGGGCAGCCACACCCCTGCCGCAGGAATGCAGGCTGCATTCCTAGGGGGTGTGGTGTCCGCTAGGCAGAGGAGTGGGGAGGGGAGGGGAGGGAGGCAGAACAGGAAGGGACAGGTAGCCCAGCCAGCGGTAGAGGCCCCAAGCAGTGGCGGGGTAGCCCACCTGGGCTGCTGCTCGGACCCTTTCTAGCACCAGCATCTTGGGAAAGGGGCCACACTCTGACCCAGGGCCTCCAGCCTTTTCTACTTGGAAGGCCAGGGTCACCTAACTAGTCAGTAGCAAATTCAGAGCCAGAGTCCAGGCCTCCTCACTTGCTGCTGATCCAGTGTTCTCTCCACTACATCCTGTCACCATAAGTAGGTAACTCTTGCTCTTCCCTGACTCTAACCCTCCCAGGAGCACATCATAGCATCTCCAGGAGAGGCTGAGCAATGCAGAGCTTGGCCCAGGAAGCAGGCAGTAAGGTGCGGTGAAAAGCAGGCTGGACCAGGACACAGGAGGCCTGGCTGCAAAGGCCAGAGAGGCCATCAACTGTCTCTGGGACTTTGGGCAACTCACTTCAGCTCAGTGGGCTCCAGTTTGCTCTATAAAATGAAGGAATTGGTCCCTAAGAGGGAATAAGGTCCCTCTTAGCCTTGACAGTCTGTATTCTAAGGGCCCTCCCAGCTCTGACAGTCTGTGTTCTAAAGGCCCTCCCAGCTCTGACATCCTGGTTCTAAGGGCCCTCCCAGCTCTGACAGTCTGTGTTCTAAAGGCCCTCCCAGCTCTGACATCCTGTGTTCTAAGGGCCCTCCCAGCTCTGACATCCTGTGTCCTAAGGGTCCTCCCAGCTCTGACAGTCTGTGTTCTAAGATTCTTTCCCCGATATCTCTCCCCTCACTCCACCCTCCTGCACCAGCTTCCATACCTTAGGTTCTAAGACATCGTCTAGTCCCGACTTTGAGGTCCCTCCTAGCTCTGATATGTTTGACTCTAATATAAAGTGAATATTCTTGCTCTAATATTAAATGCTCATGTGATCCTGTGTAGGTAGGAGAGGGCAGTGGAGCCGGCAGTGGAGCCTGAGCTCCCGTGAAGTGCCCCCGGTCTCTCCCTAAACTCCGTTTGGTGGTGCTCCTCTCCTCCTGCCCTCCCCCTCCAGTCCTGGCCCTGCCCTTTGATCTCCCATTTTTCCAGGCTGGCCATGCTCTGAATGGGAAGCTTTGAGCTCATGGGGCTTTGGGGACAATGAGAGAAGGCTGAGCCAGCCAGGGCTGCCCCATGGCCCCCTACCATTCATTGCTAAGCCCAGGGATCTGGCTTCCTTTGTGCCATGAACAAAACCCAGGAGATCAGCTGCTCCCAGCGTGGGCTGAGCTGGGCTCCGGAAGGGGTTGGAGGGGGAGGCATGGCCCCCAGAGAGCCCCCGGTCTCCTCCCTTTCTCCGCTGAGGCCCAGTCACTTTCAGCATAGGCCAGCTCAGTAGAGTCCAAAACATTACTTACACATACACACACACACACACACACACACACACACACACACACACACTATGCAATCCCAGTGTGTGTAGGTTTTCAGAAATGTCTTGGTCCCCAATGGAGTTTTCATATTCACTCTAAGGAAATATACCCAACCTAAAGCTGATGGGGCCTATCACCATCTCTAGAAGGCCAGCCCAGGGCCAGTGGCCAGAGCTTTATGGGATTGCATCCCCCTTCCCACCCCTCACCACAGGTTACCCTGTGCAGACGCCTGACTGTCCCCTGGGGAATCCAGACTTCCATCTATGAATGAGGACCTAAGGATTGGTGCTAGATAGTGGCACGCAGCCCACCATGGTTTGTGAGGGACGGGATATCTCCCCAGCACTTTGCAAAGCCCTGTAAGGTCTATAAGGGGCCTACAGTGGAAATTACCTAGCATGTTACCCATAGTCATAGATTCAAGGGCAGGAGTGGTTTCATGAGGATAGGAGAAGGGGGTGGAAGGAGATCTAACTCTTGCCTAAAATCCTAAGCTTGGGAAATAGGGGAAAGCTCTTCTCATAACTTTACAGAGCCATCTTTTGGGCCCTCAGACCTTCCTCTAGATCTTCAATACTCACAGGAAACACCACCCGACACAACCTACAAACACAACCTCATCTCAGGTGTAGTATAATGGAGACAGCAATGGACCTGGGTTCAAATTCTGCTCCAGACAATTACTAGTCATGGGATTTGTGTGAAATCACTTCTGAGCTCTAGTTTCCTTATCTATAAAATGAAGAGGTTGAATTCAACCTCAAAGGGATCTTTCAGATCTAAATCCAAGATCCTGTGTTTGGGGACACCAGGACCCCAATTGGGGGAGTGGCAAAGATCTCAGTGAGATGTCTTAGCCAGAAAGTGCTTACTCTGTGACCAATTTCCCTTCTCTGAATCTGTGCGTTTCCTATTCAGACAAATGAGAGGATGAGACTAGATGAGTGTTAGGTTCCTTCCAGTTCTGACATTCTATGTTCTAAGATCTTTGCAATTACTGACATCCTGTGTTCTAAGCCCCTATTCCCACCACTCATCCTACCTCTGACACTCTGTTCTAAGGGCCCTCCCAGCTCTGACATCCTGGGTTCTAAGAGCCCTCCCATCTCTGACATCCTGTGTTCTAAGGCCCTCCCAGTTCTAATGTTCTGTATTTTAAGGGCCCTTCAAGATCTGACATTCCCTATTTTAGTGTTTCTTCCCTTCTAGCTAGCTGTGACTGGGCATGGTCTGCATGGTGCTCTAAATAGTTGTGCCTGAAGGAGCCATTCCAAACTGAGAGTTTGGTAGGCCAGAGAGAAGCCCAGTAAAGAGATTAGAGACCAGATTCTATGGCCCATTATGACCCCTGAGTTCATTCCAAGGGACTCATCTCCATGGACAGGCTGGGCATGGAGCAGTGGGGTCAGGGTTGCATCAACTTGGACAAGTCTCTTAACTTCTTGGTACTTTCCAGCAACTCTGAAAGACCAGAAATGTCTGAGCCTCAATCTGCACCAGGTAGAGGAAGCTTCTTATACAGAAAAAATCTCAGGTTCAGACTGAAAAAAGAGATAGAAAAACACATAGACAAAGAGAGACAGAGACTGAGGGACAAGTAGACGGGCAGAGAAAAAGACAGAGAGAGAGAGGGAGGGAGAGACACACACACACAGACACAGAGAGAGACACAGAGAGAGACAGAGAGGGAGGAGGAAGAGAGAGGGGGAGAAAGGGAGAGAGAGAGAGGGAGAAGAGAAAGAGGGGAGAGGAAGGAGAAAAGGAGAAGGAAAGTAAGTAGAGAGAAACCATCTTTCTGTCACTATCCCCCTTCCTTTGGTCTCTTCACAAACAACCCCCTTTCCTTTCAAAAAATACTGTAATAGCAACAGTATTAGCTGAAGGTTCATAAAGTTTTGTGCTTTGAGAGATAAGTCAATGAATTGAGTTAGGGACCATTCAACAGGTTCTATGGTTATGGAGCTCCAAGCTCCAAAGAAAGGCATCACCTGACCAGGTACTATGCCACTCCAGGGCCTGGGGGGGACGGGGGATTCATGGTTGGTAGGACCAATCAACGAACCAATCAACAAGCATTTCTGATGCTTGTTGGTACAACTCCTGTATACCAGGCCCTGAGACAAAAATAGAACAGACCTGCATTGTAAAATCTTTGGATCTCAGGGTGGTAGGAGACCTCAAGAGGGCATTTAGTATGTTGAACCTGTCCTGGAGCAGGCATCATCCCCATAGCACCTTTCACATATTAACCCTGGGCTGTAGATGTTATTATTATTATTGTCCCATTTTACAGATGAGGAAGCTGAGACCCAGAGAAGATAAGTAACTTGTTTAGGGTCAAAAAGCCAGGAAGTATATTAGGCAGGATTTAGAATTAGGGTCTCTTGGCTCTAAGACCCTGGGTAAGTCACTTCACCTTGGCCTGCCTCAGTTCTCTCATCTGTAAAATGGGGATAACAGCACCTGGGTGGAATGAGATAATAATCATAAAGCGCTTTGTGCAGTGTCTGGCACATTGTAAGTGCCGTATAGATGTTAGGTGCTGTTGCTGTTCCATCACTTAGCTGCCGACCCTTACTTGAAGGGACCCCCTCCATTAAGGGACTTACCGCTTCCTGGGGCAACCACTTTGGGAAATGTCTAACTGTCTAGAAGTTGCTCCTGACGTCAAACCTGGAACTGAACCTGTCCCCCAACCACCACCCAGAACACACCCCCTCCCCCAGGCACCAAAGCAGGTCCCTCACCCCACCCACAGTGCCTTGGCAGGGAGGGGAGTCCCAAGGATTCGGGGAATCAGGGGTTGGGGACTGGGATATCTAGGTGGTTCTGGGGAATTCCGCCCACTCAGCCCATGCCAAGAGCTAAGCTGCCTCCAAGGAGAAAGATTAGAGTGACTGAGGCAGCTAAGCCTGTCTATCCAGGTTGGGACAAGCTCTTGTCATTAGTGATTCTCTTCCTCGAATCTCTCCTGGTCGCATTGCTCAGGGCACAGGGAAAGCCTGGATACTGTGAGGAGGTCCAAGGAAAAAGAGCCATCCATGACTGGGAGCTTCCAGGCCTTGGGGAGTCACCGAAGGGCATCATAGGATTTCAGGGTAGGAAGAAACCTTAGGGCCCCTCATTCCATAGAGGAGGTTGTGGGGTCCTGAAAGGGCCTACAGTCACACAGGTAACAAGCAGCACAGCTGGAATTTCAACCCACATCCCCAAGTCAGGCTCAAGCTGATGATGACATGATAGACCACCAGGTCGGGGGTTACCCAGAAGCCTGCAGGCCAGGGCAAAGGAGGAACGAGTGTCTCAGGGAAACTCGGGTCGGGGAGGAGGAAAGACAGGTGACCTGCCAGGACCTGCTCTGCTCAGTTTTTACTGTGGTTTCCTGGTTTCCTCCCTGCTCCCTGTCTCTTCCTAGTACAACTCCCCAGTCTCCCTCCCGGGTGCTGTAAGTGTCCACCCTCCAGCTCTGACCAGTCAAGTTTTTATGTGGTTTAAATGATGACCTGCCCCAAGGCAGGGGTCTGGAAGAAGTGACTTTCTGAGAGACAGTTTCACAAAGCCTCATCCTACCCCTGTTCTTGGGCTGGGGGAGGGAGGTCACAAGTAGATCTGGGTGTGTGGGGGTGGAGACATTTAGTGTCCTAGATCACCCCACTGTGAGAAAGGCAGGGCTGGAGCAATGTAGCAGAAAGAATATTGCATTGAAAGTCAGAGGGCCTGGGTTCAAATACTGTCTTTGTTACTTAGTATCTGTGAAACCTTGGGCAAATTACTTCTTTTTTCTAGGCCTCAGGTTCCTTGTTTGTAAAATGAAGGGCCTGGCCTAAGTGATCTTGAAAATCCCTTCAAGTTCTACATTCCATGATTCTGTGGAAGGAGAGCGGCAGGGTGCACAAGCCCCCGCCCAACAGTCCCATAGCCCAAAATGCTTTGCATTATCCCTGACTGCTCTACCCCACCTGCTCCAATGGCAGAGTCAGAAGGGATCACAGAACAGTGAGACATTACAGCTAGGGACAAGAACACTGGAGCTGGAGGCCAGGACCCTGGCTCCAACCCTTGCCCTCACGTAAGTCACTTAACTGTGAGCGAGCCTCTCAATCTCAGGTTCCAGAATTCGAGAGCCGGGAGGGACCTTGGAACACAGAATGTGAGGTGGGAGAGGGCCTTTAGGGGGAAGAAACAAGGAAGGAAGAAAGGGAGGGAGGGAGGGAGGAAGGAAGGAAGAAAGGGAGGGAGGGAGGAAGGAAGGAAGGAAAGAAGGAAAGGAGGGAGGGATGGGGAGAAGAAGGGAGGGAAGAAGGAAGGAAACACATATTTATTAAGTACCTACGTGCCAGTCACCACAATATAGAGCTTACAGATATCATCTCATTTGATCCTCACAACAACCCTGGGAGGTAAGGACTATTTTGATCATCTTCACTTTACAGTTGAGGGAACTGAGGCAGGCAGTGGTTAAGTGACTTTTCCACAGCTAGTAAATGTCTGAGTCACATTTGAACTCAGGTCTTCCTAATTAAAGTAATCCACTATGGCAGACCTTGCAGGAACCCTAGAGGCCATTGTTGTGGGAATCTGAAGATCTTCCCTGCCCCTAGGCCCTTTGCTAAAGTGGCTACGAGACTCTGAGGACCCTTGGATATTTGAAAGTATACTCTGTTCCCTAATAGGCTGAATGTGGTCACGTGGAGCCTGTGGCGCCAG
>CM053588.1:50016681-50050079 GCA_028646515.1 Pseudochirops corinnae
CAGATCTAAGAACCTGTGCTAGTAGCTGCCCTAGGTATGCTAGGGTGCTTGCTGTTACAGCCATCTAAACCAAATCTCTCATTTTACAGGTAGGGAAACTGAGGCTTGTCAGAGTCATATGCTAAATTAGCAGCAGAATTAAAACCCAAACCTAGACCTGGCTTTGAATCCAGGTCTCTTTCCAATCCACTCTGGTCCTTTCTCTCAGCACAAGAATCAAATGGAGACTCTGTGTACTAGATACTCAGTCCCCTACCCTGCAGTATAGTGAGGCCCTCTCCTCTCCCTTTAGGGGAGCTGCCCTGTATGTCCTTTGTCCACGTGAAGTATCTGGTTGCCTTTGTTTTGTTATTCTTTCTATATACATTATAGTAGTCATTGTGTATATTGTTTTCCTGGTTCTGCTGCTTTCACTCTGCATCTGTCAATCTGTATATGTCTCCCCATGCTTCTCTATAGTATTCATACTTGTCTTTTTTTTTTTTTTTTTTTTACTTTTTGCAAAGGAAAATTTACTGACAAGCCTTAACAAGGATTGAGAATGCTCTCCCTTTCATTCCTTCACTTAGTTCCTGGGGAAAATGGAATCAAACTTTCTTTAAAAATAATTTTTATTGATATATTTTGTTTTTATATCTCTTAAATTTCTCCCATTATCCTTCCCCTTCTTCCCCCCCTTTAAAGAGCCATTCTATATAATAAAGAATTTTTTAGGGGGAAAAAAGTAGAAAAAGAGGGAAAAAAATCAGCAAAACTGATCAACACATTGAGAAAAATATGAAAATATATGAATATTCCACATCTGCATCCACCTCCACAAAGAAGTTGAAGGATGGTGTCTTTTCATATCTCTTTTTTAGGGCCATGCTGGTTTTTTGTAATTCTTCAACATTTATTTTCAATTGTTTTGGGGCTGTTCTTTTTATTTACATTATGGTAGTGTGTGTGTGTGTGTGTGTGTGTGTGTGTGTAGGGTGTAGTTTTCTCAGCTCTGCTTACTTCAGTCTGTTTCAGTTCCTGTCTTTCTATGCTTTTCTTCATTCATCCTATTCATTATTTCTTACAGCATGACAATATTCCATCATGTTTGTGCACAATAATTTTTTTAGCCATTCTCCAGTCAATAATATCTACTTTATGTCCAGCTCTGCTACTGCAAAAAGTGCTGCTATAAATGTCTTGCTTCTTATGGTTGACTCAGGTTTAAAGAAGCTGCTACAAAACTTCTCCCCCTCCTGCCAGCTGCTACCTTCCCACCCAAGTTTACTTGTGGATGTGGCATAGCCCTTGATTGCAGGACCTGATCTCTCAGCTGCTGGGATCAATGCATTCATTCCTGGGCTGGCCCAAGCAATTTGTCCCTCAAGGCTGGCTCCTCCTGCTGCTGCTGGTTCTGGCTGCTGAGGGGAACCTCTGATGGTTCTTCCATGTCTCCAGCATTCCTTCACCTAAGATCAGAAGAGAGGAACAGAAATAGCACACGTACAAGTCCACACAGTGTCTGGGTGGGGGGCAAGGTAGATACAATAACCAAGCTCTTGCTGCCCCTCTTCCCGCCCAGTGGTCCACAGCATTTCTTCTTCCTTCTCACTCCAAAGATGCCAGAGAAAAGCCCATATTTCTCCTTGCTCACACACAGTAAGGGAGGGGAGGGAGGAATACGGATTTATTTAGCACCTACTACATTGGAAGGAAGGGTCAGCTAGGTGGCTCAGTGGACAGAGTGCCAGGCCTAGAGTCAGGAAGACCTGAGTTCAAATCTAGGCTCAGACACTTACTAGCTGTGTGACCCTGGGCAAGTCACTTCACCCTGTTTGCCTCAGTTTTCTCATCTGTAAAATGAGCTGGAGAAAGAAATAGCAAACCACTCCAATATCTTTGCCAAGAGAACCCCAAATGGAGCCACAAAGAGTCAGAAATGACTGAAACTAATCCATAATAACATGTAGGAAGGAAATAAGCCCCTACTATGTACCAGTGCTATGCTCAGCACTTTGCAACGATCATCGTATCACGTGATCCTCCCAACAGCTCTAATAGAGGTGCCATCATTATCTCTACTTTACATCTGAGGAAACTGAGGCAAATAGAGGTTTAATGACTTGGTCAGCATCCTATAGCTAATAAGTATCCAAGATTGGATTTGAATACAGGTCTTTCTGATGCTAGGCTCAGCTGTCTCCATACCACAGTAATATTCCTTTACATTACCTTAGCACAGTGGTTCTCAACCTTCCTAATGCCGCGACCCTTTAATATTCATTTGTGGGCGTATCTGCATGTGGGCAGACCCACCTGGAGATGGATAGAGGAGCGATGTCTCAGTTCCTAAGACCATCAGAAATATGTGTTTTCTGATGGTCTTAGGTGACCCCTGTGACCCCTGTGAAAGGGTCGTTTAACCCCCAAAGGGGGCGCACCCACAGGTTGAGAACTGCTGCCTTAGCACATCTTGTTCAGCCATTCCCCAGTTGACCAGGCATCTGTTTTGTTTACAATTCTTTGCTTCCACAAAAAAGTCCCACTATAAATATTTTGGTTTATATGGAGCCTCTCTCTTCATCATTGACCTCCCTGGAGATGTACTGGTAGGGTAGTCAGAGCCTCAGACAATCCTGCCCTGTGGTCTGCTCTTCATTTCAATCCACCAAGTGTCTGTAGAGAGCTTCTTACGTGCCCAAGTCTGCGTAATACACAGAGAAGGATGCACAGACTGTTGGAGAACATGGGTCCTGTTCTTGACTGGATATGAGTTGGCTGCTCCTAGGCCTGGACCAGCCTGCTTTAGGGAGGGTGCTCAGCCTTGGAGGGGGCATCATTATTCCAAGCCCAGTCTTGGAAGTAATAAAATGTGGACCAACATAGGAAGAGGTTATCGAGCCCCCTATAGCCCAAGAGCAAATCCTTTAGAATTATAAGCCATCTCGGGGGGGAAAAGGCCAGGGAATCTTCATTGTTCTCCCACTTAGTTCTGGATTGTGTGGGGCTCAAGCCCTAGTATGGGGGAGGGGAAGGGAGAGATGAGCATGGCCAGGCTTCCCAACCCCTCCAGCAAATAGAGCAGAGGAAGGAAGCGAAGGCCGTTGGCCTGCAGTAGTGGTGAGGGTGACACAGGCCTCAGGAATGTGAAAACAACCCCTCAGCCAGGGAAGGCAGAGGCTGCTGTCAATGGCCTGGGCTAGGACAGGGTCCTCTGCCTCCTGGGACAGTGGGTAAATTCCAAAGCCTGCTGGCCCCCCAGACTGCAGGTCATGGGACTGATTTCTGGGGAGTTTCCATTCTGCTGAAGAGATAAGTGAGGTCTAGAGTGTGGGAAGCCGTAGCTGACCCTCCATCATTCCCCCTTTTGCTTCCCAGAAGGTGAGGGGCTCTCGGCCTCCAGGACTAAATGATTTCCATGGACCATTGACTACATGGGGAACCTTAGACAAGTCTCTCTGGGCCTCAGTGTCTTCATCAGTAAAATGAGAGGATGGGACTAGATGATCCCTAAGCCTGCTCCCAGCTCTGACATTCTGTATTCTCTTATATCCTAAACTCTTTATATACTAAACTCTGACATTCTCTGTTCTAAGGGCCCTCCCAGCCTTAACGTTTTCTGTGTTTTGACATTTTGTGTCCTAAGGCCTCTCTCAGTCCTGACATTCGCTGTTCCAAGGGCCCTCTGAGTTCTTACATTCTGTATTCCCAGGCTCCTCCCGACTCTGACATTTTGTGTTCTAAGGACCCTTTAAGTTCTGACATTCTCTATTCTAAGGGTCTTCCTAGCTCTTAAATTCTTTTTCCCAGCATCAACCCCTGTGTTCTAAATCCCACAGTATTATGAGCTCTAGTCTGGAGTGGACCCAGGAAGCCTACTTCATTATCCTGGCCTCTAGCCCTTAGGTCTGACGACTCCAAGAGAAAAAACAAGGCTTCCCAGGGTTGGAAAGTAATCTTAGGCAGGAAGAGGGAGGTACCATATATGGAACTCTACCTCCCAGATCTTACCTTCTCCTCTCTCAGCTCCCACCCCCACTTCCAATCAGCAGGCCAACCTCTGTCCTCACATCCATCCATTTTCACATGCAAACGAAGGAGGAAGGAAAGATGGGAGCAGGTCCTGACCATGCCAACACCTGAGCAGCCACTGGGCCTCCAGACAGCCCTGGGGGCCGAGGTCTCAGACCAGCCACCTTGTCTGCTAACTGTGCTGGGCTTAGCATACTAGGATGAAAGCTTTAGAACCAGAAGAAACCATAGGGATCATACAGCTCACATCTTTCACTGTACAAATGGGGAAACAGAAACCCAAATGGAAAGTGATGGGAAGTCCGAGGTCACTAGGCTAACAAGTAGCGTAGCAGAAACTTGGCTTTTCCATCCAGGTCAACTAAGTTCCCTGGTAACAGATGTTCCACAGACTCAATCAAGTCTTCCATCATTGTGATTCTGTTCCCAGAGTCTCACCGGTGCCTTTGGTTTATGATCATCCTTTTCCTGAGACTGGGCAGGGGGAATTCCTGGTGCATCAATGCCCTGGGGTAGGGGTGCCAGGCCGGCTTAGCCTCCAGGGCTCTGGCACTAAGCTTAAGTAAGAGACCTGGTAGACTGGATTATTTCACAAGTAAACAATTAGGGCTGAGTGTTAAACATAATTACGATGAGCTGATTAATGTTCCAGAGGAGCATTAAGGAGAAGAGTAAATTCTCATCTCCCTCCTTGCCTGCATGCCCTAGGAGGACAAAAATACCCAGGCAGGGTCTGCTCACACAGAAGTAATCATCCTCAGAGGAAGGTCTTCCCATTCCCCACCCAATCTCAGCCTCTCTACACCTCCCAAACTACCCCCATCCCCCACCTCCAGGGAATTCACCTGCTTTTGCCAAACCAACATTCCCAGGACACACAGGCTGGCATCTAAAGGGGCTGGTGAGAGGATGTGTCTGGGTATAAGGTGATGCCAGCAAGGAAGGTGAGCCTGGAGAAAATGAGAGACAGGGAAAGGGGAGAAAAGAGAGGAGGGAGAGAAGAGGGGAGGGAGGGAGAGAGAGAGACAGAGACACACACAGAAAGAGAAGAGAGAGAGAGAGAGAGGAAAGAGAGAGAGAGAGATTCACACATATCCACAGAGGGCAGTGCCAGGGAGACAATTGACAAGGGCAGGGAATGGGAGCAAAGCCAGCACTGGGGCTTCCCAGCCAGGGCTCAGCTGAGGCCCCGGAAGCAGCAAGTTTATCCTGTAATGATGCCAGTTCAATGTCAGCCTGTAGACAGAAGCCCATCAGCCGAGTCAACAATTCCATTGACCCTTGACTGAAAACCTGGGGAGCTCTGGGAAGGCACCTGGCCTGTGGGAGTATATGTTTTAGAGTTGGCACAGACCTTACAGCCCATGTAGTCCCACCCCCTCATACTACCTTTAGGGGAGGGAACTGAGGCCCAGGGAGGGTTTAAAAGTCCCCCAACTAATTAATAGCAGAGTGGAGATTCAAACCCAGTGCTTTGTTGAGAGCCTGGTGGGATGGTAGGAAGCCAGCCTTCCTGGTCCCATACCTTACCTGCTGCCTTCATCTATTTTTCATCTTATTAATCTACTGCTGAGCTGAGGGTAGCTGCCTCTGCCCCATTCCCCTGTCAGGTTGGGCAGCCCTGGACCTACAATCCAATTCCCCAACCTGGCTGAGGGTCAGCCTCTGAGAACCAGTTTGATGAATCAAAGATAAATTAGGCAGGGCCTTTGGATTTGGTGGGGGAGACAAGAGGGGTTATCCATGCCTAGTGTGCCCTCCCTCCTACTCAAATCCTCCATTAAGTCCCAATTCATCCTGGAACCTAACATGATATTCTTACTAAATATTTTCTATCTATTCTACAAATTGGGACTCCAGCTTATTTGGGCCCTGCTTAACTGTCGGCTCCACATGCAGTTTAGGGGCTGGTCCTGGTAGGAAGGCCTGAATGAGGAAATTGAGGTAGACTGTTCAGGTCTTCAGAGACCTGAGTCAGCCTCTCCAGTCTCCCATGCCCAGTGTGCACCTAGAGGTCCTTAAGTCAATCAGGGGTCCCCAGCCTGTGGCCAAGTCCATGTTTGCTGCAACCCCTTTGGACCCTCATGCACCCCAACTTTGTCTTCCCTTTCCTTCTTGAAAGCATAGCCCAAAGCCACACTTGAAGAGAGGAGGGGGCTGCTTCAGATGGTGCTTTGAGATCATGGGATGCCCGAGAGAAACCTGGTTGGAGGAGGTATTTGAGATGCATCTTATAGAGGCCCCCTCCTCTCCTAACTGGAACTTCTAGGTCAGGGAGGGGACTCATGGCCCAATCCCTCCCAGCCAAGGAAACCAGGCCAACACGCTGGGTGCAGCTGAGACTCTGGGAATGTTCAGCAAAGGCTTTTGAACGGGAGGTGGGGGGTGAAGGTGGCAGAGACAGGAGAGTCAGAGGGCGTTCTGTTACTGCTGTCACACCCCCGGAGGGTGATAATAGGATCAGGGGTAGGGCTGTCAGCATGGCTGGTTCCCCACACCCTGCTAGTTGGCAAGGGAGATAGGGGCATGAGCAAGCCAAGAGGTAAGTGGAAAGAGGGCTGGAGGGGGAAGCCGTCGGGGCCCTGCTTTGCCAGCAAATGGCTCTAGGCTCTTGGCAAGTAGCTTTCTTCTCTGATTAAAAGGAGGGGACTGGATTAGAAGGGATGAAGGACCCTCCTAACTCTTGACATCCTGTGTTCTAAGGGCCCTCCCAACTCTGACATCCTGTGTTCTAATATTCTTTCCAGCTCAAAGATTCTGTATAACTATAACCTGGTCCAGGGAACTTGAGAAACTAAGTCTAGGACAGGGGGTCAGAGAGACAGAAGGTACATGGGAAATGAGGGTAGGGGGAGAATTGACAGGGCAGGAAACATTCAATGCTGTCTCAAGGAGTTTAGCCCATGGCCTCCTCCCAACTCAGTCTCAGACTAGAGGCTAAAGGGGGAAATTGGTAACATCTCAGTCCCCCCAGATCCCAGCTCACATGGTCCCCTAACAAGAATTGACAACAGATCTCTTCCTTCAGCCATCGGAGCTAGAAGGGTTCAGGGCCAGGCCAGAATCCCACACATTTTATGAACCTTAGTTGGGTGTGGTTGGAAACAGGAGACATCGATGACTGTGGCCTCCTAGCAGATCATGGCCTCCCATGCTTTCCCATCAATCAATCAAACACTTATAAAACACTTGCAAATTGCCAGGCCCTGTGCTCCCCTCCTTCACCCAGCCCTATCCAAGAGTAGTCCTACACTGGAGTCAAAGTCACCTGATGATAGAATCTGAAGGGAATTCCTGCACTGCCCCCAGGCCCTGAAGACCTTCCCCAATTGCCCTTACAGGAACCAAGGTTCCCACTCCTAGAACCTTTCCCATGCTGCTCCTAGAAGGCTTAGTAGAGAAGGTAGGACTGTTACCTGGGACAGGTGCCCTCACCTTGCACAGGAGTAGCCTGATTATAAGGCAGGAAAGGGCCTCCAAGGTCATCTGGTACAGAGGTGAACGTTGAAGCCCAGAGGGGTTAAGCAGCTTGTCCAAGGCCCCATGGGCAGGAAATAACAGAGCCATACAACAAACCAATGGCCTCCAACTCCCAACCTAGCGTGCCATCATCTTGGTGGCTCCGCAGTTGGGCTTTGAGTTGGATGGGCCCATCTTTGGGGTCATCCAAGCCAACCCTCTCTTTATATAGTGGAAGAAGCTAAGACCCAAAGAAAGCAAGGGACCCACTCAAAGCCAAAACACAAAGGAGTTGGAAGTTCAACTCTGGGTCCTCATTTTTAGATCTTGGTCTACACCACCAATAACATGCTGGTCAAAGAATTTCAAGAAAAGAATCAGACCAGGAAGCAAAGGACAGGGAGCATAGGCCCTGGGAGTCCAGAGAGTCTGCAAAAGGGGTGGCCCTGGGTAGGAGAGGGGGCTAGAAGGAATAAGCTTAATTTCCAAACATAGCTGCAGCTAACCCTTTACCTGTAGAGTATTTCGGCCTTGGACTCTGCTGCCCCCTTGTGGTTTCCATAGGTACATAAACCCCAAACCAGGTTTCAAAACTCCGGACGTCATGAGGTGTCTCGGTCCTAATCTCTAATCCTTAATCTCTTTGGGGCACACAATGCACAGAGCACCTGGAGCGAAAACCCCTGATCTCACTGCAGCAGCTAGGTGGCAAAGTGGATAGAGAGCACTAGGCCTGGGGTCAGGAAGAACTGAATTCGAATCTATCCTCAGACTATTCCTTGCTGTGTGACCCTGGACAAGTCACAACCCCATTTGCCTCAGTTTCCTCGAATGTTAAATGAGCTGGAGAAGGAAATGGCAAAACAATCCAGTATCTCTGCCAAGAAAACCCTAAAAAGGGATCACAGGGAGTTGGACATGACTGAAAACAACTCAACAATAACAATCTCATTAGAACTGGGAGGGACAAAATTACAGAACCACAGAAGTGAGAGCTGGGAGGGACTCCAGCGGCTAACCAATGCAATCCAAACCTGATAACCTTCCAGTGGGTCAGCCTGCCTCAAGTCTCTCCCTACTGCAATCCATTCTCCAATTAACTACTAAAGTATCTTTCCTAAGGGCAGGTCTGATCCTGTCCCCTTCTAACTCAATAAATTCCAGTGATTATCTCCAGGAGCAAATACAAAATGTTTTGTTTGGTGCTTAAAGCCCTTCCTAACCTAGCCCCCTCACCTTTGCAGTCTTCCTACACTTTATTCTTTTTTGTGAGGCAATCAGGGTTAAGTGGTTTGCCCAGAGTCGCAAAGCTAGTTAAGTGCCAAGCTTCTGAGGTCAGATCTGAACTCAGGTCCTCCTGACTCCAGGGTCAGTACTCTATCTACTGTACCAGCTAGCTGCCCCTCCCTCTTCCTACATTGTATTCTGACATGTACTCTTTGATCCAATGATATTGACTTCTTGGCTGTTCCACAAACAAGCCTCTCCATCTCTAGTCTAGGCACATTTTCTTTGGCGGTCCTTCTCATACAGAACTGAACGCAATAGTCCAGACTGATCAGACTGGGGCAAAGTATTCTCGGAAGGTAGGCCTCTCTTAATGCAGCCCGATAAATTGTCTTAGAGTCGCTGGTCACCCTAGCCCACTGCTGATTCATGTTGAGCTTTTGGTTCACTAATATCTACAGATCTTTTTCAGAAATTTTTTTAACTGATTGCACTTCCCCAACTGGTCCTTGTGAAGTTGAATTTCATCTTATTTGGTTCAACCCAATATTCTGACTGGACAAGATCTTTTGGGACTCTGATTCAATCAACCACTTGTTTGAGCAATCTCTCCCAGCTTTCTCTCATCTGTAAACTTGAGGAGCCCACCATCTCTGCCTTTATCCAAGTCATCGATAAAAACATGAAATAGTCTAAGACAAAGGCCTGAGCCCTGGGGCACTCCAATGGAGTCCTCAACCAAGTTGGTGACTGTTCTTTGAGACCAGTCTTCCAGCCAGTTCTGAATCCATCAAGCTAGCTAGAATACCTACATTTCCACTCACTTACAAGTTAAATAATCCTCCCTGTCAAAAACAGGAGATAAGGTGAGTCTGGCATGACCTGTTCTTGAGGGAATCATGCTTCACTGATTCTCTTTCCAGATGTTTTCCCCTCAACCCCTTCTAGAATTTTTCTAGGAATAAAAAGCAAGCTCACTGACCCATAGTTTGTGGAATTTTATTTCTTCCCCTCCCCCCTGCCTTTTTAAAAATAGGGACAACAATTCTGGTCCCATTTTCCATAATATCTTTCAAATACCCATAATAGTGGTTCAACAATCATACCTGTCAGTTCTATCGAGGACTCAGAGATGGAGTTAGTTCATCTGGGTCATGGTAGACCACTGAATTCATCATGTCTCTTTATCTTGGGTTAACCATTTGTTCTTTTGTTTCTAGTATAAAGCTCATTCTCCTTGGCAGAAAAGAGAAGTAATATAAATCTTCCATATCTTTCCCTTCTCTGTTAGATGTTTACCCTCATCTCATCTAACCCAAACAAAGGGCCTATCCCTTCTTCAATTCTCTTTTTTCTTACAATAAGGCTTTTTAAAACTCCTCTTTGTTATCCTCAGGTGCTTTTTCCTGAAACTTTTTGCAGAACTGGGTTACATTCCCATATTCATCTGCTTTTATCTGCCCTTCCTTCCATTTTCTGTATAGTTCTTTCTTTCTCTCTTTCTTTCATTCTCTCTCTCTCTCTCTCTCTCTCTCTCTCTCTCGGCAATTTGGGTTAAGTGACTTGTCCAGGGTCACACAGCTAGTAATTATCTGAGATCAGATTTGAACTCAGGTCCTCCTGACTCCAGGGCTGGTGCTCTATCCACTGCACCACCCGGCTGCTCCTGTAAATTTCTCTGTAAAATCTAAGTTGTTTGGCAAATTCCTTTGTGCATGCACATTGATCTCTTGAAACAAATAATACTTTTCCTCCTCATTGGAACTGTTTCTCTTGGTGTGTTTTAGAATTTCCTTGTTAGCATCTCCCATTCCTCCAATAATAACTTCCTCTGAAGTCCATGAGATCCTACCTTTCCTTCCCCTGAACCTTTTGAAGTCTACTTTTCCAAAATCTAGGATTCTTGTCATTGTATGCCCAGATTTTCTCTCCTTAGCTATTACAATCTCTAAGACAGAATGGGTACTTTCCTCCTTCTCCCTGGGGATTCTTATCATTTGCATCCTGCACCCAATTCCTGCCTCTTAGTGACAAATCAGCTTCAGAATTGAATTTCCCCTCTGTTGTTTCCTCAACTGTTTTGGAGGAGGAAATTATGATCAAGACGTGTCAAGAAGATACTAACTGCTCTGCTTGGACATAAAGAGCTCCAGCAGATGTCTGGACATTCGAAGTCCCCCATCATGCCTTTGTCCTAGGCATGTGGTATGTTTCCTACACTCCTCATCCATTGCCTCTTTCTGTCCAGGTGGTCTGTGGGAGATCTTCCACTGACAATATCACATATGTTTTGCCCCCTCCTTTACCCAAATGCTCTCCACCATGCTTCCCTCCTATGGCTCCTAGATTTCTAAAATCTAAGGTACATATCATAGTTTTCTCCACAGAAGAATATACTTTGATATTATACGATACTATTGATACCTATCCTGCTTCTTTTAAATCACTAAACTCCACTAGAACAATATTCCAGCCATGGCAGTAACGCCTGGGAAGTCCAATTTCCCTCCTGGCATTTGGATGCCTAGTTTCTCTTGTCTAAACTTCGCATGCTTGTGCATAGACATTGGAGGTCAAAGGTTTTACTGTTGACTCCTTTCTTGAGTTTTGTCTCTTGTGAACTTCTGAATGTCTCATCTGCTCTCCTTTCTTTCTTGTTGCTACCCTCTAACATCTACTTTGGAGATAAATAGACCATCTTCTTCCTCTCTCACTTTTTTTTTTTAGCTTAAAATCCCTTTGATTAGATTTGTGAGACACCTGGAAAAGACACCATCATTAATTAATTAATTATCAGCACCACCGCTATTTATCTGATTCTTTAAGGTTTACATCTATTTTGTTGTTTAGTCATTTTCAGTTGCATCCAACTCTTCATAACCCCATTTGGGGTTTTCTTGGCAAAGATACTAGGGTAGTTTTCTTTTCTACTTTTCATTTTTTTTCCTCTGGTTCATTTTACAGATGAGGAAACGGAGGCAAATAGGGTTAAGTGACTTACCCAGGGTCATACAGCTAGTATGTGTCTGAGGTCACATTTGAACTCAGCTCTTCCTGACTCCAGACCCAGTGATCTATCCAATGTACCATCCATCTGTCTTTCCATTTATTATCCCCTTTACTTATTTGCTGTATGAGCCTGATAATAGATTACATCTATTATCTCATTTAATAATAATAATAATAATAACAATAATGGCTATCTTTTTCAGGTTTTCAAAGTACTTTACACATGTTATCTTCAGCACTTCTACTTAGCAAGTAGATGTTATGATTAGTCCCACTTTACAGATAAGGAAACTGATCCTGAGAGAGGTTAACTTGCCAAGGGTCACACAGCTAGTAAAGTGCCTAGGGCATGATTTGAACTCAGGTCTACCTAGCTGAATCTAAACTTTACAAGCCAATTTTTAAGGTAAACTCCAGCCCTGGGGAGAAATCTGCAAGCCCTATATTGTAAGCCATGATCCAGAAGCCTATTTTTAGACACGACCATCTTGTTCAGTCTTTCTCTCTGGTATCCTTTGCCTTCGGTGGCTAACAGCGAGGAAAACCTGTGCCCATGTGGTCTTCAGTGTCTTGCCCAAGACTTCATAATCACTGGTGTGTAGGTTGCTTCTGGCAGTATCATTTCTACCCACATGAATCACCATAAATGGGTAGTTGTCATATGTTGTGATAAGTCTTGAGAGGTTCTCTGTTATGTTTTGGGTACATGCCCAGGAAAGACAAGAGACTTCTCTGTTGTTGTTAGCAAGTTGACAAAGTGTTTCCTCAGTTCCACCCCCTCTCCAAACTGGGCATCACTAACCACTCCACTCATCTCTTCTCCTGACCCTCCTTGGATGCCCTCTCTCAATCGCTTCCACGATTCCAAGATATTCATGGGAGTCAAGAGCAGCTTCCTCCTCCTCCTCCTCTTCCTCCTCAGAGCATCAAGTTCCTTCCTGTTCAGACAGAACCTCCAATCGGTGAACAATCCAATGGTACATTGGGTCCTTTCTCTACCCTTTCTTGTCTAGGTAAACACTCCCACAATCCAACCCCCTGACAAATATTCCACTCCACCTCAGGTTCCTCCCCTGACCCCATTCCCACTGAAGTTTTGATTCAGTTTTCCTTATGAATACTTCATTGTCCCTAATAACCTGGTGTATGGAGAGGCGTCCTTCCGGCCCTTCACCTTCCCCTGCAGGATCAAGATCAGCCTACACTTGGTTCATAAATAACACTCACTGGACCATGGCAGAAACACAAACATGGCAAACTGGATGTGAGGCATTGCACAATTTCTCTTCCTCTTACTACTGGTTGGGATTTTTTTTTTTTAAATGCTTGAGCCTCAACCTAAACTGTTATTGTTGTTCAGCTGTTTTTCTTGGCAAAGATGCTGGAGTGGTTTGCCATTTCCTTCTCTGGCTCATTTTACAGATGAGGAAACTGAGGCAAACAGGGTGAAATGACTTGCCCAGGGTCACACAGGTAGGAAGTATCTGAGGCCAGATGTGAACTCAGGAAGATGGCTCTTCCTGATTCCAAGCCCAGTGTTCTATCCACTGGGCCACCCAGCTGCCTTTAACCTGGCTAAACTTTATATAGCCAATTACACCTCTTAATAACTTGAAGATCCCACTTAACTTCCTTTCCTTAATCTCAACCCCACAGCTACATCCCACCCTCCTTTTCCTCTTGTACCAACTTCTTACTTATCTCACCAATCAGTCCATTCTATGAGTTTGTTTAACCTCCTGATTGCTTTTTTTCCCTTATCTTGACTTGTCTGGCCGAATACCCTTTCCTTACATAACCTTCCTCTTCAGTCCTTCCTCCTTAATCCTCCCTTCAATCCTTTCACTTCCCCCTCTATCCATCAATCAGTCAATAAACATTTGTTCCAATCCACTATGGGCCAGGGACTGTTCCAAGCCACTGCTTCCTTGTTTCAGTCATGTCCAACACGTCACCCCATTTGGGGTTTTCTATTCCCTTCTCCAGTTCATTTTACAGATGAGGAAACTGAGGTAAACAGAGTTAAGTGACTTGCCCAGGGTCACACAGCTAGTAAATGTCTGAGATCATATTTGAACCCAGGTCTTTCTGACTCCAGGGTGACTGCTCTAATCACTGTACCACTTAGCTACCCCATTTTGCCCACTATTCTAAGCTCTGAGGTTAAAAAAAAGAGAGAGGGGCAAAAGATGGTCCCTGCCCTCAAAGGAATTTCTAATTCACCCTCCTGGATCATTCTTCTTCCCTTCACCTTTCTTTCATAAAACCGAAAAGTAGATTATGGCCCAATATTCCAGACCTGGAGAGTCTTCAAATTTTCCATAAATTTCCCTTCTTAAACTCAATCATTACTCTTCTTCACTAGCCTACACCTCTTCAATATTATGTATAGAATCTCCTTCTCCTTCTTCCCTTAGAACAGAGAATGTCAGAAGTGGAAGGAATTTCAGAGATCGATTCGTTTTACCCTTGGGGATTTGAGAAAGGGGAAGTCATTGGGCCGAGGTCCCCCAAGCAGTAAGTGAATGAGATATAATTAAGCTTGATGGTACCAAATTAAAAAACAACTTTCTTGATCTTTAGAGCAAGGATGAGAGGTATCATGGGTAAAAGAAACTGCCTTCCCTCAGCAAATTTCTAAGACAGAAGGCACAAAATGTAAAACTCTTCAGGTGATGCAGCAGAAAAATTCAAGTAAATCATTGTATTTTTTAAGGGGAAAAAACTCCAGATTTCCACTTTCAATTTTCAGTAACTAAGAGGCCTAGGGCAGTCCCAGAAACTGTAATTTGGCACTCAAAAGTGGGCTTTCCTTACATCTTTAATGAAAAGTATGATAAAATATCATGTCTTTTAACCTCTTTTGGCAGTTATGTTGTTGCTGAAATGTTTACTCTTGATGATGGAACTTAATGAACAAAGATACAAAAATCACACTTTCCTGGGCATGTTTTCACTGCATCAAACAAGATTTGGCTAAAGACTGCAGAATCTGAGAGTTGGAAGGAAATTCAGGGCGGCTGGCCCAATCAGTAGCTGCCTAAGACTCCTTTCCCTCTCCCTCACTCCCATGGCCAAACAGTTGCAAAATCTTATTATTTCTACCTCCATCTATGCCCCTTTCTTTCTTATATAGAATTCAGTCACTAGATTGGGCCTTTATCACTTCTTGTCTGGACTAATTAGAGCTGCCTCCTAACTCAAGCCTCAAGTCATATTCTACTCTAATCTATCCTCCATACAGCTGTTCTGGAGATTTTCCTAAAGTACAGGTGTGACTAAGTCACTCCCCTATTCCATAATTTCCTGTGGTTCCCTATTTATCAAATATAGATTCCTCTGTCATTTAAACTCTTTGCAATCCCATCTTATTTTTCCAGACTCTTTCAACATCACTTGCCTTTACACATAAATTTCTGGCTTTCTTTTTGTTGTTCAGTTAGGCACAATCCTTTGTGACCCCATGAACCATGGCATGCCAGGTCCTTCTGTCCTCCACTATTTCCCAAAGACTGTCCAAATTCATATTGGTTGTTTCCATGACATTATCTATCCACTTTGTCCTCTGCTGTCCCCTTCTCCTTTTGTCTTCAATCTTTCCCAGCATCAGGGTCTTTTCCAATGAGTCCCGTCCTCTCATGATGTGGCCAAAGTATTTCAGCTTCAGATTCAATGTTTGACCTTCCAGTGAATGGTCTGAATTCATTTCTTTAAGTATTGGCTGATTTGACCTCCTTGCTGTCCAAAGGTCTCTCCAAAGTCTGCTCCAATTCAAAAGCATCAATTCAACTCTCACAGCCATACATTGCTACTGGAAAAAAACCATAGTTTTGACTATATGGACTTTTGCCAGCAAGGTGATGTCTCTACTGATTAATATTCTGTCTGGATTAACCATAACTTTCCTTCCAAGGAGCAAGTGTCTTAATTTCATGGCTGCAGTCACCATCTGCGGTGATCTTGGGAGTCCAAGAATATAACATCTGACACTATTTTCATTTCTTTTCCCTCTATCTGCCAGAAAGTGACGGGACCAGTTGCCATGATCTTAATTTTGTTTTTTTTAATGTTAAGCTTCAAGCCAGCTTTTATACTCTCTTCTTTCATTCACCCTTATCAAGAGGTCTCTGAATTCCTTTTCACCTTCTGCCATCAGGGTGGTTTCATCTGGGTATCTGAGACTGTTGATATTTCTCCCAGCAGCCTTAATTCTGGCTTTTGATTTATCCAGCCTGGCATTTCACACGAGGTACTCTGTATATAAATTAAATAAGGAGACCATATACAGCCTTGTTATACCCCTTTTCCAATCTTAAACCAATTAGTTATTCCATGTTCAGTTCTAACTGTTGCTTTTTAACCCACATACAGGTTCCTCAAGAGACAAGTAAGATGATCTGGTACTCCCATCTCTTTCAGGACTTGCCACATTTTGTCGTGATCCACACAACAAAGGCTAAAGTCTAAAAGTTTTTAAAGTAAAGGCTAAAATGTAGTCAGTGAAGCAGAGACAGATGTTTTTCTGGAACTCCCTTGCTTTCTCCATAATCCAGTGAATATTGGCAATTTGGCCTCCAGTTCCTCTGCCTCTTAAGAGAAAACCAGCCTGCTCTTCTGGTAATTCTCGGTTCACTTATTACTGAAGCCTAGCTTGCAGAATCTTAAGCCTAACCTTGCTGGCATGTAAAATAAGTGCAATTGTCTGGTGATTTTATTTGTTGATATTGTCCCTCTTTAGGATTAGGACATACACTGATCTGTTCCAATATAGTAACTACTGTTGTGTTTTTCAAATTTGCTTCCATACAGGAGTGTAGCCCTCTAATAGCATCCACTTTTAGGGTTTTAAATTGCTCAACTGGAATTCCATTCCCTCCACTCTTGTTAGAGGTCCACTTGATTTCATTCTCCAAAATGTCGGGCTCTAGGTCAATAACCACTCCGTCACGGTTATTGGTGATATTAAGATCTGGCTTTCTCACCGTTCCTCACACATGGCCTCTCTACACCTCCCATCTCCATGTATTTGCATTGGCTTTCCCTCATGCCTAGAGTGCCCTCCCTCCTCCTCACCTCATATAACCTCTAGTTTCCTTCAAGGCTAGTCTCAAGTGCCATCTTCTACATGAAGTCTTTCTTGATCTTCCCAGGTGCAAAACCTTTCCCCCAGCTATCTTGTATCTACTTTGCATATGGCTATGCACATTGTTTCCTTTTGGCTAGAAAGTAAGCTTCTCAAGGGCAGGTACTCTTTCACTTTTGTCATTCATTGTACTCCCAGCACCGCTCAAAGTGCCTAGTAAATAGTAGCTGCATAATAGATACTTGATCTGTCTCTGGTGGTCCGTCCAACCTCTTCTTGAAGGGTATCGGATGAAGGCAGTGCGAGAAAATCCATTATTTCCTGGAATAGGCTGGTATATTTTATAAAAGTTTTTCCTTATATCCAGCCTAAATCTGGCCTCTTGAAGCTTATACCTGTTGCTCCTACTTCTGCTTTCTGGGGTCAAAAGGCAAAAATCTGCTTCTTGTTTTGAATGACAATCCTTCAGATGCCTGAAGTCAGTTACCATGTCTTCCCTTCAGGCTAAACAACCCACCTTCCTTCAACTACACTCCTGTTTATTGCATAACCTAGAGAACCTTCTCCATCCTGGTTACTACCATGAGGACACTCTGGTCAGTGCCCTTCTTAATGCAACTGCTTCTCTTAATGAAGCCTAAGATCTCCATGGATTTTTTTTTCAGCCTGTCTCTTTGTTGACTTGCATATTGCAAACTACTATCCTCTCCCTCCCCTGAGATTTTCAGATGAACTAATGGCTAGCCCCTCCTTCTCCATCTTGGAGCTGTGAAGTTGACTACTTGAGTCCCAATGCCCCAAAACCAAATTTTCTTTTACCACACCATGAGGCTCTTCACTCTCCTGGTCCAACTAAAATCCCTTCTGGCCCAAGTTATCCTCGGTCCACTCTCCCTTGTGAGGTGTAAGAGCTGAAGCCAATGACTCAAGGCTTGAAAGGACTTTCAAAGGACACCTATTATATCCCCTTCTCCCCACAACAGCAAACCCAGCTCTAGAGGAGTCAGCCTATTCTTTCAGATCCCCAGGGAAGGAAACCACCCCTTCCCTTCAATACCTGCCAGGCTTCTTGCAACAACAATGCTTACATTCCGGAAGTCCCTGCTTATATCCAACCTAAATCCATCCTGCTACCGTTCCAACTCATTTCCTCTTCCTCTTTCCTTCTGTGGAGAGATCTTAACTTGGACCTGGGTCAACAGGTTCTGGAAGGTGTCACTTGGGGACAGGAACTTTACTCTGGTTCAAATCCAGGCCATGGTATAAAAGGTGACACATCGGGTTCTGTTACTGAGTCAGCCCATCTCTAATTGCTCAACACCCACCCCAGTTCCTCGAGGGCTGACACAGGTGTTGGGAATACCACTGGCATCTCTATCTCATGTGAAGCTTTCCTCTCCTTTCCCTTCTCCCACCTCCACCTCTCTATCTCTGTTTGTTACTCTGACTAAAATTCCACCATTAGATAAATTCCCTTTTTTTGGGTGTAGTGGGCATGCATCAAGAAAATTCAGACAAATCTTTCCCCACCTAATGTTGGAAGGCAGAGAGGAGAGTCCCAGGATATCCATCCATTCAGCTCTCTCTCCCTCTCTCTCTCTCTCTCTCTCTCTCTCTCTCTCTCTCTCTCTCACACACACACACACACACACACACACACACACACACACACACACACACACCATGTATGTATACTTCCAAATAAAGGAGACCTTGAGGAATTCCATATAAGTGGTGTATATACAAACACACATATATATATACATATACACATATGGGTATATATGATACATACATACATATACATATGTGTGTGTGTGTGTGTGTGTGTGTGTGTATGGAACTGCTTCCAAATAAAGGGGACCTTGAAGAATTCAAGGAGCCAGATGGAGATGGAGACACTGAGCTATGGATAGACCTGGAGAGAAGCTTGCACAGGACCCTGAATCCTCATGAGTCTTGGAGGGAAGGAGCTGCCTAGAAAATTGAGGTTCTGAAACTGGTCTGGATCTCAATAGGAACAAGAGATTATGGTAACACTGAGATATGTGCCAGTGTAGAAGGCTCCACAGAACTGAAAATTGGAGGAAGGGCCACAACCAAGAGCAGACCCCTACTTTGCCCTTCACTGACACTGTGAGTCATGTGGACTGTGTGGGTCTTGGGAGTTGATGGCAGGACCTACCAGAGGGGAAGATAGTTTGCCTCCAAGATACACAAGGTGCATTTAATTGCTCTGATACATATCTGGGAATAGTCAATTGCTTCTGCCTCTAAGTTGGAAGAATTAAGTTGGTCCCTATGGGATAGAAGAAGGTCCTTTAGAAATGGTGTTCTTGATTTGCTAAAGGCTCGTTTATGATGGATTGGATACAAATGCTTTCTGAAATTCAAGTGTGCATTCTTTCTGTATCTTTTACTTCGTAAATAAAGCCTCATCTATGTTTAATGCCCTGGTCAGCTGGAATCCTTGCAAGGTAGTTAAGGGCCCTTTTAAGCAAAGCAAAATAAGAAAGATGCTAAAGATTTGAAGATGTTCCTGGGTGTGGAGATGAATCAGAGGAGTTTTGAGAGAGTTAGCCCCCAAATTCTATGTAGGCTCTTGGGGCAGGAAGAATGCTCTGACACCAGGGTTCCCTAGATGCGAACAGCTCCCATTTTCATAGAACTTCAAGGCTAATAACAACACCTGACAGGTAGAGAGTGTATTGCATCCACGATTTTATTTGAGCCTCATAACAATTCTATGAAACAGCAGCAGCAGATACTGTTCTCATGTCCATTTTAGCAGCAAGGAAACTGAAGCTTAGGGAGATAAAAGGACTTAGACCCACAAAATCCTGGGGCAAAAAGAGATCTGTCCATTTCTGGACAGACAGTCAGCAAGCATTTAGTAGGCACTTGCTGTGTGCCTGGCACAGGGCTAAGCCATGGAGGTACAATGAAAGGCTGTCCTCAGGGAGCTCACAGTCTAATGGGGGAGACAACATGCACATGACTAGGTAGGGTGGAGATGAATCCTCTCTGTAGTATCTCTAACTAACAAATGATTATCCAACCTCTGCTTGAATACCTCTGGTGCTGAGGAACTCACTACTTTATGAGGCAGCCCATGTTACTTTGAGATAACTTTAACTGTTCACAAATGCTTCCTTCTATGAAGCAAAAAGCTGCCCCTACAGCTTCCCTGGTAGAGAGAAGGCCGCGGTTTTGCTCTGCTTTGGATCTTCAGCCCCTAGCACACAGTTCTTGGCAAAATATAGGCCCTTAATAAAATGCCTGTTGACTGACTCCCTGGCCTTTTCTCTGGGACCTAGCAGAATAAATGCAGTTATTTTTCAAATACTGGAAGACAGTGATCAGGTCCCCCCTGGGGAGGAGTGGGGAACCACATCTCCAGGCTAACCATCAAGGCAGTTTCTTTAACTAATCCTTGTGTCCTGACATAATGAAAGGCAAAAACAGTCCCTGCTTTCAAGAAGCTCACAAATTAGAGTGGGAAGACTTGAGTTCAGATCCCATCTGTGACACTTACTAGCTATGCAACCGTGGGCACTGAGACTCAGTTTCCTCTTCTGACAAACGTAGATAAAAGTATTTGTAAATCCATAAAACCTGCAGAACTACGGTGAAGTTCAGATGACAGAATATTCTAAAAACACAGTACTTTAATGTAAAATGACATCAGCTTTCTGGTTGTGGCTCACTAAAGCCCCAGATGTTTTTCATCTACTTGGGGACCAAGGTGAAGGGGTAAGGATCTGAGGAGCCAAATCAGCCAAGCCACTCCCCAAAGGCCCAGCACCTCACATGCCCAGAGTCTGCCTAAGTACTAGCAAGGGGAGACACTCAAGGAATGAGCTCCTAAGTCTCAGGAGTGGATGTCCCTGCCTCAGTCTCTCCTTCCTACCCATGCAAAGATGCCCTCATCTTACATTTACCCACAGTCAACACTGAATTGTGAGCTAGAAGGGACCTTAGTACTGAAGAGGTTAGAACACAGAATGTCAGAGATAGAAGATACCTCAAGAACACAGAATGTTAGAGCTGGGAGGGCCCTTAGAACACAGTATGTCAGAGCTAGGAGGGCCCTTAGAACACAGAATGTCAGAGCAGGGAGGACCTTTAGAACACAGGATGTCAGAGCTGGGAGGGCCCTTAGAGCATGGGATGTCAGAGCTGGGAGGGCCCTTAGATCACAGGATGTCAGAGCTGGGAGGGCCCTTAGAGCACGGGATGTCAGAGCTGGAAGGGCCCTTAGAGCACGGGATGTCAGAGCTGGGAGGGCCCTTAGAACACAGAATGTCAGAGCAGGGAGGGCCTTTAGAACACAGGATGTCAGAGCAGGGAGGGCCCTTAGAACACAGAATGTCAGAGCTGGGAAGGCCCTTAGAACACAGTATGTCAGAGCTGGGAGAGTCCTTAGAACACAGAATGTTAGAGCTAGTAGGGCCCTTAGAACACAGGATGTCAGAGCTGGGAGGGCCCTTAGAGCATGGGATGTCAGAGTTGGGAGGGCCCCTAGAACACAGAATGTCAGAGCAGGGAGGGCCTTTAGAACCCAGGATGTCAGAGCTGGGAGGGCCCTTAGAACACAGGAGGTCAGAGCTGGGAGGGTCCTTAGAGCACAGGATGTCAGAGCTGGGAGGGCCTTTAGAACCCAGGATGTCAGAGCTGGGAGGGCCCCTAAAGCACAGGATGTCAGAGCTGGGAGGGCCCCTAGAACACAGGATGTCAGAGCTGGGAGGACCCTTAGAACACAGGATGTCAGAGCTGGGAGGGCCCCTAGAACACAGGATGTCAGAGCTGGGAGGGTCCTTAGAGCACAGGATGTCAGAGCTGGGAGGGCCTTTAGAACCCAGGATGTCAGAGCTGGGAGGGCCCTTAGAACACAGGAGGTCAGAGCTGGGAGGGCCCTTAGAGCACAGGATGTCAGGGCTGGAACACTTTGCCCTCCTCTGCTCCAGGGACATTTCTGGCACACCGGTAGAAGCAAGGCCCGTGTGGTTTCCTCCTCCAATCAGAGGATTCCCCTCTCAAGCCCATTTCAGAAAGCCCCCAGCAGCCACCATGCTCTCGTCAGAGCGGAGCAGCCCATGGTGCCTTGGCCCTCTGTGCTCCCTGCCCTAGACCCGCCCCTTGCCCCCTGCTCTCACGGCCCTTTTCTATGTTGTCCTCCCCATTAGAATGCAAGCTCCTTGAGGACAGGAACTGTCTTGTTTTTTGGTTGTATTTGTATTCTCAGTGTTTAGAATAGTGCCCGGTATACAGTAAGCACTTAATAAATGCTCTGTCTATCTAGGAGGAGTCCTAGAATTTAGAATGTCAGCATCCAATGGGACCTTAGAGTCGATTTAGTCTGACCTCTTCATTTCCATATCCCTTTTGCAGGCAAAAGCCAACCTGTGGATCCTTGGCCAACGCTGGATGCCCACAGGCATGAGTGCAAACACTTGGGCAGGGGGGCGGGCTGCACTGGGCAAGGGGCCTGGACTGGCAGGAGGTCAGGACAGGAGTGGGTGAAGAAGAAGTACATTAGGCTGGGCAGGGGCTTCTACCACGCCTCAGGGTGCCTGGGTCTTGCCAGGTTCTCTTAGGCTGGCATCAGCGATGCCCTTATGTGCTCTCCAACCCGGCTGGCTGGCCCAAACCTCCAGGTTTCTTGCCAGGATTTGGATATGCTAGGACAGGTTTAATTAAGAGAGAGTTGACTTCTTTCTATTGTGCCAACATGGACTCATGTTCCTACGATGCCGGAATTCAGAGATGGAAGGGATATCGGAGGTCATTTTATCCAACTCCCACTCTCTTCCTGTAGGAATCTCCTCCACCATATACCTAATAGGTGGCTTTTCACTTCCAGAGGCAGAGCTCACCATCCTGGACCATTCTCATTTTCACCATCGGTCAAGGAAGCCTCTTTCCCAGAATTGCCAGCTCTCTGCCCAGCTACACACCCAATGCTGGTGGGCCTCTGACATTGGTTGAGATCCCTGGCTTTGCTCTCTCTTGGTTTTAAGGTAGGAGGAAAAGGGAGGTTTTGGGGTGGCAGAAGTGGGGAGAACAAAGTAAATACAGCCCCTGATCTGGTCTGTCCCTTTCTTGCCCCCCATCCATTTTAGGCAGCTTGGGTGACCAGGGAGTTCATCCTCATTCAAGCCAAAATCCCTCTTCCTATAATGATCTCAGACAGTGGGCTGCTATTTTCTCAAGAAGACAGCTTGGCATAAAGGATATCAGGCTGGACTGGGAGTCAGGAACACCTGGATTCTGATTCTCCCTTGAACTCTTAAATAAAACTCATCACATCAGGTCTCTGTGACTCAGTTTCTTCCTCCTGTAAAGTGAGGCTTGCCAGCTTTTCTGCTGACTCTTGGGATTTCGACACCATTCCCCACTCCTCAGCTGACTCACAGGAGTCATCTCCCCCAATTAGAATGCCAGCCTCCAGAGGACTCGCACTGTCCTTTTTCTAAGGCATTTGCATTTGTGATTATCAGAACAGTTCCTGGAACACAGTAGGCACCTAATAAATGCTGCTTTGATGGCCTCGAGGGTTCTTCCAGCTCAGAATCTGTGATCTTTCTGCCTTAATGTGGCCATAACAACAGCACCAACCCGACATGCAAATTTTGTAAACCTTAAAGTTTATAGGAATGCTAGTTATTAACTGTTGGTTTTGTTGTTGGATCATTTCAGTTATTTCTGACTGTTCGTGACCCCATTTGGGGTTTTTTTGGAAAAGACACTGGAGAGGTTTGCCATTTCCTCCTCCAGCTCATTTTAATGATGGGGAAACTGAAGCAAACAGGGTAAAGTGACTTGCCCAGGGTCACACAGCTGGTAAGTGTCTGAGGCCAGATTTGAGTCTTCCTGACTCCAGACCTGGCACTCTGTCCACTGCGTCACCTAGCGGCCCCATCATCATCATCATCATTATTAACCTTATTATTTTTATTATTCTACTCAATCAGGCTCCATCCCTTATGAGCTTATCTCACACTTTCTATACCACACTCTATGGGCCAGATAGAGGATAGAGACTAGACCTGGGACATCACTGGTGTAGGGAAATCCCAGAGATATATACAGACAGAGATAGACATATATATATGTATGTATGTATGTATGTATGTATGAATGTATATACAGAAAGAGATATAGATATATACACATACATATATACATGTTCATACATACATATATATGCATACATGTGACATTATTTATAATAACTAACTCTATATGCTGCTTTGAGATTTAAAAAGCACTTTATACACAATCTCCTTATTATATCCCAAGAGGTAGGCGCTTTTATTCTCCCCATTTTACAGATGAGAAAATTTCAGCTGAGAAGGACCAGTAAGTGTCTGAAGTAAGATTTGAACTCAGGTCTTCCTGACCCCAAGTCCAATTCTCTCTGTCTACTACTCCCCCTACCATAAGGAAACTTTCTCTACAAATGTAAGCCAGAAACTTCTCTGCACTTATGGTCCTAGAGGGTTGTCTGAGGGCACCAAGGGATTAAGTGTGAGCCTGGGCTCACTCAGCCAGTATTAGTCAGAAATAGTACTTGAACTCAGACCTTGTATGCTTCAAAGTTGACCCCTCCCTTCCACACCAATATGAGACTTTCTCAGTGTTCGGTAAACTGAGACTAATTGCCACCCTCTGTACACACCCTGCCTTCTCCCAACTTTGCCCATGTTCCTGTGGCTCTTCCTCGATTCTCTTTCTCTAAATGTTCTCAAATGTTCATTAAAGTCTTTGAATTCCTTCATGCCCCAAGCCCGATAGCCACCTCCTCTAAGAAACCTTCCAGACTCAGCAAACATCCCCGCTGCCATCGCCTCTCCCTCCTCAGAATTGTCGTAGTACTTTGCCTGGACCAATCTGACTCTTTAAGGATCCTGGAGAGAGATCGCCACCCCTCCTTCTGGGAGGCAGCCAGAAACTCTGAGCAACAGGTAGGAGGAAATGACCTTTCTCCTGCTGGTGATCCTTTCTCTCTCCCTCCATCCTCTGCTTCCTCCCTCCCTCCCTTCCTTCCCCCCTCCTTCTTTCCTCCCTCCCTCCCTTCCTCTCTCCCTCCCTCCTTCATTCCTTCCTCCCTCCTTCCCTCCCTTCCTCCCTCCCTTTCTTCTTTCCTCCCTTCCTCCTTTCCTTCCTTCAAAGCCTTTGATAGCCTACCAACCCTCAGTTATCAGGACAGGCACTGGCAGTGCCTTAGACAGTCCACTTACCCCTAGGAAAGGATTCTCAAAGTTCAGAAAGGCAGTTTTGCAGAGGGGGGAGCTCTTTGGACTTGAAGCCAAGAAGACTGGAGTTCAAATCCTAGCTCAGATACCATGTGACTTTGAGCAAATTGCTTGACCTGTTTAAGCCTCATTTTCCTTATCAGTAAAATGGGGCTAATCACACTTGAAGCAGTGTGGTCTTGTGAATAGAGACCTAATCTGGAGGTCTTAAAAACCTGGGCTTCTGATACACATGGGCTGTGTGACCCTGGACAAGTCACCGCATCTTTCAGGGATAAAGACAACTCTTACAGTACCAACAACTGATAGGAGGGAGGAAAGGAGATAGGGAGGGAAGGAGGGAAGGAGGGAGGGAAGGAGGGAGAAAGGGAGGGAAGAAGGAAGGAAGGAAGGAAGATGAAAGAGGGAAGGAAGGAAAGAAGAGGAAAGAGGGAAGGAAGAAGGAAAAGAGGGAGGAAGGGAGGGAGAGAGGAGGCAGATAGCAGTTAAGTGACTTGCCCAAGGTAATACAAATGACAGGACTCAGGTCCTCTCCGAGTCTAGGGCCTCTTTCCCCAGGACTATACTGTTGCAGAGTAGTCACTAATCCGAATGGATGGAGGGATCCTTCTTCTCCACCCTAATGAGATCACAGGTCTCAGCCCCCCTCCCAGGGCTGTTGTGAGTTGTTTTTATCCAGTGGGGAGGAGAGAATGAAATGAAAAGCTTTGGAAGCGGTTTTGGATAGGCCCCCTCCCCCCTCTTCCTTCCTACCTGGGACCTTTCTACACAAGATTACCCATCACTGAAAAGAAAATATTAAACACTAACCATTGCGAGGAAGCCAGAACAAGAGTTCTGCCCCCCCACCCCAGCTCTGGTCACTCCAGAGTTCACCAGGGCATCGAGAAGCAGGGAGAGGCCCCCAGAGAGGTCTGGGGTCCAGTCCTCCCTCGCCCCTAATTTGATGTGTGACCTTGGGCAATGAGCCCAGTTAATCACAGGCTCTCCAGAGTTGGAAGGAGCAAGACCATAGGCAGGGAGCCGATACCTTCTTCTGCAGATGTGACAAGGGGCCATCCAGACATTGCCTGAGGACCTCTCAAGGCTGACCATTCTGTTTTGGGTAAGTTCTTACTGGTGGGAAGGTTTTCCTTCTATCAGGCCTGACTTTGGAACATCCACCCATTCCAGTGAGTGAGTCCTGCCCATTGTCAGAAACAAGAAAGCCCT
Organism: Pseudochirops corinnae; assembly: GCA_028646515.1. Classification (NCBI taxonomy): domain Eukaryota; kingdom Metazoa; phylum Chordata; class Mammalia; order Diprotodontia; family Pseudocheiridae; genus Pseudochirops; species Pseudochirops corinnae. The sequence goes on from CM053588.1 coordinate 50,042,941, forward strand.
CTTGCAGGTGACAGTCCTTCAAATACCCGGAGACAACTCTTAGACACCTCCCCACACCCACCACTTGCAGGCTTCCCTTCTCCAGGCTTAACCCCCCCCCCAGCTGCTTCAACTGACTCTCATGTGTCATGACCTCAGGCCCCATCGCCACCCTGGCTGGCCCCCTCTGGACACTCTCTGGCTGGTCAGCACACGTCCAGTCCAAGGTACTTTCCAGAGGACCGGTGATCAAAAGCTATGCAGATATTTACGTGAGTCTGTGACTTTGGGCAAGTGTTTTTTTTATTGCTTTAAAAAAATTTTTTTTGGACAGGGGAGGGCAGGGCAGTTGGGGTTAAGTGACCTGCCCAAGGTCACACAGCTAATGTTAAGTGTCTGAGGCTGGATCTGAACTCAGGTCCCCCTGACTCCAGGGCCGGTGCTCTGTTCATTGCACCACCTAGCTGCCCCCGAGCAAGTGTTTTTTAATCTCTCTGTCCCTCAGTTTCCTCACCTGTAAAATTATTAGATTGGACTCTAGGACCTCTAAGGTCTCTTCCAGCTTGAAATCTATAATCCTGTCTTTTCTAGCTCTGACATTCAATGCTCTAATGTCTCATTCTGATATGACATTCAGTGCTCTCACATCTCTTGAGCTCTAAGATTCAGCTCTAATGGCCTAGGTTCTAATAAGTTGTGTTATAAGGTCCCTTCCATGTCTGACATGCTATGATTCCCTGATGCTTTGTCATATGCCCTGACCTCATTCTGCCAGTTAATAAAGAGAGTTCCAGAAAGGGGGCTTTTCCCAGGAAAGGCCCCTCAGGCTCCTGAGCCTGTGTTGCTCTTACCAAAGTTTCTAAGTTATCAGCAAGAGCCCTTTTTCCTCAGTCAGGGCAGGGAGCCATACCTCTGAACCCCAAGCAAACAAAGGCAGGCCATTTAATTACATAGAACGCCCAGCTCTTACTGGGCTGTCCAGGAAGAAGAGTCCAGCAGGTTCTAGTCACATCCTTCCCGATGGTCACCAGAGCAGTTTGCTGGGCCAAGAGCCCCAGGAGATGCACCCTCCAGTCTCCATCCTCCCCTCCCTGACCCCAGGAGAGGCTGATGGAGTTACCATTGCTCCCTCTATCCCTAGCATCCTTGAGGAAGTTAAGACTTACAGAGCTAGGGGACATTTCCCCTCAAGTCTTCTGTCCTCCCCCCATATGGCCCAGCAGGACAGGTTCTTCCATGCCAGGTGGGTGCTCTGTCTTGGGGACTCTAGTAAAGGCTGGGGGGAGGCTGCTGTCGAGGGCACAGAGACTGGTGGGGGTAGGATGGAGAGATGTGGGGCATCTCAGGCCAGAGTCAGAGGCTGCTCCCTAGTCCATCATGCAGTGGCTTCCTGTAGTTTGTTGGTGGCACTCTCAATCCTTCTGGTCTCCCGGATGTTTCGAAGACGGGCACTGCGGCTGGTGATCTCATCCACATAGGCCTGTGGTACCCAACCCCGCTCGCCATCTGCCAGGCGGATTCCCTCCAGCCACCCTGCAGGCACAAGAGCCAGGGACCCTGCATCAGCTGGCATCCAGCCCCTAACACAAGTCTGCTAATGGTGGAAAAGGTGCTCAATTTGGAGTCTCAAGACTTAAGTTCAAATCTTGCCACTTACTACTATGGGACCTTGGTCAAATCACCTCCATTCCCTGGGTTCCCTCATCTATAAAATGAGTGGGGTGAACTAGATAGTCTCAGCCCCTCCCAGCTCTGACACCCTCTGTTCTAAGGGCCCTCCCAGCTCTGACATCCTGTGTTCTAAGGGTCCTCCTGGCTCTGACATTCTGTGGGTTCCTTTATCTGTACTATCTGTCTTCAAAGGGTTAAAGAAAGAGTATGTGGCAAGGACTTGGTGGGGAGGGGAGGGATGGGAAGGACCTTGAGAGGTTCATAGAAAACTATCCAGAAATGCCCTCCACCCCACCTCCATTGTGTGTAGTGGGGAGGGAGGGGAGGGAGGAGTAAGGAGCCAAGCTCCTAGGCCAGGTTACTCTCACCATCGCTGGTCCTGGTCCTCACAGCCAGGATGTCGGCCTTCTCAAGAGTCAGCTCATCAGGTTCCAGAGCCTTATAGGCTCTGATGCACTGCACCTGGGGGAGGTCTGACAGTCCACAACATCAGAGAGTTCAAAGCAAAGAGCAAGAGGCTGGGCCAGGGCAGGACAGGCTGGGCTGGCTGTCTCTCTGTATCTTACCCTGGCCTCACTCTCCCCTCCTGCTCTCCAAGGCTGGTGCTCCCTCTAGGCTCCATCTCGGGCCCTCTTCCCCTGCTTCCTCTCGCTATTCTCTCTCGGGGATCTCCTCTGTTGTCTAAAATTCAATGACCTCCTCTATGTGGACGGCTCCCAAATCCATGGATCCAACCCCTCCCCAAGCCCTAGCCTGACATCTACAACTGCCTGCCCGACCCTCCCCATCTGGGCAGCCCACGGACATCTCAAGGGCAACATACGCCAAGAGCAAAAAAGAAACTTAGCATCTTTCCCCCTAAACGTGGCCCTTCTTCCAAGCTTCCCATTTTTCATTAATTAATTTATTTTAGTCTTCAACATTCATTTCTACAAGATTTTGAGTTCCAAATTTTCTCCCCATCTCTCCCCTCCCACTCCAAGTTTCCCATTTCTGTTGATGGCATCATAATACCTTTAGTCCCTTGGATGCAAAATTTTGGACTCCTCTTTGGATCAACTCCATCCAATTTTTTTTTTTAATTTATAGAGGCAATGGGGTTCAAGTGACTTAGCCAGGGTCACCCAGCTGGTAAATAAGATTAGATTTGAACTCAGGTCCTACTGCTTGCAGAGCTGGTGCTCTATCCACTGTGCCCCCTAGCTATTCCCAGCCCACTGGTTATTAAGATCTCCACTGGACCTGTTGCATCCCAACTCCTCCCAACTCTCACAGCATAATCCTAGATCACTCGTCTATCACCTCTCACCTAGATCAGGGCAATAACCTCCTGGCTGGTCTCCCTGACCTGGTCCCACTCTCTCCCCTCTCCAATCCCCTCCTCCACACAGTGGCCAAAGTGATTTTCTTAATCTGACTCAAAAAACATTCACTGGCTCCCTATTGGCTCTAAGGCAAAATCGAAATCCCTCAGCCTGGCATTCAAGGTCTGCCTTGATGCGGTTCTAATTTGGTTTCCCAGCTTTGTCTTTATTATTCACTGATATTATTCACCTCCACTCGGTCAGGTCAGACTCACCATTACCCTCCAGGCATACCGTGATCATTTACATTTCATGATAGAGCAGAAAGGTCATTGGTTCTAGACCCTCAGTTTCCTCATCAGTAAAATTAACTTGATGACACATAGTGGGTGCCTGACTCTGAGCCCTTCGACATTCTCCTGCCATCCCACTCCCTCCCTGCCCTTGTCCCTCTCTTCATCCAGACTGGACACATCCTTCGAGGCCTTCCCTGTTCCTGAGGAGACTAGCCGCTTCCTCAGTGATGCCATTACCCCTTGAGCGCCTATGGAACCAAAGCAGTGTTAGACCAGCTGGTCTTTCGTTTCTCTCCCGTCATTATGCAGGCATCCATTTTGACCTCCCTCCTAGAGTTCAAACTTATGGTGGGAAAGAACTAAGTCTTACAAGTTTCCAAGTCCTCAGGCCCTCACACAAGTACGGGTGCTGAGAGGGCCCCAGGGGCAGTACCTTCATTCTCACTGATGGCCTCCTTGTCCTCCTGGGCACTGGAAGGACACATGGCTGAGATCCATCGCTGCTTCTCACTTCTGGAGGGACATTGGAGGCCCAACAGCTGTCCAGAGCTCCCTTTCCCCAAAGCCTGGGCTCCCTGCCTGTCCTGGGGCTCAGAGGTTTGGTTGAGCTACCCAGAGTAAAGGCTCACACTTACCAGCTCCCAGAATCATGCCCTCCCATAGTCTGAGCCCAGACTACTTTCTGTCCCTCATTCAATGCCCCTGAGGATCTTGGAACACAGCTATACAGAGTGGGACCACATGCCACAGATATTCTCCTGGATGTCAGGGTAAGAAAAGAGCTGGAAAATTCCTGGGGCAACCTTATTCCTGGCCTCAGGTGGCAAACATGCCCAGAAAGAAAGCCTAATGCAGCTGGGGCCAAAGCTCCTCTGGGTGGGACAAATAACCAATGCCCATGCTTGGTGATCTCAGCCCTGAGCTTCATGCTAACCATCCCCAGCCTCAAACAGGGAAGAACTGAGCAGCCTGAGAACAGACTTCATGAGAGGGCACTCACTCTGTCTGAGCCCTCAGGAGGAGCTGTTTCTTGGGCTGGTGGCTATGAAGGAACTGCAGGAGAAAAACCTGGCCTGGGATTCCCTGGAGCTTTGAACTCAAGTCCTTCACCTGGATCTCAGGCATCCTGGCATAAAGGAAGACTGCAAACTTCCCCATCCTGCAGGGGCCAGAGAAGACCCAGATCAGTCTAAGCCCCCACCTCTGAGCCCCTACAGAGATGGGAGAGGCCTGAATCTGAGGACCATGCACCCACTCCAGGGCCAAGACTGTCATGTCTCTAAGCACAGGACCCAGCAGGCATCCCCTTTCCCTTCTCCCAGGCCATGAGGCTCACTCCTCATCCCCTCTCCCCCAGCTGTGGCCTCTCTCTGCTTTTCCATGTAAGAAAGAATAAAGAGCTTAGGAACTCAGTCCTGACTGACAATAACAGCATGCTGCTCTCCACCTGGTGCTGCAAAGCCTGGCCCGAGCCCAGTAAAAACTGGCCAATTGGCTGAATGTCACGTGGGGTGGGTGCCCTGTCTCCACCTCCCCACCTGACCCTTCCAACCTCAAGGCCCCTCTACTTACTCTTTCCTTCGAGAGAGCAGTAGGCAGTCATTAAAGACATGCAGGTAGATGGCTTTGGTGGAGAGCTTGGGCTTGGCAGCAGAGACAGCAGGCATGGTGGGGGGTGCTAGCTCCACTAGCTCCCCATGCCTCACCAGCCAGCGAGACTGAGAGATCAGTGGGAAGATCTGGGGGAGAAGACGAACAGAAGATGAACATATGAATCTATAGTCATATGAAAAAATGCTCTAAATCAATATGGATTAGAGAAATGCAAATTAAAACAACTCTGAGGTACCACATCATACCTATCAGATTGGCTAACATGACAAAACAGGAAAATTATAAGTGTTGGAGAAGATGTGGGAAAATTGGAACACTAATACATTGTTGGTGGAGTTGTGAACCGATCAAACCATTCTGAAGAACAATTTAAAACTATGCCCAAAGGGCTTTAAAACTGTGCACACCCTTCAGTTCATCAGTACCACTACTAGGTCTGTATCCCAAAGAGATCATTTTTTAAAAGAGAGAAAAGGACCCATGTGAACAAAAATATTTATAGCAGTTCTTTTTTGTGGTGGCAAAGAAATGGAAATTGAAGGGATGTTCATCAGTTGGGGAATGGTTGAACAAGTTGTGGCATATGAATGTAATGGAATACTATTGTTCCATAAGAAATGATGAGCAGGTGGATTTCAGAAAACCTGGAAAGATTTACATCAACTGATGCTGAGTGAAGTGAGCAGAACCAGGAGAAAACTGTACACAGTAACATCAACATTGTGCAATGACTGACTTCAATAGACTTAGCTCTTCTCAGCAATGCAATGATCTAAGACAATTCCAAAAGACTCATAATGGAAAATGCTATCCAGGGGCAACTAAGTGGTGCAGTGAATAGAGCACCAGCCCTGGAGTCAGGAGGACCTGAGTTTAAATCCAGCCTCAGAGACTTAACACAAAACTAGTGAAGTGACCTTGGGCAAGTCACTTAACCCCAATTGCCCTACCTTCCCTTCTCCAAAAAGGAAGAAAAAAAGAAAATGCTATCCACTTCCAGAAAAAGAACTATGGAGTCTGAATGTAGATCAAAGCAGACTATTTTCTCTTTTTTGGTTTTTCTTTCTCATTGTTTTCACTCTTTGTTCTGATTTTTCTTTCACTGCATGAATAATATGGAAATATGTTTAATATGATCATACATCTATTGCCTATATCAGATGGCATGCTGTCTTGAGGAGAGGGGAGTTGAGGGAGAGGGAAAATTTGTAACTCAAAATCTTATCAAAGTGAATGTTGAAAACTAAAAATTAATTAATTTTTTTAAAAAGAAGAAAAAAAGAACATCAAAAGAACAATTCATGCCTCTAAAGCACTTGAGAACCAGTTTTGAAATCGTCTGTCCTTGCAACCATGGGATGGAGCTAGTGCTAAGATTATGATCCCCGGTTTTCAGATGTGGAAACTGAGGATCAAAGAAAGTAGCTTACCCAAGGTCACACAGCTACGAAGTGGTCCAGCCAATATTGGAGCCAAAGTTTTCCGCAACATGTGGGTGGGAGGGTGTCTGAGGGGCTTTGGGACTTGCTCTAGCTCCACCCCCCCATCACTCTGGTACCCTGGCCCCTCCCCCTCAGGGTCTCACCTTACTCTCAAAGTGAATCTTCTTGTTAAGATGGATGAGTTCCTCCGTCCTCTTCATCGACTGCACACTGGCATTGCATTCCTGTACCAGCTGATGAGGGTGAGGGGCCAAGGAAAAGGTCACCTCCCATGAGCCTTCTGGAGCCCTGGCCCCAGCCCCTAACAGACACAGAGCCCCCAGGGGGTGAGGGCTGAAGGCTAGGGCTCAGTTTGGTGTTATTTAGAGAGGGGAAAGTCCAAAATTCAGAAAGGGCAGGACACTGGCCACAGACCTTCCTTTGATTCAGGGGAAGAACAGGGAACTGAGCTCAGAAGCCCTGGCCTTTGACAAGAGTTCTGTAACTGGCCTGGGAGAGAGAATTAGGAGATCTGGGGGCTAGCTCTTATTCTGTCTCTTCCTACCTGTGTGACTCTATACAAGTTACCCACCTCAGTGGGCATTAGTTTCTTCAACTATATATTAGTGAGAGAGTTGGCCTAGAGTAGAGTCTATAAAGTCTTACCAGCTCTGACATCCTGTGTTCTAAGGCCCCTCCCAGCTCTGACATCCTGTGTTCTAAAGCCCCTCCCAGCTCTGTCATCCTGTGTCCTAAGGGCCCTCTCAGCTCTGTCATCCTGTGTCCTAAGGCCCCTCCCAGCTCTGACATCCTGTGTCCTAAGGACCCTCCCAGCTCTGACATCCTGTGTCCTA
>CM053588.1:50050579-50066749 GCA_028646515.1 Pseudochirops corinnae
TGTTCTAAGGCCCCTCCCAGCTCTGACATCCTGTGTTCTAAGGACCCTCCCAGCTCTGACATCCTGTGTTCTAAGGCCCCTCCCAGCTCTGACATCCTGTGTTCTAAGGACCCTCCCAGCTCTGACATCCTGGGTTCTAAGGCCCCTCTCAACTCTGACATCCTGTGTTCTAAGGCCCCTCCCAGCTCTGACATTCTGTGTCCTAAGGGCACTCCCAGCTCTGACATTCTGTGTCCTAAGGGCACTCCTAGCCTTGACAAGGTCTTCTTTTTTTTGTTTGTTTGCTTTTTTTGTGGAGGGGGAGGGCAGAGCAATTGGGGTTAAGTGACTTGCCCAAGGTCACATGGCTAGTAAGTGTCAAATGTCTGAGGCTGGATTTGAACTCAGGTTCTCCTGACTCCAGGACAGATGCTCTATTCACTGTACTACCTAGCTGCCCCTTTCATTTCCTTTCAGTCCACATTCTGTGGTCACTATGTGACCTGAGGTGTCAGCTCAGTCAAGACTGAAATCCCTAATCAGGGTGAGGTCAGCAAGAGTCTAGACTCTTGTCTCCCAGGGGATTTCCCTGTGAAGTCAGGACCTCTGGGTGTTTTGGTTTTTTGCTAAGCTTTGACTTGCTGCATGATTCTGGATAAGTTCCTCACCCTCTCTGTATCAAATTCAAAGACAGGAAACTAACCCTCTGGGGAGGGCCAGGTGAAATCAGGGGAGGTGCCATCAAGAAGGACTAGGGGAGCCAGAGAGATGGTAGTCCCTAGGCTTAGCACTCTGGTTGGGCATAGCTCACCTTCTTGAGTTCATTGAAGGCCTTGGTGGCTATGGCCTCACCCCGTGAGCCTTGCCCAGTGCGCTTCAGGATATTCTGGAAGCAATGGAAAGGTGCTATTTGGATAAATACCACTGAAATTCTGACCTCCCTCCTTCCTCCCAGTATCTGTAAGGCAGTACCCAGAGAAATCTAGAACAGCTCTTAGCAATGGACCTAGGCCCTCCCAGACTAGAGGTCAGATGCTGTGACCAGCATTGACCTCTCCAGTCTACCAGGATACCCCTTGGCATTTTCCCCATCCTTACTAAGCCTGGCTCACAGCTTTGTGATCCAATCCCATCCAACAGGTAGTTACTAATTGTCTGCTCTGCAGCAAGGCCCCATGCCAGGTTCTAGGAACGTAGAGGCAAACAGCCCTTGCCCTAGAGCAGTTGGCATCCTGCTGGGGGCTGCCCAATGGAGAAAGGGAGAGATACTCTAAGGAGGAGCAGAACATTTATAACTCAGAGGATCAGCAAGGACTTCCTGGGCCAGATACCTCCACTAGCATCTTCAGGCGGGTGATTCTCTGAAAGGGCAGGATGAGGAAGGATGTGAGAGGCAGGCGCTGGCAAACAGGGGCCTCTTCCAGACGGGCCAGAATGCTAGAAAACCTGGGATTCTCCAGTCTGGAGGGCAGAAAGGGGAGGGAAGTAGAGTCACCCCTAACCCCTACCCATCATCCCACAGAATCACAGAATCCAAACTGGAATGGAGGAGACCACCTCATCCAAACCATGCATGACCAAGGATTCCCCAATATGGCATCCTCAAAGGGTTATCCATTGTCCAGGTGAAGAATTCCAAAGACAGGGAACTCACTACCTAGACTTCCAGAGCCTATTCCGAGGCAGCCCAATTCTAATTTGGGACAACTTTGGTTGTTCCTTACAGTAGGAATTATCTCCTTGTTCCTCCATAGTTCTGCTCTTTGGGGCCAGGTAGAACAAAGCTAGTCTGATCTCTTCCATGACAGTCTTCCAGATACTCAAAGAGAGCCACTAGGTTGTATCTCCCCACCTCTTGTCCCTCAGATCTCCTCATCTAATGGACCACTGCCCATACGCACTCGGTATCTATTGGATTCAGTACATAGCACAAAGACCTCAACAAAAGTTCATTGATTATTTCACAGATATACTGCCTCCCTGGTTTCCTCCAAGTCCTAGGTCTCTAACCTTGCCTGCTTTGGCTCTTTGGGGGTGGGGGGTGTTTGTTCAGTCCTGACTTGCCTTACCATATCCTCAACAAATCCTGCCCCTCTTTCAAACCTCCTTTCAAAGTTAAGGTCCACTGGGTAGTGGACATCTTCCTTGACCGCCCCTAACCATAGTGGTCTCCTCCTCCTCTGAAATCCTACATCTACCCAACTTGGTTGGCCTTTATTGCAACCAATACTTGTTTTGACCTTTTCCCATATTCACCTCCATCCACCCTGGGCATCCTGGAACATCTTATCATCCACTCTGCTGCCCCCAACTTGGAACAGCCCCATCTGGACCAGGGCCTGAGCCTCCCTCTCTCTACCAGTTACTCTTGGAACTCTGCCCTGGGGCTAAGCTTGTTTGGCAAGTGAATGAATGAGAATTTGCCCAAAGGACTCTATCTAGCTTGACTGAAGGCCATGTTTCATATCCAACCACTGCAAACATCTTGGGCCACCTGCCATGCCACCCGAGAGCTTCTCACTCTCAAGTCCTTGCCAGCTCTGGCAAGGGCATGACAATGGGCTGCCCTCTGGCTCTGCTAACCATCCCTGGGCTTCCCCAGGCAGAAATTTCCTTTTCCTGGCCACCCCCCTAGCGATGGTCATAGAACAGAACCGAGACTAGAAGCCAGGTCTCTTCCACTATTAGAAAATAAGTTCCCTGAGGGTAGGGATGATTTCACCTCTTTGTCTGCATCCCCAGTGCTTAGCACAGTGCTTGGCATGCAACAGACACATAATAAATGCTCATTTATTCATGTTTATGTCCCCTTTGACCAGCTAGACTCTAAGCCCTTTGAGGGCTGAGCACCCAAGGTTGAGAACATAAGTTCACTTTCATTTGGAGATTTGCCTTTCGCAGAGCACTGTCTCTGGCAGCCCTGGGAGGGAGGTAAGGCAGGTGGTACCAGCCCATTTTACAGAGGAAGAGACTGAGCGTCAGAGAGATTAAATAAGATACTGTGGCCACACAGCAGCAAGTGATGAGCCAGGATGAGTCTCTTGCTGCTTCTACTAAACTGTCTGTTTTTGATAGGCAGCATGGACTAGGGGGGATCATCAAAGCCTGTGCTTGGAGTCGGGAAGACCTAAGTTTGACACTTATTAGCTCAGGCTAGTCACCTTGGGCAAGTCATTTGACCTCTGCTTCCCTCAGTTTCCCCATCTGTAAAAGGGGGTAATAATAGCACCTCTCCTGAAGGGTTGTGGTGAGGCTCCGGTGAGATAATTAATTAGAAAGTGCTTGGCTCCTGGTGCTTGGCTCCCGGTCGTCCATCGCTACATAAACGCCACCTGGAATCGTTCTGATGGCCACTACGCTGGGGTCCCCTTCGCTGTGCTATGACCGTCAGCGGGAGCTCTTAGCAAACCAGGCTCCATAATCAGATGACTTTTTCATCATCACCATCATTGGCAAGAATCCCATTGGTCACACGTGGCCAGAAACAGACTTCCCCCAAGTTTACACATGGTTGCTCAGACTGAAACCCGGCCCTTGGATCCTAGGATTTGGAGCTGGACTGTAGAGCTCATCATGGACAAATGGGACAACTGAGGCATGTCAGGGATAAGTGACTTGCTGGGAATCCCAAAGCTGGCAAGCATCTGAGGTGGGATTTGAATCCAGGCCTTCCCAACTCCAAACTCCGTAACACACATGCCTCAAAGATCAGCCCACCCTCACTACAATACATAGTCACCTGCTGATAACATCTGTGTTCTCCTCCCCGTCCAGGGCTCCCAGCCTGGACACTATCCCCTCCCTGACTGGGCCCAGAGCAAGGGAGACAAAAGAAAGCCCTCTGTCCTTTGGTTCTAGGCCAGTCTCTGTCCACCCACCACTAAGTTCATGACCATAGCTGCACCCAAAGCACCCTACCCTTCCCCTGCAGAGCCACCCGCCCCCACCAGCCTCAGTCAGACTCCATCCCCCTCCCCTTGTCCTCAGGGTGCCCCTGCCCCGTACAGCAGACGCTGGTAGGTGCGCTCTTGGTAGGCCTGATTGGTGACATAAGGCAGGTAGACGCGCCGGAAGGCAGGACAGTGACGTAGGACGATGTCGCACACACAAAAGCGAAATATGTCCTCCTCCAGGCGCCGCTCCAGCTCCTGCAGAAACCTGTGGGGTGTCAGGAGTGCCATGGGAATGGGGGAAGAGGGGCTGGAGAGGAAAGTAAGTGGGCCCAAGGGGAGCTCAGCCTGGAGAGGGGGAGTGGGCTGTGTCCTCGGCATCCTGTCCAGGGGAAGGTGGCAGCTTTGGCTCTGCTTCTTCCAGAGACCCTATTCCCTGCCCCAAAGATCTGATTTGCCGAGACCCAAAGCTCTGCCCTGTGGATATTCCTGAAGGCAAAAGAGACAGGGGACATGCATGGGGTAGAAAGCAGAGCTAAGTACCAGTCTCTGGACCCACAAAGGAGCCCTACAAGTACTCTGTCTGGCCACTTCCTAGAAGGTGGAACAGTCCAATCATAGGACCATGGGATCCCATTTTAGAGGTGGGAGGGCCCTTAGAACTAGGAATGTCAGAGCTGGGAGGGGCCTTAGGACACAGTGTCAGAGGTGGCAGAGATCATAGAGACCTTCTTTTCCAACCCCCACATCTGACAGAGAAGGAGCCCTAGAGGCCAGAAAAGGAAGGTGACCTGTCCAACGTCACTAGTCAGTAGCGCAGCCGGGACCCAAGCCCCATATTTGGGCCTATGTACCCCAGAGCAGCCCAGAGTCCCCCTCACCTCTCGCTGGTCGCCTTGACCTCCGACAGCTTGGAGAATAGCCACTGCTTTTCTTGGGCCCCCAGACACTCGGCCAGCTCCGAGGAGCCCATGAAGTGGCCCACAGCCACAGAGAGACTGTGGATATAGGAGGCCTCTGATGTGATCAGCTCAAACTTGGCCTTTGGAGGGATGGAGGGAGGGAACAAAGATGAGGAGCTTTATCTCTCCCTCAGCCTCCTCCTGAGCCCAGCACCAGGTGAGAAAGATGAGCCCAGCTCCCACTGGGACCCTACTGGGCAATGAGGGATCCCCCCCCACACACACCACCTCCTTCCCAGGGTCCCTGGAGAGCCCCATCCCAGGCTGGCCTCCTTGAGGACTGCCCTAAAATCTGATCCTGTCTCCCCCAAGGCCTCTGTCTCCACAAGGCTCCAGGACCCCCCACATCCTCCCCCAAGGCTCTGGGGACCCCCACATGTCCTCCAAGGCTCTGGGGACCCCCACGTGCTCCCCAAGGCTCCTAGGGCCCCCAGCACCTCTTGTAGCTTGCGTTCCTGAAGGCCAATGATGTCCAGAAAGCCACTGCTCCGAACATCTGGGATGTCCTGCCACAGGGAGAAGGTGGAGCCACGGCCTGAACGTTGGGCTCGGAAGGAGCTACTTGGGGACAGGTTGGTCCTGGGTGGGCCTGGCCCCTCCTCCTCTTCCTCAGCCTCCTCCCCCAAGGTGTCCTCTTCATGTTTCTGCCGCTGCAGCTCCCGGTCACTGGCCACATCACTGTATTCCTGGTACAGCACAGCTGGGGGAGAGGAGGGCCTGAGGTAGCCCCAAAGCCCCAAGGCCCAGCCTGGCCACCCTCAGCACCCTGTCACTACAGACCCATCTTCTCTGTTCTAAGGTTCCTGTCCAACCTCCCACCAGCCCTGACATCCTGTGTTCTACGCCCTCCAAGCCCCGACATTCTCTGTTCTAAGGGCCCTCCCAGCTCTGACATCCTGTGCTCTAAGGGCCCTCCCAGTTCTGACATTCTGTGTTCTAAGGGCCCTCCCAGCTCTGACATCCTGTGCTCTAAGGGCCCTCCCAGCTCTGACAACCTGTGCTCTAAGGGCCCTCCCAGCTCTGACAACCTGTACTCTAAGGGCCCTCCCACCTCTGACATCCTGTGTTCTAAGGTCTTTCCCAGCCCTGACATTCTCTGTTCTAAGGCCCCAGTCCAGATTACATCACTCCTTGTCCCTGGGTCTCCCTCTCCCAAGCTCTTCCCCACACCCTCACTTCTGGTGCCCTGTGTCTCCTTTCTGCCTCTGCTTTCTCTTCCTCTCTCTCTCCCCCAGGCCAGTTCAGAGGCAATAGCTCCTCTACTTACAATTAAGGAGGAATCGTGACTGTCGCCGCTCATGAGGCACATAAGCTTTGGGGGCCAGTTCCTGTAGTGGGTCAGGCCTGGGGGGAATATGGACATCAGATTATCTCCCCACTACCTGCCCAGCCTTCAGTGTTGCTTGGGAGGTCCAGACATGTGGCAGGGAGGAGTTACCTGGTATCAGGCCAGCTGTCATCTCTCTCACTAGGACCACTTATGGCTGGGGGCATGAGGCCATCAATCCTCGACTCTGAGCAGCTCCGCTCCTTCTCAGGGGCTCTCCCTATATTGGGTGAGAGCCAGGGCTCAGAATGGCACCAGTGCCTACACTGCCTTCTTCTTAGGGCTGAAAGATGCTCACTTTCCATCCACCCCATACCAAAACAAGCTGGGCTGAGTAACAGTCATGGGGAGTTTGATCTCAGGCCTGCCTCATAGAGTGAGGGGATCCTGGCATATGCATCGCCAGTTCAGGATGCTTGATATCCAGGGAAATTGGGGAGGGGAGTGCTGTTAAGCAGTAGGGACCAACCTTTCCCAAGGGGCATAGGCCCTATGGGCCAGCCAGGACAGGGACAACGGGACCCATGGTTGATGCTAAAAATGGCCAAAGCATGATTTTTAGAACAAGATCCAAAGCTAGTAGGGTCCCTAGAAGCCATCTAGTGAAACCCCCTCATCTTAAAAGTAAGGCTAGTAAGTGAATGTTTAAAACTGAAAATAAATAAATTATATAATTAAAAAAGTAAGGTAACTAAAGGTCAGGAAAAGCCAAGTGACTTGGGACCACAGACCCAGAGTCAAAAGGAGTCTCAGTCCATGCAACCCTTTCACTTTACACAGAAACGGAGGTCCAAAGAAATGACAAGGGAAGTATCAAAAGTAGGATTTGAACTCAGGGCTTCTTAGTCTAGATCCAGTGTTCTTTCCTGTGTTCCATAGTACCAGGCACTAATCTCAGCAAGGTGCAACACTGGGTTTGGGGGCAGGGAGATCTGCCCGTATATTTGGTCCCAATTCTGCTTGGACATACAGATTCTCTTGTTGGGTTCCACCATGTCCAATGTCTTCTGGGTTCAAATCCTGCCTGAGACACAATGTGCCTTTGTCCAAGTCACTTAATCTTAATGAAGGACATTGCATTTAATGACCTCTAAGATCCCTTCCGATGCCAAATCCAAGATTCTCTGATCTATGTGACTCTTTAAGATGCACCCTGGCTCAAGATCCTATGAGTGGCTCATTCTGTTATCCTAAGCTGGTACCTTCCCTGGCAGTCCAGAGCCCTCGGTCCTTGGTCAGGCCCTTGCCCAGGCACAGGGAGAGAGTGGCCTTTCTTTGGGCAGACTGGAGCCGGCTCATCAACTCTGAAGCTGAGAATCGTCTCCTCTCTGGCTCTCTGGTTCCTGCCCGGGGAGTCACTGCCATTGCCAGGGTCTGTGGCTCTTCCAATGCAGAATGCTGCTCAGGGACCTCGGGCCCGACTTCAGGGAAGACAGAATCATCCTCGGCGCTGATGCTCCCAGTGGTTTCTTGGCTCTGATACACTCTCATCTTCCGCCCTAGGAGGAAGGGCAGAGCTTAGGTTTCCAGAGACTCTGGGAACAGAGGGGCACCTGGGCAAGAGAGCCTTGAAGTCTCTACAAAGCACCAAGAAGGTTAGAAACCACCCAGACACACACACTTCACCCTACCCTAGCACATGAGTAACTACCCTTGCAAGACTTTGAGCCCTTAATGTAATGTGTGACCTAAATTATTGCAAAGAAAAGACCAAAAAGCCATGAATGGTAGCATTTTCTGTCATCAAAAATATGTGCCCTTATAAAAAATCATGTTAAAAATGAATTCCCTGCTGCACCCACTGGGTTTTGTGCCCAAAGAGCTGTCTATGGGCACCCTAGTCCCAATCAAACACTGAGCTTCCCAATGCACTTATCTGCTGGGGGCAGGGGAGGGGGAAAGAACAAACAGTTATAAATGTTAAGGAGATAAGTATCATCTCATTTGATTCACACGATGAGATAGGTGCTAATCTTACCCCCATTTTACAGTTGGAGAAACTGAGGCAGCATGTGTCTGAGGCTGGATTTGAACTCAGATTTTCCTGACTCCAGGCCCAGTGAGTACTCTACCCATGAAAAGATTAAGAGCTGAGACCCCAGAGGTGCTCAAGGATTTGCCACACAGGTAAGTGTCGATGCTGGAATTCAAGCCCAGGGTGCTTGAGACCCCCGGCAAAGGCCTTCCTTTCTCTGGGCCTCAGTTTCCTCATACGCAAAATGAAGATAATGATACCTGTCTCACTTACTTCACAGGGTTGTTGTGAGGATCCCATGAAATAATGTGTGTGAAGCAGCTTTGGAAACAATTAAAGGTTATTCGGATGGGTTTTCTGTCTGGTTTCTAATGGGTCTGCTTCACTCCCTGACGTCATCCCTAGGCTGGGGGAAGGACTCACAGGCAGATTTCTCCTCAGAACTGTGGCTGGGGCGGCGTTGGGGTTCTGGATGCTGGGGACTCTGGGGTCCTCCGAGGAACTCACTGAGGCTGTCATCTCCAAAGGCTGATGGCCTCCTGGCAGGGCCCCTGGTGTCCTGAGCAGCCACCGGCAGCGGCCACAGCAGCCCATGAGAAGCATCTGGGACCTTGGGAGGCCAGTGGCAAAGCTCAAAATGCCCTGGGAACTCAGCAAAGGACAGGGTCTCCTGCTGGCACACTGCCACGGGGTGGCGGGTGGGGGAAGGCAGCCCCTCCAGGTCCCGAGGGCTTTTCCCTGGGATTCCCCCCAGGGACCCTGACTGAGACCCCCCACAGCAAAAGCCAGCCAAATGAGGCTGGAAGTGAGGAGAGGGTCGGTAGTCCATGCCTGGGGGCTGCCCAGGTCATCTAGACCTGTGGGGGAGAGAGGGAGAGAGTGGTCAGAAGCCCTACCCCACCCAGGACCCAGATTAGGACAGAGTGCCTAGGAGAGATAATAGCCCATAGAACACAAAAAATCAGAGCTAAGAGGGCCCTTAGAACCCAGGATGTCAGAGCTGGGAGGGTTCTTAGGACACAGGATGTCAGAGCTGGGAGGGCCCTTAGACCACAGAATGTCAGAGCTGGGAGGGATCTTAGAACACAGAATGTCAGAGACAGAAGGAACTTTAGAAACAGAGAACATTAGAGCAGAGACAGCTTTTAAAGATTGCCTCCTCCAATTCCCTCCATTTACAAGTAAGGAAACTGAGTTCCAGGGAAATGTAGTGGCTGGAAGGGAGGGTGGGGAGGGGGACGGGGAGCTCTGGCAGCTCTGGCAAGCAGGAAAAGGAAGTCCTCTTGGGGTTCCTTGCTCAGTGCCACCAACCTGGAAGCCCTTGGCTCTTCCTCCCCTCCCTCCCCCGCCTCCAGGGCCTTGCCTCCTACCTGGGACCCTGCTGCCTGACTCTGGCCAGCCCAAGATGAAGCTCTCTGGGGAAGCCGTGCTCTGCACAGCTGGCCGGGGAGCTCCCACCCAGACAAAGAGTTTGATTCATCAAACTCTGCGGTGAGCCAGGGAAAGGGAAAGGGAGAGGGCGGGGGTGGGGGAGGAGAGGCTTGGCCTGCCCCACCTTTGCTTTGTGGCAGTGAGAAGGGGGGGGCACCACCCAGATCTCCCTTTCCCTTGAGGCAGAAATACCAGCCCCCAACACAGAGGCCCCCCCCCAAAACCAGGCCCGCCCACTGGGCAAGCCTGGAGAAAAGACCAGAAACAGAGGCAGGGACAGAGAGAGCGAGGAAACCTCCAGAGACAGGGCGTAACTCAGGCATAGACACAGGGCTATGACCGGTCAGGGCTACTCAGGGGCAGACAGAGAGCCAGTTACACAGAAACAGAGAAAGATGCCCAGAGGCGCAGATACAGAAAGCTATGCATGGATAGAGACACTCAGAGACACAGAACTCATAAAGAGATACTCAAACACAGAGAATCCAGAGGAATGGGAGACTGAGACAGCAACAGAGACAGAGAGAGAAAGAGACTGAGACAGAGAGACAGAGACAGAGACCGAGACAGAGAGACAGAAAGTTGGTCAGACACACACAACAGAAAAGGCAGACGGAGCCCTGGGAGGGGAGGGAAGGCCCTCAGCCATCCCTCACCAGCTGGACAAGAGGCTCCGTGTCTTTGCTGCTCCATCCAGCTTGTCCACCTTTTCTCTTCGGGCCATCCCGCCCCGAACCCGTGGAAGACACAAAGCAGTCAGTGGCCACAGGTGCCAGGGACAGGCCCCCACTGCTACCTGGAGACGTGCCCCTTCCTGCCTCTGAGGGTAGTCTCCCCTCATCCACCGGGTCCAGATCCCAGCTCTGGTACCTTCTGGGCCTGCACGACTTGGGGCAAGGCCCTTCTCCCTCTGACTCTGTGATCCTATGACCCCTGCCCATGCAGCCCCTCCCGCAGGCCCAGGCTGGTAAGGAGGCCCAGGTAGAATAGAAGCTTCCTGAAGGCAAGGACTGCCTCACTTTAGGCTTTGCATCTCTGGTACCTATTGAAGCACCGAGCACAGAGCAGGTGCTGTATAAATGCTTGTGGACTGATTGGCCTCCAGTTCCACAATCATCCATTACTTCCAACCCAAAACATGGCCTTTTGAGACTCAAGTGAGATTTTGTAAAGTACTTCACAAACTATAAAATGCTTTCTCTGTGAAAAGGAGGAAGGGCTGAAGAAGGTGATCTTTGAGGCCCCTCCCAGCTCTGAAATCCTGTGTTCTAAGGGCCCTCCCAGCTCTGAAATCCTGTGTTCT
The DNA here is from genome assembly GCA_028646515.1 of Pseudochirops corinnae. Classification (NCBI taxonomy): domain Eukaryota; kingdom Metazoa; phylum Chordata; class Mammalia; order Diprotodontia; family Pseudocheiridae; genus Pseudochirops; species Pseudochirops corinnae. The sequence goes on from CM053588.1 coordinate 50,061,447, forward strand.
AAGGGTCCTCCCAGCTCTGACATCCTGTGTTCTAAGGGCCCTCCCAGCTCTGACTTCCTGTGTTCTAAGGGCCCTCTCAGCTCTGACCTCCTGTGTTCTAAGGCCCCTCCCAGCTCTGACATGTTGGGTTCTCAGGGCCCTCCCAGCTCTGACATCCTGTGTTCTAAAGTCCCTCCCAGCTCTGACATTCTGTGTTCTAAGAGCCCTCCCAGCTCTGACATCCTGTGTTCTAAGGGACCTCCCAGCTCTGACATCCTGTGTTCTAGGGGCCCTCCCAGCTCTGACAGCCTGAGTTCTAAGGGCCTTCCCAGCTCTGACACCCTGTGTTCTAAGGGCCCTCTCAGCTCTGACATCCTGTGTTCTAAGGGCCCTCCCTGCTCTGACATCCTGTGTTCTAAGGGCCCTCCCTGCTCTGACATCCTGGGTTCTAAGGGCCTTCCCAGCTCTGACACCCTGTGTTCTAAGGGCCCTCTCAGCTCTGACATCCTGTGTTCTAAGGGCCCTCCCAGCTCTGACATTTGGGTTCTAAGGGCCTTCCCAGCTCTGACATCCTGTTTTGTGAACCTCTAAGTTTCCAAAGGTCATTGGTCTGGGCACTTATTCTCTCAGCAACCTTTGGGATTCTGGCCCAGAATCTGCTCTTGGGGTGCGTGTGGCCCCAACCAGAGCCCCTGTTGACGGCCGCCTCCTTAACTCACTGTCCGCCCAGGCTGAGTGGTGGGAAGGGAATGGAAGGGAAGGTGCTTAGTAGAGGAATAAATTTGTGTGAGGATAATCAACTGACAAAATTGAACCAGTTACTGACCTTGAGAAGCTTCCATAGTTGCCCTCTGTGTGATAGTGCCTAAGGGTAAGTGAAGAGGAGCGTGTGTGTATGTGTGTGTGTGTGTGTGTGACTGAGGCTTGTGAGGGGGAATCTGAGGTGTATGGGTGGGGTGAGAGTTGGACAGTATGTATGTTTGTGGGTGAATACAGGGTACATGACAGAAATGCACATTCCTGTGAGTGTGGGATAGGATGAATCTGGAGCCATATTTTGCCTCTCTCCCTGACACTGGTCTTGAGGCCATCTAAGGGACCCTAAGCGTCAAGGCCAGGGACTATCACTGAGCAAAGTCAAGGTATAAGCAGTCCCCAACCCCCCAATCCTGAAGAAAGAAGGCCTGCTGGCCACTAAACTCTTGAGTAGAAAAGAGAAGAGGGGAGAGAGGGATGACCAAGGATGGGGAGAACTTCCCAGGGGTCCCAGGCAAACATCAGGTCAGGGCATGGGGGCAGGCACAGAGTAGCAGACAGCTCCTCCCCTGCACTCAGCTGGATACCAATTTCAAGGGGCAAGTGGAGGCCTGAGCTGGGTCCAAACCATGCCAAGTCCACCTCTGCCAGAATCCCCATCACAGCAGAAGAGGGCCTGGCAGGGAACAGAGCAGGGCAGCAGAAGGAAAGCCCAGCTGCTGGAGAGAGAGCCCAGATCACTGGGAGACTGACCTGCCCCAAACCAAGCAAGTCCGTGGTACCACAGGACCGGTTGGTTGGCCAGTCAGGCAACAAACATTAATTAACTGTCTATTATCTGCGGAGCACTATGCTGAGTACAAAGAAAAGTCAGAAACAATTCCTTTTCTCAAGGAGGAGACAAGAGTGTCCCGATGAGCTAGAGAAAGAACACGGTGGAAATAAGTACCAGGACTGAGAGACTGAGAAAGGCTTTTTACAGAAGGTGGTACCTGCAGGAACGAGGAGGGACTTGAGGTACAGACGTCAGGGAAGATACCAGGAGTCTGAGATAGAGTATCTTGTTTCGGGAAGAGCAAAAAAGTCAGCATCACTGGAATAGGTGGGAGGGTATAAAGTGAAACAACCTCAGAAATCATCTAGTCTGACCCTCTCATTTGCACAGGAAGAAACCGAGGCCCGTGAAAGTCAAGTGACTTAGGATCAAAGATATAGAGTTGGAAGCAACCTCAGAGATCATCTAGTCCAACCAAATGTTTTTACATAAAAGTTAAATGACTTGTCCAAAGTCATACCCAAGCACGGGCCCTGATACTAAGGGACTTCAGCATACATACTGACACCCCTAAGGCCGAGTTTCTTAATTTACTCCCTTCCCACAAGCTGTGCCCCTCTCCTGCCTCAGTCATACACAAAGATGGCCATCCATCACCCACAAATATACTCCTTCTGTGTTTAAGAATTCTGAAATTCCTTTAGCCACAGTCGGTGTGTTTCCCAGGCAGCCCAGCTGGGTGAAATTCAGCGATCGATGCCACCACGGCCCCTGCGAAGTGGCAGAGGTAACTGAGAAAGGGTTTCCTTCAAATTCCTGAGGCCCCTTCCACACCTTGCAGCACAGAAATCAACAGCCAGCATTGGTAGAGCACTTTAAAATTGGCAGATAATTTTACATAATCTCATTTCAGCCTCAAAACAGCCCCAGGAAGTGGATAAGACAGGCAGTTACCCTCAATTAGCTGATAAGGAAACTGGGCCTCACAGCAATACAACTCATGATAAATAACTTCCTTCTAGTCACTAATGTTGGCCATGTAATTCAAGCCAGATCTTTCTGACCTTTCTGTCCCCAAACATCAAAGACAGGGACTGGTGGTAGAGAGATCTGAGTTCGAGTTATGCCTGTACCAGCAGCAGAGCAGAGTTTTAAGGATGGAAAGGATCTTAGAGATTTAGGGGGGCAGCAGGCAGGTGGCACAGTGGCGGGAATACAGGACTAAAGTCAGGAAGACTCATTTCCCTAGTTCGAGTCTGGATTCAGACACTTAATAGCTATGTGACCTTGGGCAAGTCACTTGACCCTATTTGCCTCAGTTTCCTCATTTGGAAAATGAGCTGAAGAAGGAAATGGCAAATCACTCCAGTGTCTTTGCCAAGAAAAGTCGGACATGATTGAAATAGACTGAACAAAATTTGTCTTGTTAAACATTCCCCTTCAATTTAAAGGGAAGGAAACTGTGGCCCAGAAAGGGGGGACTATCAAATTTACTAAGGTCCCACAGCCAGCAAGCGGGAGGGAGGGACTGAGACTTGGACCTCAGGTACTCTGACTCCCTGGAGATATTCAGGCATTCCTTAATCCCTGAGTGGGCTCAGGCAAGTCCCTTTTCTGGGTCTCCTCTGGAACCAAGGGAGGGAGAGTGGTGTCCAATGCTCCCTCCAGCCCTAAAACGTGTATGGAGGGCACAGCGCCATCATTAGCCTTTCTTCTCACAGTCCGAGAACAAGAAAGAAGGTCCAGGAGCCAGAAAGCAAAATACCCAGTTGGCACTAGCCAGCAGACGCCCAGACAGTCTGTTCATGCCGATGAGGCAATAAAAGGGGGATGCCCAGACTGGTGCTCCATGGTGGGAGTGGGCAGAGAAGTATCTCTGCTTTCTTCCTAGAGTTAGGGTTCAAATCCTGCATCCAGCACTAGCTATTTTGTGAACATGGGCAAGTCATGTAACGTCTATGAGGCTCAGTGTCCTCATCTGTAAAATGAACTATAACCATCTATAAAAGCTGCCATAATCTGCTGAAAAGGGCAAAGCTTACACTAGATTATGTATGTAAAACTATTTGCAAACCTTAAACTGACATGTGCAAGTATGTTATGATGCTTCTCAGAAGCACAGAATGTCAAAGGTATACAGCAACAATGATTCTCAACTGGTGGACCAAAGACCCCTGACGATGTGTACTTAAAACATCTGAGAATTGCCACCTTGAGAACACAGGATGTCAGGGCTGGGAGGGGCTTTAGAACACAGGATGTCAGGGCTGGGAGGGCCCTTAGAACCCAGGATGTCAGGGCTGAGAGGGCCCTTAGAACACAGGATGTCAGGGCTGGGAGGGCCCTTAGAACACAGGATGTCAGAGCTGAGAGGGTCCTTAGAACACAGGATGACAGAGCTGAGAGGGCCCTTAGAACACAGGATGTCAGAGCTGGGAGGGCCCTTAGAACCCAGGATGTCAGACTGGGAGAGCCCTTAGAACCCAGGATGTCAGAGCTGGGAGGCTACTAGAACATAGGATGTCAGAGCTGGGAGGAGCCTTGAACAAAGAAAATGTGAGAGGAGCAGGACCAGAAGACAGGTCCCCTGCATCCCTGTCCAGAATTCCCTCTGTGCCCCTGGGGCCTCCCAAACCCAGGACTGTCTAAGCTTAGCTGCCCAAGGCCATCTGGCCCTCCTTCCTTCTGCAGCTCCACCCCTGATTCCACCTCCCTGGTGCAGCCTCCCCTGCCTCGGGGCCCTGTTGACCCACCTGCCCCAAACTAAGGAGATCCCTGCTGGTGCTCACCTGCCCCACCCAGAAGAAAGAGGGCTTGAACCCATCACAACAGAAAGTCTGGACTGAAAGGAAGGTAGACAGACGGAGGAGAGAGGGGGAGAATGTAGGGAGAGCAGGTTGGGGGAGGGAACCAGAGTGTCCATCTCGGATGAGATCCCATGCCGGGGAGATGGGGGTAGGAGGGAGGCCTGTAACCAGCTGGTGCGCCTGAAGGGTCTGGGCCTAGGGCAGAGACCATACCTTGTCTTGGCTCCTGTCCTCTGTGGAAGCTGTTGGGACAGTCCCTTGGGTATCCCAACACATTCCAGGCTCCCAAGGGGGAGAGGGAGATGGCTCCCCCAGGACTGGGCCAAACGATAGAAGTGGCGATGGGAGATGACCCAGGACTGCCACAGTTCTGAGCCGGTGGTGTGGGTGCCTGTGTTCAGGGCCTGGAGTATTGTGTGGGGAAGGGAGGGAGAGGGGGAGGGGGGAGCTGTGCTGTTTCAACCTGCCTGCCACCCCCCATCCCCCATCTCCAGAACAGGTTTGGCCAGTCTGGGGCGTGAGTGGGGAGCAAGCAGAGGTGGAGAAAGGAGGGGGAGCCCAGTACAATGGAAGCCCTTTGTCCTGGGAGAGGGCTGGGGGACCCCAGAATGGGGCCCTACTACGCTAGGGGCTGCAGGCTTCCCCAACATGATCCAGACTCCTACCCAATGCTTACAGGAGACAGACCACCCTCTTTTCTAGGACGCCTTGAAAGATACCACTTATGACCTTGGGCAAGATGTTTCCCTTCTCTGGGCCTCAGTCTACTCCTCTGTAAATGTGGGTGATGCCTGAGGCTAGATGAAGCCCTTCCCAGTTGTGACATTCTACGTCCTAAAAGCCCTCCCAGCCCAAACATCCTGTGTTCTAAGGGCCCTCCCAGCTCTGACATCCTGGGTTCTAAGGGCCCTCCCAGCCCTGACATCCTGGGTTCTAAGGGACCTCCCAGCTCTGACATCCTGGGTTCTAAGGGCCTTCCCAGCTGA
>CM053588.1:50067249-50087887 GCA_028646515.1 Pseudochirops corinnae
CATTCTGGGTTCTAAGGGCCCTCCCAACTCTGACATCCTGGGTTCTAAGGGCCCTCCCAGCCCTGACATCCTGGGTTCTAAGGGACCTCCCAGCTCTGACATCCTGGGTTCTAAGGGCCTTCCCAGCTCTGTCATCCTGGGTTCTAAGGGACCTCCCAGCTCTGACATCCTGCGTTCTAAGGGCCCTCCCAGCTCTGACATCCTGCGTTCTAAGGGACCTCCCAGCTCTGACATTCTGTGTTCTAAGGGCCCTCCCAGCCCTGACATCCTGCGTTCTAAGGGACCTCCCAGCTCTGACATCCTGGGTTCTAAGGGCCTTCCCAGCCCTGACATCCTGTGTTCTAGGGGACCTCCCAGTTCTGACATCTTGTGTTCTAAGGGACCTCCCAGCCCTGACATCCTGTGTTCTAAGGGCCCTCCCAGCTCTGACATCCTGTGTTCTAAGGGACCTCCCAGCTCTGACATCTTGTGTTCTAAGGGACCCCCCAGCTCTGACATCTTGTGTTCTAAGGGTCCTCCCAGCTCTGACATCCTGTGTTCTAAAGGCCCTCCTAGCTCTGATATTCCCTGTTCTAAGGGCCCTCCCAGCTTGGACATTCTCTATTTATTTATACAATAAGCCTCCTCCTCCCCCTCCCCTTCCTTTTCCCTCCTCCTCCTACTCATCCTCTTTCTCCTCCCCCTCTTCCTCCCCCTCTTCCCCTCCTCCTTCTTCCTCCCACCTTTCTCCCCCCTCCTCCCCTTTCCCCTCCTCTCTCTTCTCTTCCTCCTCCTCCTCCTCTTCTCCCTCTCCCCATCACAGAAGTCCCCCAGCCCAGTTCACAATTGCTATTTATTAGTAGCTCCATGCAGAGAAGGGCACATTCCAGAAGAGAACCAAAGGCATGCTGGGCTGATGGGAGAGGCTCCTCAGCAGGACCCAGAAAGGGGAAAGAGGTTCGAGAAAGCGGTGAGATGGAGGGGCCAAGATAACTTCCAACTCTAGGAATTCAGGAAAGTTCTAAATGCTGGGAGTCCCAATTCTCAAAAGCTACTGGAACACAGGCCATCTATCCATTCATTCTTTCGCCTGGTCACTCACTGACTCACTCACTCACTCATTCCACTAACTTTTATTAATTGCCTAGTACTTGGGGAGAAGATAAAAAGGTTTAGATACGAAGGTCACCGGGAGGGTGAGGGGGTGAGGAATGATCAGAGAACTCAAGAGGGTTCCAGAGACTTCTTTCTGCACTTGGCACAGGCTCTGACAGCTCCGCCTGAGGCGGATGGAGTTAGGCACCCTCCTGGGGCACTGGCTTCCTCCATGTCAGCGGACCTTCTTCTGGGGGCCCCAGGGACAGGTGCCCTGCTGGAGCAGGAAGAAAGGGAAGCTCCCTTGGGACAGCTTCCCAGGCAGGGCTGCATTGGGAACCTCCTGGCTTCAGTCCCCTACTCTGCTTCTTGTCACCTTGTCACTTGGGTAAATCACCAACCCCCCCCCCCCCCCCGCCATCCACACACACCATCTGTAAAATGGGCAGGGGGGAGGCCGAACTAAATGAACTCCTGGGTCCCATCCACCCCTGAGGCTGTGATCCCATTGCCAGGGACACAAAGTGGTCTAGTGGAAAGAACATTGGACTTGGAGACACAGGCCCTGAGTTCAGATCCCAACCTGGGCTACTTTTGACCTGTGAGACCTTAGACGAGTCCCTTCCCTTGTCTGGGCCCCAGTTTCTTTCTCTAAAATGAGGGTGCTAGCAGAGATGACCTCGATGGTTCCTTTCAGCTATAACTCCTGTAAGCTATGTGCAAAGGGCAGAGGGACCCTGGAGAACAAGCACATTGTGTGGCAAAGACCTGTCTGGGGCTGGGGGGCCTCATTGAGAACAGGGCATCCTGGTTGTCAGCCAGCGCCTGCTTGGCCAGGTAGCGTTCTCGCTTCATCTGCAATGCCAGGTCTGCGGGCACATCGGGCACCAGCCACGCTATGAGCCGAAGGAAGAAAAACACGACGTGCTGTAGGAGACACAGAGAGAGAGATGAGGGAAATACAAGGAAGGATCAGGGTACAGAACAGGGAGGGAGAGGAACCACAGGCCTGAGTTCTGCCAGCAGGGCCTGCCACTCTCTGCCCAGGGATGGGTCAGGACTCAGGTGCTTGGAAAGGAAAGGGAGAGAGACAGAGACAGAGACAGAGACAGAGACAGAAAGACAGAGACAGACAGAGACAGAGACACAAAGAGAGAGAGGGAGAGACAGAGAGAGAGACAGTGACAGAGAGAGAGAGAGAGAGAGAGAGAGAGAGAGAGAGAGAGAGAGAGGGAGAGGGAGAGGGAGGGGGAGGAGGAGGAGGAGGGGAGGAGTGGAGAGAAGTCAGACTTCTGCATCAGGAGAGGCTGGGGTCCAAATCTGGATTTTGGCAGTTGCTATGTAACCCTGGGAAAGCCACTTCGCCCAGTCCCAGAGCCTCAGTTTCATCATCTGTAAAATGGGAATAATAACAATCACATTACAGAGGTCATTGGATAACGGTGAGAAGAGCACTCTGTAAACTTTAAAGTATAAAGAAATGCGCATGATTATTATTATTCATAGGAAAGGGCCTCACAAGCCCCGAGTCTGACCCTCCTGAAGATGGGCACTTTGAGGACCAGGGAGCTTTCAGCCCCAGCTCTGACACTACCTCTGTGGCCCTTCCCTCTATAGATCTCCAACACCATGATCCTAAGACACTTTACCTCGATCCCACTGGTCACATCGTCATCCAAGACGGCTCAGTCCAGAGGCAGCCTGGAGATGATGGCTGGGGATGAGGGTGAGGAGGAGGAGGAGGATAGGAAGGGTCAGCCCCACAGGTCAGGGGTTGTGACCCAAATGCTCCTACCTCAAATGCCAGGATGAAACCCAGTCTCACAGCCAGCAGTTTCCAGTAGAAGAGGGTAAAATCCCCAGTTTCATCCCGGAAGGCCTTGTACCTGGAGTCAGCAAGGGAAGGGAAGGGGGCACACCATAGGCCTCCTAATCCACACAGGCCCCTTCCCCCTGGCTCCTGCCCCTTGCCTATACCTGCAAGGGGTGTGGTTGCCCTGGGCCAGGTAGGTTCGGGGTGCCTGAGCCAAGGTGAAGTTGACATAACCCTGCAGATGAGTGTGATACTCATACTGGTACAGGAGACGGGGCAGGAAGTCCGAGGTGAAGGCGATGAGGAAAGCCTGGGGGACAAAAAAGGTCATAAGAGAGAGGTCTCCTTGGAGTCCCCAACTTCCAGAGGCCCTGGGCAATTCTTGCTTTTCCACCTTCCTTCTCTGACTCTCCAGTGTAGAGTCCCTAGTTCCCAAACTTTGACCTCCCATTTCTGATCCCCGAGACCCCATTTCCCATCTCCAAGATCTATGTCTATGACTATGATCTGTTCTCTGATCCCTAACTTTTGGATTCCCAGCCTGTGGTTCCTGGGCTTTGATCTGAGCCCCAATCCCTCAGCCAATCTTGGAGCTCCTGATGGTTCCTTCATCTCTGCTCCCCAGTCCTTCAGCTCCTACTTCTGGCCCCTGATCCCCAATCCCCCGTCCTCGATCCTGATTCCTAATCTTGGATCACAATAACTGCTCTCCAAAACCTGCCCTGAGGCGGTAATGTCCAAGCCCTCATTTCTAGACTCTGATCCTAATATTCGACCTCTGAGACCTAGTCTCAGAACTCTGATTCCCGATTCCCATTTTTCTGGTTTCCAATTCACAATCACTGCTCCCTGCTTCCCCTGCCCACAACCCTGGCTCACATTGATAATGACAGAGAGATGGGCCATGGTCTCCAGGATAAGCAGCCAGATGCCGATGCCCTGGGCCCGCTCAGCCACGGGCCGCCGATACTCACACACAAACTTGTGGGCATCCAGGCGGATTTCCACCCAGTTGTTTAATAATGCAAAGAGAGGTGCCAGGGGGAAGGCGGCCACAAAGATGGTGATGAATCCAAACTGCAGCACTACAGGGCATGGGGGAAGCTGAGGGTTAGGTCTCCCCTCAACCTTGCCATCTCAATCTCTTTGTTTGCCTTGGTTTCCCCAGTACCTAGCAGGGTGCCTGGCACAGGATGATCAATGTTTGTTGATTGACTCTTTGGTCTTGCATATGCTGGGTTTGTGGGAGCTTGGGTCCCAAGGGCCACAGTATGGCTCTACTCTCTGTTGGGAGCTTCCTGGCCTTCTAGTCACTCCCCCTGAATCCCTCCTCCCCCAAGGGGGGCATCCTGGGTGTGCCCAACTCACCCATCTCCAGGTATTCCTCAAACAGTCCTTCACACTCAATGAGTTCATAGTCATCTTCCCAGCGGCAGGGATCATGCCCTACTTGGGCTCCCCACAGGCTGGCCAGTTGTCGCTTCTGCCACCAGGCTTTTATCTTCCTATGGACATGGAAGATTGTGTGTGGTTTGTCCTTTGTCCTCAACGGGGACCATAACATCAGGAAGATGATGCCATGACTTGTGAATGACTTGGATTGATGTGAGGCAGGGCTGTGAAAAGTCACCAGCCTCACTTTCTTCTCCAGAGCCCTCTGGGTCCAGTGGCCGGATACAGATCAGGATGACTGGATGTGGCCCAGTACATGGCGGGTGGAAGAGGGAAGAAGGAAGGCTAGGAAATCCTGATGGCCCCCAGGGCTGGATTCCCCCCTCTGCAGACCTCACATGTATGGTGCCCCTTGACCCGCTCAGTGCCCACTGGAAACTCACGGCAAGACAAATTCCTCCACGTTGTTAACCAGCTGTTTGCCCACCATGATGATGAACAACTGTTGGGCTAATTCAATGAGGCAGCCACCAGGTCCACACTGCAGGCACAGGAGAGAACCCCCATCACCCTGTGCCCATAGGACAGGGTTCAAGCTACCCTCCCACACTTCACAGGTGGAGATAGCTATTGTTGCCTTCTCATACCTCTTGGTGTGAGATACATTCATTCATTCATTCAAAAAGCATTTAAAAATTCCTTCTAAGTGAAAGCCTGTGGCCCAGTAAGACCTGGGTTTCAATCCTGCCTCTGATGCTGATTGGCTGGTGACTCTGGACAGGTCACTGAACCTCCCAGTGTCCTGGGCAGTACTCATCTACATCGATGGAGTGACTTTCCTCACCAAAGAGCCCCCCACACCTGATTAAAGCACTGGTCTGAAAAGCACAAAATGTGGAGGTCTGGGGCCATAAAGACCAAAATGAAACGTCCCTGCCCTCAAAGAGTTTACATTGGGTTGAGAGGAAACCTTCTTTGTTACCTTCCGTCTCATGTCCTTCCTTTATGGATGCTGACCCTGACAGCCCCAATCCAAAGAGGCTGCAGAGGTCAGGGGAAGCATGCAAGGTCAGTGCAAGGGGCCCTCCTGGACCTGCCTGCCCAAGAGGTACTCACATCCTCATTCCTCATGCCCAGCAGTGTGCCGTACTGTCCAGGATAGCCCACGAATCTGAAAAGCCCAAACCACCAACTGGACTCAGTGGCCAACACCACCCCAAAATCTATTCACAAACTGACCAAGAATTCATAAAACTCAATTTGTAAGAACTCTTAGAACACAGGATGTCAGAGCTGGGAGGGCCCTTAGAACACAGAATGTCAGAGCTGAGAGGGGCCTTAGAACACTGAATGTCAGAGCTGGGAGAGCCCTTAGAATACAGGATGTCAGAGCTGGGAGGGCCCTTAGAACACAGAATGTCAGAGCTGGGAGGGGCCTTAGAATACAGAATGTCAGAGCTGGGAGGGCCCTTAGAACACAGAATGTCAGAGCTGGGAGGGCCCTTAGAACACAGGATGTGAGAGCTGGGAGGGGCCTTAGAACACAGGATGTCAGAGCTGGGAGGGGCCTTAGAACACTGAATGTCAGAGCTGGGAGGGCCCTTAGAACACAGGATATCAGAGCTGGGAGGGCCCTTAGAACACAGGATGTCAGAGCTAGGCAGGTCGACTTATATGCTTAGGAAATTCTCTAGGACTTCTTACAATATCTAGCATTTATACAGCACTTTAAGCTTTCCAGTGTGCTTTACAGATATTATCTCATTTAATTCTCACAACACTCCTGGGAAATAGGTGCTATTATTGTCCCCTTTTTACAGATGAGGTCTGTCAGCAAACAGAAGTGAAGTGACTAGCCCAGGTCACACAGCTAGTAATTATCTGAAATTTGAAATTCGGGTCCAGCTGCCACACCCACTCACCTGCCTTTGAAGAAGGCCCCGTAGAAGGGGGAGGAGTAGAAATTGACAAACTGGAAGATGAAGACTTTAAAAGTGAAGGCATCTTCATGAAGGGTCTGGGTCCGGTGCATTTCTAGGGATTTGTCGGGAAGGGATTTTGTTTAATGGAAGTAACCTAAAGGTAATCAGAGGTCCAGCTGGGGAGGGACCAGAGGGACCAAGCCCACCCCTAACACAGTCCACCTTTCCTCCTTCTCTTGGTGCCCCCAATATTGACCAAAGGGGTTTTTGGGTTGCTTTCCTTTCTCTACTCCAGGAACTCTCAAGAGCATTTCATAACCCTATGGGCTCTGGAGGACCCCTGAGGACCAAGTATGGTGGCAGAAGAGGCAAAGTTTGCCTTTGGGTCTCAGAAACTCAGAATTTCAGAATTGAAAGGAACCTTAGATACCACCCATTCCTGTGCTTGAATTAGAATGTCCCCACACACACATACCTCATCTATGACATACAGGACAAGTGGTCATCATCTTCTGCTTGAGGTTAGGGAGATGGAGTAGATGAGGTCCAGGGAGTTAGACAGAAGTCTCATCTGATGCTGACTAGCTAGGCAACTCTGGACAAGTCCCTCTGTGCCTAAAGTCCCTTGGTTGCCAAATGAGGGGGATGGATTTAGTGGTCTCTACATCAATGCTCCTAGGAGCTCTCAAGGCAGCCCATTCCAGCTGTGTGAACAGCTGTAAAAAGCAGCAAGTTTTCCTCATGTGGATCCTATATTTGTCTTTCTGTAACTTCCCTCCATAGATTCTAGTTCTTTTCTCTGGTACCATGCAGGCTATGGCCCATTCCTCTTCCAATATGTGTCAGACTTGAGCTCTGATCTCCCTGATTCCAGGGCTGGCCCTCTCCCTACCAAGGCTGCCTCTCTAGTGCCCAGCACAAAATAGGTACTCAATAAATGTTTGTTGATTGACTGAATAATTTTAGGGTACTTGCACTATTTGGAATGAGGTCTGCTAATCCTACAACCTGGTCAGGATCCATCTGCAGTCCTAGATTCACTTCACATCCTGTTTTGTCAAGGACATTAATAAGAAAGAGCATGTCCAGAAAAGGGTGACCGTGATGGGTAAGGGACTATAGATTATGCCACCTAAAATCCTATTTTTCTGTAAGAATGATGAAGGAGATAGTTTCAGAAAATTCTGAGAAGACTTATATAAACTGATAGAAAGCAAAGTGAGCAGAAATAAACAATGTATACAATAACAGCCATATTGTAAAGATAATCAACCCTGAAAGACTTAGGAACTCTGATCAACACAAGAACCTGGCACGATTCCAGAGGACTCATGGTGAAACATGCTATCAGTCTCCAGATGGAGAATGAAGGGACTCGAAGCACAAACTGAGACATTTTCTTTTCTTTCTTTTTCTTCTTTCACATGGTTAATGTGGGGATTTGTTTTGCGTGACAATCATATTGACGAGGCTTTGTTTTCCTTACTTTCTCAATAGGTGGGGAATTAGGAGAAGGAAGGGGAGAGAACTCAGAACTGAAAATAATAAAATCTAAATAAATTATAAGAAACTTAAGACTCTACCAATTGTGGCCTGGTTGAAGGAACTTGAGTTGTTTGGCCTAGAGCAGAGAAGACTTGAAGGGCAGATGAGGTTGATCTTCAAGTATCTGAAAGGCAGGTTTTGTGGAGGAGAGACTAGCTTTGTCTTTGTGACCCCAGGGAGCAGAACTAGCAGGACTGAGCAGAAACTACAGAAAGGTAGATTTAGCTTTATGGAACGTAAAATTTAGAAAGAATGTTAGCTCTTTGTAACAATTAGAGCTATCCTAATGTGTTATGAAAAAGTTGCCTTGAGAGATTGCTATAGGATTATTAGTGTGGCTGTATGGTAAAGGGGAGTCAATTAAGACCAAGGTTCACATTCTACACTCTGACTCTTAACTTCAATGAACCTTAGACAACTCTCTAGGGCTTAGCTACTAAGCCACAGAAGGGGTGCAATCTGCTTTGGTGACAGGAGTTCCCACATAGAACAAAATCAAAGTTCATAAAATCACAGAATCAGAGTTAGAAAAGATCTTGAAAATTATCTACTCTATGGGCAGCTAGGTGGCACAGTGAATAGAGCACTGGCCCTGGAGTCAGGAGGACCTGAGTTCAAATCTAACCTCAGACACTTAACACAAAAAACTAGCCATGTGACCTTGGGTAAGTCACTTAACCCCAACTGCCCTACCTTCTCCCTCCAAAAAAGCAAAAAAAAAAAAAAATTATCTACTCTAATCCCCTCAATTTACATGAGAACACTGAAATCCAGATAGGTGAAGTGACTTGCCCAAGTCACACAGTGTCAAGATTTGAACTCCAGCCCCTTGACCTTACTGGAAGACTTCAAGAAAAACTTACTGTTCTTTTGTTGTCAGATACAGTCCTATTCAGGTAGGGTCTAGAACAGTGGTTCTCAACCTTCCTAATGCCATGACCCTTTAACACTCATATGTGGGTGTATCTGCATGTGGGTGGACCGCCTGGAGAAGGAAAGAGGAGTGGTGTCTTGGTTCCTAAGACCATCAGAAATATGTGTTTTCCCATGGTCTTAGGTGACCCCTGTGACCACTGTGAAAGGGTCATTCGACCCCCAAAGGAGTCGCAACCCACATGTTGAGAACCACTGGTCTAGAAGATCTTCCAATTCTGGCGGCACATCTGGTTGATGTGCTTTGTGATCACGTTGGCCAGATGCCACCAGACTCCCCAAAGCCATGGTCGACCCTGCCCCATTCACTTACTGACCCCATTTGGTGAGCTGCTCTGCTATCGAGGTGTACACCTTTCCCATCAGGAGAATCAGCATCAGGTTGAGGAAAGTACTGCTGATGTTGGCAATGTTGCCAGCCTGCAAAGCAATGATTGCCTGGTTACCTGGGACTACCTGCCCTTCCCAGCCCAGGGCGCACCCACTGCCCACACCCCCATGCCTGCTCATCTCCCTCCAGGAGCTTGTGTGCAGAGCCCACCAAACACCAGACGACGTCAGGGAGGTGCCTCCCCAGAGTCATCATGGAATAGGTGACAGGGACCTTAATGTCAGAGCTAGGAGGGTCCTTAGAACACAAAATGTCAGTGGTAGAAGGGTCCTCAGAATAGACAATAATTAGGCATTGATGGGAACTTTTAAGATCATTGCGTCCAGCAAAGGAATACCCTGAGGGCCAAAGAAGAGAAATTACTCACCCAAGGTCACCCAGAGAGTAAGTGGCATAGTCAGGACTTTAGGTCTTCAATTTTTCCATTACATCATCTGCCTGGAAGCTGGTTGTGGAAACCGGAGGAAGGGAAAAGAGAGGGACAGAATCACCCCCTCCCTGTGCTTTCCTCTTCTCTGCCCTTCCACAGTACTTGCCTGGGTCATGAGCACAGGGTTGCCTGTACGGAACATCACAATACTGACAATGCCACGGTACGTGATGACAGATACCAGGAAAATCATCACCACACACAGCTGTGGAGCCAGAAGCATGGGAGAGTCAGTGTGTGGGAAATGTCTGCTCAGATTTGGCCTGGGGCACTGCCCCAGGAAAGGCTGCCCATCACCTTCTCCACTTGTTGGCTAGGCCTCAGATCCTTCTCCTTCCATCCTTCCCACTCTGGCCCTTCCTAGGTTGAGACCATTCCAAGCCTTCCTCCTACCTCCTAGCTCCTCACCATGACGAGCATGGCCATGGATCCAGTGACCATGCGGGAGAGGTGAGTCCTAGGGGGGAAGTAAGGCTCCTTTAGTCCAGTTACAGGGTTCTGAGCCATCTGAGGTGCCATGGCAGCAAACTCTGGGCGGGGACGTTCCTGCCAAAGATAGAGGACAGGGCAGTGCTTGACTGGCTTGACATCCTGAATAGCCTAGGAATGGCCAACACAGAAAGAGAAAGGACAAATTGAGGGCCAACTGGGGACTTGGGAGACAAAAAGCCCTAAGGACTTTGGGAAATGGAACTTTTACTATTCCCTCCATCTCCAGTTGGAACACCTTTCCACATCCAAATCTTCTCATCCTTCAGATGCCACTTCCTCCAAGATGCCTTCTCTGATCTCCTATGATAACTGTATTTGGTATTAAAAACCACCCATTTCAGGGAAAGACAAAAACATGAACAGCACAGGATTTAAAGTTCAAAGGGAAGGGAAAGAAGTGAAGCAGTATTTACACAGTACCTCCTATGTGGCGGGCACTGTGCTAAGTGCTTTTTACAAATACTATCTCATTTGATCCTCACAACAACCTTGGAAGAACAACCCTGAAAAATAAGTGTCTTTGTCATTCCCATTTTATAGCTGAGGAAACTGAGGAAGATAGAGGTTAAGTGACTTACCCAAGGTCAAGTAGCTAGTAAAGGTCTGAAACAGATTTGAACTCAGTGCACTGTCCACCGAGCCACTAGCTGCCTCAGAGGAAATCTAGATTCAAATCTTGACTCAGCAACATACTACATGTGTGACATTGGGCAAATCACTGGAACTCTCCAAGTCTAAATCTATGGTCCCATGATTCTTCTTTTTACTACCATTATCTTCTTTCTAACCTGTTTGAAGGGGTTCAGATAGAAATAGCCCAAGGACAAGTTGTTTTTTTGCTATTATTCTTTTTTAGTTTAGGTTCTTCAAAGTATGGTTCAGGTGAATAAAATCTTGTATTTCAAAATTAGATAAAGAGTATCAGGATGTAAATCTTCTTTGGCAGATTGCTGGGACAACTCCAGCAGCAGGGAGGATGATGGTTGATCTGCACTCCTTCCTGTCCCCATAGGATCTTCATTTCTTCTCACTAGGTCTCTACATTTTGAAAGCTTTACATTCTAGGAAGTTTGGAGATTATGAATTTTGGCATGGCAACATCTATTAAAACATCATTCTCAGATTTCCATGTGTCAATGCAACACCCAAGCGGTCACGAGTAACAGCTTCTGTCTGTGATGACGCTACTTTGTTCTTTTCCCATTTTGCAGAGAAGCTGGAAGATCTGGTTACATCATCCCTTGCCATGACTGTTGTGTCATTTATCATATTAATGGTGAGAATGCTTTCTATTTCTTATTTGATCTGACATATTTTGGTCATGTGACTATATAGGTAGCCAGGAATTTTCTTCAAGATTTCTCTCTCTTCTGATTTCCCCAAGTCTCTGTGATCAAGTTTTTCATGGATATTTAATTATTTGGGTTCTTTGCATTGCTTTGAATCCTTGTGTTGCCTTGACTTTGGGATTTTTGCTTTTAATTGTTGATTAAGGATGGCAATAACTTCTGATATACCCTTGCTTTCTGGATTCCATTCTACTTGTCTCTTTCAGGATGTCTTTAATTGGGTAATGGTGATCACATTTCCTATGGTGCATACCAACTAGTCACTGATGTGATCTTTCCATGTCTTTCTGCAGATCTCCAATTGTTTTCTTAAGCCAATTCTGCTACAGTGGTATTTGATCCACATCCTTAGGAGTATTCCTGGATCAGTCCACTCTTCTTCCTCTGGTCCATACTGGCAATGGTCAGAGAACACACTGTAGGCATCCTTGGGAAAACTCCAATAGCAGCCAGAACAAACATTACCACATTCAGACAGTTAGCCCATCAACATCCTTAGCACAGGCACTGTGCTAAGAACTGGATACACAAACATGAAAAAGAAAATCCCTGCCCTCAAGGAGGTTACAATCTAATGAAACGGGTGATAACACACAAAGGAAGCAGGAGAGGGGATAGGAAGGTACCCAGTTTGGGGGCATGATGGAGTCCATTCCAAATGAGCTTCAGGCAGCTTGGAGATGATGAGTATTTGGGTTAGCTACATCTACTAAAAACACTGTTCTTGAGTCTTTTGTGGAGCAATGTTATGTCAGAGTGATTGGGATCAGCAATTCTGCTTGTGTTGGAACTCTCTGGTTTCAGTATAGTTCATTGGCTGAGTTCTCCAGAATATATCTAGGTCTGTATTTGTCGTCTGCCCGTGAAAGAGAGCAAGCTTCTGAGGCATAATTCTAGCTGCCTGACCAAGTCTTCTTGGATATTCATTCATGCTAAATTTTTTACAGCCAGTGATGATGATGTGTTTCAATTTCTATCATCCCCTTGCATAACTGACACTGATCAGTCCCCTTAAGAAGAACCTTTCCTTAATTTCTGGTGGCAATGACCTGGTTCTTAATTACTATCATAAACCTCTCCATGTCCAGAAGCAAGTCCACATGACTCAGTTATTTTTTTAATACTGGACTGTTGGTCAATTTCACTTGGATATTGGCCCTGGAGGGCCTTTTGATTCTATACTTGGATCTTGGCCATATTATTTATGTGTTTGTTGATTATAGACTGTTTTATTTAACTGTTCTTATGTCTTCATCTGGTCTCCTTTGATGCGGGCTTCTTGAGGTCAAAGATTGCGTCTAATTCTTAGGAACATAGGAAAGGACCTGGAGAGCAGCTACTCCAATCCCTTTCTTTACCTGAGTCCTGGAGAAGATAAGGTAGTTCTGAGATTGGGTCTCACTAAATGCCAACAAAGGACTGGGAAGGAGCCTAGTGTGAGAGTCAAAGAAGTAGAAGTTACCTCCTCCTCCTGGAAGTCTGCGCAGTCCCAGTGGTGGGCCAGCGTGGCATTTTTCCGCCTCCAGTGTTCCAGGAAGGCCATGGCCCAGAAAGACATGAAGATGCTGAAGAAGACGGTCCCTGGATTGTCAAAGAGGTAGCCCAGCTAAAGGGGGAAGAACAAGAGAGCTGGGGTGGGCCTGGAACCCTAGTACCCTAGATTTATTGGTCACAGAATCTTAGTTCTAGAGCCAGAAGGGACCTTAGTGGCGCCCTGGGCCAACTCCTTCATTTTTCAGATAAAGCCCAGAGAGGGGAAAAACCTTGCCAAAGGTCACACAACTAGTAAGCAGTTAATAATAATAACTAGCATTTATAAAGCACTTTACAGTTTGCCAGATACTTTACACATTATGTCACTGGATCCTCACAATGGCCCTGGAAAGCGCTATTATCCCCATTTTGTAAGTGAGGGAACTACGCCTAAGGTAATTTAAAACAGGGACACTGAGCTACTAAGTGTCTTAGGTAGGATTTGAACTCATCTTCCCAACTCAACATTCTATGCCACCTGCAAAGCCTACTGGAACCTCTATCTCCTGACTCCAAATATAACACGTTGGCCACTATATCATGATCCTAGGGGACCAGGCTACCAATTCAATTTAACAAACCTTTATTAAGCACCCATTGTGTGCCAGTCTTGCTTGGCACTGGTGATATAAGGACAAAAATTAAAAGAGCTCCTTCCCTCAAGGTGCTTAGAGTCTAAGAGACAACTTGTACACAGATAAGGAAATGCAAAATATGTGCAAAGTAAATTACTAAATGATTTGGGGAGGTGGCTAGAGTACTAACAAGTGGGGGAGTCGTGAAAGGCCCCTTGTAAGAGGTGGCACTTGGCAGGTGGCTTTGATCCTTAAATAGAGCTCGGGATGCCAAGAGGAGATGGTGAGTCCGGAAAGCATCCCAAGTGCCCAAGAGAACAGTCAGAAATGCCACATCCTCTGGGGAATAGCAGGTTGCTGTGTTGGAATGCACAGTATACGAGGCAAGGAAATGGGAAATTAGTCTGGAAAGAGAAGTTAGAGCCAGACCATCAAGGACTTGGGATGCCAAAAAGAGAGGCTTCTATTTTATCATGGCAAAACAGGGAGCCATTCAATCTTCTTGAGCAGGACATAGAATGGGGGAAAAATGAAAATTAATTTTTTAAAAAACACTTGAGTGTTTGCGCCATGCCAAGCACTGTGATAAGAAATGAAATTTTCAACATCTTATTTAATTAGCATAAATGAGATTTCATAGGAAGACATAGGAGACACATAGGAAATCTTATTAATTCATTAAATTAATTTCATTAATATGGAAAATAGTCCCCAATAGCTAATGACCTGGTTCTTAATTACTATCATAAACCTCTCCATGTCCAGAAGCAAGTCCACTTGACTCAGATATTTTTTTCAGTACTAGACTGTTGGTCAATTCCACTTGGATATTGGCCATGGAGGGCCTTTAGATTCATATAAAATTGTCATGGCTAAAATTTATGCTAATTAAATACAACATTGAAAATTTCATTCATTTCATTTCTTGAAAATATTCAGTTAATGAGATTTCCTATGTGTCCAGACTTTAGGGACACCCTGTAGAACAGAAAAGGTAATGTAGTCCTAGAGCTTAAACAAGTCCATGATCCAATGGGGGAGACAATATGTTCTGGGACAGGGCAGATGAAAGGCCATGGCAGTCCTGAAGGTGCAGTGAGAGGAGAGGAGGGAGAGCGTATATAATCAGACCTGTACTTTTGAAATATCAATTTAGGATCAATTTTAATACGAATATCAATTTAGAAGCTGTATGGAAAATGACTTGGAAAGGAGAAGGACTAACTTCTGGGCATTATAAGGCGGGTTCTACACCCAGCGGGATCGAATTCCGCCACCCAACCCTCCCTCAGTACCTCTCTGGCTCACCTTGGCCATGGGGCAGATCTCCTCCCTGAAGGCAGAGGCTGAGGCTGGTTGAAATGCCCCCTTTACCTGCCCTCCTCCCTCTGTTTCGCCACTCCAGGCATGCCCTGAAGACACTCACGCAGGGGTGTTGGTGCCCATGGTGAGGAGGCCTGAGAGGAAGACCACGGTGCCCACAATGGCAGCAGGCAGTAACCAGGCGGTGTAGAAGCCTGGAATGACAGGGAACAGGGTGATAAAAGACTGACTAGTACCCATCCAGGAACCTAGTCCCTGACCCTACTAGCCAAGCAAAGTAGATAGCCACCTTCTCCCCAAAATACTCGCGCACGTGGTCTAGAGGCTGGTATTTGTGCCAACAGCACCAGCGTGCCCAGTAGGCATACAGCAACTGTCGAGGGTTCAAGTCTGCTCCAGGCACATGATAGCCAGGCAGCTCAAAGGGACCCTGGGAGGGGAAAAAGGCAAGTGGGTATGGCAGGGGTGGCCAGAATCCTCAGTAACATCATTTCACATCTGGATAGCACTTTCCACGCTTCGTGTGCATTTGATCCAGCTGGTGCCCAGGCACCAAAGCTTGTTAGACCCCTTCGCCAGGGAGATATCTAATACATCTGGAAACTTCTACCTCATGCAGTGGGAAGGCAGCAGTGTAGACCCCCTCAGCCAGCAGCCGGGCAATGCCTATCTCTGTGCGTTTCCGCTTCCCGTACACTGTGCATGCTAGGATCTCTGCCACCTGTAGAGGGAGGAACCTCTTGTGTCTAGCTGGACAGAGGGGAGGGGCCTGAGCTGTCTCAAGCCATCTCCATTCCTCTTTTCCCAATAGGCAGTCACTCACCACACGATGTCTCTGGGTGTTGGAGAAGTAGGAATCTGGGGAATCACTGCCTAGAAACCTGCAGAGGAGGCAGAACCCAAGGCAGGTCACAACCCTGACACTCAGGGCTCCATAGTGACCAGGGATAGGAGCAGGCAGAAATACCCACACCAAGCAAGGCTGACCCAAGCTAGAGGTGGGAGCCAGGCTGCCTAACTTGGCAAACAGAAGCACAGACTCTCTCCATTCCAGTTAAACTAGGTGACTAGCCCAGTTCCCCATATGTAACACTCCACTGGCCATCTCTACACCTTTGTCCAGGTGCTCTTTCATGTCTAGAATGCATCCCCTCCCTGCCTCAGCTCACAGGATCCTGGATATTATTTAGTCTTTTTCACTCATGTCTGATTCTTTGTGACCCCAAAGATACTGAGGGGTTCGCCATTTCCTTCTCCAGCTCATTTTACAAATGAGGAAACTGAGGCAAACAGGGTCAAGTGACTTGCCCAGGGTCACACAGCTAGGAAGTGTCTGAGACCACATTTGAACTCAGACAGATGAGTCTTCCTGACTTCAAGTCCAACACGATCCACGGCTCCATCAAGCTGTCCCAGTCACTGAATGCTTATCTTTTTTCAAAGCACAGCTGTTGTGACCTCCCCTGTTACCCCTGTTTGTTAGAGTTCTGTTCCTTTCAGAATTACTGATTATCCTTGGTTTTTATTGATCTTTGGACATGTCATATTTACTGCCCCTTTCCTCAGCAGAGACAATTAAATAATTAATGAGCATTTATTTATCATCTAATATATGCCAGGCACTGAGGATCCAAAGACGAACATGGAAGTGAAATTACATCTGCCCTCAGGGAGCTTACACTCAATGTACAACTCACACATAATAAGATTACACAAAATGAATGCAAGGTGGATTGAAGGGGATGGGGAGCACTGACAGCTAGGGGAAATGCCAGCAGGGATTCCGGTCCATTTTGTCTGTACCCTCACCACCCAGCCTGGTACCTGGCCCTAAGCAGGTGTTTACTAAAGGTTTACTGAACTGAACCCCATTGAGTTGGCAGGGGGAGGGTTCACAGCACAACGGAAGGAAGAATTTCCCAACCCCGAGAGCTGATCATGGATGAGCTTACCGTCAATGACAGGGTACAAGTGGAAGCTGGATTCTGTTTAATTGGACATTTACCAAGCACCAGCTGCATACAGAGCTCCCTGCCAGATAAGCCACCATGGGGTGCTTGGCATCAGGCCAGTGTTGGTGGAGAGTCGCTCTCTAGGGTCCCTTCCCAGCCTGAGATGAGACCACTAAGCCTCTTCTTTCGGCAGGTTCTTGAGGGGAGGGGGTGAGGCTGGAGCTGAGAGACAGACAGTGCTTGGAAGGGGAGAAAGTGGCCTTTGGGTCAGGGGTCGCTACTCACCTGCTGAGCTTGGACCTGCGGAAGGCACACGTATAGAAGTCCAGGGGTTTGTTGGGGACGTGTTGTTGCAAGGGGTTGGGGAGGCGGAGCTGACGCAGGATCTCTGCCGAGCCATCAGTGTCCGGGTTGGGCTGGACCTGTGGACAGCCTTTCCTGGTCTCTCTCACTAGCCCCCCAGGACGCAGCGGAGGCAGGGCTCCTCAGTCCTGCTCTACTGCAGTCACCCTCACAGCTAGTGCTGGGAGCTGGCATCCAGAAGCTCAGCCACTTCTGAGGCCCCAGGCCTGCCCATGCCCATGCCCACAGCCTACCTGCAGGGGTGCCCTCATGCACAGGTCCTCCGCGTAGTAAATCAGCACTTCCCAGGGGGCGTTCAGCTTCAGGTAGTGCACTGCTCTCTGCTCCCCGGGGGTCTCCTCCTAGGTATATGGTGAGGGTCAGAGAAACCCAGACACCCCAACCCCCGACCAGGAGTCAGGACAAACACCTGCTCTGACCTAACATCTGGGAGCCATGGAGACACAGAAAGAGGGAAGGATCCCAGAATCTGGGAACCTTGGATGGGAGATGAAAGAAACGGTCCTCAGAACGAGGGCCACAAGTAAGAATTATGGCATTGGGCACAAATTCATTTGGAGTCAGGAAAATAACCCAGAGTCTGATGCTGTCAAGCTGGGCAGCCTCTGGGGAACAACGGATAGGCTCCTAGTGATGGGGTGGAGAGGGATGGTACCCTAATAGCATGGAGCAATGCAGAGGGTTAGCGTAGGAGGAAGTGTGTCCCTCCCATCTTGACACCCTGGCAGTAAGACTAGCCCAGCTGGAGCTCTGCTTAGAACGTCAGAGCTGGGAAGAGCCTTAAACAATTCAGTCCAACCAACTCATCCTTCAGGAGAAGGACCTGGGCACCAGAAAAGGGCATCAAGAAGGCACCCCGTGACTCACTGGGCACCTTGGCTGGGTGCATTTCCAGGGAGAAGACAGAGAAGGAAAGAACATGTGCTTGTGCATTGCTTTCAGGTCACTTCCCAGAAGACCTGTCCTCACCTCCTCCAGGAGCAGCCCAGATGCCTGAAGATTCCTTTGGAATTTCTGCCGCCATCTGTGATGCTGGAGTCTCTGCCGTTCAGTCCTAGTAAGCCCGGCCAGGGTCCCCCTCCTAGGGAGCCACAGCTTCTCCTCCCACACAAGCACAAAGTCTGTTGGGAGGAGGGTCCTAAGTGAATACCTCCTCTCCACACCCCTCTCCCCAATTCTTGTTCTGTACCTAAAATGGGAGAGATCCTTGGGCATTCATTCAGTGAGAGGGAAGAAAATGGGAATTAAAAATCATTGTCTTTCAGCCTGAAAACATGTGAGGAAATAGGGTTAGAGTATAGTTGTTCAAATACGAAGAAAAAGCATGAAGTATGAGGAATTGAGATTGGATTTAAGAAAACACTTCCCACTGCCAGGTTTGTATGCAGGGCTAGGTGGAGAAATAGGATGAATTAGAAGTCCTCCCTGGAGGCAGGGGCATGGGTGAAATGATCCTAATATCCCTAAAGGGTTGACCCATTCCCTCTCCCAACTTCTCACCAATCTTGGTTTTCCCATCTCGGAAATAGTTGCCCCTGGAGTCTAGAGAGGAGATATAGGAGCAGGGGATGAAGATGGGGTTGTCCTCCTCCTCTTGCTGACACTCCTGGGGCCATAATTTGAGCTAGCGATACAGCCTGTACTACTGTGCCCAGCTCCACCTCCAATGCCAGTTGTGCCAGCCCCTCCCTCCCACCCATCCTCCTACTGCCTGCTAACTATAGAGCCTCGAACAATGGAGCTGCTGTCAGGGATCTGAGAGAAGGCACCCCTCAAAACCCCACTCCACCCCTCTAACTTTCCTCACCCCTTAGCCTTCTCCCCTAGCCCTCAACTCCCCTCTCCAAAGTCATCTCTTCCAGCCCTTTACTGCCTGCGGGCTGTTAGGGAATCCCCCACCCCCCACAACTCCTCCCAGTCATTTCCTTTCTCTCCCAAGACCTCAACTCTCCCAGTCATCCCTCTCCCAGCTCTGAACTCCTCTGGCTCTTGATTTCCCCACTCATCATTCCCAGATCTCCAAGAACTAGAACTGAAAAGAAATCCAAAGACCATTTAGTACAACCTGCACATTGCCAAGAACCTCCAACAAGTAAATGTTGTCCCCATCCTTTGCTAAAAGACCTCCCAAGGCAGCTCAAGCCATTTGGGGATGGCTCCAATTAGGCAGTTTCTCTTTACATTAAGCCTAAATCTGCCTTTCAAAACCTCTGACAAACTGTTCCAATTGGGTTTTAAATTTGAATTGGGCTTAGACTTTTAAATAAGCTGTTCTCCAGCAATGGCTACTCAACAGTCTATGGATGAAGATGATTTCTTGACCCTAAGTGCAGGACTTTACATTTAGTCCTACTACATTTTCTAATAATTAGGCAAATTCTACATTCTCCGTTCCCCTTCTTCCTCCGCCTAAATTCTTTTTCATCTTAGTTTGCCTCTATCCTGGAGAGATATTTTGACAACTTTACCCTGTCTACCAATGTTCTTAACTCTCCCTCCCGGCTTTGTGTCTTCAGCAAATCTGATAAGGCCACCATCTGTATCTTTATCCAAGTCACTGATAAAGACTGGAAGCAGCCCCAGGGTCAAGCACAGATCCCTGGGGCACTCCACTGGAGCCTTCTTTCTGAGTTGAAACCAATTATTCTTTAGGACTGGGACTTATTGTGAGGGATGTAGAAGAAGTTGTTGACTACGGATGGGGAGAAGAGGGAGTGGAGGGATCAGCATGAGATGAACCAGGTACTTAAGGAGGTAAAGGAGGTGGCTTTGGTGATCAAATAAGATAATTGTAAAGTGTAAAATTCAATCATTTCCCAATTCCCCTAACTGTACTGTGATCCTACCAATATCTTCCATCTTGTTCAGCAGGATGGCATGAGACTTTCAAATATTTTGCTGAAATCTAAGTAAGTTATAGCTACAGCATTTCTGATTTACCAGACTAGAATCCCTGCCAAAAAGGGAAATCAGATTTTGGTATGAACTGCTTTTGATGGATGAATGAATTTTTTTTAAAGTCTTTATTATGTACCAGACACTGTGCTAGGTGTTGGGGACTTAAAGAAAAGTGAGACAAGTCCTTCCTTCAAGGACATTCCATTCTAATGGGGGAGATGTATACAGAGATGAAGGTGGCCAGAGGCCTTTTTGCCTAGGAGGCTGAGTAGATGAAGTGAAGCTGGCCTTTAGCGATCATTGCTTCCTTTCCCAGATGGCCTCCTATCATCCTTTTAAAGAACATTTTCTAGAATTTTGCCAGGAATTGAATCCAAACTCATCAGGCTACAGTTTGTAGCCTCTTCCCCTTTTGAAAATCAGGACATTTGCCTTCCTCCAGTCCTTCCTCCCCACCTTCCGTCTTCCAAAGGTGATGATGATGATGATGGTGATGGTGATGATGGTGATGGTGGTGATGGTGGTGATGGTGGTGATGATGGTGGTGGTGATAATGGTGATGGTGGTGATGATGGTGATGATGGTGATGGTGGTGATGGTGGTGATGGTGGTGATGATGGTGGTGGTGATAATGGTGATGGTGGTGATGATGG
>CM053588.1:50088387-50105602 GCA_028646515.1 Pseudochirops corinnae
GTGATGATGATGATGGTGATGGTGGTGATGGTGGTGATGATGATGATGGTGATGGTGGTAATGTAGTGGTAGTGGTGATGGTGGTGGTGATAATGGTGATGGTGGTGATGGTGGTGATGGTGGTGATGGTGGTGATAGTGGTGGTGATGATGATGATGGTGATAGCTAAAATTCCACAGCACTTACTATGTGCCAGGCACTGTGATAAGCACTTCACAATTATTTCATTTGCTACCTCCTTTACCTTCTTAAGACCTGGTTCATCTCATGCTGATCCCTCCACTCCATCTTCTCCCCATCCCTAGTCAACAACTTTTCCCACATCCTTCACAATAATGCCTCAATCTCTCTTGCCAATACCCCTCCCCCAAGACTTTAACTCTATTCCCATCTCCTCTCAGATCCCACCTGAATCCCTCAGCCCTCCTCATTCTCTGGCCTTTCTTCGCCTATTGGGTTTCATGTGAGAAAGGGATCTCCAGACCCCTCCCTGGCCATGGAGATCTCAACCCCCACTCCAGACCCTGGTAGAATCCCTCCAGAGTTTAGGAGAGAGGGAGGGTATGGTACTAAATTTTTAATCAAATTTTGTGCAAATCACACCCCCCCTTCCTCTGTTGTTCTCTCTCAGACAGATTGGATTGAAGGTAGCTGGGGTGGGGGTGGGAGGAACAGGTGGATGTATCCAAGCCTTCAGATAGTTCTGGGGTTCTGGAGAGAGGCTGAGAGATTTGATTAGTTTTAGGAAGACACCTAAAAAACTTCCCTCTTGTTTGCTGAGTAAAGAAATTGCCATCACACTATTCTTTGGAAGATGTGGGATCTGGAAGGTCCCTACTCAACATATCCCTTAACGGCTCCAGACACAGAACTATCCCCATCCTTACCCAACAACGCACACACCCCTTAAGACACCATGGCTGGAGACTAGCACCTTATTGATCACCTGGACCAATGCCCTAATTTTACAGAAAGGGAAACCGAGGTCCATCAACAGCAAATGACTTGGTCAAGATCACACAGTTGAATCCAGAACTTGAACTCAGGTCTCCTAACTTTGGGGCTGGTGTTCCTTCCAGGACATCTTGGCAGAAGCCTCCCTCCCTTCTCCTCCAGGCAGAGCCTGGGTAAGACGGCCATCCCATGGGGCATCAGTGAGTTAAGAAGGGCACCTGGAGCATTGGCTCAGGCAGCCCTTTGGGACTGTTTTTGCCCATCACCAGTGCCCCACCCCCACTCTGGACCCAGCACTCACTTGGGCAGTAGCACAGTGCGCCCCATTCCACAGAGGTCCCCTAGGGAGATGGGCTGATCCTTGCTCCAGATCAAGCAGCAAATGGACATCCTGCTTCCTGGACCCTTTCTTCTTCATCCTGCTGACCGAAGGACCAGCAGACTCCAGATGTACCCAGACCAAGCAGAGAAAAGGGGACTCGGGAACTGGGGCTCAAAAAATGTTACTTCTCATTTCAGCAGCATCCCTGGGAACAGGAGGGAGGGAGGAGGGAGGAAGCTACACCGTATTTCCTCATATCCTAGCAACCGTGGAGCTCCTAAGGGGAGGGCGCCACTCCAGATGGGGTCCCTAGGAGTCATCAATAAGAACAGCTCCTGTTTATTACATAACACGGCACAACACCTCTGCCAAGGGGGAGTGGAAGAAAGGTCTGGCCCAAAGTGACCCAGCTGGTAACGAGCAGCACTGGGACTAGAATCTGTCCTGTGGCTCAGATATAGAGGTCTTTCCCTTATGCCACATTGCAGAGGGAGCCATGTTAGAGGTCCCAGAGCACTGCCTCATGGAAGGGAGGGCACAGCAGAATCCGCCACAGCGCAGGGGAGGGCACCAGAGTTCTAAGTCAACTGTACCATATACTGGGTGACCTTGAACAAATCATTTCCTTTGTCTGGGCCTTGGTTTCCTTCTCTGTAAAAGGTGGTGGCTGCAAAGAAGCACAGCTTTGATATAGGTTTGATGCCAGGGGAAACTCCTCCCTAACAATCATTCCGTTGTCCAGTTGTGTTTGACTCTTCCTTACCCCATTTAGGGTTTTCTTGGCAGCGATACTAGAGTAATTTGCCATTTCTTTCTCCAGATCATTTTACAGATGAGGAAACTGAGGCAAACAAGGTGAAGTGACTTGCCCAGGGTCACACAGTAAGTATCTGAGGTTGGATTTGAACTTGGGTCTGCCTAACTCCAAGCCAAGGACCCTATGCACTATGGTGCTACCTAGCTGCCCGATAATTAGAACTCTTCGAAAGTGGAATGGACTGCCTGAGGAAGTGATGGGTCCCCCTCTGTTGGGGGTCTTTCACTAGAGGCCATTCATCACATTAGTATAGAGATTCCTTTCAGTCTGGGTCAGACCAGCTGGCCACTAAAGGCCTTCCCTGGGTTGCTAGGTGGCACAGTAGATAGAGTGCCCAGCTTGGAGTCAGGAAGACTCATCTCTCTGAATTCAAATCTGGCCTCAGATACTTACTAGCTGTGTGACCTCGGACAAGTCACTTCATCCTGTTTGCCTCAGTTTCCTCATCTGTAAAAATGAAATGGAGGAGAAAATGGCAAACCACTCTAGTATCTCTGCCAAGAAACTCCAAAATGGGGTCACAAAGAGTCAGACACTATTGAAATAACAACAAAAAAGTCCTTCCCAACTCTAAATTCTGCAATTAGTTAAGTTCTAGAGGGGCTCCTAGTTCTACAGGCCCTTCAGGCTCTCACATTCTATGTTCAACAGGCTCCTCCTGCACTGACTTCTGCTACTACACATACAGCTTTGAAAAGACTAGGACATTTGGGGATCTTCCAGGGAAAGTAGAGCTAGCAGAGGAGACAAAGCCTGGGAGGAAGACACAGCCTGTACCTGGGTCCCCCAGTTGGCTGGGGCTTCAGGTACTCCTGAAGGACCCGTCCCACGTCTCTCCTGCTCCAGTGTCCCAGCTGGAAGGAGGGATGTATCGCCTCACCCCATAGAACATTTGAGAAAAAGGGTGGTATCCCTGATAAGACCAGACCCCTC
This sequence comes from Pseudochirops corinnae, assembly GCA_028646515.1. Lineage (NCBI taxonomy): Eukaryota > Metazoa > Chordata > Mammalia > Diprotodontia > Pseudocheiridae > Pseudochirops > Pseudochirops corinnae. The sequence continues at coordinate 50,091,414 of CM053588.1, forward strand.
TTCCTAGCTGGAACTGAGCAGCAAAGGAGCCTGGGCCCCCAGAGAGGACCTGTCAGAGGGTCACAGACCTTGGCTTACATGATTACAGGGGGCACTTGGTTTGGAATTGCAGAGGAAGTCCCGAGGGCCCAAGATGAGGATTCTCCACCCTGGCTCTGGGACACTGAAGAGTGGTTTCCCAGCATCCCCAGGACCACCGGTCCTCCCCACTCTTCCAGGTAGGGGTCAAAGACTTTATCTCTACTAGTTTTCCTATTTCAGGGGCATCGATTTAGTGGTGGGGGAGAATCTGGAGAGATTTGAGGCCACTTCGCAGGTAAGGAACCTGGGACCCAGTGAGGCTGTGCTCCCCCAGGTCAACCCAGGGTCTTGGACTCCAAACCAGGGGCCTTTCCCCACCTGCACTCACACCCTGATTATGCTTTAAGGTTTACAAAGCACTTGACCCACAGCATGGGCCACCCTAGGAAGTCTCCAGTCCAAGCATTAGCATTCCATTTTACAGAAAATGAAACTGAGGATTCGGGAGGGGCAGGACCCTGTCACCGGCATCAGAACCTTCAAAGGCAGACTTCCCAACTACAGCTCCAGAGCTGCTTCCTCCATAGCAGCTGCCTCTCCTTCAAGAACCGTGGTTCTGCCATTTGTATTTGCTCAATTATTAGGAAAATTACGGGACAGAAGCGTGGGCCATGCCGGGCCCCTCCCTCCCAAGTTTGCCGCATTAGCTTGACTGCCCCTGGGGGGGAGGCCTATTAAACACTGAAAGTGGGATGAGGACTGGGAGAGAGGAAGAGAGGAGACATCTCTGCACTGCTGGGGGAAGGCTCGGGCTCTCAACTACACCAGCGTGGGATCCTTCCGCCATCCCCCCGTAGGGCCAGGGAGGTTGCTGGTCAGCCCTGCTGGACCAGTTATTTTCCAAGGACAAGAGAGGGTGGAAGCACAGGGCTCCTGCCCGACATCCCCATGGGGTCCTACGACCTTCCTCCCCTCCTGGCCTCTAAATCCGGATTCTGAACCCTACTTTTGTCAAGGACCCCTTTTGGGGGATGTTTTAAATGCACAAAATAAACCACAGAGAATTACAAAGGAAACCAATTCTATTTAGTTATCAAATTTGTATATTTTATAGATATATAGATAGATATTCATATATAAAACACGTTCCCACAGCTCAGGTCAGGAGCCCCTCTCCTAATACTTGTGGACTGAGTGACACTCAGCCAGAAATGCTGCTTCTGGAATTCCTGGTCTCAGTGACTTCAGAACCTGGGTCCCTCTGAGTCCTAAAAGAAAAAAGTACCTACTGGGAGCCTGGAGACAGGGGAAACAGGATCTTAGAGTAAGAAGGAAATCTGGAGGCCATGTAGTCCAATCCCCTCCTAGATAGTCTCCCCTCTCAACTCCCCTCAGATCACTTTCTCTCCATAAAATGCCCCATCGAGGAGGGAAGGAACAAGAGCCAGAGAAGAAGGAAGAGAGGCTACCACAGTGGGTGGAGTCTGATGCCAGGCAGGGACTCCATGGCAGAGTATGGACTTTGTCAGGTCTCGGACACCAAATCCAAGTTCTTTCTTCTGAAACCAGACCCTAGTTCCCTAAGGGCTAGTCTGACACTGTAATACCTCTAGGGCACTCTGACATCCCCGAGAAGCCACCAGCTGAGATGCTGGAAGTTGGCTTGTTGTCTGAAGCTGCCCTGGTCCTCTTTAGCTCTGCCCCTTTCTCCTCTATACTGGCTCAGAGCTGGGGAAGGAAGAGGATCTGACAATGGAGGTGGGGGAGGAAAGACCTTCTGGGAGCACTGCAGCCCCTCCCCACCTCCTCAGCCCCTAGGGAAGGCCACAGGCTAGAGAGCCAGAAATGAACCTGGAGACCATCTTGGCCATCTTACAGATGGTGAGTGGTAGAGTTAGAATTCAAAAGCAGGTCTCCAGCTCCGAATTCATACCCCTTTCCATTACCCCACAGATAGGCAGTCATGGACCATCCAGTCAAAGCACATATTATCATCACTCCACATTTCTATCATGATTTAAAGCCTGCAAAATGCATTCCCCACAACATCCTTGGGAGGGAGGTAGTACAAGTACATTTCCATTTTACAGTTTAGAAAACTAAGGTTAGAGATCAGAGGGGAGTGGCTTGCTCAGGATTGCACTAGGAAGAGCAGCAGCTGGGACAGGAACCCAGATCTTCTCCCCTGTTGCATGCTTTCCATTCCATTAGATTACAAACACACAACCTCCCCCCTGGCAGGGAGGCCAACTCTACTTCCAGGAGCCGCCTCAGGTCAGCCTCCCCCTCCTCAGCCCTGCCCTCCATCTGGAGAGCTCTCCTGGGGGCCAGGGACCAGCCCAGCTGCCACCTGGTCCTGGTGCCACAGATGCTCCCCCAGACCATTGAGGATATGTGCCACATCTGCCAGCCCAGCCCGCCCATCCAGGGTGCGCCCATCGGCCAGTCGGCGCCCAGGCACACTCTTCACACGCAGCAGGGGCAGCTCCCAGGCCTGGCGGAAGGCCATGAGGTCACGCTCAGGAACATCCGTGTGCATATATTGATCAAATCTGGGGAACAAAGAGGTCAAGGAAAGTACAGTGTCCCCTGTTCCTCCCCAGCCCCTTCTGGATGACCTGAGCACTTGCCCTCAGACCTTCTCTTCCCCCAGACTCGACTTCTTTCACCTCCCTCCGGAAGGGACCTAGAGCTGAAGGCCAGACTGACTCCGTCCCACCCTCCCCCAGAATGACCAGCTCCCAGATCCAGAAGCCCTATACCTCATCTCACAAGTCCCCTGTTCAGCCTCACCCATGCTCACCTACTTTTTAACCTGGAAAAGGTACAGCACCAGCATGCTGGTTTATCTCTGCGATCTTGGCTGATGTCCCTTTGCAGAACTAGAGCCTCAGAAACAGAAGGAACCTCGGGGTTCACTCAATCAGCCATTACCTGAGCAAGACGTGAAACTAGTTCTTCCTAACTCTGAGGTGAACTCTCCATCCACTGAACCACACTGCTTCTCACCCTCTTACAGGCCACTCAAAGCCCCAGGTCGTCTTCAATGTGACCCAAGAGTACAGAGCTTGTTGGAGCACGAAAACAAACACCTACAGAAAGAACAGCCCAGCCTTCTATGCAATGGGGCATACCCAGAGACAAGCACCCTTCTGCGGAGGTCCCAGCACCATCAATGGAAATGCCATAAGGATACTTAGAGCCGATGACCATCTTGACAGTGTTGGGGGCATCTCCGGCAACCCGGGAAAGCTGAGCCGGGAGATCTTCAAAGGAAGAACGGTCAGTGAAAGAGAAGAGGAAAAGGAAGCCATCTGTTTTCTCCTTGCAGGCCTAAATCATAGGAGCATAGATTTTAGAGCTGGGAAAGACCCTAGCAGTCATAAAATGAAAATCCTAAAAAAAAAAAAAAAACCCACAAAGGGGGCGGCTAGGTGGCGCCCTAGTTCAAATCTGGCTCAGACACTTGACACTTAACTAGCCATGTGACCTTGGACATGTCACTTAACCCCAATTGCCCTACCTTCCTCCTTCCAAAAAGAAAAAAGAAAAAAAAAAGAAAGAAAGAAAAAGAAAATCATTTCATTTTACAGATGAGGAAACTGAGATCAATGAGGTTAAGTGATGAGCGCAGGGGTTATGAGCTAGTAAGTATCAGAGGTGGGACTCAAGCCCAGGTCTTTCTGACTCCAAGTTCAGCATTCTGTCCATTATACCACACTATCTCTCCAAAGAGGGAGTTTTCAGCCTCAAACTCTGGGGACAGCCTCAACACAGCCCACCCATTGGTCATGGTACCTACTAGGGCTTCTCTAGCTATGACTCAGGGCTTCACAGAAGAGTCATGATACTCTACCCAGTCCAGTGTCCCTTCCCCAAGAGGCAGGACAGGACCCTTGGGAGTCAGGAATAAGAACCAAAAGTTTTCATCTTCATCCCATTCAATTCTCACCTTTCCAGAACATCTTTCAGTCCCATCCTGGGGAATACTCATCTATGCATTCTATATGTTAAGCACCTACTAGGGGGCAAAAAGCACTGTGCTAATCACTGGGAGAGATGTAAAGTTGATATAGTACAGCAGTCTTGGTCCTCCTCTCTTGCACATCTACTCACAGGCAGAATGTGATCAAATTTCTTGAGTGCCGCCTCTCCACAGTCCCAGAACTCAAATCGGAAGATGACCACTTGATGGGTGACCTGCAGTTTCGCTGGCCAATACACCACTGTTGTCTGGATGCCTAGGGAAAGGGGTTTCTCATTACCTCCATTCCTTTGTCCTTACCTGGCCCCAGTTCTCCAAACAGCTTGCTAAGAAGAGATGGCCTAGAGACTGGGGCAATTTACAGAAGAAGAGACAAGAGTACCTGCCCTGGGGAGCCCCTAGTCTTAGAGGAAGGGACAGAGCCCTGCTCTCAGGAAGTATCTAGTTTGAACATTAATCACAGAGCAGAAACACAAAACACACTTAGCAATAATTACAAAGTAAAACATCAATGAATATAAAGGAACAGAGGAGGATCATAAATATATGAGTCTAAGGAAATAGACCAAGGGACCCCAAGGTAGTCAGAGGAGATTTTCTAGCAGAGGTGAGTTTTTAAATAACAGCAGAGGCGGCTAGTCCCCTTATTCCAAACCCAAGGCCTGTCAAGCCATTACCACTTACCTACGGTTTCATGGTGGATCACAGGAACCTCCAGGCCGGCCAGCTTGGCCACCAGGGCTGTCTTCCCCACCCCACTCTTCCCAGAAACAAAGATCTTGTAGCTTGCCGTGTCAGCAGCTACCTGGGGAGGCAGAACCGGCCTCTCAAGCAGCCCTAGAGTAATAAGTAATCCAGTCTGACCTCTCCATTTCTCAGGCCCAGAAAGGGAAAGTCATTTGGGGAAGAAGTTAGTGGCCTTGCAGGAAACAGAAACCAGTACTCCTAACATTTAGTTGAGGGATCTCAAACATACCACATGTGTAGAATGTATGAATGAATTCAACATACATTTTAATTCTACTAGAAGAAAAGCCCTGTACCAGATGAGAAAGACATACTCCTTGTAAACATGAGAGTGTTTGAACTAGATGGTCTGTGAAGCCTCTTCCAAAACCAGGACTTAAGAAAAACCTCAGGGGACAGACACCATCTTTCCTGGCATTGTTACTGATTTGTGGTGTGATTCTGACAAGTCATTTTTCTTCTCTGAAACTCAGTTTCCCCATCTGTAAAATATGGGGGTTAGACTAGCTATTTCTAAGGCCTCTTCTAGCTCTGACATTTTCTATTCCAATGTCCCTCCCAGCTCTGACATTCTATACCCTAAGGTCCCTGCTAGCTCTGACACATTATATTCTAAGGTCCTTGCTAGCTCTGACACTCTATATTCTCTTCCAGATCTGACATTCTAGACTCTAAGGCCCCTTCCAGCACTGACATCCTGTGTTCTAAGATTCCCCTCACTTCAACATTCTGCAAACTAGCAATCCTTTCAGCTCAGAATTAAGGTTACATTGTTGTTTCCAAGGTTCCTCTTGGCTCCAATATCCTTAAGCATCTTTCATTTCTCCAATCTGCTGAGTGTCCTGTTGCTCAGGCCATCCCCTAAGGCTTTATCTATAACTTGACAGGGATGGAAAATGGAAGGAAAGGATAACATGAGCTAAAATACCAGATCCCTTTCTTTTAGGGAGCCAACAGCCCAGAGAGGAGTCATTGAAAGCCAGAGCTGGAGCAGACCTTGGAGCATCTAATCCAGCCCCTTCCTTTTTCTGAGGAACAACCTGAAGCCCAGAGAGGTTCTGGTCTCACATTTCGTGGTAGAGCTGGGATTTGGCTCCCAATGAAAGTCATGGGAGCCTCTCCGTACCTCTGCTGGCCGAGGACAAGAGCTTGAGTCTCCACTCACCAAACACCCTCCGCCGGTTCTTTCGAAGGATGGATGACAGGTGCTCTTTGCCCTCTGCGCTCTCGTGCCAGTCTGGGACAATCACAGAGCCGGGGGCTGGAAGCCAGGCCATGACCTGCCCCAGATAGTCCACTCCCCCCAGGGACTGAGGAAACTGAAATACAACTGGCCTGTGATATTGGTGGGAAGCCCTAATTAGAGACAGCTCTCTAAGAATGCCTTCCCTGTCGGACACAGGAGCAAAGCTACCTGACCGAGCTCTCTTACTGCCCTCAAGACGCAATTATACAGCCCCCTATTCCCTCGCTGTCTGAGGGAGGCATGGGGGGGGGGGGGGAGGGAGGATATACAAGGTCTCCTTGTGATTTTATTGCTCCCAGGGGGGTGTTTAAATATCCACCCTCTTCATAAAATGCCCCAGAAGGGCAGTTACATGCCACCACCAGCCTTCCTCTCACTGCCCCAGGGGTACACTGACAAAAGGCCTACCTCCCCTGCCCCCGGGGGACAATGGCAGGACCCCCTCCCTCCTCCGCCCCAGGAGGATATTGACAGGACCCCTCGGTCTTCTCACTGCCCTTCCTCTCTTTATGGACCAAAGACGACAATTATCCGCACCCTCTCCTCCACCAGCTCTGCGCCGGCCTCCTTAAGTGCTCCTGCTCACCGCTTCCCATAAGCTAGACAACCAGGGGCCCTACATTCCACGCGGGATAAATACGACCTCACTGCGCACGCGTAGCCCCGCCCCAGGATCCGGCCCCCAAAGTCAGAGTAGAATTCCCTGAGCTCTCTCTATCGGAAGCTTTACTGTTGCTATGGAGACCTAATAGGCGGAGAGGAGGGCGGGAGTACATATATTTCCCACCCCACCCACTTCTCAGAGCTGCAGGCGTTCTCTCCATGGCAACAAGGGCACTGGTGCGCTTGCCCATAGATGCTCTTCTTCCCAGGCCGTGGGAACCAGGTCCTGGGGAGGGGCTACTGGTGCGTGATGAAGTTAGACGCAGACCGGGCGGAAGTAGAAGCCCTGGTGGTCTGGGTGGCTGATGTAAAGGAGCTGGGGCTCTTAAAGAGGCAAGAGCGGTGTCAATCTTAGCATCATCGCCACGTGAATGAGAACCTCCAGCTCTAGCAACTGCGGCTGCGCTATTCCAGCCAATCAACACACACAGGAATTTTTTCTGCTACAAATTCTACACCACCCATTACCCCCACCCCCCATCCCCTCACCCCCCGCACCAGTATGCTCTGTAAAAGAAAATTCGCCTCCTGCCGGGAGACTTCCCGGATTAATCCTTTCCGCCTTGCAATGAAATGCGGCCCCAAGAGACCATGGGGTCAAAGTTTCTTAACCTAGGGGTCGTGACTTCGTGCTTTCACTTTTTAAATAACTTTTGTTGTTCATCCATGTCCGACTCTTCATAGCCCCATGGACCACACACCCCCAGTCCTCTCTACCCTCCCCTATCTCCCAAAGTCTGTCCAAACTCATATTCATTGTTTCCATGACCCTACCCATCTATAGCATCCTCTGCCGTCCCCTCCTTTTGTCTTCAATTGCTTTCCCAATGTCACAGTCTTTTCCAATGAGCCCCATCTTCTCATCATGTGGCCAAAGTATTTAATTTTCAGCTTCGGCATTTGACCTTCCGGGAAACAGCCTGAATTAATTTCTTTAATTGACTGATTTGACCTCCTTGCTGTCCAAGGGACTCTCCAAAGCCTTCTCCAGCGCCACAATTCGAAATCTCGATTCTGCATCACTCAACTTTTCTCAGTCTTTCCATATCTCCCAGTCATACTGGAAAGCCCAGAGCTTTGACTTTTGTCTGAAAGGTGATGTCTCTGCTTGTTAGTATGCCGTCCAGATTTACCACAGCTTTCCTTGCAAGGAGCCAGCCTCTTTTAATTTCATGGCTGCAGTCACTGCAGAAGCAATCTTTGAGCCCAAGAATATAAAATCTAACACTGCTCCCATTTCTTCTCCCTCTATTTGCCAGGAAGTGGTGGGACCAGATACCAAGACCTTAATTTTTGGATGTGAAGCTTCAAGGCAACCTTTACACTCTTCTCTTTCACCCTCATCATGAGACTTCTCAATTCTCTCCACCTCTTCCTCTGAGATCAGAGGGAAGGAGAAGATGGGTGAGGACAGCAAGAAGATTAGAGGCTGTAGAAATGAGGAGATGAAAGAATTCAGGTTTCATAGCTTCAAGAAAACTCGAGACCCGGCTCATCTGATGACAGAGAAGAAGCCAAGGGTAGCTTTGGGGGCTTGAGAACTGCTGATGTAGGAGATTGCATGAGATGAGTGAAAAAAATTAGCATAGATGGGTAGTTGAACCTGTCAGCCAAATTTCTTTATTTTCTCCAGGAATGCTTGGCACCTGGGGAGTATACTGATGGGAGTGTCTGCACATCTGAGATTGTTGATATTTCTCCTGGCAACTTTAATTGCAGCTTTTGATTCATCCAGCCTGGTACTTCACATGATAAACTCTGCATATAGGTGAAATAAATAAGATGACACTATACAGCCTTGTGCTACTCCTTTTCCAATCTTAGTCCACACAAAGGTTCCTCAGGAGACAAGTAAGATGACCTGGTACTCCCATCTCTTTGAGGACTTGCCACATTTAGTTGTGATCCACACAGTCATTAACTTTAGTATAGTCAATGAAGCAGATATAGATGTTTTTCTAGAGCTTCTTTACTTTCTCCAGGATCCAGTGAATGTTGGCAATTTGATCTCAAGTTCTTCTGCCTCTTTGAGAACCACCCTGCTCCTCTGGTAATTCTCAGTTCACATACTGCTGAAGCCTAGCTTGCAGAATCTTAAGCCTAACCTTGCTGACATGTGGAATGTGAACATTCCTTAGCATTGCCTTTCTTTAGGATTGGAACATAAATTGATCTTTTCCAATGTAACAGCCACTGTTGTATTTTCCAAATTTGCCGAGTGCAGCACTTTAACAGCATCATCTTTTAGGATTTTAAATAGCCCAGCTGGAATTCCCTCACCTCCACCAGCCTCATTGTTAACAATGCTTCTTAAGGCCCACTTGGCTTCATTCTCCTGGATGTCTGGCTCTAGATCAGTAATCACACCATCATGGTTATCAGTGATGTTAAGAGTTTTCTTTAAAGTTCCTCTATGTATTCTTGCCACCTCTTCTTAGTCTTTCAGCTTTTATTAAGTGCCTGAACATTTTTCTCTTTGATCATGCCCATTTTTGCATGAGACTTTTTCTTGATATCTCTAATTTTCTTGAAGAGATCTCTTGTCTTTCCCATTCTATTGTTTCCTTCTATTTCTTTGCTTTGATCATTTGAAATCTTCTTATCTCTCCCTGCTATTCTCTCCAATTCTGCATTCAGTTGGGTATGTTTTTCCCTTTCACTACTCTTCTTTCCTCAGCTGTTTGTAAAGCATCACCAAAAGCCACCTTGCTTTCTTGCTCTTCTTTTTCTTTGGAATGATTTTTGTTGCCACCTCCTATACAATATTGTGAACCTCTGTCCATAGCTCTTCAGGCACTCTATCTACCAGATGTAATTTCTTAAATATATTCACCACTTCTACTTCATATTCATAAGGGATGTTATTTAGGTCATATATATACAGTCTGATGGTTTTTCCTACTTCTGCCAATTTAAGTCTGAATTTTGCAATAAGAAGCTCATGATTAATAACCTTTTCTCTAGGATTTTAGACCTCTTTATTCTTCTCCTGAGCCCTCTATGGCAACTCCCTTCCAGAGGAGCTAGTTAAAGGAAGCATCAGGTATCAGAATCTAAGGGCTAGCCAGAACCTCTAAGCTCCTTGTGTCCAACCCTTCACTAGACAAGAAAATTCTATAACATCGCTGACAAGTAGTTGCCTAGCCTCTATTGAAGACCTCCACTGATGAGGAATGCATCTCCTCCTAAGGCAACCCCACTCCATTTTCAGCCCAATCCCAGAATTCTATCCCTTTCCCCCAACCACTGGCCAAGAACTCCCTGTCTATCCATAACTCCCTGTTCCCACTCCCCAATATTTTGGAGTTATCTCAGCCCCCAGAGGCTCTTCCAGAAGGCAACTCATCAAGGAGGGGGCCAAGTGGGGAGGAGCCCTGAGAAAAAGTTTACTTGGGGCAACGCTGTCAGTATCCCAAAAATGTTTTCCACCTAGTTAAGAGCCCCATTTGACTCACTCTAAAACTTCTGCCCTTTCTAAATTTCTCTCAGTTCTGGGTAACTCCCATCAGTAGACTCCCCAGGTGCCAAGCATTCCTGGAGAAAATAAAGAAATTTAGCTGACAGGTTCAACTACCCATCTATGCTAATTTTTTTCACTCATCTCATGCAGTCTCCTACATCAGCAGTTCTCAAGCCCCCAAAGCTACCCTTGGCTTCTTCTCTGTCATCAGATGAGCCGGGTCTCGAGTTTTCTTGAAGCTATGAAACCTGAATTCTTTCATCTCCTCATTTCTACAGCCTCTAATCTTCTTGCTGTCCTCACCCATCTTCTCCTTACCTCTGATCTCAGAGGAAGAGGTGGCCCTTCTCCTTGGCCCAGCTACATTCTGTTCCTTCCCCTCCCATCTCTGTGACCCTGCTTGATAAATTATTCCATCTTACATGTATCTCCAGTGTCGTCTCCATTGCGAATACTTACCTTGAACCTGCAAACATGTTCAGGTCTTCACTATTTAATAAATAAACAAATGAAGGAATGGATGGATGGATGGATGGATGGATGGATGGATGGATGGATGGTGGGTGTGTGGGTGGATGAATGGATAAATGAACGAATGCTTTCCCTAATACCCCTTCAAACAATTCTGCTTCTCTGCTCACTGCCATAAGCCATGCACCCTGTCCCTTCTATACTATCCACTTATCCCAGCACCTTGCAATCTGACTTTTATCTCTACCACTCTACAGAAACAGCCTTTCCAAGGCCACTCATGATCTCACTGCCAAATCCAATGGCATTTTTTTAAGGCATCCTCCATAATCCCTTCACAATGTGGCACAGTAGGCTCCCTCCTCTTCCTTCATACCCTGTTCGAACTAGATGTTGTGTAGGCATCTCGAACTAAATATGTCCAAAACAGAATTCATGATCATCTTTCACCCCCAAACCTTCCCTGTTATTGTCAAGGACACTGCCACCCTCCAGGCTGCCCAGGAACATCCCCTTAGATCTTTTCACTCACTGTCTGATTTCTTGTCAGATCTTGTCCTCATTATTTTCACAACATCTCTCAAGTTCGGACCTTCATCATCTCTTACCTGGGCTATTGTAATAGCCTCTAATTGGCTTTCCTGCTCACTTGCCAGGGTGATTTTTCTAAAGCATTAGACTGACCTCATTGCTCTAACTCCCAATAAAAGTGGCTCCCTATTACCTCTAGGACCAAATATAAAGTTCTCTGTTTAGCATTTAAAGCTCTGTCCCCTTTCCACCGTTCCAGTTTTCTTATTTTCTAGTATGATCCCACTTAATCTGGCCTATACTTACACCATACTACATCTCTCTTCTCCCCTCATCTCTGCCTCTTGGAATCCCTGGATATAAGATAGCTCAAATGTCAACTTCTACATGAAGCCTTTCCTGACTTCCCTATTACTGTTGAAGGTACCACCATCCCACCATCCTTCCAAGGACCCAGTCTTCCAACCTAGGAATCATCCTTGGATTCCTCTCTATCTTTCACCCCTCTATATCCATATTGTTGCTAAGACCTGCTGATCTCACCCTTACAGCATCTTTCAAATACACCTCCTCCTCTCCTCCAACATTGCCCCCACTCTAGTGCTGGCCCTCATCACCTCGTGCCTTGATTATTGCAATGGCCTGTAGGTGATCTTGCACATCCCTGCCTCATTTAAACCTAATCCACTTGCAAGTCAAGACATCACCCTCCTGACATCACTGGTCCTCTTTGAGGACAAGGGGCAAACTACACACAACAGCAGCCTGCTGAGGGGTCTGCCGGCCTCAAGTCTCTCCCTGCTCCAGTCCATGCTCCTTACAGCCACTAAAATGATTTTCCTAAAGCTCGGATCCAGCCGTGTTACCCCCGCTCTATAAACTCTCCATAACCTCCAGGAGCAAATACAGAGGGTTTGTAAGCCCTTCGTGACATAGCCCCATCCCACCTTTCCATTCCTCTTACACCTTCCTCCCCTCCACGTACCTCCTGGCTCATCCTGGAACTCTAGACATCTTCCCCGGCTGCCCTCCTTGCACAGAACTCTCTTCCTCCTGATCCCCACCTCCTGGCTTCTCTGGCTTCCTTCAAGTTAGTGCTGAAATCTCATCTTCTTCAAGGAACCATTCCGAATCTGCCTTTGGTTTTGTTTTGTTTTATTAGTTCCTTTATTATTTATTTGGTTTCAGTTTTCAGCATTCACTTTTACAAGATTTTTGAGCTCCAAATTTTCCTCCTCCCTCCCTTCCCCTTCCCAAGAAAGTACGCAATCTGATATATTTGTCCAATCGTATTAAACACATCTCCACATTAGTCGTGTTGATCTGCCTTCATTCTGGGGCCTCATCTGTGCGGATTATCTCCCATTTGTCCTGTATATCTCTTGCACAAAGCTTTGTGTATGGTTGTCTGTGTGTTGTCTCCCCCGTTAGACTGTGAGCTCCCTGAGGACAGGGATTTTTTTCCCTTTCTTTTAAGGTGTCAGGCATACTTTGCTAAATGCTGGCATTCTAATTTTTGTTGTTCAGTCATTTTTCAGTCATGTCTGACTCTTCATGACCCCATTTGAGGTTTTCTTGGAAGAGATACTGGAGTGGTTTCCCATTTCCTTCTCCAGCTCATTTTACAGATTAGGAAACTGAGGCAAACAGGGTGAAGTGACTTGCCCAGGGTCACAGAGCTAGTGAGGGTCTAGGCTGGATTTGAACTTGGGTCTTCCTGACGTCAAGCCAGAACTCTATCCACTGCTCCATCTAGCTGCCTCCGGTTTTTAATAGTTGTTTAATAAATGCTTGTCGACTTGAGGTTACTGATCCCGCCCCCCAGCTGCTTGCCCCCTCCCTCCCAAAAATACCTAGGATTCATCTTATATACATTCTCAATATGTATTTTTATATTCATGTCATCTCCCCATTAGAAAGCAAACTCTTTGAGGGCAGGAATAATCTTCTCTTTAGTCTCTGAATTCCCGGAGTTTACCCCAGGGCCCAGCTTATAGGAGACTCTTAAACAATTGTCTGTCAATGTTTGCTGTCCTCCGAGGCTCTGACTGTGGCCTTCTCCTCCTCCTTCTCTATCCTGGCCCCCTCCCCTTGGTGACCTTGTGCACTCACATGGCTTTAGTTACCAGCTGTCTGCAGAGGACTCCCAAATCTCCTTCTCCTCAGGCCCCTATCCCTAACCTGCCTGCTGGATACCCTCTCAGCTCCTCACACCCAATATGTTCACAACTAAATAATTTCCTTCCTCACCCTGCCTCTCTCCTCCCTCAACTTCTTCACTTGGATTAGTGACCCCACCCAGGTACATAACCTCAGACTCACCTTTACCTTCTCCTTCCCCTCCAACTAAACAGCTGCCAAGTCCTATTGTTTCTACCACCACTATGGTGTTTCCACCCCTTCCCTTCTGCTGTCACCGCCCTTGTTTTCAGTCCTCACCTCTTTTCACCTAGAATATTGAATCTGCATCCTAACTGGTCTTTCTGCTTCCAGTCTAGGCCTTCTGAAATCCACCCTCCACATTGCTGTTCATAGAGAAGGTAAGGTTCTGACCAGGTCACTCCTCCTCTTAAAAGCTTTCTATAGCTCCCTATGGCCTACAGAATCAATTGTAATATGCTTGGCCATTGTCTTTCATCCTCAAAGAGGACCAAAATGACATCACTATGTTAGAGTCAAGTTACAGTGTGTCCGACTGTGGCTTATCAGACCAATACAAACTTGGAAGGCTCTTCCACAGGTCAGGCACAAATAGTCCATGTGAACATTTGGGGTGGGTTCTCTAAATTTGCACAGCTTACGTCTCTTTTGAGCTGCTTCAATTCCACTTTGCCCATAGAACACAGCACCTTCTCTGATGTGGACATGCCATGCCCAGCAGTCCTGTGCCAGTGTCTCCCATACCACACAATCAATTCCAAAGTGCTCAAGAATGCCTTAAAGCTAGAGATGAGCTGAAGAAGGAGTTTCAAAACCAAATAAGGGAAGTGGAAGAAAAATTGGGAAGAGAAATAAGAATGTTGCAGGAAAATCATGAAAAGAGAGTCAGCAATCTGACTGAAGAA
>CM053588.1:50106102-50135937 GCA_028646515.1 Pseudochirops corinnae
GGAACTTGAGATACACAGGCACTGCGGTTGGGAGATCCATCCTGCCCTACCGAAAAGTGACATAGGAGAGAATAGACTGGGGGAGGGGGGACACACTGGGATGGCTGTTTTGGGGTGGTGGGTGGGGGAAAGAGGGGGAGAAAATATGTAACTCAAAATCTTGTGGAAATGAATGATGCAAACTATAATAAAATTTTTAAAAAAAGCATACTGCAAATGTAAAAAAAAAAAAAATTCCAAAGTGCTCAAGAGAGATCTTGAACACTTGCCCTGTGTGAGTTCTCCATAAAACAGGCTTTTTGGAAAGCATACGTTTTGCATTTGAACAATGAGGCCAGCCCATGGGAGTTGCTACCTCTGAAGCAGAGTTTGAATGCTTGCCAGCTTAGTTCAAATAAGGACCTTAGTGTCTGGTACCTTATCCTGCCGGGTGATCTTCAGAATCTTCCTAAGACAATTCAAATGGAAGTGATTCGGTTTCCTGGCATGGCTTTCCTGGCATGGCGCTGCTATGCTGGCACTCAATATAAGCCCTTCCTGGCTGGTCAGTCCTAAAGCATTCATTATGTATCAGGCACTGTGCTAAGTGCTAGGGACTGATAAAAAAAAGTAAAAGCCTGATTTCTGACCTCAAGAGGCTTATATTCTAATGGGGGAAGAAACATGCAAATAACATTTCAAACATCTCCCCCTCTCTATAATTAAACAACAAAAACCAGAAACTGATTTATTTTGTCTCTCATTGACTCCAACTTTCCATAGTACTTCATCTGCCTGAGCCTCTCCTGAGCACTTAGCTCAGTCTCTCCTTGGACCAGGGTCATTTCTCTCCAAACAATTAATCAATCCTTTATTAAGTGCCCAATCTATGGCAGGCACTGTGCTAAGTGGTGCAGTGGATAGAGCACTGACCTTGAAATCAGAAGAATCTGAGTTCAAATCCAGCTGCAAACACTTAACACAACTAATTGTGTGACCTTGGGCAAGTCACTTAACCCCAATTGCTTTGCTTTCCCTCCCCGCCAAAAAATATTTTAAAAAAAGATTATAAATGCAATTGGGGTCTATTTCAAACTATTTTTTTATAGCCTATATCTAGGCCCATAATAGGCACCTAATAAACATTTATTAAAGTGAATAACTCAGTGGATACTAGAGTGCTTCCCCCATCCTCACCTCCCATCCCACTGTCACCTGGCTCAGATGATGTCAGCCTCATTAGGGACATACCTGATTGTACCTGGAAAGGTTAAGTGACTTATGAGTAAATCCATTAGGTGGCTAAGGTACTCAAGTGCCATAGTAGATAGAGCTTTGAACTCACAGTCAGAAGATGAATTCAAATCCTGCCTCAGACACTTATTAGCTGTGTGGCTTCAGTTTTCCCATTTGTCAAATGAGGGTAATAATAACCCCTATCTCCCGGGGTTCTTGTGAGAATTAAATGAGATATTTATCAGCCTTACGTTGTTCCGTTGTTTTCTGTCACATCTGATTCTTCGTGATCCTGTTTGGGTTTTTTTTGGCAAAGGTACCAGAGTGGCTCACCGTTTCCCTCTCTAGCTCATTTTTTACAGATGAGGAAACTGAGGCAAATGGGATTATGTGAGTTGCCCAGGGTCATCCAGCTTGTAAATGTCTAAGGTTGGATTTGAACTCGTGAAGATGAGTCTTTCCTGAGTCTAGGCCCAGTGCTCTGTGCACTAAGATGCCCCCTAACTGCCTACATAAAATGCTTTACTAACCTTATAATGCTATATAAATGCTAGTAAGTGTCTAAAAGCTCCACCTCAGGTCTTCTTAGTTCAGTTCCAGCCTTCTTTCTACTACCCCATGCTGCATTTTTGCTACATCTTCTCTCAGGACTTGGTATGGGGAGCCTTCAGTGACATAAAGGGTGGGCCCTTAGGGGAGCATCCAACCTCCTGGATTATGGAGGACTTGGGAACGGTGCCCATGGTGTAGTGGGGGGGATTCTCACACTTGTGAGATCATGTATCTACTTTATTGTAAAAACATGAAGACCTCTGAAGTTCTCTCCAATTGAGACGTTGTGACTCAGTGGCCAGAAGGGGCCAGAGGAGAATCGATGTCTCGCCCTCAACGTGGTCTCTGGGAAATTCAGGAAAGGGAGAGATGTACAAGCTTGGGAACCAAGAACTCCTCTGTGGAGTTAGAAAGGCTCTGAGCATGACCAAAGACTTCCATTTCCACCAGGATTCCCTGGAATGGTATAAAGTCTTTCCCGAGGTTGGGGGGGAGGGGGAAGAAGAACAATGGGAGGAGCGGGGCAGATCAGAGGCTGCTTCTCTATAAAGCTTTACCTAGCCCTTCTGCTTCCTCTCTGACCTCTGCATCATTTATTACTGTTCAGTTTCAAGTCAGAAGATCTGGGTTCACATCCTACCTACGTCCCTTACTACCTGTGTGACCCTACACAAGTCTCTCCATGACTCTAGACCTCATCTTTCTCTTCTGAAAAATGAGAAAGTTGAATTAGATGATCTTGTGACAGTCTAGGCCACATCCCTGGAATCTGGAATATCCCTGGCTTAAGTCAAAACAGCTCATTTCTCAAAGCATGGGAATGGTAGGGAACAGATGGGTTCCCAGCCTAGGGCCTGGAAGAGTCAAACAGGCTTGGCCAAGGCACTCAGCATTTACTAAAGACAGCTCCACAGGTACCACAGAGCAGGTATCTTGGGCCAGAAACTGCCCAAGTGCAAAGGAATTTTCTCAAGCCCAAGGCTGCCATCAGCCAGGAAATAAAGTCTGCTCTCTCTACCCTCTGATTTATTATTTTTCAAAAGGGAAAAAAGGGAGGGATTCAGAAGTTTCAGGTTTAAGTCCTGGCACTCATCTTGGGTCAATTCCTTTACCTGTGGGAGCCTTAACTTCCTTTTCAGGAAAATGGAAATAGTAAGAGTTTCTGACCGCTTACAAGAGAATCAAGGGAGACAATATATGGGAGATGCCCTTGCCAGCCGTAAAGCATCTCATGGATGCAAAGGGATTGATTTACTATGAGATGCCATGGTAAATGGGATCCAAGGAAAGAGATCCAGGTTCTAGTCCTGCTTTTGTTAATGGGCTTCTCTTCTCTGGTCCTCAGTTTCTCCTTCTGATAAAATGTGAGCTCTTGGAAGACAAGGGGTTGACTGATTTTTATCTTTTATCCTCAGCTCAGGGGCCATAGTAGGTGCTTAATAATTATTTGATGATTGACCAAATCTGCGAAATGAGGGGTTTGGACTGGACGATCCCTTCCTCTGACACCACATGCCTCGACCTTCAACCGTGATGGAGTGGGGGGCTTGGAGCCCAGACATGCCAGGTCCAGCCCAGTCTCAGACACTGAAGTCACAAGCTCTCCGAGCCTCAGCTGCCCCCTCTTCTGAACGGGAGTAATCGTCCTGGTACACACCGTAACCACGAGGAAAGGATTATTTTTTAATTGAATCTCAGCTAGAGCTGGAGTTTAAAACAATTCCTGGGGTGCCCCCGTGTGGCTACTTTGGGAATTCCACCTGCCTGGTCCCGGATGCTTTTTCTAGCTATGGGCCTCTCCCACCAAAGCTTGAAGCATCATCTGAATATTTTTATTTGTTCCTTTTCCGATCAAAAATCAAGTATAAGCTGCTCAGCAGATGGGAGGTTTGACTTCCGTTCTGTCTTTCTCTCCTTGTCTTTGCTGGCACCAGGTAGAGGGTCAGTCCCTGCTTTCTCATGTCTGAAGAAACCCAAGTCCAACTAGTGTCCTTGGTCCCAATCACACACGTTGATGTGACGTCAGAGACCCCGGATGAGCTGCCCAAAGACAGCCCCCTCCCTTGCCTTTCCTAAGGACCCAAGTCCTCGAATCCTAAAGACAAATGAGGCTGGTTTGGGTTTCTGGGACAGAGGGGTGTGCGTGTGTGTGTGTGTGATGGGGCAGGAAGGAGAGACAGACTACTACATTGCCAACGCCAATCATACTGTGTGACCTTGAGCAAATCCCTTTGAATAAACTGTTTCTGAGTCACAATTTCATATTCAATAAATTTAGGGGATTGGACTAGATTTCTGAGGTCCCTCCCAGCTTTGATCCTGGGTGTAAAACCTCTCTACTGGCCTGTACCTAAACCCCTCACAGAAGGTAAGGGGTGCAGACAGATGCACGTTTTTAGTAAGGATTTAAAGGCATAACTGTCGAGCTTAAATTTGCAGATGACACAAAAGTAGGAAAGCTAGCCCTCACGATAGATGACTTAGGATCCAAAGATCCTTGAATGTTTGGGCCAAGTCGAACACCAGCAAATTTAGTAGAAGACAAAAGTTCTATGTTTGGATTTCTAAAATTCAGCTTCACAAATGTAAGATGGGGAGGGGATAGCTAAAGAGAAGGATTCAGGGGGTTTGGTGAGCAGCAAATTCAATGTACTAAAAGTACGTTAGCATCTTAGATTGTCCATAAACATTAACTGCCTATTACGTTCCAACTGTGTGGAAGTGCTAGGGACTCTGCTGAGTACTGGGGGACACAAAGAAAGGCAAAAACCAGGCCCTTCTCTCCAGGAGCTCACAGTCTCATGAGGATGCAAACTTGCAAACAGCTCTGAGCAAAAACTCTTATTTTATCACAGGATTTACTGGAACTAATGCACAGAGGGCAAGCATTTAAATGAAGGGGAAGCAGGACAGGCTTTGGGGAGGAGGGGGAGATGAGGGACACAGGGAATGACCAGAGGAAATGCCTGGAGTGTCTTATTGGAAGAATAGCCGGGAGGCCAGTTTCACTGCATCTCACTGAAAAGGAACAAGAGGGATCAGCCCTGTGCTGATCCAGCTTTATATGGAATCATACACATGGGGTATGTGGTCAGTTCTGGGCACCACATTTTAGGAAGGAAGCTGATAAATGAAAGACTCCAGAAGAGAGCAGTCAGGGTCACATGACCATCTCTTAGCACAGCGCCTCCATAGCAGATATGTAATAAGTGCATATTGACTGACCAACTGATGTGAAGATGAATTAAAGGGACTGGGGATGCTTGGGCCAGAGAAGGTGTGGGGAGGCTATGATAGCTGTCCTGGAGCATTTGTAGGGTTGCTATAAGGAAGAGGGATTATATAGGCCAGAAAGCAGGATGGGTAGAAATTGCAAGTTTAGACTTAATGTAGGAAAAAGTAGGAGTCCATTCACTAGCGAGTCTCCATTTTGCAGCAAAGGCCAGATCGACCCCTTGCCAATTACGTGATGGAGGAGATTCCCATTAAGGCATGGGTGGATTAGAGGGCCCCTGAGATCTTTTGGATTCTGTAAAGGCAGACCGCCATGCAATTCTAGAGCCTTCCCTCCGCTAATCATGTCCTGCTTATTCTGAACATTTATTGCTTTGCATACAGATTTGCCCACATGCTTCCTCCCCATTAGATTCTAAGCTTTTTGAAGGCAGGAACTGTCTTTCTGCTCTTTTTTGTATTCCGAGTGCTTAGCACAATGCTTGGCCCATAGTAACAAGAGTTTATGGACTGATGAAAAGAAAGTGAGGTAAGAATGACAGCCTGAATTCTATATACCAAAATTGGACTGCTTGCACCAGTCATCTGGGTAGCTGGACGGAGATGAAGACACCCAGGGAAGG
Source organism: Pseudochirops corinnae (assembly GCA_028646515.1). Taxonomy (NCBI): domain Eukaryota; kingdom Metazoa; phylum Chordata; class Mammalia; order Diprotodontia; family Pseudocheiridae; genus Pseudochirops; species Pseudochirops corinnae. The sequence goes on from CM053588.1 coordinate 50,111,727, forward strand.
ATGGACGGGTCTGGTGTTCGGGGGACCTGCTGTTACTGGGAGCATCAATAACGAATTCCACTAGCAGTCAGTAACAGGACTCAACCTTTGTACACCAATCAGCAGTTTTACAAAGGGCTTCAGCAAAGTCACTTCTTTCAATTCCTAACAACTACTCAATAAACAAGTCTGAGTAGGTTCCATCATCATTCTCCACTTTGTAGACTTGCTAGGAGGTGGTGAAGTGGCTTACCCGATACCACAGAGCAGGGGCTCTTAACCTCTGTGTCAGAGAGTTGCCCTTTGGCAGTGTGGTGAAGCCTATGGACCCCTTCTAAGAATCCTGTTCTTAAATGCACAAAATAAATTGCATGGGATTCCAAAGGAAACCAACTAGTTGAAAATAAAGTTGTTAGTTTTTTTAAATTTTTAAGTTCAACCCCAGGTTAAGAATTACCACACTACCATTTTATAGATGAGAAACCTGAGGTCTAAAGTGAGTGATGAGAGTAAGGTCATCTCTTCTAATTGCATTTCACAGCAAGTAGAAAGAATTAGGATTAAAAACCAGGTTCTTTGACCTCAAATCTGGTATGCTTCTCACTAACCCACAGTTGCAGAGTGGCAGATCCAGGATTTGAATCAGGTCCTTCTAACTCCCAATCTTCCCCTGTCTTCCATTGGTGAGTTCTCTCCTAGATCTCCCATTTTGTGGAGGGATCCAGGCTGATCAGCCTTCATTCCCTCCTGGCTCTGGCTCTGATTTTCTGGACTTCAGAACTCTGCCTCAGTAAGCGTCTCATCCTAGAATTTACCCCAGTATCTTGGGTCTCCTTGCCTTGGGATACCCGACTATCCCTGCGGTCTTTTTGTTATTGTGCAATCATTTCAGTTGGATCTGACTCTCTGTGACCCCATTTGGGGTTTTCTTGGCAGAGATACTGGAGTGGTTTGATATTTCCTTCTCCAGCTCATTTTACAGATGAGGAAACTGAGGAAAACTAGGTTAAGTGACATGTCCAGGGGCACATAGCTAGGAAGTGTCTAAGACCAGATTAGGCCTGGCTTTTTCTTACTGTGCCACCTAGCTGCCCCAGTGACCTTACTACTCTGGAATATCCTTCCACCAGGCCTGTCCCCTTTTCCTATGTTTGAGCTCCTATCAGGGCCTCTGTTTTGTTGGGAAGTCCAGACTGGTCAGCCTTTATCCTTTTTCCTGTTCTGTTACTGAATTTCTGGACCTCAAAACCATGTCCTGTGCAAACCTTCACTCCTTTCCACTTTTTCTGCTCCCTTTTGTGTGGTATTTTCTGTCATCAGAATGTAATCTCCTTGAGGACAGGGAATTTTCTTTCTGCTTATTCCAAAAATGCTGGGTACACATTAAATGTTTAATAAATGCTTGTCTCCTTCTAGGACATTTATACTCAATATTCTTTTTTTTTTCCAATGCATTCTCCAGGGTACTTATTAAAATAAGTCTGTCTTGTACATATTAGCAGAGAAGGGCCTTGACTGCTCTTGGGGGACTGGTATGAAATTCAATGAGACTGTAAAATGCAAAAAATGCTTGCATTATCTGATATCTGTAATCAGGGCAGAACCCTTACTAATTAGCTTTGGGACTACAGGCATAAACAAACAAAATTAAGAAATTTACTAATTGTCCTTTCTGGCTATAATTGGGGTTTTTTTTCCTCGATATTTTTATTCATAGGTTTACATAGAACATAGGATTTAAAACTGGGAGAAATCTTAAAGATCATCCTATAATCTAGTCTAACTCTCATATTTTTATACAAATAAACAGCCCCAGAAAGCTTCCTAAAATCATACTCAGAATTAACCAGTAACTGACAGTCAGGATTCTCTTTTCTCTGTTCTGTACCTGCCTCTAGGTCCAGTCAGGCAATTCGTCTTTGAATGCAAATTCTACAGGACAAGGATTGTCAATGTAATTTTTTTTTCTTTCTGGTGCTGCAGGAATTAAATGTTTAACAAGGTTTTGCTGATGTTGGCTCAATGAAGTCTTTGCCAGTGAAGCATGTACCCTGCCCCCTTCCCAAAACAAGGCTCACAAGGCTCAATGAAGTCTTTGCCAGTGAAGCATGTACCCTGCCCCCTTCCCAAAACAAGGCTCACAACTGCAAGGAACAGGAAGCCCGAGGATTTAATTAAACAAACAAGACTCACTTTCCCCCAACTCTCAGCACTTGCTTTTTCCATTCTCGAAATCGGCAACCTTCTTCCCACAACTGTTTTCCTTCTGTGCCCACAGAGAGCTCAGGGAGCCATTACTCCTTTAGCAACTGAGTATGTCTTTACATGCCCCTGGTTTACAAAGCCTTGAGAGTGTGGCAGTCCTGGCATCTTCTAAAGCCTTGGCTTCACCATTGCACTTCTTGGAGTGGATGGATCCTTAATAAAAACTGGCTAGTTTCCAAAGTGGTTGGTTTTACAGTATCTTATCAGCTAACTTTTTTTCCTTTTTCAACAGAGAATGGCCTGAATTTTATTTGAAAGTCTTGGAATTAATATGCAGGCCATAGCTTTAAGGGCAGACAACTCGGATTGAATTCTACCAGACCTGAGGATAGTCTAATCCTTGGCTGGGAGGTCACAGTATTTACCAAGAAGACCATGTGGTATGGTGGAAAGAGCCTTCGTCTTTCAGACTCCACCTACATATATCCTGGAACAAGTCACATTACTTCTCTAGCCCCCAATTTCATCATCTGTAAAATAAAGGAGTTGGATGAGAAAGTTTCTAAAACCTCTTCTCGTTCTAAGGCTATGATCTTATCATTCCATTTGTGTGACTTTGGGACTTGAGGAATGTATGATGTAAGCTCCAAAGGAAGCATAAGTCATTGTGCTTATCATCAGTCTATAGCAAGTTCAAATGTGAGTTCAAATCAGGTCTGAGACATTCACTAACTGGGTGACCTTAGGCAAGTTACTTAACCATGTTTGCCTCAGTTTCCTCATCTGTAAAATGAGCTGGAGAAGGGAATAGAAAACCACTCCAGTATTTTTGCCAAGAAAACCTGAATGGGATCATGAAGAGTCAGATACCACTGAATAATGACTAAAGAACAAGATCTGAGAAAGGGCTTTCCCAGCAACCACTTAGGATCACAGTACCTGATCAAAGTGTCAGAGAGGACTTAGCCCAGGGCACAAGCTAATAAGTGCTGGGGCTGGGACTCTAACCCAGACCTCTTGACTCCAGTTTACTGTTCACTTCTACATGTTTTCTCTAAATTTTGGCCACAATCCAAATGTAAACCATTAGAGAAGGAAGAGCTTGGATTGGAATGTTCAAAGAGAACTCCTGGGGTAGGAGTCAGGAGATTTGGGTTCTAGTTAGGAAGCTAAGAGGTCTTTGTGTAAGTCAACCTCTAAAACCTCACTTTTATCAACCAAAAAATGAAGATGATAAGCACCACCCCCACCTCACAGCTCTGGGTTGGTTTGCTTTAAGCTCTGTGTGTTTCTTACTTCTCTAGAAATGTTTTTTTTCATGAGTAGAACAGAAACTTCTTGAGGGTAGGGATGGTCTTTATTTTCATCTTTGTATCTCTAGTACAAAACAGTGCTTGGCACATGGTAGATGTTTAAGGTTCCTTGAACTGAATTCCTAATACTATCAGACCCAACTCCACTGTCTTGATGAGTCTATTGGGACACAGGGAGGTTATTTGTTAAATGATGCCAAATTTTGTAGCCTCTGTTGGGTCTCAATAGGGATGCCTTCTAGTCTTGACTCTGGGGCTTCTGAATGGCTAAGCCTTGGTGGGAAGCAGAGCTATAATTAGGAATGCTTAGACCCCAGGCAAATTCAATCAGAGATGGAGTGGGGTGTGTAGGGAATGATACCACAAAGGAATCTTCCCACATCAGGAGAATGGACCATGTCTCAGAATCCAATCCACGGAGAGAGGAACTACTGCCCCCGGGAGTAACAGTAAGTTATGTAGTGCTACGTGCCAGACACTGTGCTAAGTGTTTTACAATTATTATCTCATTTTATCCTCACAACACCCTGGGGGTTGTTGGAAATAATGGGGAAACTGAGGCAGAGGTGAAGTGACTTACCTAGGGTGACTCAGTTAGTGTCTAAGGCTGGGTATGAACTCAGATCTTCCTGACTCCAGGCCCAGCTGCCCCTAAGCTGCCACTCTTCCTCCCCAATTTCCTCCCCCCCCATCCCCATCCCCTAGCTGAACCGCTCTTGTTGCAAATACAGCTATTTTTAGTTTATCTTATCTGTTTTAGGTCTGGGATAAAGCTTAGGGATCAAATCCAACCTCCTTATTTTAAATGAGGATGTTAACAGGTTGACTTCATCTGTGTCCAGCTGCTATTTCCAGAACAGAGAGACAGCATCAGACAGGGAAGGAGTGTCCTGGGCTAGGAGTCTACAACCAGAGGTGGGGAACCTGTGGCCTTGAGGTTATATGTGGCCCTCTAGGTCCTCAAGTGTAGCCCTTTGGCTGAATCCAAACTTCACAGAATACCCTCAATAAAAGGCCTTGTTCTGTAAAACTTGGGACTCAGTTAAAAGGCCAAACCCAAGGACCTGGAGGGCCACATGTGGCCTCAAGGCCACAGGTTCCACATCCCTGATTAGACTCTAATTCAATCTCTGACACTTAGATATTGTGTGACCTGAGTGAGGCCCATGTTTCCTCATCTGTAAAATGGGGGGATGTGTGTGATCTCCACACACATTTCACTGACATCCAGAGCCACAGTCACTGGGGTGTGGCAAAACCAGGAATTTATCAGCTAAAACGTTGGTAAGCTCTTCGAGATTGCTCTGACAGTTAACCAAAATGGGAAGAGGCAAGAGATTTGGGGCTGGGGCAGCTAGGTGGTGAAGTGAATAGAGCACCAGTTCTGGAGGACACGAGTTCAAATCCAACTTGACACTTACTAGCTGTGTGACCTTGGGCAAGTCACTTAACCCCAATTGCTCTACCTTCCCCCCTCCAAAAAAAAGATTTGGGGCTTCTTGTGGTGACCTCTTGCACAGGTTCAAGGTATTAGCTTTCCTCTCCCACCTGACCTATGCCTGGCATAGACTTTCTCTTTCTCCTGCTCACCTTCGGAATTCCAACTCAAATGTTCCCTTCTGTAAGAACCCCAATCTTCCTTCCCTCTTGGCCCTGACAAAGTGCTTTGGGTACTGGTTATGGAACAATGTCTAGTTATTGTATGGCTGCCTGGTCCTTCCCCTAGTCTGTGAGCTCTAATTCTTCATTAATCCCCCAGGTCCCAGCTCAGTGCTATCTATATATTATGTGCTTAAAATGACAACTAAACACTAACTAGTCTGGATACAAATAGAAAAAGTGTGTGTGTGTGTGTGTGTGTGTTTAGTGGGGAAGTGGGTAAAAGATTGCATGTTAATTTTGGAATGCCATAACCAACACTTTCCACCAAAGTTTCAAGACATTGGCACGTTGTCAGAAAAGGGTCTCTGGGCTCAGTCCTTGGGTATGCCCCCATTTCCCAGAGGACACACTGCTTCAGGACTTCTAGGACTTTCTCCATCACATGCCTTTGCCTGGTATCTTTGTCCCCTTCCTTTGGTGTGCTGTCTCCATAAGATTATAAGCTCCTTGAGGGCAGGAATTTTAATATACTCGTTATTGTATCCCTAGTGCTTAGCACAGCGTCTGGCACATGGCAGGTTCCTGATATTTACTGGCTGACTCTCCCCTTACACAGCCATCTTAATTTAATCTTAATTTAGGCTGTCCTCCGCCTGGTTTGGACTCCTGCAAATCTCTTCATTGGCATCCCTGCTTTAAGTCACTAGTCAGATCCACCCTCCCTAAAGGTATCAAGGTGATTTTCCCAAAGCACAGGTCTGCAAATATAATTTCCTTTTTCAGTAAACTACAGTAGCTTCCTATTACCTCTAGGATCAAACTGTTTGTCATGTCAACTCCTTCACAACCTTCCATTCCAGTGTCCCTGCACAGAACTCCCCTCTGGTCCACTTAAAGTGGCCTTTTTTCATTTCTCACCCATGGCATTCCATGCTCTGCCCCCATGCCTGAAAATTATCCTTCCCTACTCCCCTCCTCTCCCCTTCTCAGCAGACCTAGTTTCCTTCAAGACTGAGCTTTTTTTACAAGAAATCTTCCCTGATCCTACACTGCTACTCCCTCCCTTATCAGATAACCCTGCATCTGTTTTGTTAACATCTGCCTATATACATGTTAAGATGTATAAAGGGGATGGTTTCATTTTCCAGCACCTGGCACCCCAGAGATGCTTATTAAATGTTTGTCGACTGATCACTCAATCTCATTCTAGGTTACACCAGGATAGAGAGAAGCACACAATCCCAATATCCGGGGTCCTTATTCTAACATCTGCATCCTCTCTCAGGTAAGCATCTCTAAGGCAGCAGCCCTGAAGCTTGGAAGCACCAAGTCCTTTATGGGTGATTGTTATGGAATGAGATGGATGACTCACACCTCTCTTCCTCACCCCAATAGACTCAACATTCCTTCAACAAACATGGTGAAATAGGTGGAAAGGCCTTAACTTCAATTGTTCTCGCGGTATCCAAAGTTCCAAAAATTTTTGCTTACATGTAATAAAAAATGGTCTTTGGTTTTTTGGGGCACACAGGAAGGAATCCAGCCCCTACTGGCCAATCTAGTGGGGACAAGACTGTCCACTCTTAGCCATGCTGGTCTTCAGGCCATGGGCACAATCAGAGTTGGAAGCTTCTGCTAGCCGGAGGGATCTGCCAGATCTTCTGCCAGAATGGCACAGTCTGGAAGAACCAAGGTCAACCAACTCCAAGTCATGAACAAAGGAGGGCTTTTAATGTAATAATAATAATAAATGGAAACTATTGTCTCCATAGCTCCTTTTTATTTGTTAAACTGCTAAAAATTCATCGGGAAAACATTAACAAAAAATGAAATTGACACTGATTTAAATACCAATGAAATCATTCCTACACTTGTGTGCCTAAAATGACTATTCCAGAGTAAGTCATCTGGTGCCCTGAGCTCTACCAGAGCTCAGGCTGTATGCACTGACAGGAACCCTGGCTGGCAAGAGGGGAGTGGAAGGGGCAGAGAAGTCACCACTAACAGTTCTCTCCCCTTTTACAATGAACCACTGTGGGAATCATTTACTGGTAACCCTGCAGAACATGCCTTCTGCAACACATAATGGGAAGGATTGGGGGAAGGAGCAGAGCAGGAGACGGGAAGAGGGAAGTCCTGGCTGGCTTCCTCTGATTTGGGCTGGGGCTTGTTGTGACCCTTTCAGCTGACTTATGAGCTGGTAAGAGACCACACAGGATGCAAAGCAGCATACATCACCATGCCTGGATCACCACAGGGACAAGGAGAGATGGAATGTCACTTGTAGGGGTGAGGAAAGAAGCAAAGCAGAGAGAGACTGAAATGGGGAAGGGGAAGGTATTCATTCTCCACTTACTTAGCTTTTTGTACTCAAAGGTCACTAACCCTTCAAGTTAATAAAGCAAAATGTAAAGGTCTCAATACCTTTCTTAGGTTACTTTTTATAGGTTCATCATTTGTTGTAAACCTCAAGAATCCAAAAATGAAGTTAGGCAAACAACAGAAGCCTGGGAGAATGATACGTCCAGCTTTCCTTAGAAAAAAAAGGAGGAAGAGGGAAGGGGAATCTTGTTTCTATGTAGACATAATCCATGCTCTCCCCAAAGAGGCAAAACTCCCACCAACCCTATTTGGAAGAACAATGGAGATGTGCAACCAAACCTTCCCACCCTCACCCCTCTTCCCAAAACCCACACTGCATATATCAAGTGGGATGAAAGAATTTTCAGTGCTGTCCACGGGAGGGTGGGAACATAGTGAAAATCTTGCTACAGAGTCAATGAGGTGAATTTCAAAGTCAACGCAATGCCGGGAATCTTGAAGGCACTCTTGCAGGAATGGAAGGGGTTAAAGCTTCAAGTATAGCTTCAAATTTATCTTAAATACTTAAATACTGATAAATATTCATTTTAGGTGCTCCTGAGGTGTGTTTAAAAATAAGTTTTGTCTCATTTTTCTCAGTTGATCTTAAGACAAAATTGGCGCAGATAGTGTTGAGACAGAGTGACGGTGAAGTCTCATCTAGCTGAGACTCTGTCCAGTGCACCATGGAAACACTCGCCTCGGCTCATTCACCTGATGTGCCGCACTACATGCGGCCTTCAAGTGGTCCTGAGGAGACAACCATCTTGGTTATGTTGGCTTTCTGTCCACACTGTCCAGCTTGACCAGGCTCAAGTTTCTTGACCAGCCCCTGATGACACTTGGCAACGGTACTGTTGGAGTTTGGTGGCAACCAGATTGAAGGAACATTAAGCAGGTGTCACCTAGCCAATACCAAGACTGATGTGTGGGGTCAAGGAAGATGACTTGAAGAGCTGTAAACAAATGCTGGGTTTTGTTTTGAATTATGTGTGCAACACTGTATGCCCTCAGATTCCAAAGGAACCAAGACAACTTTCTGGGGCAGCAGGTACAAATGGCATGCGCGTGTACACACACACACACACACACACCCTACCCCTCCTCTGCCTCCTGAGGATACACACACACACACACACACACACACACCCCCTACCCCTCCTCTGCCTCCTGAGGATACACACACACACACACACACACACACACACACACACACACACACACACCCCCTACCCCTCCTCTCCCTTCTCTCTGATACAGGAGCAATGACGGCCAGTTAGAAAGTCAACAGAGCAGAATTCTGGGGTTTCTTTTACAGGTGTGATTTCACTCCTTCATGGAGATTCTTGCCCACCCCCACCCCGCCCCAACCCTAATCTTCTAGATGCTTAGTTATATTTAAATAGGAACTGGGTGAGGAGATAGCTGCCCACAAACACATTTTCATGGATAAGGCTGCTCTCTCTTAAGTAGCCATGGCTAAATCACTATTCTTCTAGTATATATTTTCAATTTGACTGGAGACCCCATACAACCTAACAGTCCTTGCCAAAAGGGAACTGGAAAGAGCCCCTGCACAGCTTATCTGGGAGGATGCACACTGAGCATTAATTAGTCATGTAATACAGTAAGCAGGCACATGTGAGGATTGCTCAGTTGGGATGAAACAGCTTCTCAGACACACATCCTGCTGATGGGAGCTGGCTCCTAATGGAACTTGGCTACAGGAGAGCTTTTCTACCGGCACCAGACGTTTCAGGTTGGGGGTAATGAGAAAGCAAAATTCTGCACGTGGTACCGTGAGAAAATAAATTCCAAGGTTGGCCAAAAAATCAAATTAGTAGAAGTCAAGTCTCTTCGATAACTTGTATTTGGGAAACTCCCACAAGATGGAAGGGGAGGATGGGGGTGGGGGGGTGGGAACAAGAGCAACTCTTCATTTAAAAAAAAATCAGACTTGAATGTTAAGAGAAAAAACATTTCTCCTTCCATCAAATGATAAAATCAATAATAATCACAATTAGGTGATCTTGCTGATACTTGCTGATGCCATCAGAGTTATGTTTTTGCCAGTATTTCCTGTGTCCAACCATGGTTTTGGAGATTACTCGAGTATCTCAACTATCTCAGAAAAGAATGAGAAAGGTGCCCAAGCTGCATGTGACTGATGCTGGTGCTGTCTGCAGGACTGGGTTGGATAGAGCTTCTAGCCATCTGGGTCTGCTTCACCAGACTCCACCACTTGAACTGAATCTCTTGCCTGATGGCAAACCCGAAAACACAGTTGCAAAAAATTTCCCAAAAAACGATTTCTGGGAAAAGGACCCTTTCCTATCCATCTAATAAGACAAACCCTTTGTGAGGATAAGAATTATCTGCCCTCCCACTTCTTACATTCTTCACAAACATGGCTGCACGCGTCTGATGCTCACTGGCCGGAAAAAAAAATGTGGAGAAGAGAAAGCAATTTTAAGGTGCTAAAAATATCTTATGTGTAAAGCCTCAGATGCTTCAAAGCATCTTTGAATCCTCCACTGGCTTGCTAAGGATGCTGGGAAAAAGTCAAGTCCCCCAAATGTTTCTGAGAAGTATGTGATCGTCTTAGGCTTCTGAGTCTCAATTTTACTTTCATCTGCAAAGTGTGAAGTATAGGGCTTTAAACAACCCCAAATATCCACATTTGCATAGAAATCTTACAAGAAGGAAAGGCAGATTCCACACAATGACATTAAGGGAGAGCAAGTAAAGGGGACATGGGTTTTGGCAGCTCACAACCAAACATGATAGTCAGATTTCATAATCAGAAACAAATGATTTAATGCCCAAGCCTTCCGACCAGGGCAGGCCCTGTGGCCTGGGCACCAACACACCATTTCACGATGGTCCTACACAAAGACCTGGAACTTCCCTTCCTCACTGTCTCCTCCATTTCTCACCGCCATTCCTCCTCCAGCAGCTTCTCTGCAACCCCTAGGTCTGGCCCTTCACGCACTGATCCCTCAGGGAATGTGAGCTCATGGGCACCCCCTCCTCTACCTCTTCTTACCTGGGACTCTTCAGTTCTCTTGGAAGAGAACTCGTAAGAGGTGATCTGTTCCTAAATTCTTGGTCTAATTACCAGCAGAATACAAAAAGGCAGCAGAGCCTCTGCTAAAACACAGCAACTGCTTTATCTGAACCAGCATGGAGATTTCTCCCGTTTTGTAAACAGAGTTGGCTATAGAATATAGATATAGATATAGTATTTTCTATAATTTGCTTTTTAAATGGGGATCTGACCCTAGCCCAGAGCGAGCATTAGCTTGGGAATCGGGGTTTTGGTTTGTGGGGCTATTTAATTTTTTGTTTGCCCAATTCACAGTCTGAATGCCTGCATGACAGTGTAAAATTCAAAATTAAAAGCCACAGAAAGGAAAAAGGTTTGGAACAGAGTTTTTGCCATATTATCTTTTTGCTCGCACAAAGTACAAGGCATTTGTTTTGGGATAGTATTTCACATTCTGTTTCTTGTCCATGAGGCCACCAAAAATGATGAGTTCTCCCCTGCCTTGCACCACCGTGTGCAGACTGGTCTCAGGCGGGCCAACCACAGAACTGCTGCTGAATACTTTCCATTTTACACGCCCTTTCTCCTTAGTGTCTTTAATGTCTAACACATACATCTGCATGGGCTTGCAGTTCATACTCTGATACAAGGGCTTGCCAACGTTCAGAGACTGTGGTGGATGGTGGCCCAAACGCCGGGCGATAGGAGGTAAGGAGTGCCCGTCCCCCTGGGCAGGCCCTGGGCGTGGGATGGGCACCGTCTCGACGCTGCTTATGCTCTGGCTCCCTGGGGAGCCAGGGGAAGACACCAGCGGGGGACTCGGTGCTGCAGGGGCGGGGGGGCCCTTAGAGGAAAGGGCTTTGACAGCTTCCAGGCTCCGCCGGAGAGCGCCTGGGGACACAGCTCCCGTGAGAGCACTGGCCATGTGAGGAGGTGTGTGGACTCCATTGGTCTGCTCTGGAGGATTCCTCACACTCCCCCCGACTGTCCTGGCATCCACGCTATCCATCTGACTACTGCTGGATGCAGGTTTTAGATCCCAATTCAAATCCATCGATCCCAATCTTAGGTCTTTCTGATCTGGCAGGGACCCTCGTCGGGGAGCCAAAGAAAGCCCCATTTTTAGGTCATAGCCTTCAGCTGATGATGGGGTACTTGGAGAGACTGCCTGAACGGGGCTGTCCAGGGAGGCCCCACCAACTGCTGCTGTTCCTGGGGATAAATTTCCACCATTGAGGACAGGTGAGCCATCACCCCTGGCAGGGGAAAGGCTTCCTTCTCGGGATCCTGATGGGGTCTGCCTCGGTGCCCTGGGGCGTAAGGTTCCCCAACGACCATTGACGCAAGGCGCCTCATCCATATTCCTTACTGGAGACTGGGAGCGATACTCTCGGGTCTCAGGCACCAGAGCTGGTGGAGTGGCGCTGATGGGAGATGGGCGGGAGTTTAGACTTGGGCTGAGGGGCGCTCTTCCACTGGGAGCCTGGCTGAAAACCACCACACACTGGCCCACCTAAAAGACAAAGAAATACTGATCAACTCTGCTACTGAGCCCAACAGGATGGAATGGACTGAATCTCCTTAGAGGAAATTTAATACAAATGCATGTGAGATTCTATAGAAGTTAAAAAAACCAACCAACCAGCTGTAGAAGGAGAGGATGGGGAGGTGTGGCTCAAGCCCAGCTAATCCTTTCTGTACTTCTCATACCTAAAGCTCAGTGACAAAGGCCAGGTAACAGGGAACCTCATCAAAGGCTACAACCACAGCTCAGGTGAAACCTATGTGGAAATTTTAACAGACTGCAAGTCAAGCCAAGAGCTGCCCGAGACAGTGTCCAGAACATGGAAGGCGGCCATCCCATTGTCTTCTGCCCTGATTGGAGTGCATCTTCAAAATGGTGCTGGGCACGGTCTGGGCACCAAAGGGGGAACTGGACTAGATCAGGATGGCCCCACAGACCATGTCATAGGAGGACTCTGAGAGAACTGGGGATATTTAGTTTAGAGAAGAAAGACACAATCATTGTCTTTTATTTTTATTATTATTATTGTTGTTGTTGTTATTTTGCTTTTTGGAGGGCAATTGGGGTTAAGTGATTTGCCCAAAGTCACACGGCTAGTAAGTGTATCAAGTGTCTGAGGTCAGATGTGAACTCAGATCCTCCTGACTCCAGGGCCGGTGCTCTATTCACTGTACCACCTAGCCCAGCCCTAATTATTTGGAAATTAATGGAAGGGGGATTATTAGAAAAGTTCTGCTTGGCCTTCAAGTCAGAACGAAGAGTAAGAAAGGGAGGCTTCGGAGGCAGGTTTAGCCTTGACAGAAGGAAATATTCCCTAGAGCTTTCCAAAAGTGAAACAGGTTGCCTCAGGAGGCAGTGGATTCATCTGGCATTGGTTAAAAATAGACAAGTACATCAGTGGAAGAGAATAGACGTAGGAGAACCAGAAACAATTAGACACAACAAACCAGTGCCCAATAAACTAGGAAACATAACTTACTTAGGAAAGAACTCCCCATCTGATAAAAACTGTTGGGAAAACTGAAAAGCAGTGTGGCAGAAATAAGGCTTATTATATAAGGCCAATACTATACACCATAGTCTATGATTAAGCAAAAAGGATACCCGACTTTAATATTAAAATCATGATAATCAAAAAATTAAAAGAAAAGCAGGTCATATACCTTTTACAGCTATGGGCAGGAGATATATTCTGACCCAAACAAGGGACAGAGGCAATTACTCAAACAAGGAGAAAATCTTTGTATCAAATTTCTTATAGTTTGGTATTGTAGATAAAGAAACAACTAACATTAAAAGTCATTCCCCAATAGTCAAAGGATAGTCAAACAGTTCTAAAAAGAATTTCAAATTCCTTAACAATCATGTGAAAGAATCACTACTAATGAGAGAAACGAAAATCAAAACAACCCTGAGGTTTCACCTCAGACCCAGCAAACTGGCAAAGGCGACAAAAGATGGGAAGAGTCAATGCTGAGGGAGTTGTGGGAAGACTGGCATGCAAGTGCACAGCTAAAGGAGCTGTGAATCAGCACTACGGGGTATAGATGAAAGAATGGGTAATTATGCAAACAACGTGACTAAAATGTCCATACCCCTTGACTCAGGTTCTACTCCTAGGCAGAGACCCCAAGGAAATCACTAATAAGAAGTTCCCTTACACATCAGAATATTCACAGCAGTGCTTTTTGTGGTAGCAAAGAACTGTGTAACAAAGTAGATGCCCTCAGACCGGATAATAGCTAAACCACTGTGGTAAAGAGTGAACTAGAAAATCACTGAGCTTGAGAAATGACAAATATAAAGAAAGACAAAAAGTTTTACAAGGACCCATGCTGAGTAATGTCAGCAGAGCCAAGAAAACAACATAGATAACTACTATAACGATGTAAAGGGAAAGAACCACCACAAAAAAAAAACAAACCACCAAATGTAAAAGTTACAAAATTATAAATAACAAAACAGGGAGATGCCGAAGACTAGAGATGAGAAGACACCTCCAGTCTCCTCCTCTGCAGAGGTGGAAGGGCTGTAAGTGTACAACACTACATGTATTTTCCAACTTTTTCGGCACATTGACTAGTTTTGCTGATTCTTTTTCCTGTTTTCCCATTAAACTGACATAGCTCTGTGGGTGGGGAAGGAAAAGAACAACTAGAAAAATTATGGTGATATAAAAAACAAAAAGCATCAATAATAAATGTTTAAAGAAGGTAATGGGCTCCTTTTCGTTGGAGGTGTCCAAGCAGAAGATGAATTACCACCTGCTCTTTGTCCTTTGTTCCTGAAGAGGACCATGACCTCAGGGAGGCGATGCCATGGCTTGCAAGTGAACTGGATTTAAGTGAGGCAGGGCTGTGCAGGATCACCAGCTTCACTCTCTCCTCTGGAGCCATCTGGGTCCAGGGGCCAGATAAAGATCAGGATGACTGGAGATGGCCCCCATTACCACTTACAGAGATACTGCAGAAGAGGTTCTTGTCACGCTGTGGGTAAGGCCAGGATGACTTTGAGATTCTATGGTACTACACTTAGGAAATACATGTTCTTTCATGAGTCAGGGTCAGTGTGTGCTCCTTCAGATACTGTTGGGATGAAATCAAGGCAGCATCTCTAGGAGAGCTGTTGCGGGGCTAGGACTAGAGAACATCCATCTATTTACCTAGCGACACAGAGAGGCTACAAGACACTCGAGCATGCTGAGAAAACTTACTTCTCCTACAGATGTCCTCAAACACCTTAGTTTTTCAGCTAACATGGATGCCTAGGCCAACCCTCCCTCCCACGTGCTGGTCTCTTCCCAGGCTTACCCGGCAGGCTGGGTGGCACCACAGCTCTGGGGCTCCATGGTCTTCATTCTCTACTCTGAGGGGCTGCCAGGTCCAGGGGCTGGAGTGCATGTGCAGTAACCAGGCATCCTTAAATAGCTGTAAGGAAAAACCCAGACATGACTGCTGCTCAGGCTGCTGAGAGATATTTCATGAAGAGGCACAGAGGTCACAGGATTATGGGGACAGATGAATCAACAAATTCTAAGTCAAAGACACCAGCTTTATGATTCGTGAATCAAAGATGATCAAAATTTCAAGTTTTGCCCAATTCAACAAACACTTGCAAAATCCCTACTGTGTACAAGACACTGTTATGCATGGTGTTTGTGAAACAAAGGGAAAAAAGTCTCAAGGACAGGAGAAAAGAGTCAGCCACCCGAGTTCAGACTACAGTTTCCATTAACAACCACTCCTATTTCTTGAGTACTTTCTATAATTACAAGAGCCCCTGACGGACCCACTAAGAGTTGTACAGTGGGCCAGGAGAGAAGCTCCACCCAAGGCCAGGATGTCAATCTGGCATCTCCTTCCTCTGTTCAGTGCTCTCCCACCTGTTACTTCACTATCGCTCAGCTGTCAGTGAAGCCCCAAAGGGATGCTCACTAGCAGATTTCCCTAAGGAAGTTAGATGAAGGAACATCACAGACTAAGGGAAGATGAGGACAAAGTTCTCCCAGTGGCTTGAGGTCTAAGAAGCATGTTTCCAAACCGTTCCCAAAGCAGTTTGGGTCTTAAGTGGTGTTCTCTGTACTTACTGCATTCGGGCCACCACATCCTCCAAGGATCAGGATAGTTTCATTATCTATGACAATCTGGAAGAGCCAAAGAAAGGTGGGAAGAGAAGAAATTTAAAATAATTTTATAATCACACAATAATAAACAAGCAAGGTCTTATGCCTTAGTGGTATGCACTTACTATCCAAATTACTCCCAAAACAGAAAATCGACCACTCTGGTTGCTAATATCCCCTAAAGTTCCCCATAATTATAAAAACTCTAGTTACTTAATGTAAACAAATTACTGATGATTCATGTGATAACAGAATCCTAGAACCTCAAAGTTGGAAAGACCTCAAAGGCCTTCTTAGTTAACATAGGTATCTAAAAGGAATGTGTTCTACCACACCCCTAACAAAGTCACTCAAATGCTGTTCAAAAAGTCCATCAGAGGGGAACTAGGATATTTTTCCTTACATTTAAGTGAAATATGCCACCTTACAACCATTTTTTTGATTGGTCATATATTAGAATAGAAGTGCATGTCACATATAATGAAGCCTCTCTTGCCAAAAGTAGTAAGTGAACCCAAGGCTTTAGGAGAGACAAAATCAACACCAATTATAAACAAGTAAGATCAATTGGAGCTGGAAATTTAATGCAAGCAGAAGAGAACAATGAATTCTCCTCAGCTGAAGGCATATTATAATTGTGTGGTACTGCTTTGAGATCCCTTTCCCCTCCCCCAACTTCTACCACCCTTGCCCCAACCATAATATGCTGTGGAATTTGTTGAAGAATAACTGTAACTACTAGGCACCTGAGACTGGCCACCTCGAGGGTGAGGGCTGGGGCCAGAGACATTAGGCTTGGACCAGGCCCACTGCTCGAGGTCGAGGACCCAAACATCACTGCTCCTAGAAGGTAAGAACACAATCACAAGGCTGATTATACCAGGCCATGCAGAGTCTCTCGTCACTAGCTAGCAGAATGAGTGGGACCAGCACCCCTGAGCAAGCCTGTTACACAGCTGAGCATCTTGGCTGAGCACAGAAAGTCAGAGCTGAGAGTGGCTGGAGAACACATAAACGATCCCGCACATTCTAGAGATGGAAAAGGAGGCGATAACAGATGGCATTTTTCCCAGAATCACTTGACCTCTCGATATCCAGTTCAGCACTCTCTCTATGACGTGAAGTTGCATCTTTCTGGGACAAAGTCTATTCACTAACATGCAAAGGAACTCATTCAAGAGCAGGGTAAATGATTATTCTCCATAAAAAGCCTTTGAAAGAGCCCAAACTGTTTCTTTTCAAGGTGAAGGCCAGAAGAAAGGAAATGCAAACAGCCAAACACCAGGCCCTGTATCCTCCCAGGAACTCTAATGACTCAGTGACAATGTCACAAAGATGAGAGAAAGCCAAACGGGCACGCAGCAGAGGGATGCCTCAAGACTGCTCTGGCATGAAGCCTTTACAAGTAAAGGCTGTCTCGCTAAAAGCAGCAATGTTCATTTTATTATGATTAAGCACCTCTAGAGTATCCTGCTTCCTGAAATCATAGGATCAGAGAATTAGAGCTAGAAGGAATTTTAGGGGACATCTACTAACCCCCTTGTTTTACTGATGAGGAAACTGAAGCCCAGAGAGAAGTTAGGTGACTCGACCAAGGTCACACCAATAACCAGTAGCAGGGCTAGAATTTGAACTCAAGTCCTCTGACTCAGAACTCTCTCCATTGCATCACACTACCTTCCCTATTTTAATGTAAAATAACTTGCAATAAATTAAAATGACTTTCCTGAATACATAAGGATGAGCTGAATAACCTCTCCACGGGTTGGCTCAATATGTAAAGATGGGAACATGCCTGCCTTGGGTGGCATTTCTAGCTGGCACAGGGTGACAGTAAGAGGGGGGAGAGCCCTTTCTAGAACAGTTTTACTCCTGGAAATTTCACAACATACCAGGCAGAGCTGCTGAAGTGCTCCGGGAGCTGGCAGTCACTAGCAGAATGAATGAGGTGCTTGGATTCCACTGTCTCTTGGTCCTGGACTAGGGGTGGGGAACCTGTAGCCTCAGGGCCACATGTGGCCCTCTAGGTCCTCAAGTGCAGCCCTTTGACTAAATCCAAACTTCACAGAACAAAACCCCTTAACAAAAGGATTTGTTCTGCAAAACCTGGACTTAGTCAAAAGGTTGTACCCAAGGACCTAGAAGGTCACATGTGGCCTCAAGGCTGCAGGTTCCCCACCCCTGGGCTAGACTATGTCCTACACACAGTAATAGGGAAGAGAAGACACAGGCAGATGACCACATCTTTTTCCCTCTTACCCTTTCCAATACGCCTCCTCAAGGCTCGGTGAGTTCCTACTTATCCTTTTAAGCCTATTCAAACTACCCATCTCCATGAAGCCTCCCCATCCCATCTTAGGTGACAAAACTGAACCTCACAAAGAAACTCAAGGATTTAACTACAATACATAAGAGAAAGAGATGATACCCAGGGCTGTGTCTTATCCTTGTACCCCCTGTGCCCTCCAGGAGACTCTTTTTTTATCGAGACTGTACTCCTCCCCTAGTGCTACACCCAGAATGCACTTAGTAAGTGAACTAAACTGTCTGTAATCTCTATGGTCCTCTTGTACTTACTGCACAAAATCAGAGGGACCTTGGAGACAACTGAGTCCAACCTCCTCTTTTTACAGCCAAGGACACTGAGGCTCAGAGAAGGACATGCCATAGCCACGCAGCGAGTAAGTAACGTGGGGTCCATTCTTCATGACCCCAAGAGGAGTGCTCTGTGCCCTGGGTGATCTCACTGCCTCTACACCCAAAGCTGAAATCAGACGTGCCTCTGATGTCCAAGTGCTTTCAGAACAATGTGAAGAGAAGACTCCCAGCAAAGAGCATTCTGACTGACGAAACAAGCTGTACACACTTACATTTGCCGAGATCCTAAGGAACCACCAAAAACAATCATCTTGTCCTCTATCACACAGGAGGAGTGGCCTGCCATAGGTGGGGGTCCATGTGTCGTTACTATGCAATTCCACCTATTGAAAGATGACATAAAGGAATCAGGATATCTCAATTTAAACACCCAAAGCCATCATCAGACAGCAGACTCTCTGCTCCCCACCTCCATCCTACCATATTCCTTAAATCTAAATCTAGATTCTTATTGTAGGCAGTTTATATGAGATGTCAATGTAGCTCCCAATGCCTTCAAACCTGTTTGCTGAATGAGTCCTACAATGAACAAGGAGCAACTTTTCTTCATTTTACCTCGATGAACCAATCACACAACATTTAACAAGCATCCCTGTGGAAGAGCCCTGTGGTCAGTATTTGTTTCATTACGGAGAAAGGATTGATTCTTTTCATTTGGTAAGGAAAAAATGTTCAAGCTGTTAGGAGTCTGGGGACTAAAGGTAGCAATCACTCCTACTTTTGCATTACAAGAAATTTTTGTTAATCTCAAACAGCAGTATCCATATACTTGGGTCACTGTTCTTTTTTTATTTTAAAAATTATATTATTTTGTTTTTATATTATCTTCATTTACAAATATACTTCTTTCCCTCCCCCAGCAATCTAATTTTTATAACAGAGAATTTTAAAAACAGGGGGATGGGTAGTTCAGCCAAAATAAGCAACACACCAGCTGACAGTTCGATGCGATATTCCCCATCCACAGTCCTCGACCTCTACCGAGAAGGGGGTGAATCTCTTCTCTTCTTTCAGAAAACATCAGTTCTGCTTTAATTCTGGCCATGCACATAGCTGTACTCATTCTGTCTACTATTTTCCTGGTGCTGGCTCTTTTACTGCATCAGTTCATGTAAATATTCCCAAGCCCCTCTGACTTCTTCCTATTGAGAATTTCTTATGGTAAAGTAATATTCCATTAATTCAAGTACCAAAATCTGTTTAGCCCTTCCTCATTGCTAAAGCTTTCAAAGGAAGAGGTTCTAGACCTGCAATCAAAGGCTCTCCTCTGCAACACTTACCAATTTTTAGAGGGTGAGTAAGTGTGTATTTCATCAAAGAACCTCTCAGGTTGGTGCAGAGGATAAGGGCTTGGCCGTGTCCAGCCCCCAAACAACACAAGCAAGTCCTTGTACACCACCAGAGTGGCTCCAGCTTTAGGGGAGGGATAAGAACCTAGAAAGAATCAAAAACAGTATAGTTAGAGAATGATGTCTTCTCATAAACAGTGTTCCAAGTTTTTCATGGATCATCTTGCCCCTGAAAAGAGAAAAATGGAACTTATGCCGTGAAGCCCAGAAAACAGGAAGATGAAACTGAATTTTGAAGTGCCAAGAGAAAATCAAACTGCCTATCTTCATAATTACCCAAAGCCTGGAAGTAGATCTCATTTGTGGGCAAAAACATCTGTCAGTCGGTGATAGGAAATTATTAGCTTTCTAACACAGTCCTTAAATTACTGCTTTGGTACTAAGTAAAAAACAATAATTACCTCAAAACATCTAGTAACTTTTTGTCTATGGAGGTTGGAGTTAAAATGCTAATACAACTAGCTTTATTCACATCCAAATGAGTTGGAAACAAAGGAAGTAAACATATTACATGCTTTATTTTCAAGAAATATAAAATATTTAAGTATATTGTCATGTTCAGTTATAGAAGAAGGATGATTAATAGGGAATGTGATCAGTAACCAGAATGGAACACAGACCAAGGATACTTATATCTTATATGGTTCTAGATAGTCATGGCCCAACCTCCAAAACAAGGGAGAAATTTGTGCAAATTGCTTCATAAATCAATATTAATGCCAAGCACTGAGATTTTAGTTATAGCCTGTGAAAAAGAGAGGTACCTGCTGCTAGCTCAGAACAAATCTTCAAGGATTCCTAAAGACACCTTGGTCTCAGGATTCAGAGATGAAAAGGTTCTCTTCATCTGTAATTGATCTATTTCTTACTGTGGTTTTCCCAACAAGTGCCAAAATGACTAGAAATCTATTTTGTTTCTCCAAACTTTTGGTATAATGACTATCCCTTAAAAACAAAATCTTGCTGGGTTTTTCTCCTTGAAATAATCATTTGGCCTGATCTTTTTAAGAGGTAACAAGGAAAGCAATACTCTGTAAGCCAGGAGTGTCAAACTCCATTAGTCAGAAAGAGATTAAATGTAATTGGGAAATATTTAACAAAATAAATAAAAATACAATACAACACAGATAATATTAATTTGTGGTTTTTGAAGTTATTATGGAAATTGCAGGTCCCATTTGAGTCTGATACCACTGATCTAAACCATTTCTTAGTTTGTTCATGATATAAGTAACTGACTAAATTTGCCATAACTCTCAAGAACCCTCTAAATTAACACTTCAATTAAATTGCCTCCAAAGAATCAGATGACTGTGGAGAATGGGGAAGGGACATGCAGTAGAAAGTAGACGTCCTTCTCACTACACTGTTGCAAGAGAAGTAACCTTTTTTAGGCACTTTCAATGTGACAGGACATGAGATGATCCATTTCTAAAACCTTAAATGAAATAGGCACAAAAGTAGTGATGTGAATTGAATTTAATGAGATAGAACCTGGGTAGTTCTGACATTCCCCATCTTTCAGTGACCTTGCCCTATGTGAGTTCTCCATAAAATAATCTTTTAGGCAAGCATAGGTTTGGCATTCAAACAACATGGCCAGCCCATCAGAGTTGCGCCCTCTGAAGCAAAGTTTGAATGCTTGGTAGTTTAGTTCAAAAAAGGACATCAGTGTCTGGTACCTTGTCCTGCCAGGTGATCTTCAGAATCTTTCTAAGACAATTCAAATGGAAGTGATTCCGCTTCCTGGCATGGCCCTGGTAGACTGTCTAGCTTTCACAGGCGCATACAACAATGAGGTCAGCATCACAGCTCTGTACACCTTCAGTAGTAGTCAGTACTCAGTCTAATACTAATAGTAGTTAGTCTAATTATGGGTAGTCAATAAATGGCAGTCAGTCTAATACCTCTTCTCTCCCAACCCTTTCCTTTGAAGCCTCCCAAATACTGAGCTAGCTCTGGCAATGCATGCATCAACCTCACTATCAATGTGTACATCCCTGGAAAGTACACTACCAAGGTACGTGAACTGATCCATAGCATTCGAAACAAATGGTTCTACATATGGGTGCTGTGGTGCTGGCTGATAGAGCACGTGTGTTTTCTTGGTGTCAACAGTTAAGCCAAAATTAGCAAAAGCAGCAGAGAAATTATCCATATACTTGTTGCATCTCAGCTTCAGAGGCTGCATTGAGGAGAGAGCACAATCTTCTGGAGAAGATGAGATGTAATGTGCTTATAGAGGAGTTTGCCTCGGGAAAGAGAAGGATAACTCTTCACATGAGACAAAAGTTAAGAAGATAGCGGGGGAAGAGGACTGTGAGATGACGGGAGGAGAAAATAAGAGATCTCAGCAAATGGCCCCCATTTTTTTTAGTGTAGTATGAGGCAAGATCCTCAGCTACAAGTGTAGGAAGAAGAGGGATGCTATAGAAAGCCTGAGGAGGGAAGAAAAGGTTTGGAAGAGTTGCTACGA
This sequence comes from Pseudochirops corinnae, assembly GCA_028646515.1. Lineage (NCBI taxonomy): Eukaryota > Metazoa > Chordata > Mammalia > Diprotodontia > Pseudocheiridae > Pseudochirops > Pseudochirops corinnae. The sequence goes on from CM053588.1 coordinate 50,133,863, forward strand.
AGAGTGGGATAGTGAATGGATTAAGGAGAAGGGGAAAAGATTGTCTTGGCCCTGTCAGGGCCCAATTAAGGTTATATAACATAAATTTGTAGTAGAACCAGTTGACACAGTTTCATGACTTGCTCCACCTTTGTTCAGTGGTATGAGAAAAGTAGCGAAAATAACATATGAGGGTAGTAATCCAATGTTGGAACTTGCACAAGAAATGACTGGTGATAAAGTGCCCATTGTTTAACTAGGTGGTGGGGAGATAGCAGGGGGAACCACTTAAAATATTTAAATATCCTAAAAAGTATGAGATTACCTGTGCCAAGGAAACAATTCAAATTTATATACCGCTTTAAGATTTTAAAAGTGTTTTCCTCACAACAATGTTAGGAAATAGATAGATAATGCAAGTATTATCACCATTTTATAGACAAGAAAACAAGCTCTGAAAAAATGAAATGATCTGTCCAAGGTCACACGGCAAATAAATATCTGAGGTTATATTTGAACCCAAGTCTCCTCGCCTAGCACTCTTTTAACGATCTCTGAATCACAGCTGGAAGGAATCTTAATGGCCACTGACCAACAAACACTTACTAAGCACCTGCTGCCGTGTGCGGGCACTGGGAATACGAAAGGAGGCAAAACAGTCCCTTCCTGCACAGATCTCACAATCTACTGGAGAAGAGGAGGTGCAAACAAACACATACAAAATAAGCTTCATTACAGGATAAACAGGAAATAATAACTAACCAGAGGTCACTCTAATTACGAAGGGCTGAGGGAAAGCTTCCTGCACAAAGTGGGATTGTAGGTGGGACCTAAAGAAATCCAGGGAGGTGAGCAGCAGGAGCAGAGAAGGGGGAGCCTTCCAGGCATGAAGGACAGTCAGAGAAAAGGGTGCAGAGTCAAAATAGGGAATGTCTTGTTCTGTGCAACAGCTGTAAGGCCAGTACCACTGCATCACAGAATACACACTGGGGAGTGAGGTGAGAAGACTGGAAAGGCAGGAGGGGGCTAGATAAGGAAGACCTTTGAACGCCACACGGGCACGTTCCATTTGATCCGGGAAGCAATAGGGAGCCATGGGAGTTTACTGAGTAGAGAGGTAACAGGATCAGACCTGTGCTTCAGAGATCATCTAATCTAGACTGAACCTGAACAGGAAATAACTCTGAAATGTCTCAGAACTACACTTAAGTAGACATATTATAGACAACAAGGTTCTTGTAGGACAAGCAATGTAATATACAGTAATGAAAACGAAAATAAGGGAGACAGATGATGTTGAGTCTAATACTGTCCATTCTATGAACTATATGATCTTGGATAAGTAATGTTTTTTGTCTTTCTGGTCCTTAGAACCTCAGAGGACATCCAAATCAACTCATCCCTGGGCAGGAATTTCCTCTACTATACTACAGGCTAGGAGTCATTCAACTTCCACCTAAAGAATTCTAATTACTTACTACCTGATGAGCTCAGACCTACACAGAATGAGTTATTTAATGAGAGCTTTGGATGGAGATTAAATGTGTGGCAACAGCAGACCCTGCATAACCATGATAATAATGTGACGAAATTGAGCTCCCATGCCCAAGAAATCCTACAAAAGGTCTTGAACTAATTAGGGACATGGAATTGGTTAATGTTCAAAATGATAAATCCACTGGACTTCTGAGGGCAATCTAAGTAATATATAGTTCAAAACAAAACAAAACAAAACTTTAGGAACAGTGTACACACACACACACACACAAACATGCCAATCTTTATCAAGGGCCATGGATGCAAAAATCTGGGGAAAATACTGTTTTATAGTTTTAAAAAAGCCACATAAGAATATTCCCAACAGAAAAGATTATCTACGTGTGCTCCATTTCCCAAACCAATCAATAATCTCCTAACCTCACCCCAGATAGAATCTACAGAGGCTATATTTCAAAACAGGACAAAAACCAATGAGACAGATGTGGGAAACTGAAAAATCAGACTGGCATTCCACACAACAATTAATGTTTTAGAAAAGTCACTAATTGACATTAAATTGAAAAGTTTCTGCACAAAGTCAATGTAACCAAGATTAA
>CM053588.1:50136437-50162941 GCA_028646515.1 Pseudochirops corinnae
TCCAGGGAAAATATGGTCATTCAATGAGGTGGAGGACTTTCAAGCATTCTTGATGAAAAAACCAGAGCTGAATAAAAAGTATGATGTTCAAATACAAGAAGCATGAGAAGGTAAACAGTGAAATGAAAGCATAAGGAATTTATCAAAGTTGAGCTATTTACATGCCTACATGGAAAAATGATAATTGTAACTTATGAACTTTTCGTAGTATGAGGATAGTTGAAAGGAATATAAGTGTGTATATATGTGTTATATATATATACACACACACACACACACACACACATATGTCTATATAGGAGGGTATATATGTGTAGGAATACATATATATGTATATATGTGTACAGGTATACACAGACAGAGGGCACAGGATCAATTAAATAGGAAGGGATAATATTTAAAAGGTGAAATTGAGAAGTGGGAGGGGAATATAATGAGAGGAGACAGGGAGAGACAAATGGGGTTAATTATCTCATATAGAAGAGGCAAGGGATAACTGTTACAATGGAGGGGAAGAACAGGAAGGCAAAAGGGAATGGATCAACCTTACTCTCATTGAATTTGGCTTAGGGAGGGAATGACACACACTCTAAATTGGGTATCTTGCCCTTCAGGAGAGTAGGGGGGAAGGGGATGAGAGAGGGGATGATGGAGAGGAGTGCAGGTTGGGGGGGAGGGTTGTGAGAAGCACACACTTTTGTAAAGGGACAGGGACAAAGTAGAGAACAGAACAAGTGAGGGGGGAGAGAAGGGAGGGAAATATAGTCAGTCTTTCACAATATATCCATTGTGAAGATGATTTGCGTAACTACACATATCCAGACTGTACTGAATTGCTTGTCTTCTCAGTGGGGGCGGGGGACGAGGGAGGAAGGGAAAGAATCTAGAATTTAAAGTTTTAAAATCAAATGTTTAAAAAAAATGTATATACATTATTATTATTATCTACACGCAACTGAGAAATAAAATATAAGATTCTATCCATCCCCAGAGAAAGGATTGATGGTGTCTGAATACAGAATAAAGCATACTTTTTAAAATTAAAAAAAAAAAAAAAGGAAGGAAAGGTCTCTCTTGCTGTGGCCGAAGGGGACCAGTACAGGAAGGGAGTCATCCTGGCAAGCCAGGGGCAAACCCCACCTCAGAAAACCAGCAGAAGATCTTAGGCCCTAAGGTAGTGGAGCAGGCAAGCACCAGAACCAGGACTCCCCTCCTGCCTTCACGCACACGAGGGGACCAGCAGACACCAGAGTGTGGAACTGGAGGACATCAGTACTGGGAACCTGCAGACGCTAGCGCCAAAGAACCACCACTTGCACCACAGACAAGTATCTACCAGCAGTGGAGCCTACCCATGCTCTAGCACAGCCCTCAGTGAGGAGACCACCCTTCCCCCACATCTCATGTTTCGAGTTTCAGTGTGACACCAGGGAAATGCAGAAAGACCTCACTTGGCCTAGGCACACAAGGGCTAGCTCCAGCTCACTACCAGGTAAGCTATAGCATTATACAGCTCCCAGCTACCAGAACCAGAGGCCCCAGCATACAAAACCAGTAACCAGGCCCCTAGCCCCCAATATAAGAAAAGTGAAACAGAACCCCCTGTAGTCCAGAAACAGAGATCCACTTTAAAAGTGTCCTGGCAAACACAATGAGCAAAAAGCAACTCAGATACACAAAAACCATAAATTCTTACCATGGGGACAGGGAAGATCTAAATACAAATTCAGAAGAGGACAGCATTGTCGCTATACCCACACGTGAAAGTTCAAAGGGAAATATGAACTGATCTCAAGCCCAAAAAGCCTTCTTGGAAGAGCTCAAGAAATGATTTTAAAACTCAAATTAGAGAGGTAGAAGAAAAACTGAACAATTCCTTTAAAAATACAACTGACAACATGGGAAAAAAATTCACTGAAGAAAACAACTCCTTAAAAAGTAAAACTGGTCAAATGGATGAGGAGGCACAATAGCTACCTGAAGAAAACAATTCAGTAAAAATCAGAAATGGGCAAGTAGAAGCTAATGACTCTATGAGGCATCAAGAATCAGTCAAATAAAATCAAAAGAATGAAAAAACAGAAGAAAATGTAAAATGCCTCACTGGAAAAAACAACTGACCTAGCAAAAAGATCCAGGAGAGATATTAGTCTACTGGAAAATCCTGATTAAAAAAAGAGCCTGGACAGTATCTTCCAAGAAATCATCAAGGAAAACTGCCCCCGGATCCTACAACCAGAGAGTATCAAAAGAATCTATCAATCACCTCCTGAAAGAGATCTCAAATTGAAAAGGCCAAGAAATATTGTAGCCAAATCCCAGAATTATCGGATCAAGGAGAAAATACTGTAAGCAGCCAGAAAGAAACGATTAAAATATTGTGGAATTACAGTAGAGATCATGCAGGATTTTGCAACTTCTACATTAAAAGATCAGAGGGCCTAGAATATGATATTCCATAAGGCAAAGGAGCTTGGATTATAACCAAGGATCAGCTACCCAGCAAAACTGAGCATAATCTTTCAGGCAAGGAAATGGAAATTCAGTGAAATAGGGGACTTCCAGACCTTCCTGATAAAAAGACCAGAGCTCAATGGAAAATTTGATCTTCAAATACACTGGAGAGAGACATAAAACGGTAAACAGGAAAGAAAAAAGAAACCATTTATTCAATAAGGGCAAATTATTTACATTCCTACAAGAGAAGCTAATACTTGTAAATCTTGAGAATTGTACCTTTATTCTGACATTCAAAGGAATATACATAGACTGAGGGTGTGGGTATAAATTAATTGATGTGATGATAACCTAATTAAGGGGTAAAAAGGGGATTGTAATGGGAGAAGAGAAAAGGAAGAAGCAGAAAAGAGTAAATTATATCACATGAAGAGGTACAAAAACATATTATAGTAGAGGGAAAGAAGGGAGGGAGACGCTGAGCAGGTTATATTTGTGTCATTATTCTGCTCAAAATTCTTCAGTGGTTCCTTCCTGGGAAGTTATAGTCCTGTGCCTAGCATTCAGAACCTTCTGCAATCTGGTGGTGCTGCCCTACATTCCTAGCCTTATCCCAAGCACCAACCAAACTGTCCCCTGAATACACCATGTGCTCTCTTGAGGGTCTCTGTTCACACTGTTCCCTCCTTAACCTGTTCTATGTCTGGCAGTCTGGTGAAGCCTATAAACCCCTTCCCAGAATCATGCTATTAAACACAGAAAATGAAATAGGATTACTTTTATATATAACTTACATTTATTCTATATTTATATATAACTTACATTTATCACGTCTAATATTTATATATTCTTTTTATATACTGACGTCAAGGTGGCACACTGGCTAGCATGGAGCCTGGAGGCAGGAAGACCCCTGTTCAAATCCAGCCTCAAGCGACTTATGCACCCCTGGACAAGTCACTTAACCTCTGTTAGCCTCAGTTTCCTCATCTATAAAATGGGGATAATAACAGCAACTATTGTATGAATCAAATAAGATATTTTTTAAAGTGTTTAGCATGTCTGGCACACAGTAGGTGCTGTATAAATGTTAGTTATCATCACTGTGTATTGTAGTCTCCCCCACCTAACCAGAATGTAAGCTCCACAAAGGTGGGGCCAGGCTCTGGTTACTTTTCTATCTCCTGGAACACCTGGTCCAATACAATCTGAATACAGGTCTTTAATAAATGTTTAATGAACGGAAACTGCCAAGAATAACTGTAAAGAATTAAAGTCCTAGCAGTTTCTCTACTGATGACGTAATTGTTAATAATTATTAGTAGCAATGAAGTTAGAAAGCACTGATCCAATTAAAAGGATGCTTCAATCTCTACTAACAGGACTAAGATCCTTAGTGGCTTGAATCTAGACCTTTATAACTGTAACTAAGCCTGCCAATAAGATAAGATTTTAACTCAGACCAATTAGTACCTTGAACAAAAGGCACTCATTTTCCCATGGTAATTCTAATGGAATTTGAATATAGTCTCCCAAATGGCTTAGCAGTCTTTTTCACAGCCCTGTGAAACTTTACTCAATACCTTCAATATCACAACATTTTGCCCAAACTCATAACTTCTAAAATTAAAATACCGTTCATCTTTTTGCCTCTTTTCCCACCTCAAAGATCAACTCTTGGCTTGATACTTCCTTCAAATAGCAAGAAAGTACAAAGCCTTTATTTTTCCCAGAGGTGGCAAACATTCTTCTCTATTTGGATTTTAAACTCAGCCAGCCAGCCAGGCCCCATGACGTCTTTACAGCATGTATTTTTAATCCTATACAAAAATAAAGCAACCGGCATTTTCCTGACTCTTTAAGCAAACAAAGGTTTCTGGAAAAGGAAGGCACAGCCCAATGAATGTGAAAACTAATGGGATTGAAATAGCAAGTTTCACATACTGCATTTTCAATAACCAGGAGCCACCCATCAACAAAGTTAAAAGAGGAAGAAAGTCATTTGAAACAGCTATGTTTAGACCTCAAATATAATAGAACGAGTATCTGATAACCATCAATAACAAGCTTATTTATAAGAAATAAGTAAATATTAATAGCATTCTACTTCTTTTAAAAAAAAAAAAAAACAACCTAACATCCTACTTGTAGGAGGAAAAAGGCCTGCAAAATTTAAATGGGTCTTCCTAACAACCTCAAAGCTAAAATCATCCTGTACTGACTTATCAAAAAATGAGGTGTAGAAGTTCAAAGTCACTCACTCACCTAAATAAAACATTTTTCCTTTCATAATTATCTATTCCAAAGCCAGACCTCTGGCACATGTTATAAAGAACTGCCCACATCACATGATAATACAATACAGATACATAATTCAGCATGGAGCAACAGAAAGAATGATGGCTTTGCAGTTAGAGGGTCTGGGTTCAAGTACTACCTGAGGTATTTTAGGCAAGTCATTTAACTTCCTTCGCCCTCTTTCCTCATCAGTAAACTGAAAGGGCTAGACAAGATGACCCTCTGAAGTCCCATCTAGTGCAAAATCAATGTAAGCTATAAAGGTATGTACGTTGAACTAAGGAACAATTTCCAAAGATAAATGAGAAAGGCAAAGAGAAAGTCTGATGCACTCACTGTACCTTTTTTTTTTAAAGCAAGTCCACAAATTGGTTCTAACAGATTCTTTTCAGAGTGACCCTGGTTTCCTCAACTGTCATGCTAACTGCAAAGGAAAATCTTCAACAACTGTCCCTCAAGATGTACCCAAAGATTCATATGATTACTCACACTGCAAAGTGTATTCTAGAGTTATTTCATACATGTCTAATGCCTTTATAATTAACTAAATGTAACACTCCTCCAATACAAAATCTCCATCTTCTACTCTGGTACTACACGGCACTTAATAAATGCTCGCTGAATGAATACACAAATTACATACACTGACTTTTGCTACTCAAGATACTAAATTCCTTTTGCTTTCCCTAGTACCTGCACAGAAATGTCCTCAGGCATTCATCCCTTACTATAAGAATGCCAAGTCCTCAGGAGCCTTGCACTCAGGCATACCTATCAGGCCACATTTATAACAAATTGGGAATAACAGAGGGACTCAGGTATGCAGCTAGGCAAGTTACTGAAGTCTCTGGACTGTTTTCCCTTCCATTAAATTAGTAAATTGGACTAGAGAAATTCTAAGGGTTCTTCCATCCATGATATTCCCTAAGTTTGATATACTTACTTCCCAACGTATAAATAGAACTTCCTCTTCTTTGTCCTAAAACTATCTATTTGAAGGTTCAAGGGCAGCCTTTCAGTTCTAGTCTTTTAGAACTCTGTAACCAAGTCCTTGCCCACTACAACCAAACCCTTCAGAGTCTGAGGTGCTTTGCAGGGTTCTCAGACTCATCTCCTTCCAATGTTAAAGTGCTATTTGTTTTTGCCTTCTCTCCGTGGGAAACACCCTCAAATCCTACATCATTGTAGCTGCCTTCCTTCAAGGCAGAGGTTCTTAACCCAGGGTCTGTGAATTTGGCTCTTAAAATATATTCTGTAAATTGTGTATCAACATAGTTGGTGTCCTTTGTAGTCCTGTGTATTTTACGTTATGAATTTAAGAAAACAGTTCTGTGAAAGAGTCCCTAGGCTTCGCGAGACTGCCAAAGGGATCTCTAACACAAAAAAGGTTTGAATCCCTACCCGAAAGTCTAGACCTCCTCCGGCTCCCCATCCGTCTGTAGGAGTCGGACCTGCCATAGTCATGGAGGAGCAGATACAAGAGGGCTTTGTATAATTATAGTAACAGCTAGTATTTATATAGCACTGGAAGTTTTGCAAAGTGCTCTACAAATATTTTCTCATCTTATCCTCATAAACACTGGGAAGCAGGTGCTATTAATGTATCCATTTTACAGATAAGGAAACTGAGGCTAAGAGAGATTAGGTGATTTGGCCAGGGTCACACAGCTCAGAAGTGTCTGAGACAGGACACCTACTTGATAAAATTTTATTACTGAGACCCTTTGCTGAAGATACCCTGCAATTTACTGGCCTGTTTGATTGAAGCAACACAGCACATTTCAGTCTTTGGATATACAAGATTTAAAGAATGTCTAGTTCAATCCAATCACTTTTACAGATGACAAAGTTGAAGCTCAGAGATAGGGAACTGATGTTCTCCTGCTTCTGCTCACTTCACTTAGTATCAGCTCATGCAAGTATCTAGTATATAACTCCTAAATTTATTTCCTAGTTTATAAGTTATCAAAATGAACAGTTTTGAAAAGTTATTTCCCCCTAAATATGTGTGACTTTTTTAACTGAATGCTCAAGAAGTTATAAATTGATCTAACTGTCAAAAAAAATTGAAATTATACAAGAATGCAAAGAAGTTAATGACAACAAGAAAAAAAACCCTAATGTACAAAAATGTTCATATCACATTATTTGTGCTAATGAAAACAAGTGGGGAATAGCTGAACAAATTATAGTGTATGAATATAATGGGATATTGTTGTGCTATAAGGAATGATAAGCAAGCAGAATTCAGAAAAAAACATTTTAATGAAATGATGCTGGGCAGGCAAAGCAGGGCCAGAAGAATACGCTATAAAATGATTATTACAAGGTCAATAGAGTCAACATGAAACAACAAAATTCTGGTTGCATATAAGTGCCAGCACTAATTCAAACTACCAGAGTTTTCAGGTTTTTTCAAGCTGGAATTTTATTTTATTTTTTTCCCACTTAAAAGCATTTTATTTTTTCCAATTACATGTAAAGATAGTTTTCAACATTCACTTTCATAAGATTTTGAATTCCAAATTTTTTCTCCCTCCAAGACAGCAAGAATTCTGGTATCAGCTATACATGTACAATCATGCTAAATGTATTTCCACCTTAGTCGTTCTGTGAAAGAATTAGAACAAAAGAGAAAAAACCATGAAAAAGGAAAAAGAGGAAAAAAATAGTCCACTTCACTCTGCATTCAGACGCCATAGTTATTTCTCTGAATGTGATTAGCATTTTCCATGATGAATCTTCCGGAATTGTCTTGGGTCGCTGTATTACTGAAGTTCATCATAGTTGGTCATCACACAATGTTGCTGTTACTGTGTACAATGTTCTTCTGGTTCTGCTCACTTCACTTAGTATCACAGTTCATGCAAGTCTTTCCAGGTTTTTCTGAAATCGACCTGCTCATCATCTTACAGAACAATAGTATTCCATTACATTCATATACCACAACTTATTCAGCTATTCCCCAACTGATGGGTATCCCCCCAACTTCCAATTCTTTGCCATCACAAAAAGATCTGCTATAAATATTTTTGTGCCTGTGGATCCTTTTCCCTTTTTTTATGATCTCTTTGGGATACAGACCTAGTAGTGGTATTGCAGGATCAAACTACCAAAGTCAAAGAACACATTCTTCTTTTCTTTAGTCATCAAAAATCAAATTTTTCTCAAGGAATGTACTTTGTAAGTGTTGGCTTTTATTTTGGGAGGAAGGGGGAGCCTGCCTTAAGAGAATAATAAACCAGCAAACTACTATTTTTGTTTTTAAAAAATGTGTTTGACCTTAGCTAAGTCACTTCCCCTCTGTGGACCTCGGTTTCTTAATCTATAAAATGGCAGAGTTGGTCTAGGATTTCTAAGGGTTCTGCCTGTTCTAAAATAGTTTCATTTTCCAACGCTCATTTCTAGTTGAGCTCATGGACTTGGTTTTGGCCAGCCTTCAACATAGGTTCTAGATAACTCCTTGCCATTAGTCTGGCATTTTATTTCAACGGTACCATTTACAAGACAGGCTATTTCATTGCACATTCCAGCTTCCAAATCATATATACAAATTTTAAATGGTACTGGTTCCAGCAGGAATCCCTGGATGACTCCAGAGTTAATCTTTCTCTATCTAAGGAAGTACCTATCAGTCTCTATGATTATTTCCCAGTTGACTGACTATGCTCTGAGTTTTACTGCCTGTTTTATTTGTGGGAAAAGCCTTTGACTTTAACTCTGGAGAGTTTTTTGTTGGGTTTTTTTTAAAGAAGCCTTTGAGATGGAAGCTTATCAAAGGCATTCTATCCTGAAGAGTTTAAAACTCCATGGATTCCCCCTTTAAGTCACCTAATTATTTACTGTCTCCTTGAACTCTAGAAGGTTAATACAGCACTCATCTTACAAAAAAACTGTTACCTTTTTCCCTCAATAGGTTATGCTTAAGCAATCACTGATTCTATCAAAAAAAAAATTATAGGTTCTAGTAGCTGGCCCAATATGAAAGTGAGATCCACGAACGTAAAGTTCCTAGGGTCCCCCGAAGCTCTTCTCTTAGAAGAGAGGCACACTTCCTATCAGTTTATATGGCATCATACTCATTGGTACAATTTACAAAAGTCTCCTAATTTTCCCTTTTAGGTCTTCCAAACTTCCACTAAAGTCCTTTTCTAATGCCTCTCAGTGCTATGGAGGAGCTCTTGGGCTCTCGAAGATTATGACAATGAAATGCAAGTCCTGGCAGATCCTACCAAGCTGGAGAGATTGAAGTCTGGGCACCACAAGAGACATCCACGGCTCCAGCCTAAGAACCATCCTAGCTAACCATCAGAAAGTAACCACTTACTTCTTTACTTCAGCAACAGTGAGCTAGGAAGAGTTTACCAAGCCACAGAGCAATTGTGAAGTGAGTTGGTAGAAGAAGTACCCACAACAATGAAACGATTACTCCCTGAAGTATAAGTTCCTTCAAAACTTTTAGATGGAAACCAGTCTATTTTGGTGCTAATTAATTTATCATGTCTAAAACATGCTGTCTGCTCACCACTATTTCTCCACTCTAATGGATTTACCTCAGAGGACAGTTTGGAAATGTGACCCTTCAGCGACGGCAGCAGCAGTAACAACAAAAATAAAACTAGTTAGTATTCACATAGCTCTTTAAGTTTTACAAACACTTTCTATTATCCCATCTGATTCTTACAACAGTCCTGGGAGACAGGTACTGTTACTATGCCCATTTTACAGATGAAGAAAGTGAAGTACAGTTCAAATGATTTGCCCAGGGTCACACAGCTAGAGAATGTGCGGGGTCAGGTCAGAACTCACACCTTCCTGACTTCAAGTTCAACAGTCTACCTACTAACCTAGCTGACTAAAGACTGAGGAAAAGACACTGATTTTGTCTCTGACTTTTTCATCACATAGGAAACATCTTGCACAAGTCACCTCAGGTTCTTTAACTAGATTCCCATCTTTGCTTTCCTTAAGAACATCTTATTTGCTGGTTTGGGGGAACCCTTGGAAAGCATTCTTCATATCTGCTTCTGCCCACCTCATTTCTGGCTCTGCCCTGCCCAGCTGCCCTGGAGGCTAAAAAGAGAAATGGCACCAGAAAGGAATCAGGTCTCCTGGGGTCAAATTAAAACCCAGACTCTTGCTGGACAAGCATATTTGGGCCATTTCACCCCTGCCAGCCTCACCTTCCTCATCTATAAATTAGGATCAATAACACCTGCACTACCTGGCTCACAGGGTCACTGCCAGGAATGCACTCTGCAAACCCCATACACCATAGAAACGTGAGGTCTGTCATTCCCTGCTCTCACTCTCTCAGTACTTCTCCCAACAGTCTCTTTTACCGCAATTAAAATTTTTCAAAATACCTGTTTCTATTTTTTCCCAACTTTGTCTTCTTATTGTTCAGGAAAAAACTGAAAATATACTGTGAATTATGGAAAATATCAAGGAACATCTCCCTTCATAACTAATACCTACATACTACAATAAAATCACTCCCTTTTCAAAACATTTGCTCAATAGCCTAATATAGCTCTTCTTTTCCTCTCTCCCACAGTAAAACTGAACTCCCACTACAAAAGCTAGTCCACGGCAGCATGGTGTACCCACTTCCTCTATTAGTAAAGAAAGTGCTGGCCTTGAAGTCAGGACAACTGAGGTCAAATCCTATTTCACATAAGATCTGTGTGACAGTGGACAAGATGGGATTCAATGGCCTCTAGGCTCTGTTCCATCTCTAAATCTAAGACCTTCCTCTCAGTTAAGGCTATTCTATTTCCTTTCTAACCAACAGACACCACAGTCTGAAGCACTGACAGAGGAATACATCCAAGTTACTCAGCGTACTGGCAGCCAAGTCACATGAGTGCAGCTGAAGGAACTATAGTTCTTGAAGCTGAAGAAGAGAAGAGTGACAGGGCGCATGCCAGGTGTCTTGATGCATCTGAAGAACTGTCACGTCAGTGTCAGAGTGTCAACACTAGTGTGGAATGTTGCAAAGGTTATTCCTGGTCAGATATGAGCTGAACTAAATGACCTCTGAAGTCCTTCCCAGGTCTGAGATTACTTGAGGACCACAGACTATTTATTTAGCTGCTTTCTCTACCCAGCTCTTCTGCCCCACTCCATATTTAAGAGCCTTCTCCCCAAGGGCCATCACACAGACTTCCATTTGGAACTCAAAAACCTATGTCATGTATCATCTCCCAAGACTTCCTTGCCAAACATTTCTATGCTCTCTATTCATTTAATCAATCATGACTAAGGAGTATGAATCACTTAGGATTCCAGAAGACTCATTTGCTAATATGCACTAAGAATTTATTTACATATTTAAGACAAAACACTGTTCCCAAGAGAATCACTAACTGACAAGGTCAAAAACAGAATGGGACAGAGAAGAGAACATGGAACACTTGACTCCATTTCTTTTAGCAGCTTCACCTGGTTTTTTAATTTTCTTTCCTAAGTATGAATAATAAGAATAATAGTTAAATCTCACTCTTCTTAACAATTTTCTATGTACAACCAATGGTTTAGAGATACCAAGAGTAGTCTTACTTGCTAACAATCAGAACATCAATTGTGATCAAAAAGTTTTCACTGAGCACTTACAATGTGCCTAGCACAGTGCTAGGAAAACAGGCACACGCCTCTTTGATCCTTTTATTTGATTCCACAAAAAACTGACCAATTATTTATTTCAGAATCTAAGCTTGCTTCCTCCCTTGCCAAGATTCAAGATTTAAATATTTATCCAAAACAGTCACAAAGATCCATCTCCAAAGAAAAAACATTTAGTATTTGTATATATAATCATCCAAATGGGTAATCTAAAGGTTCATTAGCCTTAACAACAATAATTTTATTCAGTCTGTTAAAAACACACAACCACACAAAACAACCTCTTTCCCCCAAAGTATATTGTAGCACTAAAGTTCTAAAAATGAAGAATATAGTTATCTCTTTTATAAAAAAAACAGAGTCCATGGGGTACGCAGCAGATGCTTAGGAAATGGGAAAGACTGAAATCAGGCTATTTCCACAACACTCCTTTTTCAGCAGGGCTCCCAAATACTAACCTAAAACCTGAGGTCTCCTAACACTTCTATGTTCCTGCCTAGTCTGTAGTACAAGTACTAACAAAGTTCTATAAGCAGACAACAGAGTTTTGAAGATCTACTAACTAATCAGTTCTCTCCAAATAAAGTATAAAGAAATCATTCCTTATTTATGTCTGTCTAGTTCAGATTTGCTTTAAACAATTTTTTAAAATCACCCACACTCTTCTTTTTGTAGCCAGAACTTTAATGTTGATCCAGTTATATGCAGACTTGGTTCTATGTATAAATACCACAGTGACAGTATTAAATTTTTGATTACATTGAAAAAAAGCAAATAAATATCCTCAAATGTGCTCTTTATCTTTCATCAATGTTTATAATGGGAGAGGTTTAAAACTTTAAACAACAGAACCTTAAGCTCTTCATAAGACAAGTACTGGGGGAGTCCCACAAGCAAATGGAGCACATCACTGGAGCAAAGCAGAAAAAGAGAAACTCAGGCATCTGTTCTTTTTTCAATCTCAACAAAAATGATAAATTCTCCTTTGATATGCTCCTGACTACAAACAAAACCTATAAGGCAGCCTCTGGGTCAATGCTACACTAAATTCTAGGAAAGGAAGCACCAACCTATCATTTTTTGGCTAAGGACTTACTATGCGAGAATCGCTGAGTGATCGGGGTTCCAGGGTAGGGATAAGTTCGACTCTCCCATTGAATGTTTCCTTCCTGGACAGCCTTAATAAAACCATGATAACACTGGTGGGCCACACCTGTAGAAAAATGAAGGGAAACACTTCAGTAAATGTGTAACATGACTTAGAAATCAAAGATCACATCGAATAATAAAATTTTAGAGTGACTAAGACTAATAACCATTTAGCTGAACTTCCTCTTTTCTACAGACAAGACATTGGACCCAGAAAACTTGAGTGACTTCCCAAGCTCACAGTTAGTTAATGAGAGATGGGACTGAATTCAAAATGTCCTGACCCTCTTTATCTTTAAGGCTGAGGAGTGACAGCTTTGTGAGGGAACACACGCTACCTTTTTAGGCAGTCCACATTTTCCATCTCTACTAAGGACAAACCTAGAAAAAGTGTGTTTAAACTAGATTTGTTAGATGTGAAAATGTAAACCCTAAGATTTAAAAATGTTCAGTGAAAAGTAGGAACCTGAGTCTGAGAATCTAGAAGAGAATATGGCTCAAGAGGGACAAGATTTCAAAAAACAAAAGCCTGGTATTCATGGCACAGGGTTAGGGAATAGGATCTGTCAGGTCCTTTCTAACTCTGAAATTCTAAAACTCTGTGAATACAAGAAGGGGACCAAGTCAGAAACTGTGACACCCTCCTAAACTCAAAAGGACAAAAAGCAAGCTGACCTGGATCTTTAGCAGTCAGATCGTATATATGACTGTTAAGATGATGAGAGTTTCAAAACAATTTTCCCACTTCAAAGAGGGAAAAAAATAACTGCCATCAATACCAGGATTTCAACGTTGCATATTATTCTCAAGGGCTGAGAGTCTGACAGACATGACAACTGAAAGCTCTGCAGTCCTAAAGTATAGCCAGAATCCCTCTCTACCAAAATGACAAGATTGCCAAACATGACACACAGACGGGTCCACACATTTCTATCTCATCTCTATCACTATTTCTCATATTTTTCTCCCACATACTAGACCAATATCCTCACAGCACAAACAGAAGTGGGCGGGCCATGCCACTTTCACTCTCAGTCCACCCAGGAAGCTTCAACACAGTCAGTGCTCGGCTGTCCAGTGTGACAGAAAGCATGCGAGCCCTGGTAGGACAAGATCTAAGGAACACATCTTAGGACTTAGGATATTCCTTTAAGAGTATTCCCCACAACGATTTTAGCTGCCATGTTCACATCTGAAAGGAGTGCTTTGATAGATGATGCTGACTTGGTTCAATGTTAATTCATCTGATCTACATTTAGTATCCTGACTTCATAGGTCAAGATGGAACAAAGGGGGCCCAATAATTGATAACTATTCAACAATGACACAAAAAAGCTATCTAGTGGAAAAGTGGGAGGTAGGCAGAGAGTGGAGATAAAACAAGCAACAATCATTCCTAACAATCACAACATAGAATTTCATATAAATGAAATTATCTTTCACAATGATAAGACAGGTAAGAACAGAGTCTAAGTTTGATGGGACAATGGCAAATCCCTAACTTTTCTTACTGATAACCGTACAATTTACCAGATCAAACCTCTTTCCCTTTCTGGGTCTCAGATTTCTCATTTATAAAATAAGGCAGCAGATTCAACACCCTCCAGGGTCTCTTCCTGCTCCAAATCTATGAGTGAGCGTCCAATCCCTAGCACCACTTAGACAAACACACTGAGGGAACAGTTCACAGGTCTAGCAGATGGATGGAAAGAAAGTGGTTGACTTTGCTTATCTCATAATATAAATAATAACAACAGACGTGAAGAGGCCAAATAAATTAAGAGTCAAGGAGAGCAAGCACCTGAAACTGAAGTTAAGACAGATTTTCAAAGATCCAATGCACAAGTTTTTGATAGTACAGGCCATACCTTTGATAAGTCGGTACCATTGTTTGCAGACAAGGGCTGAGGTTTTGTGCTCCTGATATGGTGAGAGAAAAGACAAGATATACTCCAAAACCTCTTCGGGCAGCTCAGACATAGACCTGTTATGTCTTGTTTCCTCAACCTCCAGTTCAGGGCGGGGTTCCTCATCTTGCTCCATTGTCCCCTCCACACCAGCTTCTTCTTGGTCCACGGCCATGAAGCTGTCATCCTCACTGTCCGAGGAACTGGCCATGGCATTCCCCTTGACAGCTACAGAAGAAGAGAGAGAAAAGTCAGTTAAATAAACAGCTGTATTCTTATACGGGGCACAGGCACAGCTTTGAAACCAGTTTTATTCTTTAAAAAAAAGGTTTATTTATGTCTTTTCCCACCTGGCTGATAGGCAACTTCAGTTTGCCATATGCAACTGGAATCTGAAATCTATGCTAGGAATCAAAGAATCACTGAATGGACTTTTCTCTACTAAAAATCAGTCAATTTGGGTCAAATTTGGGCAGGGTATTCCAGCAACACTTCTAAGTAAAGGACTTAAGGAGGCAGCAAAGGACTCATCCTCCACCTTTCCTTGGTTGGAGGCAACAATGCAGGGTTTTAAACTGAGAAAGATCGATAACCAGAAAGATCCATACCCAGTGTGTCAATACTCTGTGGGGAGAGGAGATGGGGGTGACGGCCAGCATTTTTCCTTCTGCCCACACTTTCTCACATTATACAAGCACACTAAATGTGCCAGCATGTTACTGCCTCTAATTCAAGTGGAACATGTCAACCAAAAAAATACTCGAATCACAAGATCATAAGATTTAGAGCTAGAAAAAACTTGGGAGACCATTTAGTATATGCTTCTTATCATATTGATGAGGAAAATGAAGCCCAGAAAAATTCATATAGGCATCATATCAATTACAGAACTAGAATTCAAACCCAGTCCCAATTATTGAATGGAGATTTAACTCCAAATCTAATTCTCTTTCCATTACACCAGGCTTGCACAACTTGCAGCCCATGCGGCCTTCGGTCCACCAAAGGATTTCAGGCAGCCTGGAT
This sequence comes from Pseudochirops corinnae, assembly GCA_028646515.1. Classification (NCBI taxonomy): domain Eukaryota; kingdom Metazoa; phylum Chordata; class Mammalia; order Diprotodontia; family Pseudocheiridae; genus Pseudochirops; species Pseudochirops corinnae. Next base: position 50,151,899 of record CM053588.1, read on the forward strand.
GTTTTCCTCTACATCTTTCTTGAGCTGCCTAAAATCCTTTAATGGGTCACATGCTGAGCAGGCCTACATTATACCATACTGCATCTAAACAATACTGACTTCCTGAAACCAGATAAAGACTCTTAAAGACAACAGTACTTCAGGCAATTATTCTATGCTGCTCACACATTCTTGTACGTTACAAAGTACATGAAACTACAGAAAGGTCAGGGATATGAGCTAGATGGTCCCTTTAAAAGGTGGCTGCTTATGTACTTCTCCCAATTTCATAATTCCCAAACTACCGCACCAAATGAAGAAACCTTTTTCCTTTGAGTCTGAAGATACGATACTAATACTATTCAACTTTACTTCCTAAAAACATGGGCTTAGAGACGTATCTTTAGTAGCTGAATTAAATGCAGCATCTGTTTGACTAAATGTGGACCTTGTTATTCTACCACAGACCAAGATGTCAAAGGAATATTCAGCTATAAGGATCATGATGTAGGCAAGGTGCACACATACAGGAATGAAACACCCAATCAACATGTACATCCTGTCTGAAAACCCGCTCCTAGTCAAAAGAAAATCCTTTAAAATGCCCTTCCAACAAAAGAGAATGGAAATTTTTTCATATATAATATGTGACAATGTGATAGGCTAGAACAATCGTGTAAGGTGAAGTCCAAGGAGCCATACCTGAATTCCGATTCTGCTACTTACATGGGTGACCTTGGACAAGTCACTTCCTTATCTGGATCTCAGTTTCCTGATCGATAAAATGATGAGGTCTGGACTAGAAATAATTGCTAATGTCTCATTTGTGTCTAGGTCCCCGTGATTTACTGCCTGTTATGTTTTAATACAGTTCCTAAGTCACCATGCTAAATGAATGATCTCTATAAAGTCAATGATTTGTAACAAAAAAATTCTCCAAGATGTTCATCTTAATGCTTGCTACCCTGAACACCAAAGTATGGTGGAAAGGGCACAAAATTTGAAATCAGAAGACCTGGGGTTGAATCTTGATGCTGTCACTTTATCACCTAAAGCTTGGACAAGTTCCTTAACCCCTGGAAGCCTCCGTTTCCTCCATAAAACGAGACAGTTGAAAGAGATGACGTCTAAGGCACCTTCTAACTCCAAATCCATGATTCTATGATCTTAAAGTGGTTTGAAATTTTCCTGTATATCACTGGTGAACATTAAAGAATTCAATCTCACAAGACCTAGAGTTTCAAGGAAATTTCAAATACACCAGTCACGTCTCTAAAGAACTGGGGTTTTTAACCTTTTTTGTGTCATGAATTCTTGGGCAGTCTGCTGAAGCCCATAGATCCCTTTTCAGAATAAAGTTTTTAAATACATAAAACAAAAAGGATTACAGCAGAAACTGATTATATTTTTTTTTAAAAGTTCACGGGTCTCTTTAAAACTGCTGCTCTAAAAGGGCAACTGTTTCTCAATTTATATAAAAATATTTCAATAACAGTCTTACACACAGCTGCCGCAGTAAGAACAATGAGATGGCCCAAATGCATTACTCTGAAATCCTATGCTCACCACTAATTTGCCCAGTGCTCCATTTTGACTCCACTGATACAGCCATGAAATTATCTCTTTTACTCCTAGAAGATACACAGACATGTTGATGCTTTGAGTAATGAATTTCTTCTGCTTTTCTACAAATTTCACAAAAAGTAACTAATAAAAATATCGTTGCATCTTGGATCTTTAATTTATTAACCTGATGCATGTGATCTTGCGATTTTCATGCCAAGTTTAACAGTATCCTTGTCTGAACCTCTTGCCCCTCCCTTCTGAGGCAGAGAAAACAGACAAAGCTCTGGTCTAGAACCTCACATTCCAAGTTCAACCTCTCCTGCCCCATGACCTCATGCCAGTCAATTGCATAACTTCAATTTACCTCTGCAAAATAATTTCCTGCCTATCTAACAAAGGTTAGGCTACAAATTAGATATCTACTATACCGAAGAGGTCTTGAGTTATTTGGAAGAGAATGTACAAATTCAAGGAATTATAAGAATTTAAAGAAAATTCAGAATGGGAATGAATTCTCTTCATTGTGGAAAGTAACAAGCTACTGGTGGCTACTAAGAATTGATCCAATAATTCTGGAAGCAATTTGAAATTATGCCAAGAAAATGTCAAAAATGTCTGTACCCTCTGTCTCAGAGATCCTACTACATGGCATATATGCCCCAAAAGTCAAAGACAGAAAGGTCTCTTATGCGCCAATACATTTATGGCAATATTTTTTGTAGTAGCAAAGAATAGAAACAAAATAGATGCCTATCTATTTTGGGGAAATGGTGAAACAAATTCTGATAAATAAATGTAATGGAATATGACTGTGTAGCAAGGTGGCACAGTGGATAGTATTGGGCCTGGACTCAGGAAGACCTGGGTTCAGATGCAGATTCAGACATTTCCTGCCTGTGTGACTCTCAGCACCTCATCTCTCTCCCCCTCAGTTCAGATGGGGATAACAGCAGCACTTCCCTCCCAGGGTTGTTGTAAGGATCAAACAAGACAGCCCAGGCACAGCACTGCAAACTTTAAAGAGAGATACCAACGGCAGCAACTATTATTCTAAGTCAGGAATACAAAGAACACAAAGAAGCAAGGGAAACCCCCTATGGACCAATAAAAACTGAAATACACAGAACCCGAAATTAATATAAGCCATAACAATGTACAAATGAACACTGTAATTATAGTAACCAAGTTTACCCCAGAGGAAGAGGTAAGAAGATGGGAGGGCCTCCCTTTCTTCCTCGCAGAGGTGAGGACCTGTGGGTGTGGAATATAGCATGTGCTGTCTGATTTGGCTGATGTGTTGGCTTATTTTGCTAAACTGCTATAAAGGATGACCCTCAGGAGAAGGGAATGGGAGGGAAGTATAGGTGATAAAAATCCAAGGACAATAATTTTTTTAATTGTTTTTTTAAAAAGTCAGTTTCTGCTATTGCTACCCACATCTTGCTAAACAAATGCATTGAGCTCTTTTCGTGGTGGCACAGAATTGGAAATTGAAGGGATGCCCATCAATCGGGGAATGGTTGAACAAGTTGTGGTATATGAAAGTAATGTAATACTACTGAGCAGGCGAACTTCAGAAAAACCTGGAAGGACTTACAATGAACCACTGTGGAGTGAAGTGAGTAGAACCAAGAGAACACTGTACACAGCAACACAACACTGTGCAATGGCCAACTTTGATAGACTTAGCTCTTCTCAATAACACAATAATCTAAAATAATCCCAAAAGACTCATAATGGAAAATGCTGTCCACGTCCAGACAAAGAACTATCGAGTCTGAATGCAGATCGAAGCATGTTATTTTCTCTTATTTCTTTCTTTCTCATAGACGTTCCCTTTATTCTGATTCTTCCTTCACAACATGACCAATGTGGAAGTATATCTAACAGGACTGTACATGCCATTGCATGCAGTCATGGGGACGGGGTGGGGGGGAAAGGGAAGGGAAAGAGAAACGAAATCTGGAACTCAAAATCTTATAGAAGTGAATGTTGAAAACTACCTGTACGTATATCTGGAAAAAAATAACAGAAAACTCTGTAGGCTAACCCTTATTAGATAAATAAAAGTAGAAAAAACAACAACAATATGGGCTTTGATATCTGTTCAAAAGGTATAAAATTTGGAATTCTAACAAGGAAAGCCATGAAGAAAGCTTATGGAAAAAGCCTCTGAACTTTCTACTGAAATGTAGTTTTACAGCTGTGTCTTCCAAGGTAGGTGACTGCTACTGCTCACATAGTAGATGTTAGAGCTAGAAGGGATTTAGAGACTCTGGTGTAATCCTTACATTTTACAGAGAGAAAGTTAGCCAATGCCACCAGAGACAAACTGCACAAAACATACCCTCAAGTCAACTAAGACAAATGTTTCCTGATGATGAGAGCGAGGAAGCCACAATGGGACTCCATGAAGACATGGCTGCATAGGCAGGAGTTCACAGCAGGTGAAGGTACCACAATGGAGGGAAGGAGATAGATTCCTGTTTTAAGCCATTATTCCTTCTAATTAGGTGCTCAACATTTTGTTGAAAAAGATTTGCAACCTGGTGTAACCAGCACCTTCTGTACTTTGGTGCTCAAGTTCACCTTGCTTGCCCTAGTTACAACTTTGCCTACAACAGCGGTTCTCAACCTGTGGGTCACGACCCCTTTGGGGATCGAATGACCCTTTCACAGGGGTCACCTAAGACCATCAGAAAACACTTCCAATGGTCTTGGGAACCGAGACACCGTTCCTCTATCCATCTCCAGGTGGGTCTTCCCACATGCAGATACGCCCACATACGAGTATTAAAGGGTCAAGGCATTAGGAAGGTTGAGAACCACTGGTCTAGACTTTCAGAATCATGGAATTGCACGCTTAGAAGAAATCTGAATAGCAATAGTTGGTCGAACAGGTACCTCAAAAAAAATATTTCTACAGCATATTCAACAAATGACTGTCCAGATCTTCCTTAAAGACCTCCAGTAAAGAGAATTCTGAAAACTTCCTCTGAATAAGGGCCATTCTACTTTGGAATAGTTGTAAATTGTTGAAAAGTTTTTTCTTATATCAAGCCTAAATTGAGGATCTGGATTTCTTGATTCCCAGTAGAGTATTCTTTTCACTACCAATACTGCCTTTAGAATATCTACACACATCAGAATTGTAGAAAAGACCCCTCTCTTAAGGGAGGTGGGTGACAGATGCACCATGTACACAAATGAGTATGACTTGAAGTAGCATGTGATGACAGCAAAGGTGACATCCAGAAAAAGTAGGCTAAGAAAATTTGAAGAGATCCGTTTCAGCTAAGGATCTCAGGAAAGGCTTCACAGAGGAAGTGTTATTTGAACTGAACTTTAAAGGAAAAAAATTTCAACAAAGAAATTCTGTTAGCTAGAGGAGTTCAAAGGAAAAAGAGGTCACTTACAGCTGGTAGGATCAAGAAAATACTCCATGAAGATGACATCTAAGCAGGATTTTGAAGAAAGGGTAGGATTTCATTCACAGAAGAAGGGACAGAAGCAATTCTCCAAAAAGAGGGACTTTTTTAAAAAGGAGGGCCATTTCAAAGACCTTAAATTGAAAACCACCATGAAACTCTTGCCACTTAGAGCACAGCTGCTCCTCATGAAGTAAAAGGGTAAGAGACACATTCACTTAGCAGGTGTTTCACCAAATGCACAGACTGTTTCATACATCATCTACTTAACAGAAGCACTCAAAATCTGGAGTCTGCTTAGCTCCTAGCAGTCAATGTTATGACAAAGGGAGTCTGGAAATAGAATAATTTGGCATAACTTCTGTTATTATTAGCAAACTGCTAGCTAGTTAGTAGACACAGAGATGTATCTAAAAGCTTTTTGTTTTTAATAACAGAAATCAACTGTAGTTTGAATGGCTAAAATTCCAATTTGTTGCATCCTCCAGTAGGCATTCCTATTACAAGTGAAAAGCAAAATGTATACCCCAAACTATCTGGCACTAGTTTGGTTTATTATTAGCTAGATAGCATTTTACACAAAGAGTTGTTATCTCCCACAAATATGGATCAGGACTGTTATGTTGAGTCTTTGTCTCAGCTGGTACCAGGTAACGAGTGCTTTTGGACAGAAGTCACTGGTACTCCCAGCCAATAAGACACCCAACGTAAACCTAATAGCTAGCCACTCCAAACTCTACCCTGTCCTCTGCTTCTGAATTCTTTCCCCCTTGTCCTATCAACACTCATGTCTTTGAAAACCTCAGCCCTGATAACTCCCACTATCCAATTCTTCCACTTCTGCTCATAAATTGAATGAAACAAGAAGAAATTTCTCAATTTCACTGATTGAATACATTACAAATCCATGTTCATCCAACCTCAATTGAGTCCTCACTGCAGCTAAGCCGGAATTCCCTACTTTATCTTCACTTCCCCCCCTACTCTCAGCTAAGGATTTTTTTGCCTCTTACTTTACTGAAAAAAATTGAGATTATTCAGCAGGGGCTCCCTCTTCTCCCATTCCCTTGAACGTTAACCTCCCTCCCCTAACATCCTCTCCTCTCTTCCTTTCCCCTAGTCTTTGATGGAAGCAACCTTTGTCTTTGCCAAAGTCAACATCTCTATATGTGTACTTGATCCTCTCCCCTCCCAAGGCCTTCTGCAGTTCAATCATCACAAATCTTTAATCTCTCTCATCAACTAGTTCCTTCTCTACTTCTTTAAAACAAGCCCAACTCTCCTCTACCTTTTAAAAACCTTCACTAGACCATCCCTCAAGCTATAGATTCAAAATTTTTCCAAACTCCTTAAAAATGTTCTGTCTGCTCATCTTCCACTTTATCTCCTCTCTCTCCTCAACCCCCTACAATCAGCTATTTACTTCATCCCTCAAAAGAAACTGCTCTCTCCAAAGTTAGCAATCATCTTTCAGTGGTCGGACCTAATCATTTTTTTCTCACTCCTAATCCTTCTCCATCTATCTGCTGCTTCTGACACTACTCAACACCCTTTTTCTGGATGCTCTCTTCTCTCTGGGTTTTCATTCTTGCCTGCTTTTACCTCTTACCTATAGGACCACTCCTTTTCAAACCCTTTTGTTGCCTCATCATCTACACCACAACGTTGGGTTCTGTCTTAGACCTCTTCTCTTCTACACAAAACATTCTTTAACCTTTGTGCCTTGGATCCTTTTGGCAATCTAGTGAAACTTAGAAACCCTTTCTCAGAATTATATTTTTAAATGCATAAAATAAAACAAAATTACAAAGGAAACTAAGTATACTGGAATACAATTTTTAAAATTCTTCCATTCCAGGGATGGAACCAAGGTGGCAGATTAGGGGCAGTCACCCAGCTGGACTCTCTCAAATTCCTCTCCGAACAACTTTAATTTCAAACAACAAAATTTCAAATCAAATTTCGGAGCAGCAGAACCAACAAAAAAATCAGGGTGGAATATTCTTCCAGTCTAAGAAAACTTAAAGAGGTAAAGAGAAGTCAGTAAGACCAGGATGAAGGTCTCCCTGGCTCCTACTCCAATCAAGAAATAGGCTGGGGGTGGCTAGGTGGCGCCGTGAGTAGAGCACCAGCCCTGGAGTGAGGAGGACCTGAGTTCAAATCCGACCTCAGATGTTTGGCACACTTACTAGCCATGTGACATTGGGCAAGTCACTTAACCCCAACTGCCCTCCAAAAAGAAAAAAAAAAGAAATAGGCTGGAAAAAATGAGAAAACAACAACAACAAAAGAATTTGACCATAAAATCTACTATCGTGACAAGGAAGACATAAACTCAGAAGAAGACAACAATGTCAGAAGAGCCCCCTCCCCCCCCAAAAAAACCTCAAAGAAAAATGCTAACTGGACCCAAGCCCAACAAGAATTCCTAGAAGAGTTAGGGAAAGAGATAAGAGTGATAGAGGAAAAATTAAAAAAAGAAATGAGAGTGATGCAAGAAATTACGAGAATTAACAGCTTGGTAAAAGAAGCACAAGAAAATACTGAAGAAAACAACACCTTAAAAACCAGAATTGGCTAAATGGTAAAAGAGGTACAAAAATTCAATTAAAAAAAAGAACTCCTTAAAGAGCAAAACAGGTCAAATGGAAAAGGAAGTACAAAAATTCACTGAAGAAAATAATTCCTTAAAAATTAGAATGGATTAAGTGGAAGCTAATGACTCTATAAGACATCAAGAAAAAATAAAACAAAGTCAAAAGAATGGTGAAAAAAATAGAAGAAAATGTGAAATATCTCATCAGAAAAACTGACCTAGAAAACAGATCAAGGAGAGATCATTTAAGAATGACTGGACCACCTGAAAGCCATGATCAAAGAAAGAGCCTAGACATTGTATTTCAAGAAATTATCAAGGAAAACTGCCCCCACATTTTAGATTCACGCGGTAAATAGAAACTAAAAAAATCCACCTGAAAGATCACCTCCTGAAAGAGACCCCAAAATGAAAACCCCCAGGAATATTATAGCAAAATTCTAGCGCTCCAGGTCAAAGAGAAAATAATTCAGGCAACCAGAGAGAAACAATTTAAAAATCATGAAGTCACAGGACTACAAAAGACTTAGTGGCTTCCATTAAAGGAGCAGAGGGCTTGAAATATGATATTCCAGGAGGCACAGGTGCTTGGATTACAACCAAGGGTCATCTTTGTCCAAGTACTTCTCCTCTTCTTTGTAGGCTGTTTCTGACACTAATGGAAACAGAAACTTTGTCTTCAACAGATAAAAAAACAAAAATCAAATATCTCTAACTCTTACCTTGAATCAACCCTGCATATCCCCACCCCAAAAAAGAAGAGAAGATAACATGAAGAAATTAATAAGAAGTAACTACAAGCAATTCTGCTATAATGACGTATGTATTCTTAAAAAGCATCACATTATGCAAAACTGTGCATAAATAAAAACCAGTGAATGGAGGAATAGGGAAAGGACACTGCTCACAAAGTTCATCAGTGACATGTTAAAAAAACAAAGAGAGAAACCTAATTTTAAAAAGTACAGCTTTATATGTTAAGCAGATAAGAACTACATAAATCCTCTGATAAATAGTAGCTGTCTTCCCAGTCTCGGGCTAAAAGCAAGAACAAGCTAAGCATGCTTGGGACATGGCAGAAGAGCTGCCCTTCTCTGCTCACACGTCCTGCTTCACTAGAAAATGTATACTCAATAGGGCCCCTTACCTTGACAAAGACCTGAAATTTGCTCATGAAAATGGGTATCTGAAGGGTTGTGGCTTATGAGTTATTGTGAAGTGGAGTGGTATTTTGAGTTCTTTCACTATTTCTCAAGGAAGAAATTCCACAGAAGCAAACTCAAAATCTGTGTTGTTCTCAAAATGTTCCTTAATATATCAATCATATTAGAATAAATTTCCATTTTCAAAACATTACAGCAAAACTGACTATTACTCTAATATACTAAGGGACTGCTAGCCTGTATATCTTAGAAACTAATCCTAGCCACTCACCCCTGGCTTTTCTCTTCTCTCTAGGGCACTCTGAGCAATCCCTGAGTTTCACCTTGCTTTACTGAGAGCTCCAGAGGCCATGCCTGGACCACATCTACCTCCCATTGATGCCTACCGACTAGACTACCTGAGGTCATAGCTTTGCCTGTTTCTTCTGTGAGATGGACAACGTGAGCCTCACAGAAAACCTGCCACAAGGTTGGTTCTCTTAGAAAAACCCTGAACAATCTAAGTATCTTGCCTACCTCACCTGATCTCTCTCCAATCACTGAGGCTCTAGGCCTAGACTCATTCCTCAGTGGTTAACAAACTCTCACCCCCTCATATTCTCCTCAATCTCCAATCCCAACTGTCAACTCTCTTCTTCTCATCCTCCTCCATTCTACCTTCTTTCACAATGTCCAACTCCAGATCTACATGCCCCCTCCGGTGTGCTAGCTAGAGTATTTGTTCCAAAATTAACAACACCTTTTCATTTCTCACTCTTTCCATTTTCTGGCACCCACTGAGAAGTGGCTCCCTCCTGATGACACTGTATCTATGGACACCCTCTCCAGGACTGGTTGCATTTTCACTGATACTTTCAGATTCACAAATCATGGCAACAAACATGGAATACACTTGGCTCCCCTGTCCCACTTCCAAGCTCTCCAAATACCACTCTCACTCACAGTCTTTCCCATCCCCTGAGCTTAGACTATTTTATTGTCTTCTTCAATTACTTCAACGCTTGGTTTAGAAATATATTAAACTCAACAGAGAAATGGGACAGGGGTATTTGAGAAGGAAGATAGAATGATCAGTGAGGGAAAATCATAATATATCTGAAGGGAGATGGAGGGCTGGGATGGATTGTGAAGAGGATTAAAATAAAAAGAAGAAAGAGTAAGAACTTGTGATTGAAATCTTGGAGAGGGGAAAATTAGGGGGGAAATGGAGTGGAAGCAGATGGTTTCATATACAGATCATTAGTGTTAAGCACATTCATCTATAACCTCATTTATAGAGAGTGAGGAAAGTGTAGAGAGGAAAATATATATGGCAACAGGAGGAAAGGAAATACAATGAAAAGTGGTTTGATCTGCCCAAAAGATATAAATCTTTCTAAATGGCTATATGAACCAGGAGTGGAACTTAAAGCAGAGGCCTGATAGTCACTCATCAGAGCCCTCCTTGGTTAAACAGACTGAACTAGGATATTTCTAAATTTCCTTCTAAATCCAAAATTCTACATGATTCTGAGAATTGCAGTATATTATAGTATTGTAATTGCAATTAGAGTATATTTCTTGTGACAAGATCAATGCATTTCCTTTATTTGATAGAAGAATGGGGAATGAGTTTAAGTTAAGGAATTTGGCTGTTTTTATTTTTTTTAAGTACCATATTAAAATACAGGACAGACTCTCCCACCTGTATCTGTCAGGCCTATTAGATTAAGAGCTAATTGAGGGGCGGAGCCAAGATGGCAGCGGAGCAGCAGCAACATATCGCAGCTCTCACATAGCCACCCCAAAATACCCATAAAATAGGACTCTAAACCAATCCTAGAACTCCAAAACGCACACAAAGATACTTCCCACTAAAGTCAGCTCGGCTACGAGGAACCATATCAGCACTGCGATCCGAAACCAGCCTGGCCTGAAGCCGCGGCTGTGTCCCGGGGACGGCTGGACGGGAGGAGCGGAGGAGCCTCTCTGGTGAGCGGATTAGCGGCAGCTGCGAGCAGCGCTCAGAACTAGGTCAGTAGGACTTGCGAAATTAGGAGAGTAGAGCAGTCCGGCCGAAAGGCCTCCAGAGCATAAAAGCAAAAGGCAGAGGTTTTGCACCCGCCTCTGTGTTGCAGCTTCCCACCCGCGGCCTGCAGACAGCAGGGGGACTAAGCGATTGTTCTGAAGCCAGTGCTCTCGCGTTGAGCGGCCTGGATCCGGATCGCCATCTTGGGCCTCGGTCTTGGAGTCTTCATTATCCAGTAAGCCGGAAGTAAGTAGGAAGGGTCCCAGCACCTTCCTGAGAGCTACGGCAACCTAGAGGACCCCA
>CM053588.1:50163441-50180674 GCA_028646515.1 Pseudochirops corinnae
ACACACTGGGATGGCTGTTTTGGGGTGGTGGGTAGGGGAAAGAAGGGGAGAAAATATATAACTCAAAATCTTGTGGAAATGAATGATGCAAACTAAAATAAAATTTAAAAAAAAAAAGATTAAGAGCTAATTAAGGGAGGAGACTGTCTTTTGTTTCTTTTTGTATCTCTAGTGCTTAGCACAATGCCTACCACATAGTAAGTACTTAATAAATGCTTATTAACTGACTGACCTAAACAACAGCAAGCATTCCATAAGAAACTCATGTTAAGTTCGGAGTTTGTAGTCATTTTCAGTCATGTCCACTCTTTCTGACCCTAGTTGGGGTTTTCTTGGCAAAGATATTGGAATGGCTTGCTATTCCCTTTTCCAATTCATTTTACAGTTGAGGAAACTGAGGCAAACAAGGTTAAGTCATTTCCCCAGGGTCACACAGCTACTAAGTGTCTTAGGCCACATTTGAACTCAGCTCTTCTGATTCCAGGCCTGTGCTCCAACCACTGTACGATCTAGCTGTCCCTAAATTCAGAGAGTTATCCATAAAAAGTCTTGCATAAAACAATTTGGAACACAATTTATTTTGTAACAAAATGCTACTTGTATCACCTAGTGTGACTATATGTGCTTTATATTAGTTGGAATATGCTTAATAGAAATCTTATGAATAGTATGCTTTAAGTAGTAGAAATATTAGTAAACAGAAAACTATCTATCTGGCCTTATAATCCTACCCATGACACTGTCTACGACAACCAAATACTAGTTTTAAATCAAAATTTAATCAGTCTAGATCTAAAATCCAGAAATATTCACAAGCTCCAACTGTATTTGACAGCACTACTCAGTAACAATTAACTACATAAAGTATGTCCTCTTTGGAGAGGGCACAGATCTACAAAATATGGATCAACATACTTCAGGTTTTACACAAAAATCCAAAAGAATTGGAATAAACAAAAGTCATGTTCTCTACAGGCAGTATGTTTTACACTTTACCAATTAGAAAGCTCCTTGAGGACAAAGATTGTGTTTTACACTTTTGGCATAAATCAGTCTTTAACATTTACTAAGCACCTACTGTGTACCAGATACAATGCTAAACGCTAAGGATACAAACAAGAAAGTCCATCCCCTTCCCTAAAGTAGCTTACAGCCTAATGGGGGAAGAAATGAGGGAAGAAAAGCTTATAGCTGAAAAGATGGGGTGGAAGAGGAAGGGAAGGGGGGGGAAAGGGCAGGTGTAAGACATTGGGCATCCACAATGCTGAGCTTTCTTCTGCCACATAAGTGAGTACTTAAATGCTTGTGACTAAGTAGAGGTTTTGTCACTGAAAACCTGAACAAGAGACTGAGGTGTTGGAATGCATACTACAAAGACAGTGTGGTCACCAGATGGGAAAACATGACAGCAAGCAGCAAACTGGTGCAATGATACTCACTCACTCACTCTCTCTCTCTTTCTCACACACACACACACACACACACACACACCCACACCCACACCACACATACACACACACACATACTCTCTCTCTCTACACACACACACAAATATTCACAGAACTCAAGGAAGTTAGTTTTCATCATACACTCCTAACAAAAGGGAAAAATTGTAAATCCAAAATTACTATGTGACACAGATCATACATAAAAAAACATTCAACCATTCTAAGTCAATCCTGAGATTCAGTCTGTGACCTACACAGGTTTAACGGCACAAAGTGACTTGGATTCATTCTACTTGACAGATAGTAACCTTAATTTTCCAGTTTTAATGACAACATTCACCTCTCCCTACTATTCATACAACATTGTTCAAATGCAAAATGTTCCCAAGTTTTACCAATCTCTCAAAACCCAGAAAGGGCAAGAAATGGAGGTCTGTAACTTAAAACTTAACTTATAAGCATTCTCACTGTTTGTATATAATGAAGCAAGGTTCCAGTCTGGTTTTATAGTGCACCAAAAAAAGAAAAAAATCACTTCAATCATGAGACTCTTGTATAAAGTCCATTTCTCCCACCATGGACAAATATAACTTTTTTGTGAACCTATGCCAGAAAATGTAAAACGGGAAAACTCCTGCAAAAGGCCTGATTACGGCACCTAATGGAGACCTCGTCTCCATTCTAGCCTCTTCTCTCTGCTGACGCTAGAGCAGACCAGAATCACATCACACTTAGGTGATTGTGATAACCTGCTGTTGGGTGTGCCTGCCTCAAGTCTCTCTCTGTTGGACAACCAAAGTGGTTTTCCTAAAATCGAACATCTGATCGTGTCACCCTCCACCCCCACATCCCCAATAAACTCCAGTAGCTCCCTACTGCCTCAAGGATTAAGTGCAAAATGCTGTTTGGCATTCAAACCCCTTCATTACCTAGCCCCCTCCTACCTTTCTCCCCACTACCTTATACCTACCTTACTCCCCACTACATAGTCTTCGATCCAGTGACACTGGCCTCCAGGCTACTGCACAAACAAGACAGTCCATCTCTCAATTCTGGGCATTTTCTCTGGCTGTCCTCATGCCCAGAATGCTCTCCCTCCTCCTCACCTCTGCCTACTGACTTTCTTGAAGGTCCAATTAAAAATCCCTTCTTCTCTGAGAAGCCTCTCCCAACCCCTCTTAATCTGGGTGTTTTCTCTCTATTAATTATTTCCTGTTGATCCTGTGTACAGTTTGCCTGCCCATATTTGTTTGGTGTTCTCTCCCATTAGAGTGTGAGCTCTCTGAGGGCAGGGATTGTCTTTGCTCCTATCTGTACCCCCCTGCTCTTAACATGGGATCTGGCACATAGGAAATACCTAATAAATGTTTATTAAATGACTGAACTTTCATGTGATTTTCACGTTAGTTTTTGAACATTCTTTTTCTCTACGTGTATAGACTATTATGTAAATTTAGCTATAAGATATAACATTTAGCAAATATGTTGCTATAAATCTCTTGCTTATAAACAGCTCTTCCACTTAGTTGGATACAACCATAAATACTTACTAATATTTATACAGCTTCAGTGCTCTTGAAATATCAAGACAGACTATGTAAAGGAGCTGTGTGACAGTACTACATCAAAACCAAGAAGGGATGGCTTCAATTAAGCCCCAGCATGAAGCCCCTGCTTTGTTCTCACAACTCATGAGTATATTACCAAGCAAACATTAAAATGGCTTACTATTGATTTCCTGCAGCAATTTTCTAAAACTCAAACCTAATATATTGATCAAGAATGCCTTAAGTCAGCTGTTCTCAACCTGTGGGTCACGACCCCTTTGGGGGTCAAATAACCCTTTCACAGAGGTCACAGGGGTCGCCTAAGACCATCAGAAAACACATATTTCCGATGGGTCTTAGGAATCAAGACACTGCTCTTCTATCCATCTCCAGGTGGATCCGCCCACATGCAGATATGCCCACATATGAGTATTAAAGTGTCAAGGCATTAGGAAGGTTGAGAACCATTGCCTTAAATTCTTATACCAAAACATCACTTAATGAAAATAATTAAAACAGTCACATTAAGTACAAAAGGGGGTTGGGGAAAAGTTAGCTACAATAACAGTAATAGTAGACAGAATAGTAGACAGACACTAATAGTAGACAGAAACATACCCATCATTTTAAAAGGTTTGGAGAAAGTGTAGGATACTGATCACTGGAGACTTCTCAATACATGTAAAATTTGATCTCTGTTGATTTAGCATTCCACTTTTGAAAAAATCCATGAAAACTGTTTTTTTCCCTTCATTTCCAAAAAACATTACCCTCAAAACTGATCTGTTCTGAGATTCCTAAATTGAGCAATAATAAAGAAAAAAAAGGAGTGGGGTGATAGAAGAACAGATGAAGGTAAAATTTTATTGCCTTTTGGCAATGTTACAGTAAATCAAGCCACACTTACTGTTTCACCTGGTCTTAAATGATACTGAACAAAGTTAATTTTGAAAAGGTACTCCTATCCATCTTGCCCTACCGAAAAGTCAGAGGGGGGATGAGGGAGATATAGGAGAGAGCAGATTGGGGGAGGGGGTATACAGTGGGATCCCTGTTTTGGGGTAGTGGGGTAGGGGAAAGACAGGGAGAAAATCTGTAACTCAAAATCTTGTGGAAATGAATGACATAAACTAAAAATAAACATAAAAGTTAATTTTTTAAAAATAAAAAATTAATAAACAATAAAAAAAAAAAGAAAAGGTACTCCTTCAGATAAGCAGAAAGTCATATTCTTCATTTTCTCATGAGAGCTAGCTATGGCATCGAAGAAAGAAGACTGAATTTGGATTCAGAAGTCTTGGATTCAAATCCTAGTTCTGTCTCTTCCTAGAGATGGAATCTTAGGCAACTCACCACCTCCCAGGGGCCTCACTGGCTTGGAAGGACTACTTTACTGTGGATGCTAAGAAGAAACTAACGAGATGATCTACGTATGTCAGTTGTCTTATTCTTAAATGAAGAGGTGCTAAGAAATCTATTTCTTTCAAGAAGACTAAAATGTTCCCTGAAGCCTATAAATATGACCAGGTCTCTCCTTTCCTCACCCCATCATTCCCTGAAGACATCATGCTGTTATGTTCTCCCTCTTCACAGCCACACTCTTACAAAGAGTGCTCTCCACTTCACTGCTCTCATCTCCTCACCTCCCATTCATTTCTCCATCTCCTTCAATTCATCTTCCAAACCCAGCACTCTTCTTAAACTGCTCTCCCCTAGGTTACCAACTATCTTAACTGCTAAAGCCATTGATCCTTTCCAGTCCTTACCACTCTTTTACTAAACCATGCCCTCCTCCTTAGGCTTCCATGTTCTCCTACCTCTCTGCCCCTAATCAAGCTGCTGTGCTACATTATCATTCTCCTCTTGCCCATTAAGTGTGGGTGTCACTTTCACTGAAAATTCTTTCTCAGGACCTCTCTTCTCATCAGCTATCATGAATTTAATTTATTTCTATGAAAATGGCAAATTTATTTACCATCTCTCTCCTGAACTCCAGACAGAATTTACTACTTGTCACTGCTGGCATCTCCAATGCATAATTATGTCTAAAACCTCCAATTTTTTCTTTTGATGGAACCAACCTTCCAGTGATCTTGCTTCACAATCCTGGCATCATCCCTGACTACTCCCTTTCGCTTGTCTCCCATACCACAATCCACTGCCAAATCTTGTTAATTCTACGGCTGCAACATCTCTTGCATCTGTTTCTTCTCCCTATGAATGGTCTTCTGTCCACTCTTGTTCATGCCTTCATTACCTCTTCACCTGGACTATTACAAAGCCTCCAATGTATTTCCTCCCCAATCCACCCTCAACACAGTAGCCAAATTGATATTCCTAAAACACAGGTCTGATCTGGTCCCCCCAATCACTTATTAAAAATCTTCTATCTAGGATAAATACAAAATCCTCAAACAAATATTTAAAGACCGTCACAATCTGGGTCCCATTTGCCTTTCTGGTCCTGTTTCATTCGTCACACTTCACTTCCAACAATCTCTTGCTCCAGTCAATCTGGCTTGCTGGTTGTTACCACTCTATGAGATGGCATAACAACTGCCTCTCTTTGCACAAGTTGTCCCCGGTATCCAGAACAGATTCTCTCCTGATCTCCACATCACAGATGTCCACACCTCAGGTGGCACCTCCTACAGGATATCTTTCCGTATCTTCCCAATTGTGAGTGTTTCCTCCTTTTGGGTTTACTCTGAATTTATTTATGTACATATTCTATCTCCCAGTGCAATGTAAGCTTCATGAGAACATAAATTACTTTTACTGTCTTTTATCCATAGCACCTGGCACAGTACCTTGCAGATAAGTTACTTATTAAAATTTGGTTGAAGTGGATTTTGATATACAACTTGACAGACTGAGAATAATCTTTTATATCAATTCATTCATAAGAAACACATTTTGTAAGTGTTACATTATGCTTTGGTTGGGGGGGAGGGGCCAATCATACAGAGGTCCAGTTTTAAAGCAGAAAAGGTCACCCGGTCTAACCCCAACCACATACGTTCTGATTTGCCCAAGGCCACAACAAGGTGGTAAATGACAGAGACAGACTGAAGTCCTGATTCAGAATTCTCTCTATTGCTCCACAAGGTAGTTAAGTTCTGATACTTATCAACACCTCAGTTCCAATATGACAAGTTGGTATTTAAGGGAAGTCTGTCAGGAGTTATAAACTCAAATTCTGATCTCCATCAAAATGATCAGATTTCAATGGAAAACGTGACAAACTCAACTGTATGGTACGAAATTACACTAGAAATTTCAGCAAACAGTACTTTCGTTCATCTCTAATGAGTAAAAACTAAACTCAAGCTTGAGAAAGACTGAAAGGCAGTAAAAGAGAGTGGATCTAATTAGATGCTGCTACCAAGCTGAAAGATGAAATCAGGAAGAGTAAAAAACCAGTGACCCTTTTAAATTGATTCTAAAGTTATGACTAATATCCTTCCAGGACTTTGCTGGTAATCTGGAGGGAAAGGCCATTAGTGTAGTCTATTCTAAACAACCTATTTTAATATAACCTTTATAGCAGCCTACATATAAGAACAGCACCAGATAAAAATAAGTTCCTCTCCCCCCACCAAACCCCTGCGTTCTACATTGCTATTCTAGGTTACAACTTAATGAACTCTAAAATTAAGTTCTCTGCAGCATGGCAAACAAAACTGATACAAAGACCACAAAACTCCTCACCAATTTGGACACAATAAATATAAGACTATCCCCTAGGCTTTTAGAGGCTATCTTTTCCCTTGTAATTTAAATCAAGCTGCAATGAGGAGTCGTGAACTAGAACCTCAAGCAGAAGAAATCACAAATCCACTAGACAGAAGTGTATTAAATACCACTCAAGAATACTATATGCCAGAAGACAGTCAGGAGCAAGAATGCACATGATGCCTCTTTGGACAAAAGCAGTCATACTCAGGTTCAGATGAGGCAAATCTGATTCTTCAAGGCACTGAAAAATAGAAACATTTTAATCATATTCTAATAGGTCCCATGGGATCCTGGAGTCTGTCAAACTTGTGTGTCTGCCTTTCTAGTTCACTCTCGTTTCAGCTCTGAATAAACATTCATAAGCACCTTACTCCCAAATAATTAATTAAATCCTGTTTTTGCAGATGTTTTAATGACAAAAGAAAACATGTCTATCCAATTATATTACATTTATTAAGGACAAGACTTCAGTAAATATCTAAAGAAAATTGCCACTACAAAAATTCTCAACATCATGAAGTTCCAAGAGTAGTCAACATATCATCTTCTAAATCTTGTTCCTCCAGCACCTAGCCCCGGGTCCTTAATAAAAATCTAAACTGAACTTAGTATGGGAAATTTCGTTCCGAGGAAATCACAAGAGATGCTGCAGTAAAAGAGGCAGAAAACAATTAATCTTCACCTCTTCCAATAAACCATACAAAAAAGCTGTTTAAAAAATGAAAAATAATTTTAATTAACATATAAAAACTATAGGATTTCAAGTCACACTTTTCTGACATTATTACTTCATCATGAAAAAAATATTCAACTGCTACTAATTTTATGAAAAAAATCAAAGGTTATGCTAAAGACAGAACAGATTCTGCTTTCTCTTCTATATTCCCATCATTGTTAAAGTAAAACCCTTTTGATATAGCCACCAGTAAATGCAAATGTGTTTGACGATGTTTACCAATTTCGCAGTAGGAAGTCAGGTTTATTAAACCCTTTTATTTATTAAAGAATGATAAAACAGTCTGAAAAATTAAATGAGAAGCATGAAGACGCTTTCAATAGGCTCAGAAAATTAAGCACTATCTGCTACTCTGAACAAGTCAGCAGGATTTAACAATGTGCCCCCACAGTGCTTTGCACACTAGGCATCTTATCAACACTAATGCAAGTATGATAATAAGGATCCATCTAATGTTAATTCCAACAATCAGTTTATCCCTGATAAGGAGAATCAGATCAAAAACAGGACTTTTAAAGGATAAAATTTTCATTCCGGAAAGTCAGAAAGTTACAGGCTACTCTGCCTTTGGCAGAGAGGGAAAAAGAGCTCAAACAAATGGCTGAATAATTGAAATTCCCCCTCACTACTCTCTCATTTCTCTTGTGAAAGGTTTTCTATTTGTAGGATAGAATTTGTCACCTACTTATAGATGAAAATTTGGGGCCCCTTCGTGCTTCTTAAATTTAGGGTCATAACCCCACATGAGGTGGTGAATCTAGTTCATGAAGCAATCACAAAGATAACTTTGTTCAACAATTCTCTACATATGAATATTAAGCAAGGCATAAAATGAGGAGATATATAGTTATTATTATCAACATCCTACATAATGTCCAAGCAGAACAAAGAGTCCCAGTAGTTTGAGAAATGCTCCTTATGTTCCTATTTGCAGGTGACACAATGATAATTTCATCAAGTTGTAGAATACTACTGAGACTCAATGGAAACAACAGACAAACAAAACAGATCAGCTTAGCAATACACAGAGGAAAAAAACCAAACACATAATCCTCAGATTATGACATGGCTATCAGTGTGTATCACGCAGAAAAGAACTACAGACAGTGAACTGGGCCCAGAATCAAAAGGCACCAGCTGGGTCACATCTGGGAACCTGTATAGTGGTTTTAATGATCCTAAGTCATCTCTGTCGCTGCAGAACTTCATCTTTTTAACAATGGTATCTCCAGAACGTCTAGATACAAACCATGGCACGCTGCAACATCCAAAGAATCAAAATCCCGCGAGACCAAAGATCCAAGGAGAGATGTACACTGGATACATGCTGCTGTTTACCAATAACGAAACTCCCGTGTGCCAAGTTTTCCAAGACATCAAGAACACAGGATCACAGATTCAGGAGCGAGAAGAGAGCTCAAGATACCATCTAATACAACTCCCTCATTTACCAGATGAGGAAATTGAGGCTTAGGGTCACAAGTAAGTAAGCATCACAGGTGGTATTTAAACCCAGATCCTCCAACTCAGGATCCAATGCTCTTACCATCATGCCAAAAACAGATGAGCTGATCGCAAGTAGGAAAAGGGCTAACAGCCAGACAATACACACTGGTATCCACAAAGTATTAAAAGACCAATGGAAGACCTCAAGCACACTGACTGGCCAGTGGAGGATTTAAGAAAATACAAGAATTGCATAGAATAAGAAGGTATAAACAAGTGAAATCTATGGCAGTGGTGGAATTGCACACATTGAACAGAAGTATTCATAAAGTCATCAAAGCACATGAAAGTAAGCTTTGAAACCAAACACTTCTTTATGCTAATTTCTCATCCATTCTTGCTTCACTGGAGAGGAAATTTCCCCCCTAATTTTTTCCCAATATTCACAATAAAAGGATAAAGATAACTTGTCAACTTTCCTCAATACTCTGGCTTTCACTTACATAGTAATTTCACTTATGTAGTAATTCAGGATGCCAGAAGTTCTATTTCTGAGTGGGCTCTTTTTATTTTTTTAAGGAATAAAGGGAAACCATCCTAACAAAATATTTGCTGCTTAGCTTAACAAATTACTACTTCCTACCTCAAAGAATTATATGGTTTTACTTAGCATATGCTTAAAGACTTCTGGAAATAAGAAAAACTATTCCTTACAAAACTTAAGGCTTTTAGTAAACTAAAACCAGAGAATGAAACACTTCCACATGTTCCCTGTGAACAAGAAATTATGTATTGTCCATATTAAGATAGAGAACTAATCCAACAGGCTTCTGGTAAATTATCCTAAACTAAACTAACATCAAAATTTGCACAATCTTACATATACTAAGAAGAGAGAATTGAAAATCTAATCACTAACTCAAAATTCTTTGGACCAAATTTTTTAAATAGTACTATAACCAGTACTATCACTGAGTTTGAGGAATTCCTGAGCCCCCTCTACTGGTTTTGCCGTTATAATGACTCCAAAACTAACTAGAGAGCTGAGTTAGCTACAAAAATGATGAACAATATTAAAATATGCATACTTTTCCAAGCAAAACAATGACCAATGAGCTTCAGACCTTCTTTAAAAAAATAACAGAAGATTCAACAAATGGTAAAACGCAAAATAAAATGTTTTAAAATCTTTCTCCAAATTTAAATTTGTCTTCAACAGAAACAAACAGCAAAATTATAAGACCATCAAAGGAATTTCTATTTCGAGTAACTCCAGAAAGATAAGAGCAGCTCTCCTATTTCTGATTCTAGCAGATGAATTTCAAGGATTGGGCAGACATAGAGAATTCTTTTAACTACAAAGACTTCCTTAACATTTGTCCCTGGAGTAAAACAATTTTCCTTTAAAGACAATTTAGCTCATTATCAAAGTTAGAAGACATTATCACTCCTTTCTGTGAAGAATACATAAATTGTATCTGATGAATACATTTTTAAGGAGAGTTGTCTGAGAGTTTATTGGTATCTTTTTTGTTGAAAAATGTATCCATAATTTTAAATTTAAAAAACAATGTCGCAAGTTCATCACATACTCTGCCTTCCCTTTTAAAAATAAACACAGTGCTGTAGACATTTTCTTAAAGGAATGGGCTTTGTTACCTACCATTCGAATATTTGCTGAGAAGTAGAGTAAATAATAATGCCTGCTTCATGGTCCAGCAAAATATGTACCACACTGAAGTTGTATTACTCATATCAAGGAAGAAGGAGAAAGAACCTAATAATACAATGGAATCAAGCAAACTGATCTACGTGGGAAGTTAAAAGAAAGGAAAACAAGGGTCAAGGCAATTGCCAATAAGGAAGCCAAGTTTAAAAAGCAATGAAGTAATCGTGAAATGAAAAATAAAAAACATGCCAATACAATCAGAGGAAGGGCAACTTTTGAACTCTAAGTCTAGAACATTAACAAAAATTCTGAGCAACAAGTCTTCAACTCAAGTTATTCTGCAAGACTACAGCAAAATTCTAAAGTTAAATCTTAGCAAATCCGTATATAATATGACTGCAATTCAACAAATATTTATAAAACACCTACTACATATGTACAAAATACTGGAATTGCAAAGATAAAATAAGGAAATCACTCCAGACAGACATAGCTAGCAAGAAGAAAACTGGTTCTTGCTTGAAGATGCTGACATAAAGCTGGAAGCATATTTCCTTCAGGCACTGACCATGGTACCATGCTTCACCATTCTCCAGATGCCCAGAGCATAACCATTCCCTGGACTCTCCGAGAGGGGCCAATCCTTCCTGATTCAACTGTCCCCTTGATCGCCACAAGCCACAACTCTCCAAGTCACATTTCTACAGTTTTGTAGGGTTTGCAAAGTGTTTTCTTAGAACAATTCTATGAGGCAGGCAGTGCATATTTTCATGATGAGAAAGATATTAAGATATTAAGTAATCAGCCCAAGATCATAGTTTCAGAACTATGATTTGAACCCAGGTCTCTAGATGCCAAGCCTAATCAGTCAACAAGCATTTATTAATCACCTACTACATGCCAGGCCCTGTGCTAAGTACTGAAAATACAAACAGAAAAGAAAAACAGTGCTGCCCTCCTTAAAGGGCTTGCATTATAATGAGGGAAACAACATATACACATATAAAAACATAGAAGACATATGAATCAAATACAAGGTACCCTTGGAAGGAGAAAACTAGCAGTTCATTGTTGTTTGCACTATAACCCAAAACAATACAAAATGACTCTCACCACTATTATTGCAGTCATAATATTCTTATGGCAAATCAGCAGCAATTCCTAGCTTTTTTAATTTTTAAAAAGAATTAATTTCTAAAAATTGCCTATTTTCAGTGATCTCCAAGGTAGGGTCATGATCACTAGTGGGAGGGTGAGAAGGACTGCAATCCACCTTCCCAATAGGTAATAAATTCACACATTATAGCCTAGTAATGCTCCCCACCCAACTAGACATAAATCTTCTCAGAAAACTTCCAACTTTCCATATTCCTGGTTGTCACTCCACTTTATTCCCTTCCAACGTTAAATTTTATCTACTGTGTGTATATGTACACACACACACACACACACACACACACACACATATTAAATAAAATGTGCATCTTGTCTCCCCTGTTAGAAATGTAGGCTTCTTGGGGTCAGTACTATTGACGCTGGCCCCACCTGTCCATCCTACCCCACATCTGCCTAGATGACAGGACAATTCTGCCCCTACAAAACATACACAATCCTGTTTCCCACTCCACTCTCCAGATCACCTGTCAACAGATGCTCCTTGGGCTCTGTGCTTAGAGGTAATGAATGACAAGTGATTAAGAGTTCCTTAATAATTTTGGGTGGGACAGTAAATACTATGTACTTAGCACAGTGTCTAACATATAGTAGGCATTTAATAAATGTTTGTGAACTGGCTGAAAATGCAAGAAGTGCATTCATGAAAGTCTTGTGACCTACATTATAAATCTCATTTCATTATCTTCCCACCAAAAAAAAAAGACAACAAACAACAAAAACCCCACCCATCTCCAGAACTTCCCTACTTCTGTAGAGGACATCATCATCCTTCCAGTTACCCAGCTTCACAAAAGGAGGGTCTGTCATGCCAGACACTTTCATTCAGTAATAAATATGACAGAAGTTGCCAAATCCCAACATCTCTCCATATATCCCCTTATCACCACTCACACAGCCAGCACCCTTGTCACCTGGACATGAAAACAGTCTCCTTATTTATCTCCCTGCCTTAAGGCTCTCCCTACTCCAACACATCCTGCCAAGATGATTTTTTGTAAGCCCAGGGCTGATCATGTCCCTCTAGTCACTGGCTCCCTAGTACCTCTAGGACAAATATAAATTCCTTCCTTTAGCACTTAAAGCCCTTCACAATCTGGCACCAACCCTCCTTTCCAGACTCATTGGGCATTATTCCTTTTCTTGCACTCTACTGTTCAGATAAATTGGTCTGTTTCTCATATAAAAACTAAAATATCCAAATATGAATAGGACATTAAGGTATGATGTATGGGAACTGTGGGGATTGAATGAACCACACTGACTCCATCTTGTGACTCAATTCTGGTTCTAGTTCCGTTCCCTTTCTATTCAATTATAGGTCTAATCGTCCAATTTCTGTCTTCTGAGAAAACTTTATTGCACTGTTTGAACCAAGCCCCTTCACAGCTGGGAAGCTATTGCTTAGAGACCCTTCATTAAGGACCTAAGTTATGCAGATCAGAAACCCAGCCAGATCCAAAGATTGATATAAGGAATTTTCTTAAAATTATACACCCCAAGCAACTCATATGTCTTATCTGAAAACTGTCCCCAAACTGGTCAATAAATTATTGTTCCCTTGTTTCTTTGAATACAGACATTCAGATGAGAGTGATTTTTTGTAAGCCCAGGGCTGATCATGTCCCTCTAGTCACTGGCTCCCTAGTACCTCTAGGACAAATATAAATTCCTTCCTTTAGCACTTAAAGCCCTTCACAATCTGGCACCAACCCTCCTTTCCAGACTCATTGGGCATTATTCCTTTTCTTGCACCTCTTCTTCTAATTTCAGGAACTGCACCTTTTTACTCCCCCACTCCCATCTTGGAAGGTCCCTAATCTTTCTTCCAATCAGAAATGCGGATTACCCAATGTGGTATCCTGGTTTACATCCTGTTATTGTCTTTTAATGTATAAAAATGTCTCTCCCTGTATTTGGGTCCAATACCAAGTTGAGGAGGCCTGTCTCCAATTTGTTATGCAATTGGTATGTATTGCTTAATAAACTGATATGCTCTTCAGTTCAAACCTCTGTTTACTCAGTTATTTGACTTTATCCATCACAGACGTTAAGCGCAACTACATAAAGAAAAAGGAATGGATTATATTAAAAAGCTTTCTGCTCAGTTAAAATCACAAATAATTCACTTTCTGCATTGTGTATGGTGAATATCTAGAGATACAGTACTTGCTAAAAAGCTATTACCATTATGTGATGGTTATATTGTGTATCTTTCAACCTAAAAGTACTCAAAAAAAGAAAAATATTTCTGCTTGACCAAATTAACTAAATTACTAACAACTGTGATTTAAGTTTACTCTATCCCTCCAAAACAGGCACAAGAACTTTTTTTAAATAGTGTTGTATACTCAATCACATTACTCAACAGATTTATGTATTGTTTATAAATAAAATTTTAAAAATATTGTTTGTCATCTTTATCTCATCCCTTCTTAATTTCTAATCTGTATGTTTTATGACATACATATTGGTATAATAGCACATACATAATTTATAAATATGTAGTAAGTGTATGTTTAAAAATTTTATTACTGATATGGATGCACAATCAAAAAAATCTGCAGGCTGTTGTTCTGCAAATTCCAGGTCAAGGCCTAAGTCTACCAAGGCAATCTGCTTAGTAACTGCTAAAAATCTCACTAAATCCAGTCTTTTATTTCCTCTTTCTCTATTCTTAATAGACACACAGAGCTTTAGGACAAGAATTTTTTATGGTCTAATTAAAAAAAAAGAAAAAAGGATCCCCTAGATATAAACAATATTCCTCATGAAATATGCTGTGAAACTAGCACTCATGGGACATGGCACTAAAGAATCCAAATCTCTATGGCTTAGTGTAATGGTAATGGAATTTAAAGATCCCCATGTATTGGCTTGGTTTTCAGGTTGAGTGTTAAAAACCAGAGCTTGTGAATCCCACTTGTGGGATGGACTTCTTGACATGAAGAGAGAGGGCTGAATTGGGAGGAGCCATGGATTTAGAGAGAAGGACCAAGCAGAAGAGGCCAGAAGGACTTTTGGGAACTGTCACCTGGAGCTGCTGAGAACTGAGGAGGCATGGCTGTGATGCTGGTATTTTGTCTGTCTGTTTTGATGTTGTTTTACCAGATTCAACTGCTGGTGAAGGACAGTGCTGCTGTTGTAGAGGTCCTGAAACCCTATTGTTGGTTCAGAAGCCTTGAAGGAAGATTTTCTTGTATGTTTACAGAAATCCTGGAAGAGGGCCTTGCTGATGTTTTCAGGGGTTCTGGGACTGTTCTGCAGGCAGAGAGTGACTTGATGAGGACACTGGTAATGGCTTTGTTGAGCCTTGTCTCCCCAAGAACTGAGATTGCTGAGGACTTGCCTCCATCAAGATGAAGGAGGGGCCTTTTCTTGGGTTCTCAATGCTGTGATGGTATTTTAACCTTGTTGTAGCTTAAGGGTAGATGGCCTTTTGTGCTCTCCTGCCCCTTTTGGGAAAGTGTTTAGCGTTAATGGATGGTATCATAATTTAGTTGTGACCCAGGGGGAAACCTTTGACTTTTTTGTGCTCTGTGACTGACCAAATGAATGTACTTTGCTTATGATTGGAAACTAATCTCCTTTTGAGAAGAGAGACTTTGACTGACTAAATGAATATACTGCCCTGGAGTGGGCTACTTTGACTAATGTACTGGCCAGGGGTGGGATACTTGGACCTTGGTGCTTTGCAACTGCATTGAGAACTTACTTGCTAAATGAATGAGTTACACTGTATTTTGATTTTCTCTCTTCTGTGAATGTTCTGCCTTAATCTGTCACTGAATAAATGGGGTTTACTATGCTGGTAATCTGAACCTTGGAAGTTGCCTTTGCTTGGCATTACACTTAAGACACTACAGACATGATATCCTTTACAGGGAAGTTCTGAATTAACAGGAGTCCTCCAGAGGAAGGAGAATTCAGAACACTGGATTTAATGTAATCACTATTTGAATTTTCCAAAACTCAAAAGGCTTTTTGTACTTAGCTATCATAGAAAGAAAACATATTTAATCCTAGCTCTTAAAAATACACATTCCTTAATACACAAGGTATTTCTGCATTTATACAGAATTATCAGTTCGTAACAATTACTTTAAGAACTGAAATCTATAAAATGTCATTATTATAAATAAAATACTCTCATGGCACACATCACAATTGCCCTGTGCACTAATATGTCCTTAAGGAGTCAAGGCCAAAAAATTCATCACTCAGGAATGATGATAATTTGTTATGTTTCTGTACATGCAAATAAAATAATGCTCATTCTAAACACTAACTCACACAGTAGTTATCTGAAAAGATAAATATCAAGCTAACTGTTTTATATCATTAGAGACTGACTCACATAACCTGAGATACCTAGCCAGCCTCAGCCATTCCTCTCATTCCACCCTGGCCATCTTCTTTGCAAACCTCCAGACCACAGGACCTACAAAAACCATATCCTGGGGAAAATTTAACCCTTTCAGCTTTAGAACTCCTACCCAAACCCTGTGCCTTCCCTGACTGATGAATGGTCCTTTATATCTAGCTGGTCCTAGCCATGCTTCACATTCTACACTGGCCATCACCTTGCAAACATGCAATATGACTTTACACTCATACACCCATCAGGGAACCATAAGGGCTAGGCCAGCAATCCCAGAATTACATGGGCTAAGTCCCCCAGCGCAAGCTCTCTGGAGGTCCCCAGATCATACAACAAGGGTTGAGAACAACAACAACAAAAAAGGATAAGGTAATACCGAAGCAAAGCTTGATTCATGGCATCTTAAATACTTCTTGCATACTCTTATTTCTAAATTAATCAAGCCCAGTCACTAATTCCTTCAAAACACGTCTCTTTCTATTCATATACCCAAGCACTTAGTTCAGGTTCTCATCAAGAGAACTGGGGAGGGGGACGGAGCCAAGATGGCGGCGTAGCAGCAGCAACATATCGCAGCTCTCACATAGCCACTCCAAAATACCCATAAAATAGGACTCTAAACCAATCCTAGAACTCCAAAACGCACACAAAGATACTTCCCATTAAAGTCAGCTCCGCTATGAGGAACCATATCAGCACTGCGATCCGAAACCAGCCTGGCCTGAAGCCACCGCTGTGTCCTGGGGGCGGCTGGGCGGGAGAAGCCTCTCAGGTGAGCGGATTAGCACCAGCTTTGAGTGGGGATTGCTTGCGAAAGGGGGAGATAAGCAGTCCTGCCGAAAGGCCTCCAGAGCATAAAAGCAAAAGGCAGAGGTTTTGCACCCGCCTCCGCGTTGTAGCTTCCCGCCCGCGGCCTGCAGACAGCAGGGGGATTGAGCGATTGTTCTCAGGCCAAGAGCTCTCGTGTTGAGCGGCCTGGATCTGGATCGCCATCTTGGGCCTCAGTTCTAGAGTCTTCACTATCCATTCAGCCAGAAGTAAATAGGAAGAGTTCCCAGCATCTTCCTGAGAGCTACAGCAGCTGGGAGGACCCCA
>CM053588.1:50181174-50202325 GCA_028646515.1 Pseudochirops corinnae
GTTGGGGAAGAATTTGGTGAAGTGTGCCTCTCCACCAATGAGAGAGGAAACAGTCAGGGAGGGGTCTTGACTAAGTTAGGTTATAAATTCCAGCACTGGCTTTTGTAACTGGCCTCTTCTCCATGATAAGTCATGGGGAAGACCACCTTCTTCTCCTGGGGAAGAGAATAAAGTCCTGTTCTTATCCTAAGAGATCTCTGTGTTTATTCCTTTTCATTAAATTAAGGATGAAGAATATTTTTCATCCCAAACATCTGTCATGTCCTTATCCCCAGCTTGCTACATTAGAGACTTTGGGGGAATTTCCCTTTGGGAGAGTGAGAGTTGAGGTTCTCAATTGAGTTGTTAACTCATTCCCAATGAAAAAACTCCTTTCCTCTTTATTGTTTGGTATATATTGTCATACATATACTTTTTCTGAGTTATATTTTGCCATCAACTTGGATAAATGGGTTTCTTTGCTATTGGCTATGTGGGTTCATTGCAGTATTTGGTGAAAAAGGAAGCCAAGTCTTGAATATAAAGGTCAGGGCTTTCCTTTTCCCATTACGAAACAGGAATGAGGAGTTTAACTTGAATCAAAAAGTTATATCCCCTAGACTAATAATATTTAAGGGAATAGACAGATATAATTCTAACCCAGTAATCTCTCTCTCTGAAGGAGACCAACATGGCCAGCCTCAGGCTCTAACCTCTTGCTTCCATTCCTAAAAGAAATTAAAGTCTACTTTGAAGAAGGATAAGGGGAAGAGACACCAGAGATCTCTGTCCTTTTGCCTCTCTGCAAACCTCATAGGGCACCCCATGCTACATTCCAATAACAAAGCCTGTTACTTGCATTCCAAATATTCTCCCTTTTCCTTGACCTATTCCCTCTCATTCTGTACTCTTCTCAATAAAATGCTTTACTTTTCTATCCTAAGTTGCTGCAGATTGCTGTGTATACTAAATAGGCCTGAAAGGCTGTAAAAAAAAAAATCTCTACCCCAGGAATCTGAATCTGTTATCAGCAGGAACAAATTCCTTAGCATGCTAATGAAACCTTTTGTTTTCAGTTTGGCCTCCTATCTTTGACCCCTAGGCCTTGCATGCTTCTCCACTAATGATTACTCCTGTCCTCAGAGATCAAGAAAATTCTTTTTTTTTTTTCTTTTTGTAGGGGGGAAGGCAGAGCAATGGGGGTTAAGTGACTTGCCCAAGGTCACACGGACAGTAAGTGCTAATCGTCTGAAGCTGGATTTAAACTCAGGTCCTCCTGACTCCAGGACCGCTGCTCTATTCACTGTGCCCCCTAGCCACTTCAGTTGAGAGAATTCTTCAACTGTAGAAAGAAGATGTAGACT
This sequence comes from Pseudochirops corinnae, assembly GCA_028646515.1. Classification (NCBI taxonomy): domain Eukaryota; kingdom Metazoa; phylum Chordata; class Mammalia; order Diprotodontia; family Pseudocheiridae; genus Pseudochirops; species Pseudochirops corinnae. The sequence goes on from CM053588.1 coordinate 50,182,518, forward strand.
TGGATAAACTGGAGGTACTCTCAGAACAATAGCACTGAGATTAAAGGTGGGAGGAAAGGCTTCTAGCAGAAGATGGGATTTTAACTGCCATGGAAAGGAAGCCAGGGAAGCAACAAGATGGAAATGAGAAAAGAGAGAATTCCAAGAATAGGATAAAACCAGTGAAAATGCCCAGAGTCAGGAGGTCAAGTATTCTGTGTGAGGAACAGCAAGTAAGCCAGTGGCACTATACTATAGAATATATGGAGGAGAGAAAAGTCTAAGAAGATTGTAAAGGTAGGAAGGGTCCAGGTTATGAATGGCTCTAAAAGTCAGGGAGAGTATTTTATATTTGATCCTGGAGTATACTGGGAGCCCTCAGAATTTGTTGCTATTCATCTGTCCTTTGTTAAGTCTTGAATCCTGTATGAATTGGATTTAAGTGAGACAGAGCTTCAAACAGTGATCAGCCTCACTCTCTCCTCAGAGTCAATGAAGTCCAGAGGTAAGAAAAAAGGATGCAGTTAGTGACAGTTGACCTCTTCTAAATTAAGGTCTTTCCCAGGTCTCTGTTTGTCTGAGGCAACACCCATTCGATGCCTCTAGGTAAGAATTGAGAGTCTATTGAATATCAGACCTCTGCTTCAGGAAGACAAAGTTAACTGAGTAGAGGATAGACTAGAGTTTGGAGGGACTTGAGGTAGGAATACCAATCGAAAGGCTATAGCAATATTCTAGGTGTGAAGTGATAAGGAATTGCACCAAAGTGGTGGCAGTGTCAGAGAAAAGAATCAGGAATATATGAAAAATGTTTTGAAGATAGAAATGGCATAACTATACAACTGATTAGATGGAGGTAGTGTTGGGGAGGTGAGACAGAGTGAGGAATTGAAGATAACATCTAGGCTGTGAGCCTGGGAGACTGGGAAGTGGACAGCGCCCTTGACCAGTAATAGGAAAGCTGGGGAGAGGGGAAAAACAATAACGAGTTCAGTTTTGTACATGTTGAGTTTAAGATGTCTAGAAGACATTAAACTCATGTCCAATAAGTAGTTGGAAATATGAGACTATAGGTCAGGAAAGATGTTAGGGCTGATAAAAAGGTCTGCAAAATCACCTGCATGAGATAAAAATGAAATCCATGGGAGCTGATGACATTATCAAGAGGAATAGTACAGAGGGAGAGAAAAAGAGGGCCCCGGACAGAATCTTAGGAGACACCAACAGTAAGAGGATGCAACCTGGATGAACAGGCAGCCAAGGAGACTGAGAAGAGCAGAGAGACAGATAGGAGGAGGACCAGGAGAAAGTTGTGTCATGAAAACCTAGAGAGAAGAGAGTATCAAAGGCTTTAGAGGGATCAAGAAGTATAAAACTGGGGTGGCTAGTGAATAGAGCACCAGCCCTGGAGTTAGGAGGACTTGAGTTCAAATCCAGCCTCAGACACTTAACACTTTCTAGCCATATGACTTTGGGCAAATCATTTAACCTCAATTGACTTGCCTTCCCCCTCCAAAAAGAAAAAAAAAAGCATAAGACTAAGAAAAGTTCTCTAGATTTGGCAAATAAGAGATAACTGGTAACTTTGGAAAGAACAGTTTCAGTTGAATGATGAATTTGAAGCCATACTGTAGAGTTAAGGAATAAGAAGAAAGGAAGAGGAAGCAATTATTGTAGATGGCCTTCCTAAGGAATTTAACCACAAAAGGGAAAAGAGATATTGGGAGGATACTTAATGGGAAGGTATGGATCAAATTAACATGGTGTAGAAGTGGGTATGTTTGTAAGTAGTAGGGAATGAAGATTATTGAGAGAAGATGCCAAAGGATAGTCTTCTGAAGAAGACAAGGTAGAATGGTCTCACTTGTACATGCAAAGGGGTTTATCCTGGAAAGGAGATGTGTCACCTATCCATATGAGACAGGAGTAAAGAAGGAGACAGTGGCAAAAGACATCCAAGTAATGTGAGATTAGGAACAGAGGAGAAGGAGTTCTCTGAGAATGGCCTCCATTTTTTCAATGAAATATGAGTCAAATTTCTTAACTGAGAAGATGGAGAGAAGGGGAGTCATGGGAAGTTTTGGAGGGGAGAGGAAAAGGTTTGGAAAAGCCATTGTGGTAAGTGGGAATATGAATTGATTAGGATTGTCTCATCATAGTTGGGCCCAATTGAGATCATATAATATAAATTTGTTGTGGATTCAGTTTCATGATTTTTTCTATCTTTATGCAGCAGTACATAAGTAGGTACAAAGGGAGTATATTGTAGGAGTAATCTAAGAATAAAGCATGGCAAGAAAAGATGGGTGAAAGGGACATGAGAAAAGAAGGCAGGATAGAGTTGATTTGGTTCAAGATGGGGAAGGGAGGAGAGTGTAGCTAGTGTAGAACCAAGGGGTATTTGTCCCATAATGCACACAAAGAATAAGGTTTGAAGTTGCAAGGCAGAGAGAAAGGAGAAAAAAACAATATATTATGATCAGATAAAGGAATTTCAGAGTTCATGAACATGCATTTGTGGGTGACAGTAAGATGAAGAGTATGACTATTTCTATGTGTAGCTGAGGTGAGATAAAGGAGTACAGGTCATAGCAAATGAATAAATTGAGAAATTGGGAGGTTAGGGTGTTTGAGGGTGTATCAATATGTATGAGGAAGCCCCCTAGTATGAGGGTATTAGTTCGGGAGGACACAAAGGCTATAAGCCAGACACTGACCTAATAGAGGAAGGAAGGAGCATATCCTAAAGGTCTATAGATAACAGCTACCAGAATCTTGATATGGTGATAAATATGGTATTTATGAACATCAAAGGAGGAAGAAGAGAAATACTGAGTAATGAAGGTAGAGGGAGAGGCTGGAAGTGGTAATAAGCATGGAGAATCCCAATTCCTCTGTCACAACCAATGAGTTGGGGGCATGAGTGAAAGTGCCGCTGATGTTGGAAAAGGTGGGCAGGGAAGCCGAGTCATTAGGGAAAAGCCAGACACAAGAAGATGTAAGAAGTGAAAAAAGAAACAGGTTTAAGATGAAATCGAGTTTGGTTGCTTTTTTTTAATCTACGCAGCAGGCATCCCAGAGAGCACAGCAGAGTGGATAGCTTTAGAGTGGGAGGCTGGGGAGGAATGAGCTAAGAGGCAAGGGGACTAGGAAACAGGCAGTAGGGGATGGGAAATAGGGATTCGATGATGACAGCTGGAGGATTCAGAATCACTGGAAAGAGGAGAGGATGGAGTATGGAGGATTACACATCTCTTTTAGGAGAAGTCAATATTTTGTAGCTTTATGCAAGATTATCTGGAAATCAGAGCTTCTGGAGGACTTCATCATTCATAGTGAATCTTTTGATATTACAGTTACCTGTGTTTTCTCTATCTACTAAGCAAAAACCACATCTTATTTTATTGTGAGAGGCATCTGATTCTGACAAAAAGAGTATTGGACTCAGAATTAGAAGACGCACTTGAAACCTGTCTCTGGTGCTTACTGACCACGTGATTATAGGGTCAAGTAACTTAAGTTCACTATGCCTCAGTTTCCTCATTTGTAAAATGGGGTTAATAAAAGTTGTAATAGCATTTTATCTGTTTTTTTTCCCTTTCTTGTGGTTTTTCCCTTTTGTTCTGATTCTTCTTTCACAACATGACTAATGCGGAAATACATTGATCATATATGTATAGCCTATATCAGATTGCTTGCTGTCTTGGGAATGAGGGAGGGAGAAAAAATTTGAAACTCAAAATCTTATAAAAGTGAATGTTGAAAACTAAAAAGTAAAGTTGCAGTAGCTCCCCCACAGAAACTCTGGCAGAGAGAGAGAGAATTTGTTGTGATGTAACACCTTGAGTCAGGAAGACCTTCGTTCAGATCCCACCTCTGACACCTGACTCCAACACTGAGCATACTGGGCTACCTCAGCTCAATCAAAGCATTTTCCTAGGCTAACTTACAAAAGTTTTAAGTAGAAAAGTGGAGCTATATTCTGCTACTTTTGTCTCTGTGCCAAGTGATGCCAGTCAGTTCCTGATTGGTCTGAGCTAGTTATGTACTCTAGGGTCTCAAAATCAAAGGCCCAAGGAGACTGTGAATGTCTTTGGAGTCTCTCCTTTTTCCATTAAATGATACAATGCCTTGTGCAGAGTAGGCTGGGTAGTTCCTTCCCTAATACCCTAAAAGAACCTTATCTCCTGAACTAAAACAAGGAAGCAAATTTCCACAAAGTGAAATTTACCAGGGTAAAAATCTGATTTCTACCACTTCCTAGCTATGTTACCTGGAGCAAGTCATAACCTATCTGAGCTTTGGCTGCCTCATCTGCAATATGTACAATGACCAAGCGTGAAGTCAGAGCTGAAGGTGAACCATCCCTTCCATCTCTTGGCAGAGAGGTTGGTGGGTAATAGGTACAAAATGAGCCATCCACTTTCAGATAGATTAATGTATTGATCTGTTTCACTTGACTATGGGAGGGTTTTCTTGTAAGCAGGCAAGTCCCTGGGAAGCATTAGTGATGTAAAAAGAGAAAATTGCATCAATAAAACATTTTAAAAGAACAGGGCATTAAGAACATAAAATATAATATCACCAAGAGTCTTGCCAATCCTACTGTTCTATTACATCTGTCCTCTTCTCTCTGACATGGTCACCTTCCAGTTACAGCCCCTATTTTGCCTAGACTATTACAATAGCCTCCTATCTGATCTTCCTGCTTCCAGTTACTTCTTAAATACATCTTCCACACAGATGCCAAATTAATATTCCTCAAACATGTCACTTTGACCAGGTCACTCCCCTACTCAACAACCTTCAATGACTCCCTGCTGCCTCTAGATTCATACAAATCCCTCAATTTGGCATTTAAAACCAGTCTGGTTCTCACCTACTTTTTCAGGCTTCTTTTATATTATTCCCTTTAATATACTGTATATCTCAGCCAAACTGGCCTATCACCTGCTTTCCAAAACTCAGCATGCCTTCTTGTCTTTATGTTAGGCTGTCTCTCATGCCAGGTACTTGTTCTCTCCACTCTTCCAGCTCTTGGGATCTTTAACTCACCACCTGTTCAGGTGCCAACTGAGATCCCTAGTGGTTAAGTGCACTCTCCTGAAATGGGTTTGAATTAATTTAACCATTTATATATCATATCCTCCTCACCTCTGTAGTAGGAACATAGTAAATGTTGAATGTTAGGAATCCCAGGGTTGAAAGTTGATATAGAACAAGGATTACAGGGCATAGTCAATAAATTAACATTCATTAAGTGCGTATTTTAAGAACTGGGGATACAAACAAGAAAAAGAGACAGTACCTGACCTAAAGGAGCTTATAATCTAAGGGACAAGACAATGCCCAAAAGGAAGCTGAAAGGGGTAGGGAGGGGAAGGTACCAAAATTGGGAGTCAGAGGAGTCCCAAAGTAATCATCAGGTGGGAAATGAGGAGATGGGAAGTTTTAGTTCAGGGCTCAGCCCTCCAATTCACAAGCTCCTTCCCCTCCTGGAGCCTCAGTTTTTCTGTCTGTAAAAGGCGAGGTTCAAACTAAATGACTTTTTGAAGTTCCTTTTCTTTGTATGACCAGGGTCATAGGGCTAGTCTTTTCACTCTCTACATTCTGACTTTCAACCACATCATTCAGCTGGAACTGCTCTCTCCAAAGTTACCAATTATCTTTTTTTTTTTTTTTTGGAGGGGGGAGGGCAGGGCAATTGGGGTTAAGTGACTTGTCCCAGGTCACAGGGCTAGTAAGTGTTAAGTGTCTGAGGCCAGATTTCAACTCAGGTCCTCCTGACTCAAGGGCTTGTGCTCTATTCACTGGGCCACCTAGCCATCCCTACCAATTATCTCTTAATTGCCAAATCCAATGACCTTTTCTCAGTCCTCATCCTCCTCCTTGACCTCTCTATAGCCTTTTCCATTGTTGATCACCCTCTTTCCCGTTATAATTTTTTCCTCTCTAGGAAAAACACTGTTTTTCCCTGGTTCAATCTTTCTACCTATCTGACCAATCCTTCTTGGTCTCATTTACCGAGGGTCACACCTTCTAACTATGAGTATCCCCCAGAGCTTTGTCATGGGCCCTCTTTGATTCTCCCTCTAGATTATTTCACCTGGTGATCTCATCTGTTTTCATGGTTTCAATTATCTCTATATTGATGATTCTTAGATCAATTAGTCCAGCCTTAATCCCTCTACTGACTTCCAGCCCCTAATTTCCAGTTGTCTATTAGACATCTTGAATTGGAGGCACTATAGACATTTTAAACTCAACATCTCCAAAACTGAATTCATTATTTCTTTCCACTAAACCATCCCCACCCCCTAACCTTCCCTATTTACCGTAGAGGGTTATTACCACCTTCCCAGTTCCTCAGGCTTACAATTTAGATGATATACTGGATTCCTCACTATCTTTCATCTTCCTCCCTCATACCCCATCTGTGGCCAAGGCCTGTCAATTTCACTTTTGCAACGTCTCGTGAATACACCCCCTTATTCTAGTGCAGGGCCTCATCACCTCAAGCCTGGATTACTGCAAAAACCTTCTGGTGGGTCTGCATGTTTTAAATTTCTTCCCCAATACAGTCCAGCCTCCATTTAGTGGCCAAAGTATTTTTTGGAAAGAAAGGTCAACCCTTCCCCCCGGGTCCCCTTCCCCAAATAAATTCCCTATCACCTCCAGGAACAAATATAAAATCCTTTGTTTGATATTCAAAGCTCTTCATAGTCTACGCAACACTCCCCCTCTTCAGCTAGGCAGTAACTAACATTTATTAAACGCCTACTATGTGCCCAGCACTTTGCTAAGTACTGGAGATACAAAGAATGATGCGGTGAAGGGTCCAGGTGAACAGTCAGTGGGTGGGAAATGATGAAGCGGCTGCCCGGGGCCCCTTCCTTAAATGGAGCAGCTGGGAGGAGCTCCCTACTGTCCTTCTCCACTGGAGGGGGCACGGACGCACTGTGAGGAAGTGTGAGTTTCACAGTTAATTTCATTTAGCCGGAAGATGAGTTTCTGAAGACAATGATGCCCAGGGAGGGCAGCCAGGTGGGCAATAATAAGGCGGCTGCCCGCGGTCCTTTCCTTAAATGGGGGATCTGGGAGAGGCTCCCCAACGTCCACCCTCCACCCTCAGAAGGAATCAGAGGGAAGGAGGGCGCCCAGGAGCCAGGGAAGCAGAGGAGGTATGAGTCTCAGGCTGTCCCTCCCTCCCATGCTCGGAATGCTCTCCCTCCTCACCTTTCCCAACCCCTCTTCATTCCAATACCTTCTCTTTGTTGATTATTTCCTGTTTATCCTGTTTATAGCTTGTTTGTACATAGATGTTTGCACATTACCTCTTCCTTTGGATTGTAAGCTCCCTGAGGCCAGGGGCTGGCCTTTTTTTTGGAACACTGTGCTAAGCTCTTGAAAATGCGTGTTTACTGATAAGCACTTGCAAAGCGGCCGAAAAGTTCGTAGGACTTCGCGACCCTCACACAACATGGCGCCGCAAGAGTCATTTGCCCACACTCAAAGCTCTGAGATCACTGGACTTTGCTTTTGTCACTCCGTATTATGGCAGCTTGCCCTTAAGAAAGATGGCGCTAAAAAAAAAAAAAAGGCTTCGCTGCCCTTCCTTGACATGTCCGCCGGCGGCGACGCACGCACGCGGTCCTGGGACCTCTTCCCGGAGCTGAATGAGCGGGGCCTCTGGGTGGGGGCGTGGCCGGGGCGGAGACGGGGCCTCTGAGTCAGAGATGCCGTGCGCGCCCGCGACCGTGGCTGAGGCGCGCCGCCAGCGCGAGGGGTGGGGAGGAGGGTGCAGGGCGTAGGGCGCAGGCGCGGGGGGTGGGAAGCGGCGAGTAAGATGGAAGATGAGGAGGTCGCTGAGAGCTGGGAGGAGGCGGCCGACAGTGGGGTAAGGAGGAGCCGCCGGACCGGGGCTGGGCCGGGCGGGACCTGGTGCGAGGGGGAACCTCGGGGGACCGGGTCGGGGGGTATGGCTCTCCCGGGGGAAAGGTTCCCTCCCCCCACGCCGGGCCGGGGCAGGAGAAGAGGCCTGGGCCCCTGAGCGCCTTGAAGGCCTCTTAAAGGGGCCGCGTTCCCTTTCCCTCGCCGACTCTCTCGGGGCGCCCCCGGGCGTGCGGGGCCCTGCCGACCCCGGGGAGGGTGGGAGGCTGCCTTGCCCGTCGGGGCTCTTCCCTTCCGCTCCCTGGAGCCCGGGCTGTCCCCGAGGCTCCCACCCCACCCCGCGAGGCACCATTTTAAACTTGGTGGGCCCTGCCCCGCCGTGGGGCAACGTGGGCGGCCGGGCACGCTCCGTGGCTCTGGCGTGGAGGCGCCGGGACGCGGGAGCGGAGACCGAGTCTGCTCTGAGCCGCCGCACTCTGGACTTGGGAACCGCTTCCTCAGTGGGGAGGGCACTTTGGGGGTCCCCGGAGGGGGCAGCCCCCGGAATGCGCCTCCCTTGCGGGCAGCTCCGCGTGCTTGGGGTGTCTCTGCCCGCCGGGCTGGGGCCTCCCGGAGGCGGTGGCGGGTCGGGGCGTGGACGGGAAGTGCCTGCGTTCGAGCCGCGGCGGGGCCTCCCCGGGCGGGGGAAAGGGGGTCCGGAAGCCCGGGCTGGGGGCCCGGGAGGGGGGAGGGGCTGCGGAGCCGCGCCGATCGTGGTTAGCTTGGCGTGAGCGTCCAGAGCCGCCGGGGCCGCTGGCCGGCCCTTGAACTTGGAGGGAGAGCCGGGAGTGTAGCGGGCGCCCCAGGGGGGCCGGTGCCTCGTGTGCGGCTTGGCCCGGCCTGGGAGAGCTGGGTGGGGAAGAGGCGGAGAAGCCACTTCCCCGAGTGGCCGGCCGGGAGGTGAAACGTGGCTTCCCCTTGGCGGAGCTTGGGCGCCTGCAGACCCCGCTCCCGGGAACGCTCAACTAATGCTGACTGACCTGTTGATTTGGGGGTGCCCTGGTGCAGGAAGTCGTGCTAGGAGTTCCAGGCTTTCCCTGAAGGCAGGCCCCCCCCCCCCACTTTTTAAACTTACTATTAATTCACATCAATGAAATATTCCACTTACATCTTCATCGATTATATCACTTCTTAGAAAAATCACACCCTTAATTGGAGTGATTCATAGAACCAGTAGACTATCAGAGGCCTTTGAGATCGAATTCAATCTCTTTATTTTACTGGTAGGAAAACTGAGGCTCAGAGAGAAATCACAAAATATTAGAGCTTGGCCTGGAACCCAGTCATTTCATTCCCAGTCTGGTTTTTAGACTTCCCTAACAGAATTGTAAGAGCCTCGAGGACAGGAACTTTTTTTAAAATCTGTATTCCCATACCCAACACAATACTTTGCACGTGGGGACTTAATAAATTCTTACTGTCAAATTTAAATTCCATGTTTTTATCACCTGTTTATGGAGAAGGTGCTATTAAGGATTTTCTCAAATTGGAAGAGAAGAAACTGGGATTCTACAGAATTTAGTTAATTGAAACTTTTGGACCTTAAGAGACTGAATCTCTTTTCCTTATTCTACCAAGGAGAAGAATGGGATCCAAAGAGAAACTTAAATGCCTTAGATTGCTCAACCATTTTAACGGCAAGTGCTAAAGGTGAACCAGTGTCAGCAGACATTAGTTAAGCACCTACTGTATACCAGTCACTTCTCTAGGCGATAGAGATACATAGAAAGGTCAAAGCTATTCCCTGCACTCTGGGAGCTCACAATTACTCCCAGTTCTTCGAGTACCACTGTGCCATAAAGCCTTGTTAAAGTGCCTAATTATTCACACCTGGGAGGGACAATAGAGCTGATTGAGGTCCAGCCCCCTGGTGTTAGACGATGAAACTGAGGCTTGGAGAAGTTAAGTTGTTTGCCCAAGATCACATAATGTAGAAACAGCCTGGATTCAAATCCAGGTCCTCTGACACCCAATCCAGTGCTCTTTCCTCTGTGCTACAATTAGGTCTTCACTTTAGTCATTTTTTTTTTTCACTTGGGTCCAATGCTTTGTGAACAACCCCATTTGGGGATTTTCTTGGCAGAAATGCTGGAGGGGTTTGCCATTTTCTTCTCCAGCTCATTTTACAGATTCGGAAACTGAGGTAAACAGGGTTAAGTAACTTGCCCAGAGTCACACATCTGAGGTCAGATTTGAACTCAGGAAAATGAGTCTCTCTGACTCCAGGCCCAGCACTCTATCCACTGTGCCACCCAGATGCCCCCATAATGGGACTTTACTACAGGTTAAACCCCTAGTCTTAAACATGTGAAGGTAACAGCAAGATTGTAATGTGGAGGGGTTAGTCTCATTTGCCCTGACATCCTTGTCATGAGATTTGTAAAAACTGCCATCCTTCTTATAAAGTGATGTTGGCATTTTGCTTCATTAGAAGGACATCCCATTGGACTTGTTTTCCTAGTATTTTTGTTACTCTCTCCACCTCCCCAAACATCACTGTATTGCTGCCCATTTTAAGGTTTTCCAAGCTTCCCTGTGATGAAGAATGGTGCAGGTTTAGAGGGTCTTAGAGCTCAGAGGGGACCTTTGAAAGATGATCTAATAGCAACTCAGTTAACTCCCTCATTTTCCAGATAAAGTAAATGGGGCCCAGGGAGATGGTGACATACTCAAGGTCACTCAGATGGTGAGAAGCAGAATCTAACCCACGCTTTCTGATTTGGAGCCTGACTGGCTTTCTTGACACTCCATATGATGTTGGCCAAAAAGTCATTTCATTTCCTTTAATCTTTCTTGTCCCTGCTCAGTGACTTAGGAGCTGGCGACTCTGGTTACTGAATTGGTTTGTATCACACCTTGTTTGAGAACTTACCCAGAGATGGAGCCTCTGGGAGAGGGGCCTGGCCACGTGAGGGAGGCAGAGCTTGCCCTGGGGACTTTTACCTAGATAAGGGAATTGGTAGTTGGCTTCTCAGCCTGTTTTGGAATACTCGGCCTGCTTGGCCTTATGAAACAATTTTAGAGGTTGGCTAATGATTCATCACTCTAATTTTTGATTGTCTCCTAGCAGTTGTGCCATAGAATAGTTAGCTGGCATTACTACTAATAATAACTTTTGTATAGTTTACAAAGTGATTTACATATTTTCATTTGAGTTGTGGCAATCCTCAGAGGCCTGTGCAGTTCCTAGATTGTCAGCTCCCTGAGACCTTGTCTTTTGCCTCTTTCTGAATCCCCAGTAGTTAGCCCAGTGCCTAGGCCACAGTAGGAGCTTAATAAATGTTTATTGATTGACTGTTTTACAGAGAAGGAAATAGGGTTATTGTTTTGCTTGTGGTCATATAGCTAGTACTGGTCAGAAATGAGATTCTCGTGCCCAGGTCATCCTGACTTAAAACTCAGCCATCACTTTTCCTTCTGATGACTCCAATAATCCCAGTTTTAGCTGTTTTCATTTAGTACAGAGCACTGGACCTGGAGTCAGGAAGACCTGAATTCAAATGTGCCTCTTCTTCCATGTGTGACCCCAGACATTAATGCTGGCTGACTCAGTTTCCTTATCTGTAAAATGGGGGTGATAGCCTGTACCAAATGAGATCATATACAGAAAACACTTTGAAAGCCTTAAAATATTATCTAAGTGCTACCTATTATGATGATGATGGTGTGATTTGAATTTCTCCTTCTTAGAGGCAATTTGGTGAAGTGGATCGAGTACCTGGAAGCCCTAGGTTCAAATCCTACCCCAGATACAAGTGACTGTGACCCTGGGCAAGTCACTTAACTGAGTCTCAGATTTTTTTATTATGATGGGGATACTGTACTCTTGCAGCATCTACCTCACAGGCCTTTTGTGGCTGTCAGATGAGTTTGTGTATACAGTGCTTTGCAACATGTAGAAAAGTCCTTTAGTTTATATTTCTTTACTGTGTCTCTTCAGACTGAGCCCCTAGCCTCAACCAGCCTCCATATGAGGTCAGACTGTGTTGGAGTTGGAAGGGACTTCCTCACCTTGATAGACTCTTCAAGGCCTTCACAGGTGGGAGCCTGCTGGTGGCACCCCAGGCCACTTAGGTCTGGATCTGTGACTTCATTGGTGTAGAAACTCTTTCCATCAGTGGGGATCAGAAAATTGTCTGTAACCTGTTTATCCTTTTACAGTTGCCTGGGACACTGAGAGTTTTAAGTGATTTGCCCCGGGTCACTCAGCCAGTGTGGGTGAACCCAGATCTTTCAGGACTCCATCCAGTGCCCGTCCCACTGCACTGCTCATTCACCTTGTGGACAGGGAGCTTTTCTCTGCCTCTCAGTTACTCCTCCCCATTTCCTGTCCTGGGGTCTGAGCCTTCTTTGACATGCTGGGCTTTCAAATACTGGAGTCATTATGCCTCTCTTCTTTATCTTTCCTATTTTCTTCTGTTTAAATAGCTCCTTTTCTTTTATCTTCTTGCTTCCAGAGTCAACCTTGATCCTCAACACTTTTAGAAAAGATCTGTCTCAATGAATATTCCTAGTAATCATGCCACTAAGGTGTCTGTCCTCCACGTGGATGTAACCGATTTGGTTTTTCTACGATTGAAGGATTGTAGTCATAGACCTGCAATAAATGAGGCAAAACAGCCTCTCCCCCTCATTGTACAGGGGAAGAACTGGAGACCCAGAGGGCTTAGTTTCTGGGTACCCATCCCAAGCCCTCTAGCTGCAGATTTTTGGCTGGTAGCTCCAGCCATGCTACCTTGGCCCAGGGAATCACTAAGCGAATGGAGGGTAAGTGGTCATCAGTTTCACATTTGAAACCCCGGTCACCTTTTACCTCTCCACCAGTGATACAGTGATACGTCTGAAAAGCAAACTTCGAAAGGGAGCCAATGACACCTGTACAGGAGCAGCACCTGGAAATCTTCAGCTAATCTGTACACTAGAGGGGCAAACCAAAGTTTTGTGATGAAGTTCTAATTGATAACATCTCCCTCAAGAGAAGGCCAAGAGGAATTGGGTTTTATTTCTGCTATTACACTTCCTTTCCCTCTTCTGGTTACCCTGCCCCAAAGAGTACGGAATTAACCTGAAATTTCTTGGAAATCTTAGCATATCCAGGTGTATGTTTTCTGGGCCTTGGAATAATAGTGGCTCATCTTTCTATTGCCTTGCAAAGTTTACAAAACACTTTGCTACAGTGGCCCTTCAAGATCAGTCACACAGCGCAAGTAGTGTTTCCATTACACTGATGAGAAACTAAAATTATATTTGGATACTGGGAGATTGGCTTTGAGAAATTCTTTCTGTTGGTGGAATGGTTTTCACGTGGGCCTTAGCTAATTTTATCCCCTATAAATTTTTCCTAAAGCTTTTCCACATCCCAAGATGCCACATCCTTAATCAAAGGGATGTTTAAGGAATATGGCCTTCATTACCAAAGAAACTTGGGTGGGGGCAGGGCATGTCGGCAAAGGGTTTGAAAACAGATTCAGCTGTTGTTCTAAACTCTAAATTGCATTTGTTGGTTTAAGCAAATCTCAGTGTTGTACAAATAACATGTGATAGAAGTAATCTTTGTGACTGGAAAGTCAAGTCAATGTTAATCTTTCTTTCTCTTGTTTTTGAAGTCATTTTACACTTGTTAAAGATCAGGCCTCCCTTCCCATTGGGCCACTTAAGTTATGCCATGACAAGAGCTCTGGTGAAGGCCATTTGACTCAAGAGATAGTCGTAAAGTCTAGAGAACCTTCCCTGAATGGGACTGGTGAAGCACAGCTGCCCTTGGGCTTTGAGAGGAAGTATCTGCTCCCTCAGACTCTGACATGCCTGAGTAATAGTTCACCTTTAGATGAGTGTAGAGTTCACAAAGAGCTTTAGGGCAGATGTTATTTCCATTTCATTGAAACAAAAACTAAGGCTTATCCAGGGTAAAGGTCTTAACCCCCATATTTGCAGAGATAATAAGTGACAGCCAGGAATGGAGAGTAGATTTTCTGATTTCCATCCAAGTGCTGGTTTTCCAGTGCAGGTAATAGCAGTGTAGCTAAAGGAAGGAGGGCTTTTTAAGTAGGAAGCAGTCCAAGCTGGTTTTCTGGAATAAGAACCCCAAGTTCGAGTTTTCCCAAGCTCCTCATCATGAATGGGGAATAAGAATGAGCACCCATGACTTTGTTTTTCTTTCTCCCTTCCTGAGAGAAGAGACTAGAGCTGTTGTTTCAGGGCAGTCAGCATTTGTGGCCACTTTGGAATCCTCAGCACAAAAGAGCCCAGGTTTTAGAATTAGAAAAGGGTCTTAGCAATTTCTTGTCTAACCCCAGATACAAACCCTGAAGCCCAAAGAGCTGAAGGGACTTGCTGAGACCCTCACTTCTTGGAAGGAGAGTTCATTCAGTCCTGAAGGACTCTGACTGTGGCTAGCTAGCCCTGTGCACTGTGGGCTGTGAAGAAAAGGCAGAAGGCCCATTGCCCGGGAGAGGGGCCACACAAGGGCTCCCTGTGTAGAGCGGCTCCTAGCTTGCAGTTCCCCCTCCCCTCCATGGCCTCCCATTGCCACTGCCTTCTGCAAGGGTCCTCAAATCACCTCCACTTTGCTGTCTCTGTCTTGTGCAGACCTAGTTCCACAGATTGAGTTGGTTAGGCCTTGAGCTCTCCGAGGGGAGGGCCTTAAGTGACTTTCTGGGTATTCTCAGCTCTAAGCACAGTGCCCCCTAAGGTGAGTGGTTGACATGTGCTTGTTGACTAGAGAGTCCTAGATGGGAGCATCATTATGTGATGTGTACAGCTGATCCCACAAGCTGTGTCATGGGGAAATCCAGAGGGGAATTTGGAGCCTGAAACCCAATTCTTGCTGTTTCACTGGGCAAGTCCCACACACTCCAGATCTCTCTGTTCTTATCTGTAGAATGAGCATAATGCAGTGTGTTGTATTGCACATTGTACATTTTAAAACGCTATAGAAATATCAGGTATTGATCAATCAAAAGCGCCAACTTTATTTGGGGCACATCTGTGGGTGGATGCCTCTAGACCTTCCAAGGGCTATGCAGTATTGCCGCATCTCTTTGCCTTTGCTTGCTCTTGTGATGGAGCTTTAGAAGACTGCCATGTGTATGCCTAGCATGTCATGCCCATCTTTGCCTGCAGCCACTTTGGACTTTCTTCTGTGGGTTGAGTCTTGAATAGCATGTGCAATGACCTGTTGTTACTCCCTGGGTGCATTCTGTAAGTTCCCTAATTTATACATCATTGGACTTGGTTGTCTGTTCTGGAGACTTTATATATGTGTGTCCGGGTGGTGGTGGTAAGGAGTAGAGAATATGAGTGTCTGGGAGAAGTGTTTGTGTATGTGGGTATGTATCCTCTCTCCCTAGCCCCCTTAGATGGAGCAAGATACTGAGTTTTTCCTTGGTAACTCCTTGACTCTTCTCTGGTCTCTCTTGAGCCTGACTGAGGGACCTGTTCCTAAATGGGAGGGTGCTTCTGTGATGGATGGAGCTCCATTCTCAGACAGGGCTCTGGTAGCCCTGCTTTTCTTCCTCAGACAAAAAATAATTTGACTTCTTTTCCCCATCCCATGGTGAAGTCAGGAAAGAGAAGGCTCCCTGGTGTGAAGGTCTTTGGCTGTAAACTGGGTTGCCCTGGAGCATCAGAGCACCTTGAGAAAGGGGATATCTTTATTCCTGGTGTTTTCAGTCCTCAAGTAGTTGAACCCCAGGGAGAGTGAGGCAGAAGGGCAGCTCCTGCCTCAGGGAAGCTCTGGGTTCTTTGTCCTGGCAAAGGGCTTCTTCTCTACTTTGCCCTGCTTGCCAGACCAATTCTGGCTTTGCTTGTTTCCCGGGAGGATGAGTCTATGTCTGTGGCCAAAATACCCTAGTGATTTTAGCAATTTAAATCCCATGTGTCTGCAGTGTCAACATTAGGTCTTCTTGTTTGTGAGTCTTCACAGGATTATTGGGAGGAAAGCATTTTTGAAATTGTCAGGTGTTAGGGGAGTAGTGCCTTCTTCCTTCTCTTGTAGCAGCACCTTGTATTCTCCTCTGTGATCTTAGTATCTCTGCTGTCTTGCTGTTTCTCTCCATCCTTAGTTCTGGCTCTCATCTAGCACTGCTCACCACAGCTGTGCTTACAGCCTCCTAACCTGCCTTCCCTACCCCTGTTTTGTCCTCCCCTCCAGACCAGCCTTTACTGAGTCCCATCAGTTTTCTGCTTAGAAACCTTCAGTGGCTTTGTTGTCAAATCCAATATAAAATGATTCTGGCATTCGAGGCTTTCCACCATCTGGTAGAAACTTATGTTTCAGCTCAAATGGAGTCTTCTCTGTTTCCTCTGCTGTAATGGACTTCGACCTGTTTATATTACCAAGACCTAGCTCTGGTGTCACATCTTCTGGGAAACTTTTCCTGACCCCAGATCTTGCACCACCCAGGTGAAAGGCTCCCCCTGCTTGGGTTTCATTCAGTCCTCTGCATGGACCTTTCCTTTGACCCTCATTCAGTTTCCCTTCAGTCATAGTGATTTGCCGTCCCAGAGCTTCTTGAGATCAGGGCCTGGGGCACTCTCTAGTGTGAGGCACAGTATCTTCCTTAGAATAGACCCTCCAGAAGTGTTTATTGGAATAGACTGGATTAAAATGATTGGGCGAGTACTTGTTCATGTGAAGTAGCACACAGATAGCTCCCTTCACCAGAAGTTTTAGTCCACGGCAGTAAGCCAGGCCCTAGCTCCCATCATCCTTTTTTTACCCTCTTGTAAGCTGCTGGTTCCCAGAATGAGGGAGCCATTTCCCGAGGGCAGCACAACACAGGAAATAGCAGGCATTCCCTTGTAAGAGGACTGATAAACACGTGCAGCTAAACTGCCTTTCCCTGTGGCCTGGGTTCTCAAAGTGGCAACCTGTTTCTGGGGAAGGACAGTGTTTTTGTGGGACAGCTGCTCTTTGGAGGCTTTCAAAGAGTCATTCTCTGCCCTCCAGCTTGGCTTCCCAATTGTTCCAAGATATTTGTGATATCCGTCTGCCTCCTTTTCTTTTTCCTCTAAGGACGTCTCATTGAGTGGCCACTGACTTCACAGGCCTCACCTATTCAGCCTTCTGTTGGCAAAGCCGAGTTTGCTTCTATCTTCCTCTGACCAGAGGATTAACGAGGTAAAGGCATTAGAATCCAAATGTGAAATTTTTGTTCCTTCTTGGAATTGGCCACCTATTTTCTTAAAGACATAATTAAAACTTTAACTTGAAGAATACATTAGTAAGTTTTCCTGCATGTAGAATATCTTTAGCTCTTAACTAATGAATTATGGCAGTGCCAATTATGCCAATGAAATGTTGCCTTTCTTTCCTTTTTATAGGGGTTTAACTGGGCCCCTTTCCTATTGTCATTATACAGGTTCCACACTGGGACATTACTCCTTTGGGCAGAAAAAAAACCCTTTGAGTCCTCAAAGGAGGGCAGAAACCCACACTTGTTGTAACCACCCCACCTGCAGTTCTTAGAGATGTAATGATTTCCCCTCTTTCTTTGAACTCTTTAATCAAGTTCAAAACCTGTGAACTGCAGACACTTGGGGACAGATCAGGAAGGTCATGAATTTCAATTTCACTGGAATGGCTCCAGCCTTCATTTTGTGTGTTTGTTCCAAGGTGTCTCACTTAAGATATAACTGCCTGTTGTGTTTCCCCTACCCAACAAACTGTCCACCATTGCCTCTCATTGGGGAAAGAGCTGCAAATGGCCCCACACGTTTCCCTCCCATCCTCTCTGGGAGGCACACAGTGTCTTTGACTTGCATGTGGGCAGGCTCTGTGCTTTTTGATAGTAATCTGAGGTACCACCTGGTTAAGATTTGTTCCCTTGTAATCTCCCACTATCTGTTTGGTTCTACAGGTATGGAGCCACCCTAGGAGGTCTGGTCCTAAGTATTTCCTTGTTTGAAGGATCCTTGGAAATAGAGCCTACCATATTGAAATAGACTGGGCCTCTCCCAAAATGCTTTATGGTATGGCAGGTGCCTAGGCTGCTATTGTCTGTTGTCCTCTAGCATATATAAGGGAGAGAGAGAAGAGGACCAGGAGCATTAATTCCTTTACTGAATTCACTTTCTCCGCTTGTAAATGAGTGGAGAAGGAAGTTAAATTAGGTGTCCTCCAAGGTACTGTAGGATTTACGGTTTATGAAAAATATCTTAGGTGGAGACTTTACTTTTCCTGAAATGGAAGGCAGAAAGACAAAAGTGCCCATTTGTGTCTGCCAGTCCAGACGCCATAAGGAGAGACTGTGGCAGGCAAAGAATAGCAGTAGAGATAACCCAGTTCACATAAGACAAAACCCAAAAAGGAAGATGGTGGTAAAAATCCCTGGCCTCATAGTACATATAAAGGGCACCAACTGTGGGTGACAAACAGCTAAATCAAGGAGGCAAATTTGACTTACCAGGCATCACTGAGACCTGTGACTGTAGGGATCATTGAGGAATTCATTGGGGTGGGGAGTAACCGTTCCCATCTTAGCATTAGGATAGAGGAGAGGGAAGCTGTGAATCGGGTAACAGGTCTCTTAGGTCTGGAAAAACATTTTTCAGTCAAGCCAGGATTCCATGACCTAAAGTTCTACAGGGAAAAGTCCAATGAGGAGGGAAGGGAAGCTCTGCAGAGTGAAATACTGAAGCTTTAAAGAGGAACTAGCTCAAAGAAGAGGAAAAGCTAGAATTGCTCTACCAGTGTTGATGGACAGGAAGGAAACTCATCAACCAGCACAGACTTTCAAAAAGATGTGCAAAAGTGGAACACAGGGCTCAAGGAGGTCAGAGCAGTGTTGGGAGTCCCTCTGTTCAGAGCATGGTATGCCGAGACTGGTGAGGGTAGCTAAGGGTCAGAACAAGGCCCAGATCACTACTCCAGTTGGATCTGATTGTTTTCTTCTCTCCCAAGAAAAACCACCTTTGGACTATGAGGGAGAGAAATAAAAATGACCAATAGAAAATTGATATTCAGTATAAGTTAGAAAATAGGAAGAGCCCACCCAGCTGCCCTACATCAGTGAAAGAACATTGGAAGAACTGGCCATATGGAGAATTGAGAGTCACTGCAGACTTGGGAAAGGCAGAATGTTGCTTGGATCATCAAAAAATGAAAGAGAAAGGGTCAGCAAATGCTAGGCCAGTGACCTTGACATCCATTCCTGGCAACATTTGCGAATGTATTATTCATGAAAGGTATAGTCAGTGAACATCCAGGAAAGGCAGTTGAGAGTGTGTTGGGACATCTTATCTTCATCAAGAACTTTGCCTGTAAGGCTGACCTGACTGCTGCTTTCCATTGGTTGGTAGGTACAGGATCAAGGAAACTTTACAGATGTTATTTTTCTATAGTAGTTTGATAACAGCTTGGTGGAAGTCTCCAGTGGAGTGCCCGGGATTTGTGCTTGGTCCTTTGTTGTTTATCATTTTAATCAGAGATTTGTAGAAAAGCAGAGATGGCATGCTTGCCAGATTTACAGTTGACATAAAGCTGGCGAGGAGAGCTAGTAGCAATAAGTGTAGCCAGGATCCACAGGAGGCTTGACATTGTAAAATATTCAGCCAAAAGTATTAGGATGACCTTTAACATACACACACACACACACACACACACACACACACACACACACACACACACTTTTAATGCTCAGGTTCAAAAAATTGACTTCATAAATATAGAATGGGGGGAGACAGCACTTTTTCTGAAAACAATCTAGAATTTTTATCCATATGCTCTAAATCACTATTGATTCGAGAAATGCACATCAAAACAACTTTGAGGTACCATATCTCACCAGTCAGATTGGCTAAGATGACAAAACAGGAAAATGACAGATGCTGGAGAGGATGTGGAAAAATTGGAACACTAATGCATTGTTGGTGGAGTTGTGAATTGATACAGCCATTCT
>CM053588.1:50202825-50219794 GCA_028646515.1 Pseudochirops corinnae
AGAAAATCTGAAACTCAAGTGATTGTGGAACTGAATCTTGTAAATTAAAAGTAAATGAGTAAATAAAAAAATTTAAAAAAATAAAAAAATAAACTTTAACATCAAAAAAAAAAAAGAATTTTTATCCATGATGAGATACTGTGTGGAGTGACAGCTGAAAAGCCAGTGCAGTCTCCTGCTGAGCTAAGGTCAAGGGAAAGGGGAGTGGTGTCCAGCACAAGGAAGGGAATAGTCCCATCATGCTTCCTCCGCCCTATTCAGACCCATTCTTGAGTATCCTGAGGGCCTTGTTTGAACAAGAGCATTGATACATTGGAGAACTGCCAGAGGAGGAAAGCCAGGATGGCCGGTCCAGGGTTTGGGGTTTATATTGTCCTAGGATCAGTGGGAGAAACTATGCATATTTAACCTGGAGAAGGAGGAAGGGCCCTGAAAGCTGTTGTGAAGTCTGTTTTGCCCCAGAGGACAGAACTGGGCACAGTGAGAGACAAATTTAGGCTTGATGGAAGAGAAGACCTAACCTGAGAGCTCTCCAGAAGCAGATCCACCTGCGTCTGGAGGCGGTAGTTTCCTCTTCATATAGCAGAGTGCTGGCAACCTCTTGTCAGGTACAATGGAGGAGACTCTTTGTTGGACTAGAATGGTCTCTGAGGGCCCTTCCACCCTTGAGTTCTCATTTTATGATCCTCGTGAAGAACATAAGCTTCACCAGTACCAAAAAGTTGCAAAGGTGGCCAGGAGAACAGGTACTAAGATGTTAACTACATTTGGCTAGTAGGTGCTCAGTCATTGGTCTTTCCTAGAGAGCAGGTCATTTCCAAACTTGAAACTGGGCATCATTTTTAGCTTTTTGGATGCTACTTAACACTGAGCTGAGGGTGTAACTGAGAGGTGTGGCTGTGATTTGGCTCCCAGAGAAAATTCTGTCCCTCTGACCAACCAGGCAAAGACATTGCCCTGTGTTTGTTTTTAATTGTGGACTATGTGTCCCAGATAGTCTTCCTCTCTTCAACAGGGATCAGGGATCTCTAGCAGCAACTCTGTGGTGAAGGACTGAAGAAAGAGGGGCAATAATGGTTTTTCCCTCATAGCAAAATCGTTATTTCTTTAGAATCTTGAGGGCTGTGTTGTTTGCTCCTGACAGTGCGTGCCATGCAGCCTAAAGCAGGTTGGATGGCCCTGCACGGCTCTAGCCAATACAAGAGCAGTAGTGAATTGGTTGGGAGTTACTCACCTCTCTGCTCCTTACAAGTCAAGCACTACTTATACTTTGTTTTCCCTACAGCAACCAATGTGGGGGGCCTGTTAGTACCAGTAAATGAAAAAAAGAAGTGGAGCTGTTGCTAAAGTGATTTCAGGTACATTTTCAAAGGCAGTTTCTTAAAGGAATATGACTGTAATGGTAAGGGAATTTGAAGATCTTTCCTGCCTCTTAATAAATCTCAAGTGTAACCCAGCAGGAGGGGCTTGATTGGGGGGAGGCTTGTTTTTCAGGAAGTTCCACACCTTCTGTTACTTTGTAATGGGGGGAGGCTTGTTTTTCAGGAAGTTCCACACCTTCTGTTACTTTGTAATTCGGCAGTGGGTCAAGAAGGTTGTAATGTCCTCTGACCCTGAAGAATGGTGTATATATACTCTGAGGTGAGGTTTTGCTTTGCAGTTCACTTATGTGAAGAGTTGTATGATTTGGCCAACAGTAGCCATTGAGCCCCCCAGCTTTGAAAACCCAGATGTTGGTGCTTCTCTCTCTGGTAACTAACTATGTATATAATGGTCAGACAGCTATAAGTCCTGTCATCTGTTGAATTGTGTTATTTTCTCTGTATTTTTTTTCATCTGCTTCTAATTTCTGTTTGTATTTTCTGAAGTTCGGGTTGCTGCTTTTTCCCCTGAACTAAGTGAATGAGATTTTTTTTTTATATATATGATTGTCGACCCCTTTAAAGTGGCTTCCCTTTAGTAAAGCAGATCATAGAACTTGTGATAGCAGCCATCCTGGGTATGCTGGTATGCTTGCTGCTACCAAATGGCATAATCAGACAGAATCTGCAAACTAAAAGGAAAGTGTGAGGGCTAGGATAATTGTTTGTTTCCCAGTTATGGTAGCTGTTGATTCTGTGGAGCCATGGAGCAGGAGTGGAGAACTGCCTGTGTGTCTTCTTTGGTGAGATGAGATCAGGAGCAGAGAGCTGCCTGCATTTGGTGCATTGGGACTCAGGCAGAAGTCAGGAGCAGCTTCTTCCAGAGGGAGGAGGAGAAACCCAGGAGTTCAGAATTCAGCCCTGGGGCAAGATAAAGACTAGCAAGGAAGGAGCCCATTTTGTGCTTTCTTGCTGAGTCTTCCTGGTATGATTTGGGACCCACAGGGAGGGTGGAGTTGTCTGGTGGGTAGGGGGAAGTGCTGTGGACCCCAAAGGACCCGCCCTGTTAGCTCTGTTGCCCAACCTTCCCTCCCGACTTGGAAACTGGGGCTGGAGTATTGTGGAGAGAAGGACACACCCCCAAGACAATTTTATTTGGATATTTTTTGTTTTGGATTCTGGGGATTATAATGTTAGATATTTTTGTGTTTGTCTTGTGGCCATTCTGGTAATGAGTTGTTATGTATCTTGCAAATGTGATGTTTTTATTTGATGGGGATTATGTTGTACTTAAGAGATGTTAATGCCAGTTCAGATATAAGTTGCCTGTGTGATGGACATGAAAGATCTTAGGTCCCAACGAAATGGTAAGGGAATTTGAAGATTTTCCCTGCCCCTTAATGGGCCTCAAGTGGAACCCAGTAGGAGGGGCTTGATTGGGGGGATATGCTAGGATGCTTGCTGTTATAGGCTGATAGGATGTGACCAGAAATTGTCCTCAGACTCCCAGCACAGATGTAGGAAATAACTAGTCTTCCTTGTCTGGACCCCCTTTCTCTTATGTGTCCAAGCCTACATCAAGCTCTTCCTTATTCCAAAGAAATCTTTGAAACTGGCCATCTCAGTAAACCATACTGCCTTAAATTCATAAAGGACCAGCTCTCAGGGGCTTTGGAGCTATGCCCTAGACCTGAAAATGACACCCTTGATTGTGGGGCACGTTTTCCTAGGCACCAGCAGACCTGAGGTAGAGATGGGGAACATGGTACCAGGCAGTTTCCGAGATCACTTCGAGCTGTGTAATCCTATAGGAACAGGCTGGGAGTCTGTGGTGCCAGGACTGTTGGTGGCAGATCTATGCAATTGGCATGGGAAGCTGGGGAAGAAATTAGACTTGGAGGAGAATCAGCCAACTGTCTGAAACAGACTAAGGAGGACTGGCCTGTGCATCTGTCCCTTAGGCGTTTGCCTCCCCTTGATACCTGCCACCTGTTCTTTGGGCTTGTTCAGTGAGGGCTGATGAATAGTGTGATGTTGGGAACTGTAACATACAGGGCAGCTGGAGACGAGGTTCCAGACTCCTTCCCTGGGATTTCCTCACTCCTGTGAGGGACCCAGAACCAATTCACATACTATCTCTGGGCCTATGATTCCTCAGCTGTTGAGGAGGGCAGACTCCTTGATCTTCAAAGCTTCTCTGAGCTCCAGATCCTCTCATTTTAATATGACTGTGGGGATTTGATTGCTGTAGAATGTATTCAGATCATCAGACTGCTTGCCTCTCCCATACTCTTCTTTGACTGGAACCGCTATTCTTGGAGAAGGCCTGGGAATAAGCCTATAAGGAGGGGTGCCTTGCTCCCCTAAGAACGTGAGCAGCCTCCCCAGACCCAGGACGGCTTGCTGTAGGGCCTTCTCAGGCTGAGGAGCTGAGCTCTGGGGCTCTTTGAGCCAAGCTTGCTAATAACATAATGAGGGAGGGGAAGGGAGTCAACACAAAAGGCCTTAAAGCAGAGCAGGGTAAAGCCTTTTAGCACAGCTTTACTGTTTGGAAATCAGGTCTCTTCAGAATGCATATCTGGACATGAAGGCTGCTAATTGATTTACTTTAAAAGGGCAAGAAAGCCTTTTTAAAAATCTGATAATGAATTAGCCTGGATTGTTCTGCTTGGTTACTTAGTAATGAATCTGAGGAGCTCCTAGGAGAGCAATCATATACCCTATTTAGTGAGCCAGGTTCTATTCTAGATTTATGGGGTAAGAGATGGGAGGAATCTGGCAAAAAACTAGTGCTTTCTCTAAGTGATGTTGGGGTTAGCATCATTGCCCCCAAACTAGAAATATGTCAGATCCACCTGAAGAGTGATTACCTTGGCATACAGTTCCAGAATAAAGACTTACCAGCTGAGATTTGGAATTGTGGTCCAGTAGATTTTTTTTCCTCCTCCTGACAGCCTTTTTCTAAAGAGGTGCTAATTGTAATCTGCCTTCCAGATTCTGAAAGAAATCAGAGTTGTAATTTTCACTGGTTTTGTGGGTTTGTTTTTTCCAGATTATACCAGAGGTTATAATCATAGGTGTGGTGGTCAGTAAATTAATGGTCTGTGTCTTTGCTGTTTCTGGTAGTTAGGTTCAGTACTGAGAAGAGGGTTAAGAAGGGTGATGGGAAATTTAGTACTCAGATTCTAGAATTGAAATATGGTAGACCCTTACAATTTGAAGAAAAGTCAAAAAGAATCAACCACTAAAATAGAAGCTCCCTAGGATCAGCTCATGAATGAGATTAACCATTTGTGGAAATATTCTCCTGAAATGACACACCTAAGACATATTGCTTATTGTGTTGCTGATGAATCTGGGGCAGTTTCTAAAAATCATTGGTGTACATCCCAGAGTGCTATACTACAGATGTCACTTTAATGTATAAGAAGCCTACAGCGTCTTGTCCTTTACCCCAGGATGGGATATTAAAAAAAGAAACTCGGGGTCATTGACAGACTAGGACTGTGATCCGAATGGATTGGTTGAAGGAGCCAGAAACATTCTGTCTGAAGAAGTGATGGCAGACACAGAAGCATTTGCAGTTGGCCGTGCAGATGAAGAATTGGACTTACACGGCTTTGGGCCAGTAGGCAGCTTTTTTGGCTCTATAAGAAAGAATGAAAAAATTAGAGCTGCCCTGGACTAGGTGAGGCTGTTTGAGGACACAAAGAAGTCCTGATCAGGGGAAGCTTTCAAGCAGAATCTGAGGGATCATGTGTTCAGATATATTTTAAGCAGTATTTTCCATACTGATAGAGCTTGGGCCTTGCAGGTCCTTAATGAATGACTCTTAAGTTTCTAAAATGGGAGTTAGTTTGTCATCATCCAGCAGTATCCTAGAGAAGAGAACCACTGTTTGTAGCAGAAATGAGTAAGTAATCCAGTGAGCTGAAAGTTGTACTTCGTATTAGAGGAGCAGTAGGTCATCAGGCCACCTTAATCTGGGAGAAATATCCCACAAAGCTTTTGCTCTAGCCTTGGCTTCATCACTTACCAAGCAGCTTTCTGATTTACAAGGTGCCTTGACACTAATGGGAAGGGGGTACCCTAACTGGTGGATCCATGTGTATTTGTCATTGCAAAGGTACAAATCCTTGTTATACTTTAGTAGAGAAGCATTCTAGTTTTATAATTGCTCTTTCTTGTGAATCATTTTTCCTGAAGGTGCTTACCCTTGGGCAACCTGATAAAATACAGTGATTGGCTCTGCAAAGCCCAGGACCAAATTTGGGATCTGTGAGAGTTCTCACCACAAAGTGTGAGGCTCTGTGAGGCTCTCTCTTCCAAACATACCCTCCTTGCCTTGCCTCATTACCCCCCAGCTGCAATAGGAGATACTGGTTAAGGCTCAGAGAACAGGCCAGGAACTTCTGTTCTGTTTAGAAAATGTAGAGGAGTGCCCTCTAGCTCTTTCTCCCCTTTCTTTCCACCTTCTTTTCTCAAATTTCCTTTGTTCCTTCCCCCAGTTGTGGTG
The DNA here is from genome assembly GCA_028646515.1 of Pseudochirops corinnae. Classification (NCBI taxonomy): domain Eukaryota; kingdom Metazoa; phylum Chordata; class Mammalia; order Diprotodontia; family Pseudocheiridae; genus Pseudochirops; species Pseudochirops corinnae. Next base: position 50,208,703 of record CM053588.1, read on the forward strand.
GACCAACTGAGGATCTGAAGAGGATTGTGACCAGGTCTATGTAAAGGCCTGCTCCCTGCTCTTCTAACTTGCACCTTTTCCCCGAGATTGAACTACCCGAAAATAATCCCAGTAGGGTTGTTGAAAAGCTGATTCCAGTCAGTATTGGATGGTGCTGCACTTTGTGAAATGGATTATCAAGGCGGTTGGTCTCTCACCCCTCTTTAGTGCCCTGTGGAGGTCTCACACAAGCTCCCCTGCAGCAGCAACTTCCTGTAGCCACCTGCTGGCCATTCTTGTCGCTTTGGATCTTGGCTCTGTGGCATCTCAGGACTGGCACTGGGTTCTGTGGACCTCCTCTCTTTCTTTTAATCCTGTATCTCAGTCCCTAATATGTATGGTATATTTTTGGAGTGAGTAGTCTTGCCTGAGTTTTACTGTACCTTTAGACAGAATTAAGCTTTGGTACAAAGGACGGGAAGAAGACACTTGAAACACAAATGCATCATCTCTTTTCAAAGTGTTTCTTGTGTGTCTTGGCCAAAAAGAGGAGTTTGCAGACAAGGACACCATTGATGATTAGGCAGTAAAAGGCACCATTAGGATGTTTCTCAGATCTCTTGGCCTCTTCAGCTCATTTATTGTTTGTTTAGATGACAGCTTCCGTGCATGCTTCTGTATGAAGCATGACTCACCACTAAAGCCATGAGCAAGTCACACCCCTCCTGAGGCTCTGCTTCTTGTAGAAGGCAAGGGCTAGGCTACACGGCCTACGTGGAGCTTGTAAGCTCCATGATTCTAAAATCTCGACAGGCTTCCCTGGTAGAGAAATGTGAAGCGCTCTGGACATACAGGACAACAGCCGCATCTTTCCAATTCTGCTGGTTCCCACTGAGGGGTAGGGTGTGAGAGGGGGCTTCAATCTCCTCACTCTCAGTAGATGAATCAATTAGTCACACCTTGGCTGAGGAAATGAACACCATCAGTATGAGCTCCATCAGCCTCAGTTCCTACCTCAGAGTCTTTCTTATTCATCCAGTTCCTACTTCCTTTCCAAGAAAAACTGTATTCTTGATCCTGTCCCCTCCAGCCACTTCTAAAGCCTTGTTCATCAATCTTCCCTTCTATCTTATTTTTGTTCTTTTCCCCTCTGCTGGCTTACTAATGCATTCTCTTTTGACCACAAACATGCTAAGGCTTATTCCCATAGTCTTAAAAAAAAAAGCCAAATAGACCCCCCAAAAAAGGGCTTTTCCTCTAATAGGTCTTTGGACATGATTTAGGTTTAATCTTTCTAAAACATAACTCTCTGATCTGTTGTCATTCCCAAGTCACAAACCTCTTATGACTCCCCATTAATGTCAGCCCCCTTCTGTGGAGTTTTTACCACCCCACAACTGGATGTGATTTCTCTCCTTAAAGCCACAAAAATCTTGTGTTGATAGAGTTCTTTCTGTGGTTGGTGGTCATTTCAAGGGGAAGAATAATGGGAGCCGGGAGAGACCTGAACTTCCAGATTCTGGTAGCTTTGGACCCTGCCTCAATCATTGAGCCTTGCCTTTCCTGACTGTAAAAGGGAAGTAGGATGCCTGCCTCCCCACAAGCTTGAGAAATGCAACCTGATCAGGACTTGTTGGTTTCACTGTTTGTGGCTTCCTTTGGCTGACTTCTTCCACTGAGATGGTTGAATGTAATTGTGCTGACCTCTCTGCATTGATAGTCTAGTTCTAGGGGCAGCCAAATTAATATACTGAATAGTTCTGAAAACAATTAAGTGCTAAACTCCCAGGGCCTTGCTTCAACTGATTTTTAGCCCTGCCAGCAGTGGATTGTTGGGAGGAGCATCATGGGAGAGCCAAGATTGGAAAGCATGGGAAACAAGGGTGGAGAAAGAGGGGCAGTTCTGGTTATGGAAGGCCTTTAAAAGCCGGTGGTGGAGCTTTGGCCTCGAAGGAGCCTGCAACAAGAGAGCCATTACTAGCTCTTGTAGACAGGTGACTGTGCACTGTGTCTTTAGAGGATTCTCCCAGTGACTCTGCAGGCTGAATGGTGAGGTACTTGGGGGCTCAGCAGGCTCTCTGCTGGTTTGGCACCTCCCTCATTCCTGCTCCCTAAGCACTGGGTGACCTTAGGCCTGCCACAAGAGACCCTCAGCCAAATGCCTACAAAATGAGAAGCCTTCTTTCCCTGGCTGGATTCAGCTTTAAGAGTTTTGTGCTTAGTGGTTCAAGCAGTTCACACTGAGTCTTCTCTCTGTGTGAATAATTGACAGTCCCTGGGAGTATTTGCATTTTAAAAGGCAACTCTTGTTTAACCTAATGAATCTTTGCCGAGAATTTCTGCCTGCCTCCTAGGGACTGGATTCATTTTTTACAGTCAGAGGGGCAGTTTGGGTATTTGTTTTTGTTTTGGGGGAAAGTACTGTTTTCTAAAAAAGAATTCATTTCATGGTTATGGTTTCCATTTTTAAGTACTTTTTGTGAAAAACAAGATCATCTTTTTAATCAGGTCTTGCTTCATGGAGTATCCAGATTAGAAGTCCTGAGGAGTCTCTTTGTATAATGGGGCATAGTGGAAAGAGTACTAGATTGGAGTCAGGAGACCCTAGTTCAAATCCCAGCTCAGACAGTTGATAATCATGTGGCTGTAGGCAAATAATGTAACTGCTGAGACTTGGTTTCCTCAAGTAAAATGCAAATCCCAGTATTGGCACTACCTGTCACTCAGGGCTGTTGTGAAGAATGCCCACTGTAGAAATGGGAGTTCTCACTGGCAGGTGAGAGTCACCGGCCCAGAGAGGAGTGGTTTTGTCCAGCTTCTCTTTGCTGGTGTGAGCTCAGGGCTGCATGTTGTGCTCATGCTTGGCCTGCTGGCACCTGCAGGCACTGGCAAAGACCCTGCCATGTTCACGTTGCAGGGCTGTCTCACTTAGGTGATGCTTCAGGTCACTCAGCAGGTAGTCGAGCCTCTAGCCAGACAGTAGTGACCTGACTGTACATGACAAGGTCCTGGATTCTTTTTTTAAAAATACAGACAATTAAACTTCTATTTGAGAGAGATGCTTTTTTCCACTTTTTATATACATTTTTTCCCTCTAGGAAATAGACAGACGGTTGGAAAAAAAACTGAAGATCACCCAAAAGGAGAGGTAAGACTGCTCTGTGCTCAGAGGACGCCTGCTCTCTTCTGTTTGAGAGGCAGGCGGTCACTGCTGGTTTGTAGCTGACCCCAAGGTTTAGACTGTAGGGAATGAGCTGGGAACTAGGGGCTCGAGATGCATGTGCAGTAGCACAGGCTTCCTGGAGGACCTTTGGGTGACTTTGAAGAGTAAGTGTGCCCCCTCAGGACAGGGTCCAGGCTAGCGTGGGGGGACTGTCTTCCAGAGGAGGGAATCAGATGCCAGCCCGTGACTCTGGTCTGCTTCTGTGCCCTAGCTAAGTCAGGGGATGGCAGCCCAGGGCTGGTCTCCAGTTGGGGAGTGGGCCACAGTCCTTCTGCAGAGAAGCTCTGTCGGGGATGCTCAGCGCTGCCTCTTCTAGCTCTCCTGGCTTCCCGCTTCCTTGATCAGACTCCTGGCTCCAGGTCTGTCTGTTTGCTCGTCACGGTGACTGCGCCACCTCCTCCATTACAGAATGTTTTTCCATGTCATCCCCATGCTTGTTCCAACTCAGCTATGGCAGCAGCTGTCCTCCAGTCCCCAGCAGCCAGTGCTCTGCTCTAGAAATAGATGCCATTTTGGTTCTGGAGAAGCTAGCAAACTGTCGTTGGGAGGGTCTTTGTGGGAATTTGGGGTTATTTATGCCTCTGAAGCACTTCGTCCTCCTGCCGTGAACCCCTTCCCACTCTCTTATCTCTTCCCTGCCCTGTGGTGCGGCTAGGACCCTCTCTTTTGGAGGGGAGTGGGGTGGAGTGGGGCATTTTGTTGATGGTTCCAGATGTGGCCTTATTGTAGAGGAGGCAGGCCACTTCCCAGGCACAGTCATGCCCTCCCTGTATTTCTGGGATTATGCTTAACCCAGGCCCCGCCGCTGTCCAGCCCGAGTGTGCAGCTAAGCCCAATAACCAAGAGGCAATCTTAACCTCTTTTGGGGTCTGTCACTGAGGAGTATAAGCCCCACCTCAAAAAAGCATGTGGGCCAGTTTCTTAATCCTACCAGAAATCTTTTGTAGGTCCCTTGTAGCCTGGAGGTGATTTGAGCCCTTCAGATCTCATGTGGTGGGGAGGTACTGCCATGCTGAGGTGTTGTGTTCTTGCAAGGTGGCCGTGGTCCTCTCTGAGCAAGGAAGCTGGGATTCTTGTTGGAGCAGGCTTGCTCAAAGAGCTGTGTTCAGGATGTGCATTTTGTAGCTGTGGGATGCCAGTCACTAAATCACAGAATTTTAAAATTGAGAGGGGTCTTGGTGGCCATCTAGTTCAACTCATACTCCCAAAGAATCCCTACCGCAAACATGCTTGACAAGTGATCATCCAGCCTTTGCTTGAAGACCACCCAGGAGGGGGCACCTACTGCCTCCCAAGACAGCCCTTTCCATTTTTGGATACCTTGCATCATGAGGAAATTTTTTCCTTACAATAAACCTAAATTTGTCTCTTTACAATTTTTACCTATTACTCTTAGTACAGCTTTGAGGGGCCAGATGTCCTGGAGGAGGCAATGTGGGGAAGCCTCTTGTCCCACCCTGGGTTGAGTTGCCTTTAGAAGAGACTAGGGGCTTTAGCCTCAAAAGGCAGTTTCATGTGTCTTGGCTGAGTGTTGGCTTGCTGTTTGGGGCTGTACCACTTGGTAGTTTGCTCCTATTCCTTTGATGCCTGGGTATGGATGTTAATATTTGGGGCACTTTGGGAATGTGGGGTTAAACATTGTACTTGAATCTTATGAGAATTTTGAGACCACCTTTGCTTTCTCTATCAGCAGGAAATCTACGTCTCCTCCCAAAGTGCCCATCGTTATTCAGGACGATAGCCTTCCCTCAGGACCCCCTCCTCAAATACGGATCCTCAAAAGGCCCACAAGCAACGGGGTTGTCAGTAGCCCCAACTCTACCAGCAGACCAACCCTCCCTGTGAAGTCCTTGGCCCAGCGCGAGGCAGAATACGCCGAGGCCCGGAAGCGGATCCTCGGTAGTGCCAGCCCTGAGGAAGAGCAAGAGAAGCCCATCCTGGACAGGTGAGGTTCGTGGGCAAGTCCTGTTTCATCTGTGGACCCCGGGTTCTCCTAGAGGCATCCCAGAACAGAGAAATTGTACTTAAGATGCCCATTTTGTGTTATCTTGTTCTTTGGGGCCCAGCACTCAGCTCCATCCAGCTTGCCCTTCCAGTAAATCTGAGGGCAGATGATCTGGGTTCAAATCCTGGCACTGCTGCATGTAGCCTGCATGGCTTTGGACAGGTCCCTTCCCCTCTCTGGGTTTCAGTTTCCTCCTCTGTAAAATTGAAGTTGAAATGGTGGCTCTCTTGGGCCCTTCCAGCTCTTTTACCTGCGATGTTGAGGCTGAAAAAAGGGACCTTCCCTGAGCTACAGCACAGCACTGGCAGGACTTAAACTCCCAACCTCCAGTTTTCTGATTATGATGCCTGCACCTAGATGCCTGCAGGATTCAGGTCATTAAATAAACATAGCTTTTATGAGGCTAAGGGCAGTAGTGGTTTGTCAGACACAGGCTTACCTTGGGTAGGCTAACCCTGACACTTTGGGCTGCATCTTGCTTACAGCAATGTCACCTTAGCAGATTGGGGGCTACCTCCTCAACACCCATAGTTTCTCTTAATAACCTGTTGTGTATCTGTCCCTTAACAATTAAACCCTTCTTGAAACGATTTGTTTCTTGACTGTACTATCAGGAAAGATGTAATGAGAAGAGCCTTGGGTTTAAATCGTATCCTGCCCTGCTGTAGCCATGTGACCTCACCCAAAGCACTTCCCCTCTCTAGGACTGAGAGCTTAAAAGGGTCAAGCTGGCAGGGCCCAAGGCACCAGCCAGCCCCAGGCTGCCTTGCTTCTCAAGGTAGCCAGTCCTTTTCACCTGTAGGACTCACTAAAATTTCTTCTAAAGACTCTCAGGGGAGATGCTTTGTGTCTTAGTTGTTCTGGAACTTTTAAGTGGTGACAGTGGCTAGTTGGATACTATACCCCCCCCCCCCCGGGCGCACACACACACACACACACACACCCCTCTTTGTGATTCTGTGGGCATTGGTCATCTTCCCCTTGTGCCTTATTTATGTCTTCAGAGTCCTAATCTGTCTGTAGAAAAGTAGCTCAGGTTTCTACCTTGGGGTACACATTCTGTGCTTGGCCACCTTTGTCATTAGGACTTGTCAGTATCTCATTCCAGTACTTGGGAGAGTTTTCTGGCCCCTTGTCAAGGACAGACTGTCTCAGTGCATGTGGGCAAACAGGCCATCTTCAGCAGTGGTCTCATCCACAGATGACTGGGGGTGGAGGCACCCAGCCTGGGAAGCCACAAAACAGGGAGCAGGAGAGGAAAGGTCAAAGTCAATGGCCTAGAGGACACCACCCCCACCACCACCCCTCGCCTCCATCTCTTGGCAGCAGTTCAGACCCCCAGGCTTGGTGTCTTAAGCTGCCAGGGGGCTAGCACAGCCTCTTAATAGTCCAAGACTCAACCGGGGGGACAAGGGGTTTGAGTTGGAGGGGAGATGAGAGAGAAGGAGGGGGAGACTGAGGAAGGGGATGGGGGAACGTAGAGAGTGCTGGGGTGCTGGCAACGGCACACACACGTCATGTGACCCTCCCACTTGGATCTGCTTCCCTTTAGGCCAACCAGGATCTCCCAGCCTGAAGACACCAGACAGCCCAATAATGTGATCAGGCAGCCCCTGGGTCCTGATGGTTCACAAGGCTTCAAGCAGCGCAGATAAATGTGGGTGCGAGAGGATGCCACTGCCGCCGCCCCCACCACCACCAGGGTCGTCCGCCACGGGTTGCACTGCCGTGGCGGACAGCTGGACTTGAGCAGAGGGAACGACCTGATTTACTTGCACTGTGATCCCCTTTGCTCCGCCCACTGTGACCTTGAACCCCATGCACTGTGACCCCCGACCCCCTCCTCCCACTGTGATTGGCACATCGACAAGGGCTGTCCCAAGTCGCTGTAAAAGGAGAAGGTGGGGGCATGAGGTGGGTTGGGGGGCCCACCGCAGACTCAGAGCGGAGAGTCAGATGGTGCCACTTTGGGTGAAGCCAGTGCCAGCAATAACAGTTTATCATGCTCATTAATTTGGGATTTCAAAACACAAATGGGAACGCCCCCAAACGTGCATGTCTTCATCACTTAAATAGCAAGTTCCATTTGAAAGGATTGTTTTCTTTTTTTTTTTTCCTTTTGTGTTTTTTTTGTTTGTTTCAGAGTCTGATTTGCAAGGAGAAGTGCATGGGAAGGGTTTTAGCTGTTAAATGAATTTTCATTTTAATTGAGAAAGGGTAGTTGATAGTCTTCTAAGATGTTTCAATGAATTTGCAGAAACAACAGATCGGATTTTGGCAAGCTTAGATTCTTGTTCTCTGTTCCTATTGCTGCCCCCAAGAGGGCTCCTCCCCCAATCACCTGTCCCTCATCTTGTTGGGGCCCTTCAGTGAGACCAGACCAGAGAGTTGGGGGCTGGCAGGAGGCACCGCTAGTATTCATGGAGGTGGTGAAAGCAGACAGATTTGCCCTCCCTTTTTACCCAGGCTGGTCTCCCCACCCCAGCATTCACATGGACTATTTCCAGCCAAGAGTTCAGGGTGAGGGAGGGAGGTAGGGAGATTTGTCATACCCAGGTTTACAAGCAAGGAAAACTAGATTTACTCAGTATTTTGATTTCTTATCCAAGGAAAACATGGGAACAAGTCTGGTTCCAAGGCCTCTGCTGATAAGCCATCTGTACAGTGTTGTCAGAGAGTAGCTTGATTTCCCATCGATAGCAAGGTTTGAATTCTTAGGAGCTCGGGGCCCTGCTATCACTCTGCTTGTGGTACCAGTCCAGAGCTGAACCTGGCACATTTCCTTCTAGGAGTTTTTGCTTTGGAGACTAACCATACCGAATAACATTTGGAAAGAAGCCTCCCATCATGCATTGGTTGGTGATGACAGACTGGTTCCCTGTAGGTCGAAGCTACAGTGTTCACTCACCTAGACTAGATGCCCAGCCTTCCAAAGCAGGGGCCGGAAGAGGGTGTTGTACACCTCATCTGGATTCTGGATATTCAGCTTGGCCCCTTAGACCGGGGCAGAGGAAGTAGGTGTTGCCTAAAGCAGCTTCCTCCTGGGTTCATGGGTGTCCGTGCTGCCTGTACACTGGGGAGATGTCTGCCTTTCTTCTCAGTCCCCATCTCCTCTCTTCTACTGCACTGATTCTTCCTATGACTTAGTTAGTAGCCATTTCCCGCTTCTGATTTTAACTGACAAGTTTCCAAGGGATTTGGAGATTGTTGCATTTCCCAGGTAGCACATGTGCACTGCCAAGCCATATTTAGACCCAGTGCAGCAGGTCGAGTTTGCTTGGGGGGGCCCTGAGCCTTGCCTTGTTTCAGTGGTGGCATGTGTGCTGTTTCTCCTGTCCTGTCATGGGGTCAGGCCCAGCAGGGGGAAAGGGCTACAATTAGGAGATAGCCTGCTGCTCTTTTGGTCACTGCCTGCCCCAAAGTGAGGGTCTAAGTGGATTGACCCTGAGGAGTTGGTGGTGCCCCAGTGAGTGAAAGGGACACATGACTACCATCAGCCCATAAAACAGTGGCATCAGATCCCCTCCTTTTCCAGGGAATTACCTCCAGGAGTGGCAGAGGAGAGGGGAAGCCTGCTCTCCTTAGTTCTGGCCCACTCACCTGAGTGCACAGTCTACACAACTCATTGGCCCAAAAAGACTGGGGGCAGGGAACTTCCAAGGCGGGCCCGGGCCCCAGAGGGCCCCAGGTGCCTGTGCCCACACGTGCATATCTCAGGCCCAGGAGGGGGCTTCCTGTCTGGGGAAAAGACCTTCCTGGGTCCTTTCTGCAGTGTTAAGGGCATGAGGGTGGTGAGAGCCCTCCAGGCCTGGAGCTTTGCCCTCCTTAGCTGAGGTGAGACTCAGCCCTGTTCTGGGCCCCCAGCAGCTCCTGCACCAAGGCTTTGCCTTGATTCCCCAGAGTGGGGAAGGAGAGACAAGGAAATAGGAAACTCTATTATGTTTGAGTTGTGGGGTTGGGTCAGGAAGATGGGAGGAGGAGGAGTTGGGCTTTCTGTGGTTGTCCACATCTTTCCTAAGTGCATTTCCTTTGGTTCAGTTTTGTTCTGTTTTATTTTTTTACTTTTAAAGTGAGCTGTGGGCTTTGGCTTAGGAAATCCGGGGTGGGGGTGGAGGGCAGTAACTCGAGGCTGCTGTCCCTTTAGCTACCTGTCCTCGGTAACATCCACTCCTCCAGCTCCTCTGACCCCATGGGCCAGGCCCCTGACCTCCCGGCTTAACAGCTTCCAATGAGCCACTTCTCCCACATCAGCCTAGCTAACCAAAGGAGCTGGGGGTGCAGGGGCTGGTGATCAGCCCCTCTCAGCCCAGTCAATCAGGGTGCTCCCCACCTGCAGGCAGGAGGCAACACCCCATAAGCCCAGCCCGCCCCTCCCTGGGGGAGCCTTCTGTTGAGACTAGATAGGTGGAGCCACATTTGGCCACCCCTGGCCCAGAGGCTTGAGAGTCCTCTTGGAACCTTGTTTCTAGTTGTTGTGTTTCCCCCCAGGGTGAGTCAAGGTCCCCTTGGGTGTGTTCAAGGGAGAAAAGTAGGGGAGGGAGGGAGAGATGCCATATATCCTGCAGGTCTGCCCTGCTGGAATAGCTGGGCAGCTCCCTGAACTCCCACCTCTCTCCGCAGGTCCCCAAGTCAGCAGATTAAGCATTTTATAAATTGTATTTTAAATAAATGTTTTAAACTTGTCAGAACCTTGTCACTGGTTTCTTCTGTTCTTCAATTCTCTAGTATGAATTACAAAAGTTCTAGTCTTAAGAATCAAGGACCTTTTGGGTTCAAATCTCAGAGACAGTAACACTAGCTTTGTGACCTTGGACAATTCATTCACTTTCTTTCTTGAGTCACAAGGTCCTCAGTCTTTTTTTTCCTTCCTTAATGTGTGTTACTGCCCCTCTGCATCACTCTATAGAGGTCTTCCCAGTCTTCTCCAAAGGGGGGTCTCTTTCACATTTTCTTCTGGCACAATAATATTCCATTATATTTGTCTACCACAATTTGTTTAGCCATTCCCCAATAGGACATAGACATAGTTTCCAGTTTGGGGTGCCATGAGAAGGAATGCCAGAAGCATTTTTGCAAATATGGATAAGCCTTTTTTCCCTCTTTGACTTCTTTGAAGTATATACTCTTAAGTGGTATCTTTGGACCAAAGGGTTTGCAGTGGCTCTTTGCCTCCAGGATTGGTTGCATCTCCACTGAGATAAGCCTTTCCTCAGCTTTTCCAACAGCTCTCATTTTTCTCTTGTCCTATTTGCCAGTGTGATAGATGAGAAGTGGAACCTCAGATTTGCTTTACTTTGTATTTCTCTTAGTGATGTAGAACTTTTTTTTTAAAAAGAAAAAAAACCTTGGGTGTTCTCAGTTTCTTCCTTTGAATTTCCTCATTTGTGAGGTGGAAATAATCATCCATCCTCACACACTCCCAGTTGTGAGAGAAGTGCTTTGTCAACCCTAAGACACTATAAAAGTGTGAGCTTTTTATTATCTCCTACCTTAAACCTATTGCCTGACAATTCCTCCCCTTCTTTTTGCAGCCTGTTTGTCCATTGCTGGCATGAAGCTCCTTCAATTAAGTGAATGTATGTACACACACACACACACACACACACACACATACACTGTACAAACATAGGCCAATGAACTTCTAGGATTTTGATTCCTGGGATAATTCTAGAATGTATTTTTTGGACAGTCCCTAAACTTGAATCAGCAGCATGCTGAACAGACAGCTTGGCTAAATTTTAGCAAATGAAGGTATCACTTGGTATTCATGTGGAAGAAATGTACCCATAGGGGCTAGGTGATAATACAAGTGGATGAATTCAGAACTGATTGAATGTCATTAATAGCTAGTTTCAAGGTGACTCGGAAAGAAAACACTGTTTCCC
>CM053588.1:50225547-50276883 GCA_028646515.1 Pseudochirops corinnae
ATCTTAGTCAAAATATGTAACCTCCCATTTTCCTCATCTGGAAAATGATGTTAGATTAGGCAGTCTCTGAAGTTCCTTCCGACCCCAGACCTATGATCTCTCCCCCTTTCCTGCTGACGTACAAACATACTGGAAACTACTTCCACATCTTCCCTGCTCCTGACTCCTTTGCTCTCATCTCAGAGGAAGAGAAGTGGTCCCTTTCTGCCAAGACCAATCCCGCTACTTAAGGTCAGTTTCTGCTCAATCTTCCCGAGATCACTCCTTTCTCTGTCAATTTTAATCTGTCCATATCTACTGAGTCTCCTTATCTTTTTTTAAAAAGAAAAAAGACTTATTTTAAGTTTTTTTTTCTTTTTAAATATTACTTCCTATAAGGGAGGCAAACAGGGGAATCTAGGCAACGTGAAAACAAAAAGATAGGAGCACATCAAGCAACAGCGACAACAACCCTTCCCTTGACTCCACATCCCTCTTAAGCCATCAGCCCCTATCTCTTTCCCTGTTCGCTGCCTTTTATTGCCGAATTCCTAGAGTCGTCTGCATTCCCCAACATCACTTCCTCATTTTGCTCATTCATTCTTTGCTTCCTTGTAACCTGGCTTCCCACTTCCCACCCCTCCACTGAAAATGTTCTCTCTGAGGTTCCCAGGGTACTCTCCCCTGCCAGATCCAGCGCCCTGTTCTCAGCCCTCATCTTGCTTGACCCCTCTGGTGCTGCTCCCTCTGCCAACCATTCCCTCCTCCTGGGCTGATAGCTTGAGAGGAATGTGGAATCAAGTGAAAATTTGTGTTTTGGTCTTGGATGTTTTTGATGGTCTTTTGTTGTCACATTGCCTAGTCTTGGAGACTTTCGTCTCTTCTGTTCTGCTCTTCTTTCCTGGATTGTCCCTTAAAGTGTCTGAGCACTCCTCGGTATCCAGGAGCACAGATTTACAGAATCCAATAATTTTACAGAGGAGGAAACGGAGGCTCAGAGAGATGTTGTGAGTTTCCCACAGATAGGTCTTAGTCTTAGTACATAGAAGAGCAGTAAGTTTCAGCTCCTTTGCTGGCTCATTCATCCCCCCTTTCCTGTCCTCCTGACTGTGGCTGTTCCCCTAGGTTCTTTCCTGGCCCCCTTCTTTCTTTACATGCCTCTCAGCTCCCATGAGTTTAGCGAAGATCTAGATGCCTCTAATCCCCGCCCTCTCTCTTTCTGAACTTGCTGACTGTTGGACAGCTCCACCAGGATGGCCATCAGCCTCTCAAACTCAGCAGATTCAAAATGGAACTCAAATGTCTTTTCCATTAAACTCTCCCCACCCCCCCACCCCCAACTTCCCAGTTTTTGCTGAGGGCACCACCATCTTCTCAGTCATCCAGAGGGGTGACTTTGGAGTCATTCTAGACTTCACCTTTTCCTGTGCTCCACACATGAAATCGAATGCCATCTACACAATCTCTTGCATTTGCACAGTCACCAATCAGTCAAAAAATATTTGCTAAGCACTTTCTGTACGCCAGGTGCTGTTTTTCATACCTTCGTACTTTCATACCTTTCATACCTTCACCCCCTTCATCATCTCTTGCCTGGGCTCCTGCATGGCCTTCCTAGTTCATCTCCCTTGTCTCCTGTGTTTCCCCCTTTCCAGTCAATCCTCCATGGTACTGCCCATAGAATCTCTCTAAGGCACACATCCAACCATGTATAATATGCCTGAGTCTCCTACTCAGAAACCTTCAGGATTTCCCTAATACAAAGAACTCAGTCTGGCGTGTCAGACTCCTCCTCATCTGACTCCAATGGGCCTTTCCATTCCTATTTCTTAGAGCATGTCTTTCAGCACTATATTCCAGTCCAGTTGGATGACAACATGCCAGTCTGGTCTGTGCCTGTATCCAAACCTTCCATGGTGCCTGGATGATGCACAGCCTTCTCCCTACTGCCTCCCACACATTTCTTCAGCCTCTGCTCAGTTACCACTTCCTCTAGGATGCTCTGGTGCAATAGCAGATGACACGTGTTCCCTCTGTTCCCCTGACCCTGCCTCCAACCCTCCCATCTCTGTTAGGTGTCTCCCCCCTCTCTCTTCCTCTCTTTCGCTCAGTCTCCCTTCTCCCCTCCTGCTTTGTCCTTCCCTACACTGCTCTCAATTTTCTTCCTATTTAGTTACCTGTGTGCATGGTGTCATACCTCCCCCCACCAAGTATAATATAAGCTCCTTGAGAACAGGAACCATCTCATTTTTATCTTTGTATGCCTAGCCCCTACCATGGTATTCCACACCTAGTGAACACTTAATGTTTACCAGATTGGATTTACTTAAAATGGAAGCAAACTTAGAGCATAGGAAGAACAAGAACAGACCTTAGATTATAGAATAGTTCTGGAAGGAGGCCTTAGAACAGAGAATGTCAGAGCTTGGAGGGACCTCAGAATGCAGAATGTCAGAGCTGGGAGGAGCCTTAGAACACAGAAGGTCCGAGTCTGGGAAGGACCTCAAAATGCAGAATGTCAGAGATGGGAAGGGCCTTAGAATACAGAATGTGAGAACTGGGAGGGAATTAGACCATGGAATGTCAGATCAGGGAGGAATCTTAGAACACAGGATGACCATGGAATGTCAGATCAGGGAAGAATCTTAGAAAACAGTTTGTCAGAACTGGGAGATATTTCATTGATCACTTGATGTAAATCTCTCATTTTATAGATGAGGAAAACTGAAAAGTATTGAGTGTGGGGTGGAGGTGTAGGACCATTATAGTATGGAATGATTCTCCTAAAGTCACAGAGCTAGCTGGTGGCAGAACCTGAAACAGACTCCATACTTCCTGACTCCTAGTCCAGTGGACAAGGATTCCCTGGTGAAGGCTTCCCCCTGAAGCCCCACCCTACCAACAGGTGGAGGACTCGACTCCACTTAGAGGGAGAATGGAACAGCCTGGGTCCCTGGCCCAAGGAGCAGAAGGAAGCCTCCCTCTGCCAGGGTCTGGCATCTCACCCTGGTGAGGAAGGAAGGTGTAGGGGAAGGGAGACTCACAGTTGTTTTGCCACTTGATCCAGTCCACCTCTTGTGCACCAGTGTCCGAGGTTCGGGAGAAGGCTTTCTTGTGGGAATGAGGTTGTCGGACATCATTAACAGTATGTTTCTTATACTTTGGCCTACATTTCATCTTCTTTTGATAATAACTAGGGAATCAGAGACGCCCCACTTAGCTCTGGGCCCCAAGGCAACTGGTAAATTTTCATGACATGAATTCTGGGCATCCATGGGGGCCCACTGGCTAGGGCAGGGAATGGATTGGTGCCTTTAGGTCTAGGAATCAGTGAGCCTGGGCCTATTGCCATTTCTACAGAGCTTTGAGTTTATAGAGAAAACACTTTCTCACAACAGCCCTATGGAGAAGCCATGCAAATATTATTTTACCCATTCTTCAGAAGAAGAAACTATCTCTGAGCCTTGCTCAGCATTCCATGGTTAGCGATGAACAGAGCTTTCCAAGTCTTGGGCTAGAGATGTGAGATTCTTAGAAGAGGATGCATTTAGATCCAGATCAGTTTAGAGATGGAAGTGAGCTTAGAGACCAAATCTAACCTCCTCATTTTACAAGAAGGAACTGAGGCAGACAGGGGTGAAATGCCTTACCCAGAGTCACAAATCTAGTAAGTGTCCCAGGCCAGATTTGAATTCAGATCTTTCTGATGCCAAGCCAGTACTCTAGTCACACCACCACATGGCTGCCTCCACTCCACTGCTCTATTCCAAGTTTCATTGATGTAGGGAACTCCTGGGACAAGAACTCCCTCCCCTGAACGGGTCTGCCCATCATGACTTATCATCTTATATGTGTAGGTTACCTAGGACACTTAGGCTCACAGACAGGATTCGAACTCAAGTCTTAGTGACTCTGAAGCCAGGCATCTATCCACTGTACTATGCCACCTATATTCTACATTGCATACTGAGAGGCATTTTGACATAGCAAACGGAGGTCTGCTGTTCCTGTTATTCTTAGATATATGTGCATATTTATATAGACATATATATGTATACATATGTATGTATACATACATATATATATCAGATATAGAAATAGAGAGGTAGATTATAGAGAGAGCCAGATAAGGATAGAGATAGATATATAGAGACAGAAAGAGCTAGCTATAGATAAATAGAGATAGAGAGACATAGAGAAAGCTAAGTATAGAGAGAGATATAAAGACAGAAAGAGATGGAGAGATAGAAAAACATAGTGACAGAAAGAGATAGAAGAGATCTCTATAGAGGGATAGAGATAGATGAAGATATAAAATTCATCTGCCTTAGTAGATGAATCCTGGCCAGATGTTTGAAGCACACAGAGAAGTAGAATGACTGGGCTAAGGTCACATGGCAGGTAATGTCAGGAGATGGATTTGAACTTAGGTTTTCCTGAGTAACATATAATGTGTTATTAATTGCGATATCTTATCATTGCGTCATGCTTCCTGTTTGTGTAATACCTTATAAAACCCTTTTACTTCTATTATTTTCTCTGAATCCTTACCACCATCCTGTGAAGGAGGCAGGGCAAGGATTTTTAATCCCATTTTACAGGAAAAAAACCCCACCTCTGACTCCTTCATGGTGGGTGGATTTTCCAGGGTTCAGGAGGTAATGAGAGAGCCAGGACCTGAGGCCAGGTCTTCTCTCTCCCAAGAGTGGGCTCTTTCTCTCATCACCCAAATCCCTCCCTGCCCCAAGGCTCACTTGGTGATCTCTTCCATGGAGGCTTCAGGCAAAGCTAGCATCTCTACCAACTGGGACAGGATTTCAAAGAGGAGAGTATGGGGATTTCGAATATTTGACAAAGGACTGTTGTTCTGTTCTGCGGGAAGAGCGAAAGGCATCATCAACTTGTTAGCTGTAATGTGTTTAGGTTTTATCATGTAATTGTGTATTATCCTTAACTACAGGCATGGGGTATTACCCCATCCCTACCCTGAACTACAAATTCTCTGAGGTCAGGGACTCTATTTTATCTAAACTTTCACTCTTCATAAGGCTAGAATAGTGCTCTGTACACAGTAGGAGCTTAATAAATGTTAGTTGCATGGATGAATGTATAAATGAATCCTCTTCTAGCCCCAGTATTCTATGTTGGTGACAAGGCTGGTTGGATAGGAGGAGGGCCCTGTCAGGTCACCAACCCTGCAGGCCTTGGACCTTCTGTACAGTACCCTCACCTTCTGCTCACTCAGCTTATCCCCCAACCCTTACCTCACCCACAGGGGGCCCTTTCTCACCAACAGATCGATAGAACCGATGAGTATCTGTCAGGACAGACAGGAAGTCCTTGAAATCCACATGTCCATCACCTGCAGAAACATCCAAAGGCTCACAAAAACCTCCTTTCCCAGGTCCCACCCCATCACTTGATTGTCTCAGAAATGGGCAATTTGCAAAGTATGGTTAAGTCCTATCCATTCCCTCTCCTAGTCCCATAAAGGGAAAGGTCATGTCTTAACTAAACTTTTTTTTCCCTTCTCCACTATTTAACTGTTTTTTGTAATCAGTAGTCATTTAATAAATGCTTGTTGAATGAGTGAATGAATGAGACTTAACTGAATTTGTGCTTCTTCTCATCCCCACTTAATTAGAACTTCCTGAGGTTAAGGGCTATACCTCCCTATCAGACTGGAAACTTCTTCAGGGTAGGAACTCTTCGTGTGTGTCCCCATCAGTCTGGGAGCTAGATTGAGTGAAGGGATTATGTGTCAACCATCAGAATGGGAACTCACTCAGAACATACGATCATGGATTAGAGTTGGACCAACTCTGTCATTTTAAAGATTGTACTGAGATCCCCATATATAGTCTAAATGGGGCCCACAGATGTAAGCTGCTCCCTCAAGGTCACTCAAGTGACCTCATAAGTAAGTGGAAGGGCTAGGATTTGAACTCAGCTGCCTCGACTCTAAATCCAACACTTTTTTGTACACTGAGCAGGGACTCGGTCTTTCCTCTCAAATGGAGAGCTCCCTGAGGGCAGAAACCCCACCCTATCCTCCATTTCCTACCCCCAATATTTCCTCTTCCTTTGTTTCCCTTCCCCTCTGCAGGGCTGGGACTCAAATTTTTTTGCATCAAAATTTTCATCATACTATCTCTGTTTTCTTTGGATTAAAAAAAAAAAACCAACCCTGTGTCACTTAATGTAATTTAGTGCTTTAAGGCATTTTAAAAATTGGGTCCTTATGAGTGAAGATGCCTCTCTGTTCCTTTCCTCAGGCATCCACAAGACAGTGGTTTCCTACCAGCTAAGCTGTAGACTAGCCAATGGGGCATTGTCTTGGGGTCTCCGTTTCCTTTTCTCTACAGTTAAGGGATTGGATGACAACATATTCCTTCCAGCTCCATGTTCTATGATTCTATGATACTCACTTAGAATAGCTGATGAATGCCTAAGCTGGGCTGGGCAGGTGTTATAATCCCCATTTGACAAGTAAGAAAATTGGGGCCAGGAGTGGTGACATGAATTGGCTAAGGTCTCAAACTAATTTATCCTAAGTGAGTTCCAGGGCCAGATCTAAAACTCAGGTCTCCTGACTTCCAGTGAAGGGCCCTTTTTGGCACAGTGTCAATCCTAAGAACACACAGAGGTTTGGGGAAGGAGTTGTCAGGGGAATGGAGAAGAAGCTGGGATCCTTGGGAAAGGGTGATGGGGTCCCTTTAGTGTTTGCTTACCATCCACATCAGCACTTATCAGGGCATCAGCCATCTCAGACTGGGTCCTGGGTATCCTCACTATTGATAGGATGGTCTTCAGGCTGTGGATGTCTATTTCTCCAGCACCACAGACAAACTTGAAATATTCTCTAAAAGCTATGGGGAAGATGGGGTAAATTGATGGAGGGAGCTGACTAAGGAAATAATGAGAGCCATTCTCCCAGTGGATATGAACAAAGGTCAAAAGGATATGAACAGAGAGATTTAAAAGGACAAAGGACAAATAGTAATTCAAAGTATCAGCAACAAAAATGAAAAAAAAATGTGTGTGTGTGTGCGTGTGTGTATATGTGTGTGTGTGTGTGTATAGGAAAAGAGCCTATAGGTACAAAAATCCTTATAACAGATCTTTTTAATGTAGCACAAAATTGGAAACTAAGGGGATGTACTCCTATAGGGGAATATCTAAACAAAATGTGATATTTGAATGTAATAGATATTATTGTGCCATAAGAAATGATAAAATGGACAGTTTCAGAGAACACTAAGAAGACCTGTTAAAGAAAATCAAGGAGGACAACATATACAATAACAACAGTGTAGAGAAAAACAACTTTGAAAGACTTTAGAACTCTGATCAATGCAATGATGAACCATGAATCTTTTGGACTCATTTCTTTTTTTCATTTCATTTTTCTTTGTTCTTTTCCATTTCTTGTGAAACTAAGATGAAACACACCACTTTCCTTTTGACAGAGAGGGAAAGGAAAAGGAAGAAGCATTTCTAGAGTGCCTATTATGTGCTAAATGCTTTTTACAAATATTATCTCATTCCAGTACACCAACAGCTTTCTCAGAGACTTGATGAACGTCAGCTACAGAGGGAGATGTACATTTTCAGGCATGATCAATATGGGAATTTGTTTTTGTGGAGTATGCAGTTATGGATTAAGGACCTTATTTTTTTTTTCTTTTTGGAGAGGGAAGGCAGGACAATTGGGGTTGAGGGACTTGTCCAAAGTCACACAGATAACAAGTGTTAAGTATCTGAGGCTGGATTTGAACTCAGGTCCTCCTGACTCCAGGGCCAGTGCTCTATTTACTGTGTCGCCTAGCTGCCCCAAGGACCTTACTTTTTGGAATTTCGTTTTTGTTGTTGGTTTTTTGTTTTTTTTTTTAAGTTTGTGCAACTGGGTGCTTAGTGGGAGAGACAGATTAATAATAAATAAATTCTGGTTGAGTGAGTGACCCCACCCCCCAAAAAAGAGAAGAATGGTGTCTCCCCCATTCTTTCTTTCCCTCTCCACCCATTCATTCACCCCTTCAGGAGGAACACTCTTCAACTCGATTCAACAGCACTGTGTACAGTACTATGTATGTTACTAAGAAAGAAAAAGTTTAAATAAAACCCATAGTCTCTGCCCTGGTGAAGCTTACAGTCCAGAAGAATCAAACTCAGGTGTCATATATAGATAGTTAAGAGAACTGATTGCTGAAGGAAAGTAAGACAAATGGTAACAATCCCTTTGTTTTCTTCATTCAGCCCCTGTGATATGCATGGACAACAATTGACATTATAGGAGTCAAAAGGAGTTTTCTCACTCAAGTCAAATAAAAGTTTAGACTGAAAACAGCCTGAAAAGGGGCAGCAGGAGAAAAAGGATTTTAAAAGACTTGCTTAAAAAGCATCAATACTTCTCTACAGCTAGCTATCTGGGGTCTGCGCCACAAAAGAATTAAGCTGTAAACTGGAACTATACACTAAAAAAGTCGGTAGATGCCCTCCTTAGGAAAAAGATGCTTTGCAGCTAAAGACCAGCAGATGGCATCAGAGAATAACAACAGTTCAAAATAGATGCCCAGCAGAGAGTGGAGGTACCAACTACGTCCCTAGAGGGTCGTTGGCAGTTCCATAGCATATATATTCTCTCTCTTGCACTGATGGTCAAGTAATCAAAGCAAGTGTTCCTCTGTGTGTATGATCATGTGGGGGCAATTTTTCTTTACACTTATTTTACTATATTATTAAATTATACATCTTTCACTTTGAACTAATATGTACTCTGGTTGGGCTAGTAAATGAAAACACATCAGTGGGGGCTCACAAACTATGCTTTTGAGCAGATATAGACCCACAAAGTACCTCAAATACAGGCCATTTTTGGGGGAAGGAGGCCCACATAAGGGGGAACCTGGGTGGTACAAATTTATAATAGAGTATATTATGATATATGATATGATGGATAACATGTGTCTTACAGATAAGCTCACTAGAGAAGATATAAGCAGAAATCTACAGAAAGATATCCTTGATGTCTTTCAGTACCTAGATCTCTTTTTTTACCTTTTGTCAATTTGTGGCTATGAGGAAGGAGTAGTAAAGTAGAAGTGGATGGTTGGGTTGTTGGTTTTTTTGCCTCTTTTTTTTTGTGTCCCCAGTATTTAGCACAGTGCCTGGCATATAATAGGTGCTTAATAAATGTAAATTAATTGATTAACATAGACAATGGAATATTGACAAAATTATAGATTGGAAGGGGTATATGACTGGAAGATAAGGGGTTAAACTCTCAAGTAAAATGTTAACAAGTGTTAATACTTTGTTAATCTTTTCAGTAGGTGAAGAAGCTATTTCATAGAATGTGAAGGAATCACGGGATGACCCATGAATCAGCACACCCCTGGTGTGGCCTTGAAAAGTAGGACATACATAGTCTCTAGGGAGTCATTTAAGGAAGGAGACAGTCCTGAGGAGTCCGAGCTCTGGAAGTCAAGAAGAGAGCTTTCTATGAAGAAGAGTCCAGCTCTTTGGAGGGAATTGTTCTTCACCCCTTGAGAGAGGAGCAGAGCCAGTCACTCCAATGGAAAAGTCACTCACTCCATAAGAAACCCTGCTCCCCAGCCCACTCTATGAAAATATAGGGCTTAAGGAGCAAGTAACAACTACTGGGGGGGGGGGGGTTTAGCATTAGGATCCCAGCTGTATCCTGTTGTGGGAGAGTGCACCCCAGGCACGTGGGGGAGGGGTAGTGAATTGTAGCTCATCCCATCCTAGAATCTGTGAGCTAGAAGAGACCTTAGTTGTCATCACATCCTATCTAGAGTGAAAAGATACCTAACAAACCATCATCCAGCCTTGGCTTAGACACCACCGCTGATGGGGATCTCACTCCCTCTTGAGGCAGCCCACTCTACTTTGGGGCATAAACGTTATAACAATTGGGAAGTTTTTCCTGGTATTAAGCAGACATATGACCTTCTGTAACTTCCCACTAATTTACT
The DNA here is from genome assembly GCA_028646515.1 of Pseudochirops corinnae. Taxonomy (NCBI): domain Eukaryota; kingdom Metazoa; phylum Chordata; class Mammalia; order Diprotodontia; family Pseudocheiridae; genus Pseudochirops; species Pseudochirops corinnae. Next base: position 50,235,522 of record CM053588.1, read on the forward strand.
CTGGGACCAAATAGAACAAATCTAATCCTTTTTCTCTATGACAGCCTTTTAAGAAGATGGCTATCATGTTCTCATTGAGTCATTTCTTTCTGAGGCTAAATATTTCTAGTTTCTGCAACTTATCCTTATATAGCATGGACTGTAAACCCTTCACTATTCCAGTTGCTCCTCATTGGACAAAGTCCAGATTATCAGTGTTCTTCCTAAAACTTGGTACCCAGAAATGAATATAGTACTTTAAATGTCACCTGAACTGTCACAGGAAATCTGGAGCTAATTTAGCACTGCTGAACATTCCAGGGACACTGAGATTTAGATTAGGCAGAAGATTTAGACCAGTATGCACATAAAATGTCACCAGAAGAAGTGCCAGGGGATTCCTCCATACCTGTTGTTTTGATATAATGGATAGGATAGGGGGTGGCTGGGTGGCGCAGTGAATAGAGGACTGGCCCTGGAGTCAGGAGGACCTGAGTTCAAATTTGGCCTCAGACACTTAATACTTACTAGCTATGTGACCTTGGGCAAGTCACTTAACCCCAACTGCCCTGCCTTCTCCCCTCTAAAAAGCAAAAAATAAATAAAACTTTTAAAAAATGAATAGGAGACTGACTTTGGAGTTAGGAAGAGCCAGGTTCAAACCCACCTCAGACCTTTACCAGCTGCGTGAACCTGGGCAAGTCATGTAACTTTCCCCATACTGCTCCTTCACCTTTAAGATGAGGGTGGCCTCCAAGGGCCCTTTCACCTTGCAAGAGTCCTGGCTTTCTACTGATTTGTACTTTACAGTCTCAGAAAATGGGAAGGTGACAGAGAAACCAACAAGACATCATTCGACTGGGAGACTAACTGCAGGAAAGCTTTGGTTCCCAAGAGTTCAGAAAGAAAAAGCCATAGTGCAATGCTTCAATATATGGTCAAGAACTCCAACTAAGGCGCAAAAATCCTGTTACCAAACCTTGTTGTCCCAGAAAAACACAAGCTAGTAGACCAGCAGACCCACCACGTGGCAAGTAGTAGAAAGACTAAACAGTTTGCCAGGTTACAGGATAGCTCCAGAGGACTGGAAGTGGCCCCCCAAAGGTGATATATCATAACCCTTTGTCTCTTGTAAGGGAGTTTTTCAGAATCCTTGACAAAGAGAACATAGGAGAATCAAGGGATTGGACCTGCTGAGAGGGGCCTATCCATCAGTTGCAGATGGACAGATAATCCCAGATTACCCCCAAAATGGCAAAATCTGAATGGAAATGGAAGGAATATTTTGGTTTTGGGGGGGCACTGGGCAGTGATACCAAGTCTTCCCTAAGCTAAGGGGGAATCTTTGCCAAGGGGCAAGGACTTACTTTCATAGACCATGTCTTTTCTGCCTGCTACTCCTTTATTAAGCACCACTTATAGAGACTGATCATGGAGGGGGGGGGGAGAAGAGATGGCTCTTATTAGCCTAGCTAAAATCCTACCTTCAACAAGAAGTCTTTCTCAATCCCTCTTAATTCTAGAGCCTTCCCTCTGTTATTTCTGATTCATCCTGTTTATATCATTGCTGTTTGCATGTTACTTCCTCCACTAGAATATGAGCTCCCTGAGAATAGTGCTTGAACATGAGAATAGGGACTGTCTTTTGCCTTTCTTTGTGTACCCAGCACTTAGCACGGCACCTGGCAGATAATGGAAGCTTAAGGAATACTTGTTGACTTGATTTGACTCGGCCTAGACTGTTGGTATGCTCAGGCCAAGGCCAAGACACATACAGATTATGAAAGATTAATACTGAAGACAAGTCATTAGTTTACCACAGAAGTCTCCAGATTACTTGGCCAGTAGCCAACTGATCCTAAGATATATAAGGCAGGATGTCACTTGGAAACTCAGCAATGTACGCAATCCAGGGTCAGATTTAGGAAGGACAGCATCCAGAAGGCTAGGCACACTCTTTATGTAATTCTGTTATGTAATCTTGCTGCATCTTGTATGCTTCACATGTACCTCTACTATATATATATATGTATATATATATATGTATACACACACACACACACACATATATATGGGTGTTATATAAGGGGTATCTACAGACAGTGCATAAACATCTACTATGATTTGCAGAGACTGCCCATTTGTCTGTGGGGCTGCCAGATGAAGGAAACACATACTACTGAGAAAGGACTTGCTCTCTCACAATGTTGTGGAGCCAAGATGCATGTGTACGCTGAGCTCTGAGAGCAGGGGTTTCCTGGAGAGAGAAGAGCCATGAGGAAAATGGAAGAAGAAACTTTTGAATGTTGGTAATGTGGGACATGAGCAAGAAGCAGAAGATGGAGGTAGCCCTGCTGGGTGAAGATCAAGGAATTCCAGGAGCTACAGGACAACCTTGTTGAGAAGTGGCAGTGGCCACAAATGATAGCTAGCAGCAGACCTCAAATCAAGGGAAGAGCAGATCTTCAGAAAGTAGGTGATGGTGACACAGGCTCAAGATCTACGATCCCACTCATGTAGCTGGGATCTTTTAAAATTGTGATCCTGCAAGCTGCTGGTGACTGGGATAGACCTTTGGGGCTAGGGAAAAAGTAAAACTATTCCCTTGTTACTCAGGCTCAGGAACAAGTCTCCTTTCCTGTTCTTTTCATTCCTCTTAATAACTCTGTTCTCTGTTCCTTACCTTGCTGGGGGGTTTTGGAGGCAATTGGGTTAAGTGATGAGCCAAGGGTCACACAGCTCATAAGTGTCTCAGAGGACTCAGGTCCTCCTGACTCCGGGGCTGGTGCTCTATTCACTGCACCACCGAGCTGCCCCCTTGCCTTGCTATTTTGATATCTACAGGGTAGTGAACCCTACTAGAGAACTAGAAATAAGGCAGATTCTAAGTTCCTAGAGGGTCTTCTGGCTGTCCTGGAGGGCAAACATTAGTGACTGAGAGTTTTATAATAATGATTCTAATGGATTCCAGAGATCACTGTTCCTGAGTGACATGGGCAACAGGTTACAAGAAGCAAAGCCAGAGCTCAGTTCCAAGTCTGGCTTTGAATCGAATCCTCTTTCTGCCCTACCACACTATTTCCTCCTCACCCCCAGCCAAACTCCAGCTCTCTCCCGAATCCCTCACCTTCCTCTTGCTTCTGAGTGATAACATCTTTCTTCCACTCCTTGAAACTGGAAGCAGTAGGGGTTGAGTCACTGTCCTTTCTGTAGATGTGGGAGCTGAGGGGTCGAGCTGCAGTCTGCAGCTTTCTTGTTGATGAGGCAGTCATAGGCCTATGAAGAGGGAAAGGGTAAAGACTGAAGTTATGGGCAATGAGGTCAGGTAGAAAGGAAAAAAGGAAGAAAGAAAAGTCCATGTTCCTCTCCAGACAGAAACCTTTGCCCACCTAATCAGGCTCAGGTTCCTTGGCACAATGGAGGTACCAAGAATCCAGGCTCCAGGCTCCAGAGTGATCAGAAAGAGAGTGGGAGAGATGGAGAAGGGGGGCAGAGAAAAAAGAAAGGAGAGACCTAGAAGAAGAATGATAGGGAAGGTGGAGAGACAGAGATAGAAGAGAGAGATATAGAGGGGGAGAGATAGAGGAAAGGAAAGAGAGAAAGCCAGAGAAAAAGAAGGGGAAGGAGATTTTTTTAAAAAGAAGAGAAAGAGAAAAATAGGAGAGAGGAGATAGAAGAGACAAGAGAAGGGGGAAATATTGGAGGACAGAAAAAGAGAGAGAAAAGAGGAGAAAGCAAGAAAGAGAGGAGGGGAAGGAGAGAGGGAAAAGCACAAAGAAGGAAGAGATGGAAAGACAAAGGAGAGAGGAGAGAAATGGAAAGAAAGAAGGAGACCAAGAGAGAAAGGAAGGAAAAGAAAATTTGAGACAGAAAGCGAGATGTAAGAAGGAAGATATAAGGCGGAAGAGACCAAAGAAGAGAGATGGAGAAGAAAGATAGAGAAAGGGGACAGAGGAAAAAAAGAGATAGATAAGGAGAGACAAAGACTGAAACACAAACCTTAGGAAATAAGAGACAGAGACCAGAGGAAAGAAGAGAGATGGAAAGACAAAGAAAGGGAAGAGAGATGGGAGTAAGGAAAGAGAGAGGAAATATAGCACATGGCAAAGAAGAAGAAGAGGAGGAGGCGGAGGAGGAGGAGGAAGAGAAAATAAAAAATAGGTATATATATTACTTAGGGAAAGAGGAGATAAAGGGATCCAGATAAGAGAGAGGGGAGAAAGCAAGGGAAAGAAAGGAACAGAGGAGAGCTAGAAACATAGAGAGAGTAAGGCTCATGCCCATTATGCTCAGGATTCTCCAGATCTCCAAGACTTGACTGTCTCTGGATCCAGTCTGACTGAGGAAGAAAACCCCCAGCTCCTACAATCATACCTTAAGCAGTCCCTCAGGGATGGTAGGGGCTGAGGGCAGTTCTGTGGGCCTGGCAGAGCCAAGGCTAGAGGGGCAGGAAGTAGAGCAGGCACAAGATGCCCCAAGCTAGGGCTTCCTACCGAGTCTTGCTGTTTGGCCTGTCCAGGTTCTGATGCAGCTCTGTCTTCTTCCAGTTCTTTTCTGGGCTACTTGGGACCAGTGCCGAGGGTGAGACCTGGGCAGAGTTGGACGCTGGGTTTAGGGACACAGCTGACCTCCAGGATGTGGTGCCCCAGGTCTGCAGCTGCCACATTACATAGGAATCTTCTTCCTACAAGAAGGCATTTCACTCTCTTTTCTCCAAGGACTCACTGACCTCCAGAGGTCAGAAGAGCATTTCTTGACAGTTGTGGCAATTTCCTTCTTCCTTGAGCTCCTTAACCTCTTGCTCCCCCCAAAACCAGGCTGTACTCCTTTCCCCTCCTCATCTATCCCCATTCTCCCTGACATTACTCTTCTATGATCCCCAGCCCAAAGATTAAACTGGTGTATCCAGTAGGACAAGTGGATCCTGAGTCAGAAGACCTTGGCTGAAATTCTGGTTCTCTTCATTAGTCTCGCAACAGTGGACAAATCACACTTCCCCTCTGTGGGCCCTGGAAAGGAACTAGACTCATGATTTCATCAGTTTAGGGAATTCCTGGATGAGTATGTCATAGCTGGACAGGCTCTTAGAACACAGAATGTCAGAGCTGGGAGGGACCTAAGAACACAGGATGGCAGAACCAGGACGGCCCTTAGAACACAGGATGTCAGGGCTGGGAGGGCCCTTAGAACACAGGATATCAGAGCTGGGAGGGCCCTTAGAACACAAGATGTCAGGGCTGGGAGGGCCCTTAGAACACAGGATGTCAGGGCTGGAAGGGGCCTTAGAACACAGGATGACAGAACCAGGATGACCCTTAGAACATAAATTGTCAGAGTTGAGAGGACTCAGATCATAGTGTCAAAGCTAGGTGGGTACTTAAAACATAGATTGAAGCTAGAAGGGACTTTGGAACACAATGTTCAGAACTAAAAAGCACCTCAGAACAGAGAATGTTATGGCTGAAAGAGACCTTAGGATATAGAATGTTGGAGCCAGAAGGGCCTAGGGGCCCAAAAGGCCTACACTAGGCCACACTGTAAATATCAGAGCTATACCCATGTCTCCTGAGTCCACATCTAGACCTTTCCCCACCACTAGTCTGGCTTCAGAGGGAAATACACCTCTTTTAAAAACCTGGAAATTGGTTCTGCCTCCTCTGGGGTTTAACTCCATTAAGCCTGTAGCTGAGTGAGGTCACCTTGATGGTTCTTTGGGCGTCAGTGAGCCCAAGATGGATGAATACAAATACATGTATGAATAGAAAAAGGCCCGTCCCTACCTCCTGGCTCTCATCCCCTGTTCTTCCCTAACCAAGTCCTCAGATCCCACCTCCAAGCTTCTACCCCCAGTGGTCCACTTTACCTTCCAGTCTTCCTCAGTCTCTTCCTCCCTGTACTCCTTCTCTGATGGGACTATTTCACTTGAGCAATGAACATGGGCCTTAGCAGCCTCTTCCCTAAGCAAGGAGGGATCAAAGGGACGATGTTAACTTGATCTTCCTTCTAAGTTCACTAGGAGGAAATTCTAAACTCGAATGTGCCTCAGTGGTAGGTGATCAGTTTGCCGCTTCTGGTGGATACAATTGGAGGCTTGTCAGGGATGTTGTAGGTGGGATTAACATCACTATGTTTAGAGCTGAAAGAACCTTAGAGATCATCTAGTCTAACCCTTCTGAATTTTTATCATGAATTTTACTTATTTTAAAAATAAATTTTATTTCTGTCATTTGTTTTTATATCACGTACATTTCCCATTGAAGCCCCTCCTCGCTTCCTTTGCCAGAGTGCTGTCCCCTGTAACTAAGAATTAAAAAGAGGGGGAACATTTCAGCAAGACTAGTCCAGAAATTGGAAAAAAAATTTCCTGTTCTTTGTTGTGCTCTACACCCACAGACCCTACTTCTGCAAAGAAGGGGAGGGGTACCTTCTTATATTACCTCCCTCTCAATTCACAGAAGGGGACAAGGAAAGCCCAGAGAGATCTAGGAATCTGAATAAGTTTCCTCAGTTATGAAGGAGCAGAATTCAAATTCAAAACTAAGGCCTCCAACTACAGTTCCAATGCTCTTTTATCTGCTCTATGTTGAATTTGGATTTCAGGCTGTGGCTGGCCTAGGTGGTATCCTAGGTGCCTCCCAGCTCTAAGACCTATGATTCTTCCCTTCCCTCATGTTCCCTTGCTTACTTCCTGAAGGCCTCTTATTAGGTATATAATGGAGAAGAGAATTGTATTTAAGAAATTCCAGAGGTGCATCGTCGCATATGCTAGCTGTGTTAGCTTGGGGATGTTACTTCCTGGCTTTGCCTCCTTTTCTTCCCCTGTAATCCTTACCTCATGTATGGAAGATTCTCTGTAAATGAGAACTTTTAGAAATGAGAATGCACCACTCCCTCATTTTTGCAGAAGTAGGGCGCTAGGGTGCTATAGGGTGGGGAACAATGCATGCATTGTTGTACTTGGTTGATATATTGGTTAGTTTCACTGAACTGCCTTTTTCTCTTTTGTTTTTATATTTATTATAAGGGATGGTTCCTGGGAAGGGGCGGCAGAGAGGGATACACTGGGGATGAAGCTGATACAAAAACAAAAGGCAGCAACAGAATATTTTGAAAAATCAATGGGAACTACTATGGTTGCTTAGGTCCTCTTCTGATCCCCTCTCAGAGAGACCTAAATCTTCCTGAGCCAGGCTGGGTGGCTTCTTTTCTAAGTAACCCTATCCCCCTGCAGACCCAGGGCCCCTTGGGTGATGCTGGTGACTGTGAGCTGGGGCCCAGAGCTGGCAAAGAGGATGAATGAAGACTCACTCACCCCACCTCAGGCTGTGTGGGTGTTGAGCTGGGCTGGGTGTAGGAGCAGACTGATGAGGGTCTTTCCATGGGCAGTGGTGTGGACAGCAAAGAAGATCCCTCCTCATCCTCTGACCTCAGCTGGAAGCTTTGGTCTGGGGTGTTGTCCTCAAAATGCTCAGAATCCTCCTCTGCTTTCTGGGGGAATATCCAGATGATCTGAGGACCTTGGACTTCCTCAGAGCTTTGTGTTCCTGGTTGCCTCGTGTGGTCTAGGCCTGACAGTTCCTTCTCCATCAATTCACCTTTGTCTTTAGTTTGTTGATCTGGAAAGGGCTTGTCCTCTCGTTCCTTCTATTAACAAGAAAACCAGGGATCTGTACCAGAGACCTAGTCATTCTCCACCCCCACTGTCATCCTTCTGGGGCCCCTGACAGCTTGTGAAAGGTCAGGGATGTGCCCAATCCTGATCTTCCCATGGTGAAACCAACTAACGTCCTGTTAAGCCATCCAACTACCCACTCAAGGCTTCTCACCATCTGTCTGCTGTCACTGACTTGCTCCTCCCCAGTGGGAATCACACTCTCCACATCGTACCTGAGACCTGGAATTTCACACTTGGTCTTCCAGAATACAGGCCCTAGTCCCTGAGGAAGTTAAGACACTCATTGTTGGAGCTCCCAGCCTAGAGTCTAGCTGAGTTGTTTGGTGACTGGATCTGTGTAAACTGGCTTACAAAGCCAACTATAATTAGCCACCCCATGTTTCCACCAAACCTCCTACCATCCGGACATCCACCTAGACCCTCTCACCATCTACCTGTCATCACTCACATGCTCCTCCCCACTGGGACCAGACTTGAGAACTGGACTTCCACTTTTGTTCTTCTTGTGTCCAGGCCCCAGTCCCTGGGGAAGTTAATTCACACATCTTTGAAGGTCCCTCCCTAGGGCCCAACTCAGTTGATTGGAGATTGAGTGCATACAACCTAGCCTTCTTAGCCCAATATGACTATGGGGTGGCCCTGGACAGCAGACCATGCTTCTGCTTAACCTTTCACCTCCCACCACCCACACAGACCTTCCTACAATGTATCTCACATCATTCACCTGTTCCTCCCCACTGGGACCAGTACTCTCTGCACCAGATTTGACAGCTGAACCTCCACCTCTGGTCTTCTTGTATACAAGTTTCAGTCCCTGAGGAAGTTAATTTATACACTCTATAGATCCCACCCAGTTGATTGGAGACTGAGTGGGTACAACTTAGCCCACTTAGCCCAATATAACCATTGTCTAGTCCTGGACACCAGACAATACTGCTACTAAATTTCCCGCTATTCAGACATCCACCCAGATCATCCCACCATCTACCTGTCACCAACTCACCTGCTCCTCCCCACTGGAACCAGCACTCTCCACAGCAGACTTGACACCTGAACCTCCACTTCTGGTCTTCTTGAATCCATGCCCCAGGCCCTGGGGAAGTTAATTCATACATCTTTTTAGATCCCACCCTATAACCCAACCCAGCTGATTGGCGATTGAGTGTGTGTAACCTAGCCCCCTTAGCCCAAAATGGCCATTGGCTTGCCCAGAACACTTAAACATGCTCTCACTAAACTTCCCACCATCCAGATGTCCATCCAGATCATCTCACCATCTACCTGTCACCAACTCACCTGCTCTTCCCTGCTAGGACCAGCTCTCTCCACAGCAGACTTAATAGCTGAAGCTCCACCTCTAGTCTTCTTGAACCTATGCCCTAGTCCCTGGGGAAGTTAATCCATACATCTTTGGAGGTCCCACCCTAGGGCTCAGCCCAGCTGATTGGAGACTGAATTGAATATGTGCACCCTAGCCCACTTAGCCCAATATAACCATTGGCTGGCTCTGGGAACAAGACCAGGCTCCCACCGAACCTCCCACCACTCACTTAAGACCATCTGAACATCTACCTGACAACACTCACCTGTTCTTCCCCACTGGGACCAGTATTCTCCACACCAGACTTCAGATTTGCACCCCAACACTTGGTCTTCTTGTATCCAGGCCCCAGTCCCTGGGGAAGTTAATCCATCTTTGGAGCTCCTACTCTAGGACCCAACCCAATTGATTGGAGACTGAGGTGCAATTTAGACCACTTAGCCCAGTATAACCATTGGCTGGCCCTGGACACCAGACCATGCTTCAACTAAACCTCTTACTTCCCAACACCCACCCAGACCTTCTTACCATCTCCTGTCACCACTGACCTGCTCTTCCCCAATGCTCTCCACACCAGACTTGATGCCTGAACTTCCACCTCTGGTCTTCTTGAATCCATGCCCTGGTCCCTGGGGAAATTGAAACACACATCTTTAGAGCTTTTGCCCTAAGGCAGTTGACTGTAGACTGTGTGAGTGCAGCTTAGGCCCCTTAGCCAATACAACCATTGGCTCTCCCTAGAAACCAGACCACAGTTCCACCTAACATCCCATCATCCAGCCATTCAACCTAAAAAAAAAATCCCTGAACTCCAAGTATCCTCAGTCAAGAACCATTCTCTGAGCATAGAGGCCCTCCTATTCCCTGCTCCTATCAGCTGAGGGTAGTGAGCATTGGAAGTTGGGGTGTTCTATTTGGAAAAAGCAATAAAATGAGAATGCTGTGGATTTCAGCACCTGAGACCCCATGAACTGTCATTACCACTGGCCTTCACCTACCCCTCACCCAATGGCATTCAGCTCTGTATAATACCATCTGCAGAAGTTTCCACTTCCTACTTCCAGATCCTGGAAACTCTGGCATTCTGACCTGCTTCCTGTGAGGTAAAAACTTCTTTGTTCACTCTCTCTACATTCTCATCTCTATCCAGCATAGCCATCGTCTTCTCAGTCATGAAATCAGAGGATCCCAGGTCTAGAGTGGGAAGGGACCTGATTCTTACACCCTCATCTTACATCTGAAGGAAATGAGGCCCAGGGGGATTAAATGATTTACCTGAGGTCTCCCAGGTAGAAAGTACAGGGGGACAGGCGGGTTTGAATTCATGTTGCCTGACTTCAGAGTCACCTTTCCAATCTGTCCCCTGTTCTTCCTTTCAGACATCCACCCAGATCATCCCACCATCTACCTGTCATCAACTCACCTGCTCCTCCCACCAGCACTCTCTATCTCCTTCTCTATCTCCCACTCTGTTGTTAGGGAACTCTTTTACCTGTATCTCTTCTCACATTTCTGGAGACACTGTCAGAAACCTGGCTTTCTGTGGGCAATATTGCATCCCTGGCTGCCCTCTCCAGTGCAAACCAATTATCCTTTCATGCCCCCATCATGCAGGCATGCACAGGATCACTTCCTGACCACCACTCATCAATATTTCCTCTTTTGAATTGTACTCCACCTATTTACATCCTCTAGTCCAACTTCTTGTTGCTGTTTTCTACCAGAATTCTGGTTACTTCCCTTCTTTCTTCAATACCTTATGTACTTTTATATCAACTCTTGCCCTCATCCTTGTCAATTTTAAGATTCATGTGGATGATCCTTCAAGTGCAATGCCCTCCCCAGCCATCGGACTCTTAGACTCTTGTGTTCTTGCACAGTCACAGAATCACTGAACTGGAGAGTTGGAAGACACCTCCACAGCCATCCTGGTCCAACCCATACCTGAAATGAATCCTCAATGTATCATACTCAACTAGCGGTCACCCAGCCTCTCCTTGGAGGCTGAGCTTTCGAGGCAGCCCATTCTACTTCTGGACAGCTCCGTCAGGAACCTTTTTCTGACATCAATCTCAAATTTGCTTCTTGGCAATCACTACCTACTGCTCCTGGTTTTGTCCTTTGAGCCAAATAGAACAAATTTAATTTCTTTCCCTTGTAACAGCCCTTCAAATACTTGAACACAGCTGTTATGTCCTTGTAAGACTTCTCTTCTCTGGCTAAACATTTCTATCTCCTTTAGCTAGTTGGCGTAGTGGGTAGAAAGTTGAACTTGGAGCTAGGCAAACATGAATTCATCAAATCCAATTACCTTCTGTGTGATCTTGGACAAGTCACTTAACCTTTCTTAGCCTCATTTCCCTATTATGTACAATGGAGATAATAATGGCACCTACCTCACAGAGTTTTTGTGAGGCTGTCCTATGAAAACTCTCCAGCTTAAGAAAATCCCCAAATATGGTGCCCCTCTCCCCCCGCCAAGGCAGTTCTCTAAGACTATAAGTTACAGAGGAATTTATTGATCTACATTGGTAGAAGGAATTTCCACATGTACTCTATAGAGGGTTGAGTAGAAAATGAGGAGAGGACATAGAAACACTGGGCATGACTTTTTTAGGGAGTCTGAGAAGGGGAGACATAGAATAAGAGCCATGCTAAGATTTAGTGAGTTTTCTATAGTTGAGTGTCTGTAGGCAGCAAGGAAGAAACCAGTAGATAGAGAGAAAATAATGATTAGAGAGCAGAAAAGATACTTGGTGGTAATGAAATTAATAGATTAATAAGACTTTATTAGTAATTATTACTTATTAGTGGATAATTAGAATATATATCTTTGTAGGAATAAATGGTGACAGCATTAAGCTAAATACTATAATGCTTTTTTTAAAAGTTAAGTTCCCTATTTTGGCAACTGGAGGATAAATATCTCTTTCTAAGAGCAGTCACCCCTGCAACTATAAGTTCCTTTTTCCAATAAGCTACATAAACCTGGAATAGCAACCTATTAAGGGACCACTAAAAAAATCACAGATTTATAGATATGCTCCAATAAAATATCTAATCCAGTAATTACCCCACCCTAGAAACAGTTCCATTATACCCCCAACATGCTCAGCAGCCTAATATTGCAAATTGACTCACCTTGTTTTTGTTACGCTTCCTTATTCTTGTACATCCCATGAATAATCATTAATTGCTTCCTTATTCTTGAACAACCCATGAATAATCATTAATTCCATGAATATGTATTAATCTTATGAACATAGTTTTTTTTTTTTTTTTTACTATAAAATCAACTCTGTAGATCACTCATTTGTCACTAATAACTGAAGCAGGAGGTGACCCGATTTACTGGCAACCCACCATCTTTGCTATTATATTATTGTGCTTGGAAACTTTGTGCCTCAGATTTTTCCTTTTTAGATAATAAAATCAGCCATGGGGAATCTGCTGGAGGGGATAGGATCAAGAGTATTTGCACTAAAGGGATGGAAAAGGGCATGAAAAAGAGCAACTTCTTGGAGATTGGAGTAAAGGACAAGAAGTAGGGGATGATGTCAGAGGGCTACGAGATAGCATAAAGGGGTGAAGAGAGAATCCTCAGCAAATAGTTTGTTTTTTCAGTGAAGTAGAAGGCTTGAGAAAAGAAGAAAAGTTGTGGAGCATCTGCTCCATTGTGTCAAATAGGATAAAGAACAGGTTAAGGAGGGATAGAAGGATGATCTTGCTACAGTAAGAGTCTAGGTGAAATTAGACAACATACATTTAGAATCTATCTGTTCAGCATAGTTCTGTGACTTCACTCAGCAGCACAAGAGTAGAAATGAGGGAGGCAGGTGAGGGAAGTCATCTGGAATTGGGTTTGGGCAAGGAATGACTGATAACAGGATAAGGGAACAAGGGATTTGAGAGTAGAGAACAGTGTAGAGTTGAACTGGATCCTCAAAGAGTCTAGAATGGGAATAGAGGAGAGCAAGAGTGATAGTCTGGGGAAGTACTGAGGAGTGGAAAGACTGGAGTTCATGGTGAGACTCAGGAATAGGTTTAGAAGGAACAAGGCATAGAGAGAGAAAAAAACAATAAAAGATAAAGGAATTTGGGAGTTCTTGACCATGAAAGTGGGAAAACTTGCAAGTGGTATTAAAATCAAGGATATGACCATTCCTATGTGTACCTAACATGAAGTGGAAGAGTAGATCATGGGAGCTGAGTGAACTGAGAAACTGGGAAGTTTGAGTATTTAGTGGAACATCAGCAAATATGTTGAAGTCTCCTAAGCAAGTGACTCCAAGATCTATACATCCAGCCCCAGCCCCTTGAGTTTTGGTTCCCACATCAAGAACCGCCTATTACACACTTTAAATTTGACATCCTGTATTCATCTCAAATTCAACATGTTCAAAACAACAAGGTGATGCAGTGGATGGAGTACCAGGTCTGGAGTCAGGAAAATTCATCTTCCTAAGTACAAATCTGTCTCAGACACTTAATATCTGTGTGATCCTGGGCAAGTCACCATGGTGGACTCAGTTTCCTCATCTGTAAAATGAACTGCAGAAGGAAATGGCAAACCATTCCACTAACTTTGCTTAGAAAATCCCAAATGGGGTCACAAAGAGTTGGACATGACCGAAATGACTAAACAACAAGAACAACAGAATTCATTCTCTTTCTCCTCAAATCTACCCCTCTTCCAAATGTCCTTTTTATTGTCACAATCACCACCAGTCTCCCAGTCATCTAGCCTCACAAACTCTGTGTATTCCTTGACTCCTCATTCGCACTTATCCCACATATCCAATCTGTTATCAAAATGTTACTGTTATCCTTCTACAGCATCTCTTGTATATGTCCTCTTCTCTCTGCTCACACAGCCACCATCCTGGTTAGACACTCATCATCTTTCAACTAGGACAGACCTCCAAGTACCTTAGAGAACTCAACTAGTAGACTGTACAAGAACTAGCACATTATCCCAAACCAAATTTTTGCCTATAGTCATCTGGATGGAATACTGACTCACTCAGAAAACAGAAACTTGGTTTTAGTAGATATGGCCATGTCAAATACTTGTAGTTTCCAAGCCTTATGGAATGAAAAGTAAGGGAACAAAAGTCCACAGAATATTGAACATAAAAGAATAATTTCAGGATAGCAAGTTGCCCAAGGACCATTTTTATCTTGATTCCTATCAAAAAAGATGAGGTAATAACAATAATAATTCACCATAATAGTCTTGATAACCAACATGTGTTATCACATGCTAAGGTTTGTAATTCACTTTAGAGACATTATCTTATTTAAGTTTCTCAACAATCCTGTGAGTTAGGTACTGCAAGTATTAGAAGGCCCATTTTACGGACATGGAAACCACTTGTCCACAGTCACACAACCAGTAAGTATTGGAAATAGGATTCAAACTCAGGTCTTTTTTGGCTTTGTGGATGAATGGATGGGTTTTTGATATAATGACTGATATAGAGAGCTTATATTCAAGGGGAGTTTGTGTATGAGTCAACAGTGTGTCATGGCGACCAAAAGAAATGTAACTCCTTAAAGTGCATAATAGAAATCTAACGTAGCGCCAAAGAGATAGCCTAGATGGCCTCTCTTTAGGTGAGATACCTGAAGAATGTGTTCACTTCTGGATGTCGTGTTTTGGAAAGAACACTGACGAGCTAGAGAACGTCCAAAAGAGTACTACTAGGATGGTGAGGGATCTGAAAACCAGCTCACCCAAGGAAGGAAGGGAATAAACATCAATAAAACACTTACTATGTGCGATGCACTGTGCTAAGCACTTTACTAATATTATCTCACTTGATTCTCACAACAATCCTGTGCGGTAGTGCTATTGTGATCCCCATTTTACATTTGAGGAAACCAAGGCAGACAACAGTTAAGGGACTTTGCCTAGGGCCACACAATTAATAAATAGAACTAGTAAGCCTGGAGAAGAGAAGACTCAGAGGAGGGGCTGAGTGATAGCTGTCTTCAAGCGTTGAAAGGATGGTCACAGAGAAGAGGGAGAAGATTTAACTCTGGGTAGCCTCAGAAGACAGATCTAAAAGCAGAGGGTGCATGTCATAGTAAGTTGATCAACTTTGGCTTAAACTAAAGGAAATCTTCCTAAAAGGTGAACTGTTCTGATTCACACACACACACACACACACACACACACACACACACACACACACACACACACACACTCCCTAAGCTCCCCCTCAAGCTCCAGAATTACCTGTGGATTTCCTGAAGTTTATAGGTCTGGGCTGGGCAAACTCACTTGGTTCTCATGACATCCTTTGGCTGACTTCTCCGTATGAAGTTGGGCTTTAACCTCATACCCTTGAACACTCATCGTAGTTAATGCTGTTGCTGATGTTGAAATGTATTCGGTCCTGTCCTTTTCTGAGCGGAAGCAGTCTTTCCTAGAGGAAAGAGTCAGCCATGTGTTGCCATCTGTATCCTATTCTTCATACCACCCGATGACCCCCCAGGATCTGTTAGTTTTCTGAATCCTCTAGCTCAAGATTCTCCCTCTGCCCCTTCAGAGCAGGAAGGTAGGATTAGAGTGGTCTCCCATGACAAGAACCTAAAAGTGGGAGGGACTCCAACTGCAGTACCTTTCCCTTCCAGCTCTCACTGCTGACTTTCCACCCACCCTCAAACTCTAGCTCAGATCTCTCTACTCTAGTCTTTCCCTCTCAACTCGGAATAATAATTTCTTCCTCTTCTGCTGTTATAGTATTCTGATTTGTGTTCCATTTATCTGTGTACGTGTATCATCTCCTCTATTAGATTCCATTAAATTCTATCAAGGCAGGAATCCAATCTCCTATGTCTTATGTAGTCCTCTCCTAGCATAGTGTTTTGGCACATAGAAGGTATCCAACAGACAGTTGCTACGTAAATGTGAACTATTATTAGGACATAGAATGTTAGAGATGGAAGGGACTTTAGAAGAGGGGATGTCTGAGTTGGAACACGGAACACAGAATGTCAGAATTGGGAAGGACTTTAGAACAGAAAATATTGGAACTAGGGGGTGAACCTAAGAGCACAGAATGTCAGAGCTGTGAGGGCCCTTAGAACATAAAATGTCAGAGAGGGAGATACCCTAGAACACAGGATGTCAGAGTTGAGAGGGTCCTTAGAATATAAAATATTAAAGCAGGGAGGGACCTTAGAACACAGGATATCAGAGTTGAGAGGTGACTTAGAGATGAGTCTGACCCTCCTCATTATATAGATTAGGGCCATTAAGGGCCAATAACTTGCCCAAGATCAACAGCCAGCTAGTCTCTATTCCTTGATCACTGGAAGAACCTGTCCAGAATCTGTTTTTCCTGAAGCATAAGCAGAAAAAGCTGAGTAAAACACATAAAACTACATGGTCTGAAGGCCTTAGACTGAGGGCATGTTCTACCTGGCCCACAAAGCCAGTGGCTTTAAGGGCCCTTGAACCCAGGTTAATTTCAAGGAAGTATTGATAATTTCTAATTCAACCAATGCTTGCTAAGTGACTGTTACGTGCTTCCAATGTACTAATGTCAGCCCTCCCAGCTGACAATGCAGCTCGCTGGCTGTCTCTAAGGGTTGGTCTACACATAATTTATACAATTGGACACTTTTTCCTTCCCGAAATTGAATGTAGTCTTTCCTAGCACTGAGGTCAGTTGTTATCTGTTACACTACTATGCCTTTCATGGTGTACATACATATATATATATACACATGTATACATATATATATATATATATACATATATATATATACCTGCAATTCCACCCCCAAGAAATTCTGCCCGCATACAGCATATACAAGGCATATAAAAACAAGACATACAACACATGCTTACATCACACATACAACACATACTGACATGGGACAGTTAGCCCTTCCACATTGCAGGGGTTAGGGGCACAGTACCCCTGTGATCAGGAAAATCTGCGTAAAATGTTTTGGCACTCTCTTTGTTCCAGAGAAGACGTCTGAATGATTATGGTACTAAAAGATAAAAATATGTTGATATTATTCAATACTATACATGTATTTCATGCATTTCTAAATTTCTAAACTTTTTCTGTGTTGTCTGCTGGCATTTTCTATTGTCTGTGGCTTTTGCAAAACTCCCCCAAAATTCCCATTTGTTGTCTTATGCCAATCTGTGATATGTTGAAACCAAGATGGAGAAAGATGTGATGTGGAAGGGGTAATTGTCCATGTAACACATACTTTCACACACTTACACTTAATCTCCCAAACATGTATTCACACAAATGGCCACATTTAACATGTCCATAAACTTTTCTGTCTCTCCTCCCCAGGGGAGAGGACATTCCAGTCATCCTTGGGAATAAATTTCCTTGAAGACAATCCTCTCAGCTCACCCAGCCCCGATCCCAGAGCAGGGTCTCCTTCCCTTAGCCCTGTCATTTAAAGGCGCTTTCTCTGCTGCTTCTCCCTGTCCCAGGGTCTGCTCTGACCCCTCAGGAGCCAATGCAGTCAGCCTCCCTCTTGCTCCTCCTGCTCCTGCCTCCTGCTCCCTGGCTTGGAACAGCTCCGAGTGTTTCCTGGTCAGAAACTTCACCCCAGGTTGCTCCCTGGTGGTACCACTGCCTCTGATAGAATCCAGCCATGGATACCGCACCTGGAGGAGAGACATCCCCACCCCCAAAACATACTGGCCTTCATTCCTGGTCGATTATTATGACCAACCAGTCACCACCCACACAGAGCCTCCCAGTCCAAAGGCCAGTGGGGACCCCTTCTGATGCAGGGGGTCGGGTGAAGGAGGCAAGCAAAGGTAGAGTTGAGAAGGGCAGGATAGGACAAAGGCCCAGAGTGGATTTAGTAGAGGTGTTGGATGGGGTGAAGAAAATGCCTTGAGAGGGCTCTGGGGCCCCTAGTAAGCAGAATACCTTCAGATTAGCTCTGTCCTGTTCTGAGATGAGGCTGAGAACATGTAACACCATCTGAAAAGAGAAGGAGCTAGAGCTCAGGAGAGGCCAAAAGAAAGTGAAAGGGAGGGGAGAGAGGGATAAGAGGTTTTCCCAGGGGCAGACATACAAACTAGGTTTGGCTTTGTCCTACTCCTAGACCTTTCATGAAGAGAGTCAACTTCTTTTATATGTTACATAGAGGAATATGTAGTGGTAAGGGCACTGAAGGAGAGTCAGAAGACCTGAGTTCAAATCCCAGCTCTGTCATTTACTACCTGTGTGAGCCTAGGCAAATCACTCAATTTCCTCATCTGTAAGGATCCTTCTAGTTCTAAATCCTGTGATGTGCAGGGGCACTGAAGACAATGTCTTTACCCTTTGATAATGACCCTGAAATCTCATCCATCTAGGTCCTCCTTCCAACAGTGGAGGCCTGCTCATCCCAGGTGACTCTTGCCTAACTCCATGGCCTCTGAAACATCCTAAGCATGCCCTTAGCCACCATGTCTTCCCCTTTTTCTCACTGGATCTTACCTTGATACCTGAAATTTCACTACTAAAGCCCAAGGCACTGGGGCTAAGGCAGTATTCCTTGCCATATAGAGGCTGAAATTCCCCTTGAGTCACTGAATGGTAAGATAACATTACTCATTAACACTTGAGTGTAAAATTAGGTGAAGTCCCTTATCTTCAATGCCAGACTCCATAGGAAGAGTAAAGAGATGGGATCAAAGATTGAAGAGGGACTTAGAGTCATCATTGGAATAGAGAACGAAGTGAGGGTAGACTAGGACAAAAGGGGGAGGTCAGATCACCTCCGTAGTTTAACCTTAACTAGCCCTGTGGATGACTTCTTTCCCAAACTTACTCCCACTGCGTAAGGACACAGTGAGTGACCTTCAGAAGTAAAGGAGCTAGTGAGCAGGGGCAGGGGTATGGACCAATCCTAGATGCTTCCCAAGTGAGATGCCCACTCTGTGTTACCTGACCAACTCCTGGTGTGATTTTTGGAACTCTCTCTCGGCTGTAGTTGACATTTCTCCTGTTTGTTGCTAGTGGGGGCTCCAGAACACCATCTAGCTCTGCCAGCTGCTGTCCCTGAGCTGGGATAGGGGTCTGAGAAGGCACCAGCCTCTGCACCTGGGCACCCTTGGAAACAGTCCGAAAAAAGTGTTGTCCTTTCCATAACCTCAATAAACTCTGGAGCAACCCATCTGAATCCTGGAAAATTGTCCTGCTTCATGATGGCTGAGATTTCTGGAACTCCAAGCTAGTGGTAGTCTTAGAATTACAGAATCTAAGAATGTGAGAGAACTGGAAAGGGGCCTTAGAAAATAGAAATAAGGGGGTGGTTAGGTAGTGCAGTGGATAGAGCACCAGCCCTGGAGTCAGGAGGACTTGAGCTCAAATCCAGCCTCAGACACTTACTAGCAGTGTGATCCTAGGCATTTGATCCTGATTGCCTCACAAAGAAAAGGTAAGAAAGGAAAGAAAAGGAAAGAAAAGAAGAGATGAGAAGAGAAGAGAAGGGAAGGGAAGGGAAGGGAAGGGAAGGGAAGGGAAGAGAAGAGAAGAGAAGAAAAGAGAAGAGAAGAGAAGAGAAGAGAAGAGAAGAGAAGGGAAGAGAAGAGAAGAGAAGAGAAGAGAAGAGGAGAAGAGAAGAGAAGAGGAGAAGAGAAGAGAAGAGAAGAGAAGAGAAGAGAAGAGAAGAGAAGAGAAGAGAAGAGAAACAAGAAGGGGAAATAGAATAAGGCTGTGTGGTTACAGTGAGACCTGAGTTTGGAGTGAAAGCTTGTGGTCAAATCCTGGGCCTACTACTTACTTCCTGTGTGCCTTTGGACAAGTCACATCAACTTTCTAGGTCTCAGTTTCCTCATCTGTAAAATGAGGGGGTTGGATGACCTTACAGATTTAAGTTGGTGAGCATGTGGATTAAAGTAGATGTGCTCTATGTGGAGATGTGTGCTTATAGGCTAATTCATTCATGTGTGTACATGTTCAAGGATATACATACAGGTGTCTATTGGGTGTATGTGGGTATAAGTATGTGTGTTTGCATATTTTGGTCATCTGTATCTTAGAATATAGAATGGTAGAGCTAGAAGGGAGGTGATCTACTTCAACCCTCTTATTTTATAGGTGGGGAAACTGAAACCTAGAGGGGCGAGGTGACTTGCTGAAGGTTGCCTGGTGAATTAGTGACACAGCCAGTTTGCCATACAACACCCACACTCTCACTTGTACTGAAATGGCTTTAGAGCCATTATCCTTAGAGCAATGGACTTGGGGCCCCCATGTAGTCCTCTTTGCCCTAAACCCTCCACTTCCCCCTCAGACTTATTAACTCCTCTCTGCTTCCTCCCCACATCCCTGATTGGTATCTCAAAAGACCCCTGAGCTCTTACTTCACACCAGGCCAGCCGGGCCCTCAAGTTTTTCCCTCTTCCCCTGGTGGTCCTCCCGTCTCTCATTTGGGCTTGAGAAGGTTCTCCTATCTCCTTCCCCCCCATAGGCTTCTCTTGGTTTACT
The DNA here is from genome assembly GCA_028646515.1 of Pseudochirops corinnae. Taxonomy (NCBI): domain Eukaryota; kingdom Metazoa; phylum Chordata; class Mammalia; order Diprotodontia; family Pseudocheiridae; genus Pseudochirops; species Pseudochirops corinnae. The sequence continues at coordinate 50,255,971 of CM053588.1, forward strand.
CTTCCGATTGTTGTCTCTTCCTCAGAACTTTCAGGCCCTGGCATTCCAGGGGCTGAGTTTTAAAAGGACAGGCCGAATCAGTCCCTCCTCTGGAGCAGATGATGAATAGAGCAGGCAGGATGACAAACTCATAGTTCATAACTAGGCTGTAATGTGGGCTTGTCAAGCCTGGTAGGTCCTGCCAGCCAATTACACATTGCAACAAGGATATGAAGAGAAACTGTTAAGGAAAAAGAAATCAGAGTATTCATTAAAAAAACTATTCTGAATCTATTTATGCAATATCATATTTAATCAACTCAGTAAGAGTTGAGTGCCGGTAGACACTAAAGGCTGATGAACAGCCCTGAAAAGGGCTCGGCAAGCCTTCACACCAGAGATACTAGGCCTCTTTGAACACCCCATACACCCCAAGAAGCTTCAAGCTATAGCATGTGCAGTGGTCATACCCCAGGAAACTGTTTCAGTAAACAGGCTAGACTAGGTTGAGAGTAACCAACAAGCCTCATATCTGTCAATGAATTAGCGGGATATCTACCCCTAGCACGTAAAGATTTCCCCCCGGTGGAATAAATGGATGAGATCATCTTGTTCCAGTGGCCATGAAGGTGGCTGAAGCAGGCGCTGTGGAGCCCTTAGAGCTTAGTCAGACACTGAAAATGTTGAGGTCATCTGCTGCCTCCCTGGCCATCACCACTTGTCCTGGCTTTCGTCTTGCCAATGGACTGCAATGACTGAAAGAGAGAGTGAAGCTAAGGACTTGTGCAACTCTGCCTCACTTAAATCCAGTTCATGCATGAGTCAAGACACCATGCTGCAATGTCATTGGTCCTCTTTGAGAACAAAGGACAAAAAATAACAACTATACTCGATCAATCAAAATGTTTATTATTAATCCAATATCTTCTTCTTTATTTTATTTTTCCTCAATTAGATGTAAAAACATTTTTAAAAATTTTGAGTTCCAAATTCTCTCTCTCCCTTCTTTCCATCACCCTTCCTTGAGAAGGCAAGAGATTTGATACATGTGAAGTCAGGCAAAACATTTTTCCACATTAGCCATTTTGCAAAAGAAAATACAGGCCAAAAACCCAAAACAAACAAACTCAGAGAAATACATTTTTAAAAGTATGCTTCAATCTTCACTCACACTCCATCAATTCTTTGTCTGGAGGTATATAGTATTTTTCATCATAAGCCCTCCAGAACATTTTTTCATATGACTAGATAGTTTGGATTTCTTCTGAAAAGTGCCTGTTCATATATCCTTTGACCATTTATCGATTGGAAGATGACTAGTATTCTTATAAATTTGACTTCAGTTCTCTATATATTTAAGAAATGAGGCCTTTGCCAGAGAAACTTGCTGTAAATTCCAGGCCCCCTCTCCCCCCACTCTAGTTTCCTGCTTTCCTTCTAATTTTAGCTGCATTGGTTTGGTTTGTGCAAAACCTTTTTAATTTCATGTAATCAAAATTATCCATTTTATATCCTGTCATACTCTCCAACTCTTGTTTGGTCATAAAATCTCTTTTCCATAGATCTGACAGGTAAAAAAAATTTTCCATGCTCCCTTAATTTGCTTATGATATCACCCTTTGTGTCTAAATCATATACCCATTTTGACCTTATCTTAGTATACAATGTGACATGTTGATCTGTGTCTCATTTCTGCCAAACTGCTTGCCAGCTTTCTCAACAATTTTTGCCACATAGTGAGGGTTTGTTCCAAAAGCCTGGATCCTTGAGTTTGCCAAACCCTAGGTTATCAGGTCATTTAATGCTGCTAACAGTTTCTTTTTTGTAATTACCATTTGGTGATATATTTTCAAATCGGATATCCCCATTACCATCATAAGAATCTCCATGATCATCGCTCTTAAAAAAAACCCTTATTCTTTCCACTTACTCATCCTGAAACATTTCATGATCAAATTTATCAAGTTGCTTTAAATAGCCTGCAGGGATTTTAAAATGGATACTTCATTAAATATATATGTTAGCTTAAGAAGTTTTGTTATCTTCACTATATTTAGCCTACTGGCACAGTGGATAAAGTACCAGGTCTGGAATCAGGAAAATCTGAGTTTAAATCCAGCCTCAGACACTTATTAGCTGTGTGACCCTGGACTTAATGAGTATCTTTGCCAAGTATCTTAACCAGTACCTTTGCCGAGAAAACCCCAAAATGGGGTCACAAAGAACCAGACACAATTGAAAAATGACTGAACTTAGCCAAAAGTAAAATATATCCTTCCATTTACTCATTAATGTCTCATAAGCATCTTATTAGACTCATAAGATCCTAGATTTTGAGCTGGCATAGACCTTTGAAGACAACTCTTTCATCTAACATAGAAGAGGCAGATTGGTATAGTGAAAAGAGAACTGAATTTGGAGTCAGAGGACCTAGATTTGAATCCCAGCTCTTCTGCTTACTGCCTGTGACCCTGGCCAAGTCATTTAACTTCTCTGCCTCAGTTTCCCCACCTGTAAAATGAAACAGCTAGATTTGATGACCCTTAAGATCCCTTCCAGATCTAAAGAGAAGTTCCTTTGACATCTTTGCAGCTAGGTGGTTCAGTGAACAGAGTGCTGAGTCTGGGACCCTCAGACACTTACTAGCTGTGTGACCCTGGGTAAGTCACTTAACCCTATTTGCCTCAGCTCCTCATCTGTAAAATGAACTGAAGAAGGAAACAGCAAACCTCTCCAGTATCTTTGCCAAGAAAACCCTAAATGGGGTCACAAAGAGTCAGACACGACCCAAAATTGATCAACAAAATTGATCTTTGTCACTTAACTGCCTGGGTAATCTTGGGAAAGACCCTTCATTTCCCTAAGCCTCAGTCTCTTCATCTGTAAAAAAGGAGAGAGTTGGAGTAAATGACCTCAAAAGCCCCTTCCAGCTGTGATCCTGGGACATTGACGTCTATGAAAACAGGTTCTCTGACTCCAAATTAGAGTTTCATAGTTTTCTTGAGTGAATAAATACCCTATGCCTGAGTTAATGCCCAAGTAGCTAATGGTTTTTTCTTGCTCTTAGGGAAGGAAGTTTCCTTCATCATATTTTCTAGCTGTCTCACCTGTGCCTTTCATTAAGGTCTCCTCCAGTACTTCCTACTGACATGGAAGTGAGCCTGGGCTCTTTCCAAGGCCATGGCAGAGAATTACATTCTCCAGCATAGACTCAAAAGCTGGAAAACCTGCAGGGAAGAGTCTGTCTTCCAGGGGCTCTCCTAGTTAAGTGTAGAAGCACATTGCCAAAGTGGTTTCAGGAACGATCAATTTTTAAATTTTTTTTTTTTGCTTTTTTGGAGTGGGGAATGCAAGGCAATTGGGGTTAAGTGACTTGCCCAAGGTTACACAGCTAGTAAGTGTCAAGTGTCTGAGGCTGGATTTGAACTCAGGTCCTCCAGACTCCAGAGTTGGCGCTGTGTTCACTGCACCACCTAGTTGCCTCCATGCTCAATTTTTTTGACCACAGCAATTCTTGAAGACCTTTTTTTTTTTTAAACTGAGAGCTAAAGGGGCTACAATATGCATGGGTGGATAGAGTACCCATGCTAATGAAATCACAGATCACAGAAATCACTGGTGTGATTTCTTCGTCTTCAAGGTAGCAATCATGCAGCTAGAATGTGTCAAAGGCAAAATCTGAACCTCAGTTTTGAACCCAAGACTTTCTGACACCAAGACTGACCCTTTGAACCTATGTCAGTGGTCTCCAAACTTTTTTGATCCATACCCTTTATGACTAAAACCTTTTTATAAACGTACCTCCAGTAGGTATATATTTACTTGCTTATAAATAATTAATAATTAAAATGTTTACATAAATATAATGAAAATTAAATGAAAACATAAATTAGCACTGCTGTGCCAATAATTATGTATATTAATAAAATTTACATGAAATTTAAAATATTTAAAGAATGAGATAAAGGTGAAATCATATTTGTTCCTAGAGTCAGTGGGAATCCACAAGAGTTTTTTGAGTGACCTGCACTGTAGTAAAATCACTTTGGTGACTATATGAAAGATGATGTGGAAAGGGAAGAGGATGGCAAGCAGAACACCAAGGAGACCACTGCTATCCAGAGAAGTGATGGAGGCCTGGGAAGGGAACAGGCATGAGAAATGTTGTAGGGGGAGAAATGATCAGATTTAGCACCTGGTTGGATATGCGGGGCAAGTGAGAGTGAGGAGGAGTACAATGCAAACAGGAAGGCTGAAGAGGGAGCGGAGAGGCAGAATGGGGAAAATTAGATCACATGAAGAAGCATGAAAGACCTATTACAGTGGAGGGAAAAAAAGGAGGGGGTAAGAATCGAGAACTTTACTTTCATCAGATTTGGTTCAAAGAGTGAGTAACATACACATTCAGTTGGGGATAGAAATCTATTTTACCTTATAGAGAAGTAGGTGGGGACGGGGACAATAAAAGGGAAGGGACCTGAGAGAAGTGAGGACAGATTGAGGGAGGCAGTGGTCAGAAGCAAAACACTGGTGAGGAAGGACAGGATGAAAGGAGAGAAAAAAATACAAATGGGAGAGAAATAGGATGGAGGGAAATACACAATTAGTTATCATAACTGTGAATGTAAATGGGATGAATTTTCCCATAAAATGGAAGTAGATAGCAGAGTGGATCAAAAACCAGAATGCTACAATATGCTGTTTACAAGAAATACATTTGAAAGGGGTGGCTAGGTGGCGCAGTGAATAGAAACTGGCCCTGGAGTCAGGAGCACCTGAGTTCAAATCCAGCTTTAAACACTTAACATAAAACTAGCCTTGTGACCTTGGGTAAGTCACTTAACCCCATTTATCCTACCTTCCCCCTCCAAAAAGCAAAAAAAAAAAAAAAAAAAAGCGCAGTAATCCTGATCTCAAAGTAAAAGCAAAAATAGACTTAATTAAAAGAGATAAGGAAGGAAACTACATCTTGCTAAAAGGTACCATAACAATGAAGTAATATCAATACTAAATATATATGCACCAAATGGTATAGCATCCAAATTTCTGAAGGAGAAGTTAAATGAGTTACAGCAGAGGTTCCCAAACTTATTTGACCTACTGCACCTTTAAAAAAATTACTCATCACCCCCCTGGAAATCTATTTTCTTTAACTCTTTAATGTTTTTCAAAATTTGCATCATTTCAAAAAAAACATCATTTAAAAAAATGATACATTTTAAATTTAATAATTTATTGTAAATTTGTGGCAGGGGGAGTTTCCTGCATTGGAATTTTGATGACACAATATTGCATCATGTAACTGTATGGTATCATATTGTAAATAAGTTATTACCCACATACATTCCTGTCAATGCATGCTGGACTTCCTGACAATGCACAACACACTCGCCCACCAACACTCGGTTGTTAAGACCTATTGGCAGACTTGACCACTGATGGGTTATAACTTGCATTTTGTGTGTTTTTTTTAAAAATAATGTATTCAATGCAACTTTAACTCTGTTATACAACTGATGAAACATACATGAACAATTTTTAAATTTTTCTTTTCTTTCCTTATGCTTCTACCACCACCTTATTTTCATTCAATGCCCCACAATTGAATCTGAGGGTACTACCACCTCCCTGGATCATTCCAGTGCCCTCAAATGGTGGTATCATTCATTTTGGAAACCTATGAGTTACAGGAAGAAGTAAACAGTGAAATAATACTAGTGGGGGACTTCAACTTTTCCTTCTCAGAACTAGATAAATCTAACCACAAAATAAACAAGAAAGAAGTTGAAGAGGTGAATAGAATTTTAGAAAATATAAATATGATAGACCTCTGGAGAACAGTGAATGGGAATAGAAAGGAATATATTTTTCTCAATGGTACAACACACCTTCACAAACATTGGCCATGTTTTAGGGCATAAAAATCTCAGAATCAAATGCAGAAATATTAAGTGCATCCTTTTCAGATCATGATGCAACAAAAATTAAATTTAATAAAGGCCGTGGAAAGATAGATTAAAAATTAATTGGAAACTAAATAATCTAGTCCTAAAGAATGAGTGATTCAGTGGAGTCAAGATGGTAACATAGAAGTAGGAAATCTCCATGGCTCCCCCCATAACCACCTCAAATACCTATAAAATATGACTCTAAACAAATTTTAGAGCTCCAGAACCCACAAAGTGACAGAGAAACAAATCTCCCACTGAAGGCAGCCCAGCAGGTGGACAGGAAGGGTTCATCGCAGCACACTGGGAGCCACAACCAGTCCCGCATGAACCCATGATTTTAGCCCCAGGGCAGCCCGACCAGTCCAGCTAGGGCATTCGGGAGAGTGTATCACCAACAGTTGTGGAGGTTTCCAGAATTATCAACCCATAAATGCCAAAGACAAAGTAAAAGGTCAGTGGAACTCGGCTGAATTTGGGTGGGACAGAGGAATGGGTCCGGCCCTGTATCAGCTAGCACCCTAGCATACCCAGGGTGGATGCTAGCACAGGTTCTTAGATCTGCTTTTGTAAAGGAAAGCAACTCAAAGTGGGTTAACAATCTTACTTTAATCAATCAAACAAATATCATTTACCTAGTTCAGGGGGAAAAGGCACCACCCTGAACTTCAGCGAATACAAACAGAAGTTATAAACACAAGTTAACAAGCAGAAGTTATAAGCAAACAAAGAAACAGATCAGCAGACGGGCTTCCAGTGTCTGGCCATTACATCCATACCTATTCAGTTACCAGAGAGGGAAGCACCAACATCTGGGTTTTTCAAAGCCAGAGGGCTCAACGACTTCCCAGAATCTCAGCTGGCCAAATCACACAACTCTTCTCAAAGTGAGCCCCAAAGCAAAACCTCACATCCAGGGCGTATATATAGCCTTCTCCTGGCTCAGAGAATGTCACAGCCCTCTTGACCCACTGCCCAATCACAAAGTAATAAGGTGCAGGCATTCCTGAAGAACAAGCCTCCCGACACAGGCTCCATGTGACCACATTCAGCCTATTAGGGGACAGAGTATATTTTCAAATCTGGGAAGGTTGTCAGAGTCATGTAGCCACTTTAGCAAAGGGCCTAGGGGCAGGGAAGATCTTCAGATTCCCATAACAGGCCCTCTGGCCCCAGAGCCAGAAGAGGCTGAAGCAGTGGCCCTGCTGCCGCCTCCAAGTGGCTGCTTCAGAGCTCCCGGCCTGCTGATTGCAAGGGGGCCAAGTGACCATTCAGAAGCTAAGTGCTCTTGCTTTAACCTGCCTGGATTGTGATAGAGACCTTGGGTGGTAGTCCTGAGGTGTGTGACCAGTGAGCCAAAGCTGGTGGGGGGTATAGAGACAGAGGCCTCCTAATAGCTCTGGCAGCTGCAAAAACCCCAGCAATTTGGGACAAAGCTCTCCCCTCTGGAAGCAAAGTTCTACTGTGGCAAAGAGCTCAAAAGTCAAGAAATTGACTGGCAACATGAGCAGGCAAGGGAAGCAAAGCAAGCACAGCAATTCAACTTTAGAATCCTTTTTTGGGGACAAAAAGGATCAAAGCATGTAAGGGGAGGAAGACAACACAGTCAGAACTCCTGCACCAAAAGCTTCCAAGAAAAATATGAACTGGTTACAGACCATAGAGGAGCTTAAGAAGGATTTTGAAAACCAAATAAAAGAAGTGGAGGAAAAATTGGGAAAAATGAGTGATTCAAACAACAAATGATAGAAACAATAATTTCATGAAAGAGAATAACAATGAGACAACATACCAAAATTTATGGGATACAGCCAAAGCAGTATTTAGGGGGAAATTTATATCTCTAAACACTTACATCAATAAGATAGAGAAAGAATAGATCACTGAATTAAGCATGCAACTAAAAAAGCTAGAAAAAGAACAAATTAAAAATCCCCAGTTCAAACCAAATCGGAAATCCTGAAAATCAAAGGAGAGAACAATAAAATTAAAAGTAAGAAAATCACTGAAATAATGAATAAAACTAAGAACGGGTTTTATGAAAAACCAATAAAATAGAAAAACCATTGGTTAATTTGATTTTTTTTTATTTTGAAAAATGAAGCAAGAAAACCAAATGACCAGTATCAAAAATTAAAAGGGTGAATTCACCACCAAAAAAGAGGAAATTAAAACAATAATTAAAAGCTATTTTGCCAATTGTATGCCAATAAATCTGATAATCTAAATGAAATAGACAAATATTCACAAAAACATAAATTGCCAGGATTAATGGAAGAGGAAATAAAATATTTAACCCCATTTAGAAAAATAAAGTGAGCAGAAAGGCTGCATGTCATTGTAGTAATGATCCAGCAAGGAAATGCAATATCTGAATTGTCCTTAAAGTGAGACTTTTAAAACTTTTAAAACACTTACATTTTTAAGAGGCAACTGTCTTTCCTCTGGCCATCAAGGGACACAGAGCCCGCAAACCCTTAGGCTGATCTACTCAGTGAATAAGGAAAATCAGCCATCAGAAACTCTGTTTTCTCTCTCTCTCTCTCTCTCTCTCTCTCTCTCTCTCTCTCTCTCCCCCCCCCCCCACTCCCCAAACTCCTCTCCCCTCCATGAATAATAGAAATCTGTGATTTAGTCATGGCTTTCTTTCTTCCTTTCTGGAACTTTGTTCTGACATTTGACTCTGTGGGTTTTGATATATAGCTAAAATGAGTTTTAAAAATAATAACTGGCCTTTATAAAGTACTTTACAATTTGCAAAGCACTTTACATGCATGAACTCATTTAAGCTTCACAACTCTGTGAGGTAGATACTGTAAGAATTATTATCATCATAAGGCTTATAGAGGGTTAAAAAACTTATCATACAGCTACTAAGCAGAGAGGCCAAATTTGAAAGTTGATCATTTTCACTCCAAGACCATCAATCTATCAAGGAGGCCTCCAGATTTACTTACCATCCCTCTACATGGTACACATATCTTTTTCTGCTTTTGATGAAGCTCCTCCAATTCTCCCTCAAAAGTTGAGTTCCCAGGAAGACTACTACCTCAGGTTCAAAGTACTCTATGTGTCTACATACTTAAAATTATAACTCATGAACCCCTGCCTCTGTAATTGTCCTTTGATAGACAATAAAGAGAACAATTAGCTTAAAGCAAAGGCATTTATTGCAGTAGTAGTGTAAGCACTTTTTTTTAAACCTTAGGGCATCTTTCTTTACCCATACCCCCACTTGCCACCCCAATAGAAAAAGAAATGGCAAACTAGTCCAGTATCTTTGTCAAGAAAACCCCAAATAGGGGGTGGAGCCAAGATGGCAGAGTAAAAGCAGGGACTTGCTTGAGCTTTCCCCCAACCCCCTCCAAATTCCTGTAGAAATGACTCTAAACAAATTCTAGAGGAGCAGAACCCACAAAAAGACAGAGTGAAACAAATTTCCAGCCCAAGATATCCTGGAAGGTAGACAGGAAAGATCTGTTGCACTAGTCTAAGAGAGGAGCACAGTCCAGTGTGGGCCACACCAGCATAGATGGGGCCAAAGCAGGCCTCAAGGGATTGAATCAATGGCAGCTATGGCAGTTTCCAGACTTCTCAACCCACAAATGCCAAAGACAACTTAGAAGGTGAGTAGGAAAGGTCTGTTGGACCTGGGTGAGAGAGAAGCATGGTCTGGCCCTAGCCCCTGGGTGGTGGCAGTGGTAGTGGTGGCAGTGGCAGCTGCAGTGGATGCTTCTGGAGCTCTTGGCCCACAGATGGTGGGGGATCGAGCAGCTGTTCAGAGGCGGATTACAGGGATCTCTTTGTTGGCACTGAGGCAGGATTCTCTTGCTTTGCCCCTACTTGGATCTGGATTGCAGTCCTGGTTGGCAGTCCTGGGGTGTGGAGGAGCACTGGCACTGCAAAGCATCTGACGTTGGTGGAGAGGGAATCCTTCTCACAGTTCTAAGACATAAACAAGTGCTTATGGTCATTCACAGACTGGAGTACAGGTCAGGAGAGTAGTAAACACCTCTCCTTTGATCATACCACCTTGGAGGAGCTAAAAATTTACAGGTCCTTAGAAGTATCTCTGAAAACAGCTGCACAAAACCCCTGAAGCTTGGGACAGTACCACCACCACCTCATACTGGAAGCAGAGTCCTACCTTGACAAAGAGCTAAAAAATCAAGTAATTGGCTGGGGAAATGAGCAAACAGTGGGAGAAAAATTAGACCATAGAATCTTACTTTGATGACAAGGAAGATCAAAACATACAACCTGAAGAAAACAACAAAGTCAAAGCCTCCAAGAAAAATATGAATTGGTCATAGGCCATGGAAGAACTCGAAAAGGATTTTGAAAATCAAGTAAGAGAAGTAGGGGAAAAATTCAAAAAAGAAATGAGAGTGATGCAAGAAAATCATGAAAAATGAGTCAACAGCTTGCTAAAGGAGACCCCAAAAAATGCTGAAGAAAATAATACCTTAAAAAAATAGACAAACCCAAATGTCAAAAGAGGTCCAAAAAGCCAATGAGGAGAAGAATGCCTTAAAAATAAAATTGGCCAAATGGAAAAGGAGGCCCAAAAGCTCACTGAAGAAAATAATTCTTTAAAAATTAGAATGGAGCAAATGGGAACTAATGACTTTATGAGAAATCAAGAAATTATAAAACAAAGCTAAAAGAATGAAAAAATAGAAGGCATTGTAAAATATCTCATTGGAAACACATTTGACCTGGAAAATAGGTCTGGGAGAGACAATTTTAAAATTACTGAACTACCTGAAAACCATGATCAAAAAAAGAGCCTAGACCTCTTTCAAGAAATTATCAAGGAAAATATCCCAACATTCCAGAACCAGAGGGGAAAGTAAAAATTGAAAGAATCCACTGATCACCTCCTGAAAGAGATCCCCAAAGGAAAACTCCTAGAAATATTGTAGCCAAATTCCAGAGTTCCCAGGTCAAGGAGAAAATATTGTAAGCAGCCAGAAAGAAACAATTCAAGTGTTATGGAAACACAATCAGGACAACACAAGATTTAGCAGCTTGTACATTACGGGATCAGAGGGCTTGGAATATGATATTCCGAGTTCAAAGGAGCTAGGATTAAAACCAAGAAACACCTACCCAGCAAAACTGAATATAATACTTCGGAGGGAAAATGAATATTCAATGAAATAGAGGACTTTCAGGCATTCTTTATGAAAAGACCAGTACTGAATAAAAAATTTGACTTGCCAACACAAGAATTAAGAGAAGCATGAAAAGGTAAACAGAAAAGAGAAATCATAAGGGACTTATTAAAATTGAACTGTTTACATTCCTACATGGAAAGATGATAGTTGTAAATCATGAGACCTTGGGGTGAGAGAGGAATGTACTGGGAGAGAGAGAAAGGGAGAGGTAGAATGGGGTAAATTATCTCACATAAAAGAGGCAAGAAAAAGCTTTTACAATGGAGGGGAAGAGGGAGGAGGTGAGAGGGAATGAGTGAACTTTACTCTTATTGGATTTGGCTTAAGGAGAGAATAACATATACACTCAATTGGATATGAAAATTTATCTTACCTTACAGGAAAGCAGGGAGGAAGGGGATAAGGGGGAGAGGTGATAGAAAGGAGGGCAAATGGGAGGAGGGGGTAATCAGAAGCAAACGCTTTTTAGGAGGGACAGGGTCAAAGGAAAGAATAGATTAAATGAGGGGCAGCATAGGAGGGAGGGAAATATAGTTAGCTTTCCACAACTTGACTATTATGGAAATGTTTTGCATGACTACGTATCTATAACCTATATTGAAATTGCTTGCCTCCTCAATGAGGTTGAGTTGAGAGGGAGAAGGGAGAGAATGTGGAACTCAAAGTTTTAAAAACAAATGTTAAAAATTGTTTTTAGATGCAACTGGGAAATAAGATATACTGGTAGTTGGGCATAGAAATCTATCTTGCCCTACAGGAAAATAGAAGGGAAGGTGGATAACAGAAGGTGGGGTGTGATAGAAGATAAAGGAGATTGGAGGAAGGGATAATCAGAATGCACACTGTCTTAGGGTGGGGGGAAGGGAGAGATGGGGAGAAAATTTGGAACTCAAAATCTTGTGGAAGTGAATGTTGAAAAACTAAAAATAAATTAATAGAAAACCCCCAAATGGGGTCACAAAGAGTCAGCCTTGAATGAAAAACCACTGAACAACTGAATCCCTCCCCCTCTTCCCCAAAAAACCCTAAGAAACACTGAGGGGTGGAGGTGGTGAAAGACACAATAACTATTTTCAAATATTTGGAGGATTGTCATGAAGAAGAGAGATTAGATTTTGTCTGCTTGGTTCCACAGTGTTGAAACAGTGGGAAGAAGCTGAATAGTGGCAAATTGACAAATTAATGTAAGGAAAAACTTACTACCAAATTTAGAACTTTTGAATAGTGGAAGAGTATGCCTTCAGAGGTAGTGACCCTCTCTGAATGTCTTTAAGCAAAGTCTGGGTGACCACTTATTAGCAAAGTTACAATTAGTATAGGGTAAGTAAGTTGCCAACATCTGAAGATAAGGTGAGCAGGAGGAGTTCTTCCTTATTATGGTTGTTGTCCTTTTATTTTGCCTTTAGGTACTTTAGAAGAGCTGAGAGCAACACAATTACAGCATCCCATAATGTTATCCCCTCCTCTAATACCTGTTCCTCTCTCACCCTCAATCCACATGAAGAAAAGAGCTAAAAGTTTGGGTCATTCCTTTCTCTACCACTACTTATTTAGTGCCATACCTATCAAATTACTAAAAAAAATAATTTTACAAGTAGAAAAATAATACAATTCATCTGGAAGAACAAAAGTCAAGAATATCAAAGAAGTCAATGAAAAAAATGTGAAGGAAGGTGACTAGTGTTGTACCCAAACCCAAATCCCAGGTCACTACACACCCCCTGGTTTGTGGCCCACCATTAAGCCAGTTTTATATTTCTGTTTTTGTCTCTATCATAGCTTGAAACTGCTTAAGGCATGTCTAGGCATATTGCTCAAGGTGTTCCCTGACTCTGTCTCCCCTAATCAGCATTTCATATTTTCTCCTTGAATCATTATAATATATCAGGCTCATTATGGTGCAAGGATCTTATCTAGGCACCATCCTGTCCTGCCCTGCTGACCAAGCAGGGGCCCCACCCCCTTCGCCCAGAACATGACCCTAGCCTGCTCTGGGGACTTCCAGTCCCCCTCATCCCATGTCCCTCCATCCTGTGCCCTCCACCCAGTTCTGGGAAAGACCATCACTTCACAGGAAGGTTGCACCCCTGAGTCATGTGCCATATTCCCCTGAATCATAGATTTAACCAATGGCTGTTCTTTGCTTCTGTACGTCATAGCTTCTGCTAGCTCCCCTCCCTGTTGTGGTTTTTGTGGTTTTAGCCTTTATAACCAAGGTCTGCACCCCCAGAAGGCACTGCCAATTTGAGTGCTGAACACTCTGGCAGTTGCGCGCTTGCTTAATAAATCCACATCTAAATTTACCTTGAACCCAGGTTTCGGCTCGCTCTTATTTTCTGCACAACACTAGCAGTATCAGATTTCAAACTATGTTACAAAGTTGGTAATCATGAAAAACAATCTGGTATTGGCTAAAAAAAATAGAGCAGTGAATCAGTAGAACAGCAGTAATAAACGACCATAGTAATTTAGTTATCTGATAAACCCAAAGATCTAAGTTTTTGAAACAAGAACTCACTATTTGACAAAAATTGCTGGGAAAACTGGAAAGCAGTTTGGTAGAAGTCAGACACAGAACAACATCTCACACTGTATGCCAAGATAAAGGAAAAATGGGTACATGGTTTAGATATAAAGGATGATATCATAAGCAAATTAGGAGAGCTTGGAAAATTTTACGTGTCAGGAGAAGGGAAGATTTTATGACCATACAGGAGATGGAGAGTATTCCAGGATATAAAATGGGTAATTTTGATTACATGAAATTAAAAAGATTTTGCACAGACAAAACCAAAGTAGCCAAAATTAGAAGAAAAGCAGAAAACTGGGGTGGGGGGATTTACAACCAGTTTGTCTGATCAAGGTCTCATTTCTCAAATATGTAGGGAACAGAACCAAATTTATAAAACTAAGAGTCATACTCTAATTGATAAAGGATATGAACAGGCATTTTTCAGAAGAAAAAATTAAAGCTTTCAATAGTTACATGAAAAAAAATGCTCTAAATAATTGTTGATCAGAAAAATGCAAATTAAAACAACTTGGAGGTATCCCTTAACACCTATCAGGTTGCCTAACATGACAGAGAAGGAAAATAATAAATGCTGGATGGGATGTGGAAAAATAGGGACACTAATACAGTGTTGTGAACTGGTTCAACCGTTCTGGAGAGTAGTTTGGAACTAGACCTAAAGGGCTATAAAAGTGTGCATATCCTTTGACCTAGCAATACCACTACTAGGTCTTTATTCCAAAGAGATGAAAGAAAAAGCATTGAGACCTATATGTACAAAACTGTTTATAGCAGCTCTTTTGGTGGTGTCAGAGAATTTGAAATTGAGGGATACCCACCAATTGGGAATGACTAAACAAGTTCTGGTATGTGACTTAGTTGCTCTGATCAAGACAATGATCCAAGACAATTCCAAAGGACCCATGATAAAAAGTGCTACCCACCTCTAGAGAGAGAAATGACTAATTCAGAGAGCAGATTGAAGCATATTTTTTTCTTCTTTCTTTGTACTTCTTGCTTTTTAAAAAATTATTTTTTGTAACATGGCTAATATGGAAATATGTTTTGAAGAACTTCAAATGTGTAATTGATACAGTGCTTGCCTTCTCGATGGTTGGAGGAGAAACAAAAGAGGAGATAAGTACTCAAATTTTTTCCTTGCCTTGGTTTTTCTATTTTATTTTTCCAATAATATGTAAAAAATATTTTTAAACATTTGCTTTTTAAAATTTCAATTTCCAAATTTTCTCCCTCACTCTCTCCTCTCCCTGCCTTGAGAAGAAAAGCAATTTGATACAGATTATACTTGTTCAGTCATGCAAAACATATTTCCATATTAGCCATGTTGTGAAAGAAAACACAGACCAAAAAGATAAGAGAAATAAAAAAGTTTTTAAAAAGTATGCTTTGATAATGCATTCAGACTCCATCAGATTTTTTTTTTGGAGTTGGATAGCATTTTTCATGCTGAGTCCTTTGCAATTGTCTTGGATCAGTTTTGCGGAGAATAGCTAAGTCATTCACAGTTGATCATCCTTATTACTGCCTACAAGTTCTCCTGGTTCTGCTGGCTTCCCTTTGCATAAGTTCATATAAGCCTTCCTAGGTTTTTCTGAGACCATCCTGTTCAGCATTTCTTACAGTAAAAGTATAATATAGATGCAAGTATGTATGTTTACCACATATATACTATGTAAGTATATACTAGAAGTATAGTATTCTTATAGTATAGTATAGCACAGTATAGTATTCCATAACAATCATATGCCACTACTTGTTCTGCCATTCCCCAGGTGATGGCCATCCCTGTTTCCAGGTTTTTGACACCACAAAAAGAGCTGCTATAAATATTTTTGCATAGAAGTCTTTTTCCTTTTTTTTTTTGATCCGTGATACTGACTTAGTAGTAGAATTGCTGGGTCAGAGAGTCTGCAAAATTGTACAGCCTTTCAGGCATAAAAACTCGAAATTTTAAAAAATGAATGTTAAAAATGATAAAGAGAAAAAAAGAACAGAGAACGCCAGAGCTGGAAGGGGCCGCAAAAGAGAGAATGTTGAGGGTGAGGGGAGGGAGGATCTCAGACCAGGTCACGTCAGAGGGGGAGGGCCCTAGAACATGTACGTCACAGGGGGCGGGGCCTTACAATAGGGAGTGTAAGAGGTGGGAGTTAAGAATAGGAGATGTCTGGGAGAGGAGAGGCAGATACGGAGGAAAAGGAGGTGCAGAGAGGGCGGGCGGCTTCGCCCATGTCCCAGGTCTCAAACGGTGGAGGCCCAGTCGGCAGAAGCCGCGTCCCTCAGGGCTGAGGCCTGGCCAGGGGCCACATGCAGACCCTCGGCCTCCCTCGTCTGCCCTAGCGCTCGCCGTCCAGCAGGGGGCGCGCGCTCTGGGGCCGCGGGAACTTGCGGGGCGGGGGGGAAACGAGGCGAGGCCTCCGGGCCTGCCGCTCTAGCTCACTGCTTCCGGTCACGGGGCTCCTCCCCTTCCGGGATGGAGCCGGATGTCCGGGATTGGATGCCAAGATGGAGGACTGTGAGTACGAGTCAGTTCTCTGCGTCAAGCCCGAGGTGCATGTCTACCGCATCCCGCCGCGGGCCACCAACCGTGGCTACAGGTGACCGCTTGCCTCCTCTTCCCGCCACCTCCCTCGGCCTTCAGGGAATATCTCCTTCCGCTTTTCTGAGGTTCCGTAGCCTCGCTTTTCCGGGATTACTGCCTTTCTCTGGGGAGCGGGTAATACCCTGCTTTTCCAGATTCGTTCCCCTTGGTTTTCCAGAATGACTCCATCCCCTTAGAACGCCATGGTCCTTTCAGGGATATCACAGACACACAGAACATCTTGGTTGGCGCAGGGAGTCAGGGTGATCTGAGTTCAAATTCGGTCTCCAACCCTTCACCACCGTGACACCCTGGGGGAGACCTTTCCTCGGTCTGGGCCCTAGTTTCCCCCTCTGTAAAAAAAACCGAGGTGGGGGGGGCGGACTCGATGGCCTTTCCGGCGCTAGGTCTGTAGTCCGGTGAAACTGACCACTGGGGAAACTGACTGGAGACTCACCCACAGGCCTCACCCCCACCTAAATCTATGGAAGGGGCTCCCGGCCCAGGACTGCCTCTCCTCCACCACAGGCAGCCCTCAGGCCCCCCTTTCCCTCTTCCCCAGGCCTGTGGGAAGGGCCCTAACGCCCCCCAGGACGGAATGCGAGCGGGGGCTGTTGGGGCAATACTAGGAAGCCTAGGTGGAGGCAGGCGGTTCAGGAGCCGAGCAGCCGTGGAAGGAGGGAGTTTCCCATTGATGGAGATCTCCAGGAGGTTGCTGGGGGTCCTGAAGAGAAGCTTTGATTGAACCCTGTAGCCTGAGGGGTTTCTTCTTTCTCCTTTGGACCCTGTCTGGCCCATCATCTCCTCCACTGCCACGATTATCCACCCAGCCCATAGATAATGATTGTATGGGATTAAGGGGAGCCCTTCTTACATCGCCCACTTCCCTTTCCAGTGGTAAGACACCCTTTCATCAGATTATCTCAAGCCAAAATAGCCTTTGATAGATAGGCATAGCTGTGGAGTGACAGCTGGAAAGGAGCTTTAGAAATCAGTCGGCCTTTATTAAGCACCTGCTGTATGCATTGTGCTAAGCACTTACCCAGGCCTGGGGGGAGCGGGATATGGGAGAGGACCGAAACCTCTCTCATTCTGTTTCAGACTCAAAGTGCTGGTCCTTGTCCTAAATCATCTAGGCTGTCCTTGGTATTTTAAAGTGGGAATACTGAGGCCTACAGAGGGCCATTGAGTTGTGAGTCATTGATGGTTCTGGGTTAAGGACCCCCAGGCTCCTCCCAGGACAGAGCTTCCACCATTTCAGGACTTAGCTTTCCGAGTCATCAATAAACTATCCTGGTATGCTAAGGAGAGGACACCCAGCCCCTCCTAAGTCAATGGAAGGGAAAAGCAGAGCAGCATCTGCTGGGAGAGCGCTGGCTTTGGGGCTGGGGAACTTGGGGAGCAAGTCTGGCTATGCCTCTTTCAGTGTGACTTGGGGAAATGCCCTCTCCATCTCTGGGCCTCATTTTCCTCAAGTTGGACTTGAGGTTGTACAAAGTCCATTTTGGTTCTGTAGACTTATTATCTCATGCCCCTTAGGTAGTGCTTTTTATAACGAAAGGTGGCTTAGAATGCCACTCCCATTTCCCCAGTTCCCCCTGCTCCTCAAGTGTAACTTCAGCACTGGGCAACCAGCCTGTGTTTGAGAGGACAAGCTGGTGGGTAAGCTGGTTAGGCAAGGGAACTCTGCCTCTTTCGTTCACTCCCTTCAGAAAAATCTGCACCTGTCGTACAACCTGTTGTATTAGCTTTACTGGGCACTGGTCCAGAGGTTTTGTGCTGTGGGCTTTGACAAATTGATTAGTTGCATCATCAGGACCTTGGAAATAAAAACCCTTTGGAAATTTTATTTTGCTTTGAGATTTTGTCTGAGATGGCTTGTGGGTTTGGCTTAACGCTCGGATGTTCTTGTTTCTGTTTCAGATCTCCTGGCAGTTTATGAGCCCTTAGTTGATTTATCCTTAACTTTTTCAGATTTGGGACATTTTCAAGACACTTCCTCCCTACCCTCCAGGGTGCGAACAGCACATGTTTTTTCAAAATTCAAGTTAATGAAAGTCAGTTTAGTCTTTAAGACTTTACCACACCAGCCTCTAGAAACAGTTGTAGACACTAGGATCATGGAATCATAGATCTAGAGGTGGGGTGGTCCTCAGAGGTTATCCAGTGAAACTGAAGCTGAAAGATGTTAAGTTAGGCAAGTGGGTGATGCAGTGAATAGAATGATGAACTCCAAGTCCTGGATTTTAGGACTTGAGTTCAAATCCAGCCTCATACATCCTGACTGTGTGATCCTGGCCAGTCAACTTAACTTCTGTCTCAGTTTTCTCCTGAGTAAAATGGAGTAATAACAGCCCCCACCTCCCAGGATTGTGGTGAGGATCAGATGAGATCATATTAGTAAAGTCTTCTGCAAACCTGAAAGTGACCTGTAAATGCTATTGTTTTAAGGTCAGATGGGCAGTAAGCCTTGGATGTGGGATTCGACCCCAAGGCCTCTGGCTCCAGAGGCAGTAATTACTGTTTGTGTTGTAGTATGCTGTCTTCCTCAGAGTTGTGGCTAAACCAGGGAAGCTGCCTTTGTCTTCTGGTTTTGCCCTCCTTGTATGATGTAACATTGAGTTGATTAATCAGTTCTACTCTTTTCAAAGAGCTTTTTTCTCCCAAATCCTATGAGGTGGGCAGTACAGATATTCTCATTTTACAGATGAGGGCACTGAGGTGCAGAAAGAGGAAGTGCTATAGTTGTAAGCTGACTCACTTAGCACCATTTACCCACAGAGCTCTGCTGCTCTTGATCATAAGATGTAAGATCCCCAGAAAAAGGAACTGAAAATTGAGCCTGCTGAAGTATATTGAGGGTTCTGCATTTTTGTGGACCTCGGAAGAGATCAGGCATCTTGAGACTTTTGCAAAGGCTTGTTTTCACAAGGCTGGACTCATGAGCCAGCACTGAAGTGGATCCAAGCATGTGCAGACATTTTCATGGAAAAGCAGGGCTCTTGTGACTCGGTATTTCCTGAGCTGCTTCCTCAAATCAAACCCGAGGTCTAAGAATGGGCTAAAAGAGTTCGCCCTTACTCTAAGGCATTAGGTCCCCAGCTCCTTTCTGCCAGTAATAACCTTCATTGATAAATACCTTGATCCTTTTTTTTACTTCTCATACAGATTTATGACCTGTCCTTTCTCTTCCTTTCAAGACTCCCTCCCTTCTGTTCCTTTCCTCTAGGAATTCATAGGTTTTAGTCCTTTAGAAGAGCCAGGGTGTCCAGAGGCCCTCCTGTTAAAGGTGAGGTAACTGAGGCCCAGAGAAGAGACATGCTAACAGTCTCCTGTGATTGGCCCTGAGTCTACTAAGGGGGCCTCTCCATTTGCAGTCCTTCCTCCAAGCATCTTCCTGACACCCCAGTGTGGCATGTCCCATCTCTCCTCAAAGACATATATCTTTGTGTCACCTGGGCTTTTCACATGGTGGGTGCCTAATAAATACTTGTTTGATATAATTGAAATTTTCAGGAGTTCTTTGTATGTTACCAAGTACATTTTATAAACTCATGATTTTGAAATTTTGCAGAATTGCAGAGTTGGGAGGGACTTCAGGGACTGTGTAGTTCAACCCAAATGCATAAATGATAACTCCCCATTCCTGAGACAGCCCATTCCATGTAGCCACAGCTGTTACATTAAACCTCATTCGACACCTTGGCTGCTTCTACCTGTTGTTCCAGTCTTTGCCCTGTGGGGCCAAGCAGTATTTTTCTGATCTCTCTTCTGTAGCCCTTCAGGTACT
The DNA here is from genome assembly GCA_028646515.1 of Pseudochirops corinnae. NCBI lineage: Eukaryota > Metazoa > Chordata > Mammalia > Diprotodontia > Pseudocheiridae > Pseudochirops > Pseudochirops corinnae. The sequence goes on from CM053588.1 coordinate 50,275,979, forward strand.
TAAAGGTAGATATAAAGTACCCTTCTGCTCTCACCCAAGTTTTTTTCATCTCTGCTGTCCCAGTTCCTTTAACCCAGAGATTCTTGAAGTATGATCCCCTGAGACCCTTTACGGGGGTCAATAAGGTCACAACTGTTTTCATCATAATACCAAGACATTTTAGTTTCTAATATCAGCAGATGTAACCAACATAAAAACCCTTGGGGGAGAGGGGCTTGATAATTTTTAAGAGTATAAAGGAGTCCTGAGACCAAAAGTTTGAGAATCACTGCTCTAATTTCTCCTTATATGGCATGAACTGGAGTCACTTCGTTGTTCTGTTCTCAGAAGACTCTCCATTCCTTCCTAAACCATGTCTCCCAGCCTTCAACCCAGTACTCTAGGTGAGGTCTGAACACAGCAGAGGACAAGGGAACAGAAATCCTTTTTCCTGGAAGTTGAATACCTCTGAGTACGGGCAGAAATAGCATTCCCCTTTTTGGGTACCACCTCCCATGTGCTTTCAAGATTCTCTACCATTTGTGGGCCTGGAGTTCATTACCCCCTCTCCCTCCCTCCCTCCAGTACTATCTTTTGACAGTTCCTTTCATGGCTTAACTCAGTTGGGCCAGGCCCTCCCTGAAGGTGTCCCTGATATGACTGCTTCTCTCCACACATACCGTTAGATTCTGAGGGTGACCTTTCTTTCTTTAGTGCTTCTCCCAGACTTCTCCTTTACCTCTCCCCCGCCCCAAGAGAGTGTAAGCTCTCAGAGAGCAGGAGTTGTGGTATCCCTACCTTTGTATCCCCAGCATGCATCACAGGCATTTAATAAATGGTAATTGACTAGAACCCAAGTCTCATGACTCCCAGACCAGGATTCTTTCATTTTTTAAAGTCTTATTGATGCATTTTATTTTATCATA
>CM053588.1:50276983-50342905 GCA_028646515.1 Pseudochirops corinnae
TTACCTGCTTATATTGTTCTCCCACAACCCCTCCCACCTGACCCACTTCTCTCTGGGCCCGAATCTTCAGCCTGTTCACATTTTGCAGCATAGCAACTTGCTCCTTCTTTGGGAAGTATAGTGAATGAAAAGGTCATTTCTGAAAAGAGTTTGGAAAACAAGCCCTACCCTCTGGGGCTTAAGGCACATGCTGCCCTCAGTTGACAGTGGCTGTGGCCATGCTCTGGCATCTCAGTGGGTTTTTGTCCCTCATAGGGCTGCAGACTGGCAGCTGGACCAGCCATCATGGAGCGGGCGGCTTCGGATAACAGCAAAGGGGCAGATGGCTTACATCAAGCTGGAGGACAAAACCTCAGGTAAAGAAGAGGAGATCCCTGAGTGTCATTCTTGCTTCCTCCAGTGGAATCTCCCTTGCTATCAGAGACTGTCCAGGCTTTTATAGCAGTGGTTGAAGAAGCCTCATTAGGAAATGGTGTGCTCCCATCCCGAGATCTAAGCCTTGGATCCCCAGCCTGTAGAGAATACTTCTCTTTAGGGGAGTACTAACTTCTTTAGGGTCCGTTAGGGTCCAGGTATTGAAGGAACACACTGAAGCAGACCACGAAGAAGCCTGCCAGTCGGTCTGGAGCGACTTTCTTGTAAAAAGCATCCAGATGGACATGAATCTTGTGGTATAGACCTTGTTTACTTGGGAATTTAACTTCCACAGCTGAGTAGTTCCTCACAGTGAAAAATACCCATTAACTGAAGGGGCCTAAATCCTTCCAAATGGTGATGAGGAGGGCTCATGTTTGTGGTACCGTGTGCTCTTCTGAAGCACAGATGGGTAGAATGGACGTAAAAGCAAAGCGAGCTCTAAGTTGGGGAGTCAAGTATGGTATAGGTCTACCTCGGAGATATTGAGTGAGTTCAGCTCCAAACCACTGCAATAAAGTGAATGTCACAATAAAGCAAATCACATGAATTTTTTGATTTCCCAGTGCTTGTAAAGATTATGTTTATGCTGTCCTGTAGTACTGTACCTAAAAAAAAAGGGGGTGTACCTTAATTTTAAAAAATACTTGATTACTAAAAAATGCTTACCCATCATCTGAGCCTTCAGCGAGTCATAATCTTTTTGCTGGTCTTGCCTCCATGGTGGTGGCTGCTGACCGATCAGGGCAGTGGTTGCTGAAGGTAGGGGTGGCTGTGGCATTTTCTTAAAATAAGACAGCAATGACCTTTGCCACGTCAGTTACTCTTCTTTCACTTGAACACTGAGAGGCCATTATAGGATTATTAATGGGCCTAATTTCAATATTGGGTCTCAGGTCACAGGGAGGCTGGAGGAGAGGGAGAGAAGAGGGGAAAGGCCAGTAGGTGGAGAGGTTAGAACACACAGCATTTCTCTGTTAAGTTTGCTGGCTTTTGTGGGTACAGTTCATAGTGCCCCAAAACAGAAATGATAGGAACATCAATGCTCACTGATTACTCTAACAGAAAGAATAATAATGAAAACGTTTGAAATATTGTGAGAATTACCAAAATGTGACCCGGAGACACCATGTGAACACACTCTGCTGAAAAACTGGTGCCGACAGACAGGCTCAGCAGAGCAGGCCTTCAGTGTGTGAAAACACAGCCTCTGGAGGCAATAAAGCAAAAGCAAACAAAGTTTGCCAGCACTTCCTTTTCTATAGAGCACGTGGAAATGTTTGGCTCAGAATAAAATAAAATGAAAAAAAAATCTCCTGGGGAAAGAGTTCACAAAGTCCCGGGTCCTGTTTTCCTCAATATAACACGGCTTTCTTTTTTATGGAGAGAGCCAGATGTGTGTCCCCAGCCTCTAGCAGCCGGTCAGTGTAATGGGTGAGTTAGGACTGAGAGGGAGTCGACAAGCTTTCAGGGCACCTCCCTGAGCGTCATTTGGCTCTTTCTGGTGTCAGAGGCGGGAGGAATGGCACTAATGGAAAGGTAATGCTGTTGCTGCTGCTGCTGTTCATGTAGTGTTTCCTACGTGGCAGGCGTGTGCTGAGCGCTGTGCAGATACCTCATTTGATCCTTATGACGACTGTGTGAGGCAGGGGCTATTATTATCATCCTCATTTTGTAGATGGGGAAACTGAGGCAGGCAGAGGTGAAGTGGTTTACCCAGAGTCACATCTTGAAAGTGTCCGAAGCTGGATTTGAACTCAGGTCTTCCTGGACATGGAGTCAGGAAGACCTAGGTTCATGCTAGGCTCTCCTTTGGGCAGCTCCGGAAGAGCATCCCTGCCCCCTTTCACAGGTGAGCAAACTGAAGGTCAGAGAGGAGAAGAGATGCCAGAGGTCACATAGCTTGCAGATTTGGGGCCTGGGACGGAAATCCTAGTTGGTTCTTCTTTCTGTACTCTACTTTGTCTTTGTTTGCTGGTCAGTAGGTCCGCCTCTTACTAATTGGGATGCCCTGTGTTCTCCCCACACCAGACACTTATTGAGTGCTGCCCTCCCCAGGGGTGCCTTTTTGGAGGGAGGTGGGAGGGTGGGTGTGCAGATGGAGGGGGCGGCGTCCATGCCAGTGCTCTGATGAGGCCATGCTCGGTGGCCTTGGTGCTGGGGCTCAGCTGGGGGTGGGGGGCTTGTTTATCACGCTGACTCCCGCTTTCAGGAGAGCTCTTCGCCCAGGCGCCTGTGGAGCAGTTTCCCAGTATTGCTGTGGAGAGCGTGACAGACTCGAGCAGATACTTTGTTGTCCGGATTGAAGACGGGAGTGGTAAGTGAGCCGCCCTCTTGGGGGGGAGCCTTTTGCCCTGGAATGGCGGTGGGACTCAGGGTGCCGTGTTCCCCACAGGACGGCGAGCATTCATTGGCGTTGGCTTTGCTGACCGCGGGGATGCCTTTGATTTCAATGTAGCGCTGCAGGACCATTTCAAGTGAGTAGGCAGCCCCCTCTGGAGAGCTGACTTCTTGAATGGGCAGATTTCCATTGCAGATAATGGCGCTGAAGCCCACAGCTACTGGCTGACGTGGCTGACGGCCAGCTGGTTGATCAGACCTGAAGCCGGCCCCACGTGCTAGGCCGTGGGGCAGGCCCATTCAGTGTGAGCTGCTCAGGCCCTCCTTACCCTTCCCTGGGGCCCATCATTTAGCTGCTGCTGTCCAGAGGCTGCTTTCGTCTCTGCCCTTGGCTATGTCCCAGCTCTCCTCAGCTTCAGGATCTACCTTCTCTGATCGACATAATCCCAAGCAACCACTTCCTTTTCTGACTGCTGATTGTGCTTAGGGCAGGGGTGGGGAACCTGTGGCCTCAGGGCCACATGTGGCCCTCGAGGCCCTCAAGTGCAGCCCTTTGACTGAATCCAAACATCACAGGACAAATTCTCCCTTATAATAAAAGGATTTGTTCTGTGAAACTTGGACATGGTCAAAGGCTGTACCTGAGGACCTAGAAGGCCACAGGTTCCTTACCCCTGATTATTCCTTCATCATACATGGAGAATGGGACGGAGATGCTCGATTTACATTCAGAGGACCTGAGTTCAAATCCTGCTTGTTTCTTTGCTCTCTGTTTTCTCTTAGGCAAATCTCAGTTTCCTCATCCATTGGCTGAGGGATTTGGACAACAGTCGCTAAGCACCCTTCCAGCTCTTGGTCTATGATTCCAGTGTCCTTTGATTATTTAACACTTAGTCTTCTGCTTGTGAATGGGTTCATTCCCAAAGTGTGGTTGTAAATTGGTCGCCTGGAACTTGGAATGTAGTTTTCCATCAACAAGTCTTACTGATGGCAGCTGATCGCATCTTTGCACACCCTTGTACCCTGGGCAGCCAGGCTGCTGTCTGGCTTTGCTGCTGATCCTCCCTCTTTTTATCCAAACCATTCTCACATCTTCAAGCCCTACCTTGCCCAGCTCCTTTAGTAGCTCACAGGCCAGCCCACCAACACCTCCATAAACCCCAAGTATAGTCCTTGAGGGCAAAGCCCAGGTGTTCCTATTTTCGTCTCCCACTCCTCCAGCCCAGTGCTCTGCATGTGAAATAATTCTTTAGGACATATTGGTTGAATGAATGAAGTAGAAGGGGACCCTTCTCCCCAAGCCCAGGAAGTTCTTGGCTGAGAGTTGGGGCTCTGCCTTGGGGTGCTTGCCCTGGGCCGTTTGCCTCTTCAGATAATTGTAAGATGGAGAATGTGTGCTCTTTGTCAGGAGGGTCTTGTCCGTCTGACTGGGTTACTAACTCCACAAAGATAGATACTGTATCTCTTCTCCCTTTGTGTTCTCTGTAGCATTTAGTCCTAGATGTACAGATGCACAGGAGCTACTTAGTCCATGACTTTGGCGGCATGTGTCCGGTGATGGGGCAGGGTGCGTTCTTGGCTTCTCCTCCCTTCCCTTCCCTCACCTTGTCTCATTCCTCTCCCTAGGTGGGTGAAGCAGCAATGTGAATTTGCCAAACAAGCCCAGAACCCAAGCCCTGGCCCCAAGCTAGACCTCAGCTTCAAGGAGGGCCAGACCATCAAACTCAGCATTGCGGTGAGGCTGTCTGCTTTTCCCTGTTGCCATAGATAGCTTGGATGGAGCCAGTGCTTTGGGCTCCCTGTGACCTGACACGTCTCGCCGGAAGACTCAGGCTCAGGGACAAAGCCAGACCTTGAAATTGTCTAGCTGCCTTGGCTTCTTTGAGCTACATAGTGAAATTCAGGAATAGGAAGTCAGTGAGACTGAGCGAGCAGATGTGTTTGGCCAGAGCCAGAGCCTCTCCGTCTTCGTGGCCAGCCTGTTAGGCTCTGGTGTGGAGAGACTTGCTCCTGTTCAGTGGGTTTTTGAGGGGGACTGTGAGGAGGAATTTGTGGTTCAGGAGGAAAAGCCAAGTGGGGTCTGAGATTGTGCCCTTTGATCACATTGCTGTGGGGAATAGACCAGCACCTAACTGATGGTCCAGAACAACCTTCATATGGAAATCTCCATGCATGTTTGGTCTTTTTTCCCATTTCCCCTGAAGTTCACAGACTGCCCCTGAAAAGTCAGAACTAAATGAGACCTTAGATCTGGAATGTCCAAGGCAGAAGTGACTTTAGGACACCAAATGTGACAGTCAAAAGGGTCCTGGGAGGGTTGTCTGGTCCTGCTTGGTCAAAAGGAGGATGCAGAAACTCGCAAAGAGCCCAGGGGCACATAACGCTTTCTTTTTTTTTCAAACTTAACATTAACTCACTTACTTGTTTTTAAATAATGGCTTATTTTCCCCCAGTTTCACATAAAAACAATTTTTAACATTCGTAGGGGTTTTTTTGTGTGTGTGAAAGTTTTGAATTCCAAATTCTGTCCCTTCCTTTCACCTCCCCCCTCCCTGAAACAGTTAAGCCAGCGGTTCTCAACCTGTGGATTATGTTCGATTTAAATACATCCTGCATATCAGATATTTACATTACGATTCATAACAGTAGCAAAATTACAGTTATGAAGCAGGAATGAAAATAATTTTATGGTTGGGGGTCACCACAACATGAGGAACTATATTAAAGGGTCACGGCATTAGGAAGGTTGAGAACCACTGGATTAAGCAGTCTTATACAGGTTATACTTGTGTAGTCATGTAAGACATTTCCATATTAGTCATGGAAAGCTCTTTCAGCAGATCTAACCCCAACTCCAGGACTCTCTGCGATAGAGTCTTGTCTGTTTACTTATACATTGAATTGGAGATAACCCTTTGAAAATCAGGAGGTGGAGCAAGGCATGGTGGGGCACATGGAGGTCTCTGCTTCGGGGAAGACTGAGGCTCATGGATCGTTTGAGTACTAGAGTCCTGAGCTCCAGGAGGACAAAAGCTTGATGAGCTGTCAGCACTGAGGCTGGTACCGCTAGGGGGAGCCCCTAGAGTGGAGGCCCAACCAGGCTGCCCAGTGAAGAGGTTAGCCACCCTAGGCTAGAAATAGAACAGTCAGAGTTTCTGTGATAATTCATCTTGGGATCAAGTCTGACTATAGTCATTGTACTTTGAGCCTTGGAGAGATAGACCTAGTCCCAAAAAAGAAAAGAGGGGCAGGGAAGAAGGTGGGGAAAGGAGGGAGGGATTTAGAGAAGGGGGACATGGTGGTCCTTACACCTCTGAATGCAGCCTAGGCTTTCATTCCTTTTCTTGACTGCCACACTTAGTGGATAGACCCTGTAAGCCATCTGTCTTTTCATGCATATTAACTGGGGGTGAATGTTGTTGGAGGTAGATGGGTTGGGAGCATGGACCAAGAAAGCCATGGCCCAAGGAATTGGCTCTTCGGGCACCTACTGGTAGCCCCTGCCTTGTCTGTGTCACCAGAACCTTTTCTTCCTTCATGCTCCCCCTTTTTTTTCTGGTGATGCCAGTGATGACTTTGGGGCCCCTTCAAGCTGGCTATCAGAGGACTTGTGGGTCAAATCTTTGTCATAACAAAACAGAGTCATGGTGAAATTATTTGGTTTTATTGGAATAGTGTTTGCATCAATAATGACTTGCAGTAAATGTATTGTTATCCGAAACCTTACCTTCATTTGTTATAATGTACAGAGATTTTAATCGCCCTTCATGTGGCACAAGGGACAGAATGTGGGCTTGGGGCTATAGGACCTCTCCTCAGAGACCCGCCCTGCAGACTCCTTGGGTGACTTTGGGACACATCATGCCATCTCCCTGGGCCCCACTTTCCTTAACTGTAAATGATGAGCTGGCCTCTGAAATCCCTTCTAGCTCCAGATTAACTATTGTGACCTCATCAAGGCAGTATCTGTTTTTAACAGACTTTGCTTTGTAGAGCTTTAGGCTCCAACAAGATTATATGGCCCAAATTAATTATGTCAAATCTCAAAGTGTCCCAAGCAAAGGCTGCACTGGGGCATGCTGTAAAGGAGTGTCTTGTTGGACAGGATGACTTCCTGCTTTGGGTCCTCCTCCCTCTGAGATACTGGTCAGCAGTCCCTGCCCCCCCTCTCAAATTCCTGGTTTTCACAGGGGCCATTTCCAGGGCATCTTACAAAGCAGCTGTGGCCTAGTGGAAAGCTTCCCAATGGGGGAATGAGTTAACCTGGGGTCAGTGTCCATTCTAAGGCACACTAGTAGCTCCTAGAACATGGAGCCTTGGCACTAGAAACACCTTAGGACCCAGACTATCCAAGCCAAGAAGGTCCTTGCAAAATAGACTAGGTCAATTCTGTGTTCCTTTCTAGTTATTATCTATAACATCAACATTCAGTGCTTTAATTTCTCTTCTAACTCGCTAAATTGAATTCTGTTCTTATCTTTAGAATGTGAAGAAGAAGGAAGGATCAGCAGGAAATGTCAAGTCCCGGCTGTCCAGCATTGCAGGAATGAGCCTTCTGCCTCCTCCTCCTCCAGGGGGCAAAGTTTCTGCTCAGCTCCCTCCCCCTGGGGAGCACTTCCCTGGAGGGGTGGCCCAGGCCCATCTAGCAGCTGCTCCAAGTATGGGTGAGTACCCAGACAGGGTGCTTGCTTGGCCTATTTTTTGGCAGCCTGTGTCCCTTTTCTCCTGGAAGGGGCAGGGTTTTCTCTGTACTCCTTGCAGATCCTTGGGACTAGGTACCTCATGGGAAGGACAAGCCAGGCTAGCCAGGAGCCAGTGAGGGCTCCAGTGAGTTTGGGAGTCTTGTGGTGTTTCCAGGAGTCCCACGTGGCATCTGCTCCTTGCTGTCCTGCTCACCTTGTTTGTCCAGCTGCTTCTTCTAGGTCTCTTTGCCTGAGTCATCCCTGCTGACTGTAAGTGTCCTCCAGGGCTCTGTCCTGGGCCCTCTTCTCCTCTGTCTTACTTACTCTTAGCCCCCATGAATCTAGTTATCATCTCTGCACCTGGTTGCCAGATCTGTAGATCCCACCCTAATCTCTCCCCTGTCCTGTGGTTTCACATCACTGACTGCCTTTAGGACATCTCAGATTGGTGTCCTGTAGACATCTCACACTCCGATCCAAAACAGAACTCACTGTCTTTCTCCCCCAAGCCCTCCCCACTTCTTGCTATCTCCATTACTGTTGGGGGTCCCACATCCTCCCAGTCACCCAGTTTCAGTGTGGCTATTGTCCTCCTCCCTAGCACTCACCCCACATGGCTGTGTTCTTCCCAGATCTTGAGGTTTTTACCTCCACAGTATCTCTCCTGTGTATCCCCTTCTCTCTACTCACACAGCTGAAAGCCCATCCAGCTCTCACCTGTCCTTTTGCAGTAAGTGACCTTCTAGTTGGTCTTCCTGCCTCCAGTTTCTCCACTCAGCTTCCAAGGCAATTATATCTGCCCAGGTCACCCCTGTCACCTCCAAGATCCTAGAGCATGGAAAGGTCTCTATCACCCGACCCCTTCCCTCCTGGCCAGTCTCCTTATGCCGAATCATCTGCAGGCTTGGTAACATAAGCTTCGTGGGCCCAGGATGCTCCATCTCCCACCTCCCATCATCACTGTGCTTTTGCACTGGTGAATGCCCTGCCCCTTTAGCACCACCTTCCCATTTCCCTGGCTTCCATCAGTACTCAGCTTACATGCTGCCTTTGGCAATAGGCTGCTCCCACTAGGATCAGTCACACCCTCTGTCTATACCATATGTAGTTTGTATGCATTTAGTTGTCAACACGTCTCTTCCCATTTAATGTGAGCTCGTTGAGAGGCACAGCTGTGCTCTGGCCTTTCTTTGTATATCTAGGCTTCATCCAGTCCTTGGCACATGGTAGGCTGCCTCCGACATGAGCTGGGGGGCTGTTTGACGAGCTGTGTTTTCCTTCCCTGCCTGTGTGTGATGTTTCTTCCATTTCTTGGGCTAGGCCTTCTCTGAGTGGGCCCCTTTCGGGTCTCCAGAGGTGAAGGGGCACTGGGCCACTCTTTGTCCTTTCCTGAAGGAGCTCTTGCTGGCCTCATTGGCTTTTTAAGAAATATTTTCATAGATGATTTTTATCCTTAATGTAAAAAATTAAGATAGCAAAATTTCCCAAGTATTGATTTATATTGTTCACAACCAGCACATAAAAGTGTGGTTTCACACAAAAAGCATTTTTCAGTGATTCCCTCAACTGTTTTTTAAATTCTAATGATATTAAACTAAATACAGTAATAATTGAACACATTATGGTTCGATACACACAAAATTTACACCTTCTGAGCTACAACAGCAGCACCTCCAGTCACATGTGTAGATACTGGCAGATATTTCCACTAAGAACAAAGTAAATTCTTAAAACAAATTTTAAAGTACTGCCATTTTTACTAAAATTCAGAGTGTCTGCATTTATACTCCTTTAAGTGTCTCACAACTTAAATCCTTTCTGTGGATATCAGTTCTCCTAAAATTTAAACACTTAGACTAGTAGGCCCAAAAGGTTTTTAATCAAAACTGAAAAAACCTCTCAAATTATCTTAAGTTCCCTTGTTGAGCTTTGAAAGGGAACAGGACCTATCACTAAGAAAAAAATTGTTTTTGATATCCAGTGAAAGAAAAGAAAACATTCTTTTAAGAAATTTAATCTTATGCAAAGAATTTAAGATTTATGCAAAAGAATATGGAACCCTTTTCCTCTTTTTCCTTAAGAGAAACTGACTTTCTCTTTAAGAATATAACCCATCACAGAGCATGTGGCAGTCCATAAAACCATTCTTTGTCTGAGAGATTGAAAGCAGCCAGGAAATTTGTTTTATGAATCGCAAAACCAAAAAGCCTAATATTTAGATTTCACATATCAGACTGCTGTAATATAAACTTCAGGGGCAAAAAGGAGACCAAAACATAAATACTTAGTTTGCAGGATATTTTATCTTCTTCCATATGCTGTCATTAAAACCAGTGAGCAGTTTCAAGTCTAACAAAAAGAGGCAGGCAGTTCAGTACCTGAATACCGCTTTCAGAATCCCCAGAGTCAAAGTAAAGGCAGCAATGAAATGTTGTTCCATTTCCCATTCATAGAGTCAAATGAATGCAGGTAATAAGGTAATTGTAAGAAGTACTTAAATTATGTCAGGACCTCTCCTTTTGGCAAGGTGAAAAACAACATAGTTCTAGTACATACACACACACACACACACGTATGTGTATATACACACACGTACACACGCATACGCATGTACACACACATACACACACACACATCCTAAATGACAGGGGGGCTTTGGAGAACATAAAAGGTGTCAGGATCCATAGTTCACTTCATTTAATGCTTTCCTAGCCTGTTTCACTTCTTCATTCATACTTAGCAAGTGTTTAACTCTGTCAGACATCCTCCGGTCCTTTCGAATGAAGAAGACAGTATCTTCAGTCTGTACTCGACCTTGCTGTCCAATAGACATTGCTTTATGAGTTATTTCAGTGATGAATTCTATGGCCAGGTCATCCAGAATATCCACTGACTCAGTGTAAGGATTGTGGTCATCACCAAAGCCATACATCATACACCTTAATTCTTTAGAGAAAAGTCTTTTCTTTTTACCCTGTCCACCACCTGCTCTTCCTCCCACATCTTCATTATCTTCCTCAGAAATAGGGTCCTCTTCCTCCTCCTCAGCCATCCTGTCCCAGCAGTCTCTGACTGATGTTAACACCTTCACCTGCTAACTTCCTTCTAGGTGTTAACTCCGCCCTTCCCCCCCACATTGTTCTCCATTTATGATCTCTCCCGGTTGCCTGGTCCTGAAGACAGAGGCTGCTTTTCATAATTTTGTTTTTAAGTTCCTCATATCTCACATAGTGGGCACACAGATAGATGCTAAATGAATGTTTGTCGACTAGAATGGAATTGAACCAAATCCCCACATCAGAAAATCAGTAGAAAGAGAAAGACTTCAGAGGGCCCAAGAAAGGTCTCCTAAGATTCCTTGCAGAAAAGTATCTTTCCTGCCCTCAGTTCTTACCCAGACCTTAGGGCTCTTAAGGAATAATAGGTTCTTGCCAAACTTGGTCAGCTGATTTCTCAGCCTCTGGTGAATGTCATTAGAAATGGACAAAATGGCCAAAGAGGGGGCTGACAGCCTGACTGGGGGAGGAGGCCAGCAAATGAACTGACCATTGGACCACCACCCACCACACACTGTGGTTTTAACACCTGAAGGGGGTGGGAACAGGCTTTACTTACTATGTGAGCTCCTTCCCTTCTTGGTAAGTGAAGTACCACTGTGCTTCCTTTTGGGCTGTGTCTTTTTCTACTGCTTTAAGGAGTGCCGAAAGGTGGGTTGGAGAGGAGGGGAGAAACAATATGACCAGCAATTCTTAGTGGAAATTGGAAGCTAAACAGAGGGGATCTAAGGGCCTTTGCTAAGGGCCCAAGGATCCTGAGAAATAGTGGGGAGACAGATTTCTTTTTGGCACTCTCTCCAGCACCTGCTTGGTATGGTATTGTGCACAAAATAGTTAATTCAGTTCTGCAAACAGTCAGCCCCTACTTTGTAAGACGTCATTCTAGGTGGTGATCAGTGTTTGACTGTAGGGATCAGACATTCATATCTTTCTCTTTTCTCCTTTTCATGGACTCTGGGATTATTGACAGGTGCCACTTTACCCTGGCCACAGCTCAACACTACCACTGCTGCAACCCCCGATGTCTGGGGTGACTTTGCTAAAGCCTCAGGGTAAGGATTCCTTTGGTTCATACTCTGCCCAAATGACCTTGGGGTGGGCAGCAACTCGGTGAGCTTAGAACTGGTGAAGAACAGAAGCTTCCCCAGGTCTCAGAAGGCAGAGACAGGAACCAGATATATGGGCTCCTTATCTCTCCTCTCTCTTTGAGACCCCTTTCTAGGTAGGAAAGGACACATTTAGAGAACTCATTCTTGCACCAGTATTTGTGAAGGCTCTTAACATTAGATGTTTTAGAGGGTATTGGGAGTTGGCACTATTTGTAAAAACAATGTCAAAGGTGGGAAGGCCCTTACAACACAGGATGTCAAAGCTGAGAGGGTCCTTAGAACACAGGATGTCAGAGCTGGGAAGGCCCCTAGAACACAAAATGTCAGAGCTGGGAGGGTCCTTAGAACAGAGAATTTCAGAGCAGGGAGGGGCCTTGGAACATGTAGTGTCACAGGTGGGAGGGGCCTTACTAGGAATCCTCTGTTGTCTTTTGCCTGCTCTGTGTCCCATAAAATTCCTTGTCCCTGCTTTAAGCTCCTCATAGAGAGGTGCCAACAAACAAGCATGTTGGATTTTGCTCTTTCTAAGGGTATGAAGCAGTTCATTTGCTGATGGCTCTTGTGCTTTACCTGTGTCTTTTAAAAGCACTAAAAACCGTTTCCCCTTCACAGGTCCACCTCAGGCCAGACTCAGCAGAGCTCAAACTGGGTCCGGTTCTAACCTGGGCCCAGTTTTTGCTTTCCCAATATGCCTCCTGGGGAAGAAGCGTCTTTACTGTGGACCAAATGGTGGAGGATCTGGATTTCTTCCGCCTCTCCATGTGGAATGTGCCTCCTTTGTATCTTCTTCCTTTACCTCCCCCAGGTCTCTGTGGCATCGCTTGTCTGGGCATTGTAGAAGACTTCAGGGTTCAGCACTGAAAACAGAGCCCCAGAGCAGGACCCAAGAAATGAGGCCACATCCTGCTCTCTCCCTCCAGGGCTGGATAGGGACTTGGGACTCTGGCTGCAGGCCTTTTTGGTGCATATCCATTATCTAATGCAGCCCCAAGAGATCGGGTCAGTTTGCTTCCCTGGCTGAAGCCTCTAACCATAGTGTTTACATGTTTAAAGTGAGGGCTCAGTTGGCATTGGGCTGGTTCCTCCTCCCTACTCCTCCTTCCACCATAGTTACTAGAATCAGGTCCCCGTGTGCCCCTTGGGAATGGAGGCACCCATCCAGGTTTCCCAGTAGCCTAAGGGGTGAGAAGGCCCCTTGGGAGGAGATCAGGAACCACCCATTTGTATTAAGCCTTTCTTTTCTAACATTTGCTTTGCCAATCTGCATAATCCACACTAACCATGGGGAGCGGTCCCTTCCATAACCTCAGGAGGGATCCACCTCTGGCAGCCACGGTGCCCACCTGCTCTTTGGACTCCCCTTCCTCAGGGGTTCTGAGGGCACCCTGAGCTGCCAAGCAGAAGCTGGAAGCATTGGGCAGGTGAGCTGCTCTGGGAGCATCAAGCACAGCATGTGCCCACTTGCGATGCCCTTTTCTCCAGGCCCTGCCTAGGAGATCTGCTTGGGCTGGGCCTGTTCCAGGTGGTTTCTGAGTGCCTTGTTGTCTGAGGACAACCACTTCTTTTTTCCTTTCTCCTACATGCACTGTGAATGAGAGCTAGGAGCCATGTGGAGGGAATCGAGGCAGGTGTGACACCTCCACTGCTGTTTGGAAAGTGATCGCATCTCTGCAAGCCTCTGAAATTCCTTTTCATGGCTTGTATTTCTACATTGTCTTTCATTGAAAAGGGTTCGGGTTTTTTGGATTGAATGTTTTGCTTGGAAGGCCTGAGTAATGGCTAGAGACCATGAAAAACTCTTTTTACAGGGTTAGAATGAAGATTTTTTGGATAAGAAAAATGTTTGCCTTTACTAGTTTATGTCAAGGATGAGAATGTTCTTGACCATGTATGTGCTCACCGGGTGGCTCTTAAGTGCCTTTGTCTTCTCCTCTGTGTTGGTTCAGAAGAAGTTTGGGTGGGTTCTGAAGCAAAACCTGGAAATGTGTGTGTTGACTTGAAACCAGCAATTTTTTTTAAGTGCCTAAAGTAAGTCAGTCCCTGGTGGAACAGGCTGGATGAGAATAAATGATATTTGAACACATATTTGCCTAGGACATGTTCACTAAGCAGATGTTTTCTTAAACTTCCATCGATCAGATATTGGTTGAACTGTAGTGGAAGGTGTGTATCTTGCCTGCTGTGATCACACCTAGCCATGTTTCCAGTAAGAAATTTAGAGCTGGAATGGGCTCCTCTGAGGTTCACAGAGCACTTTCCTCCTTTGTAACAACCCTGTGTGGCAGGCAGGGCACCCTTTCTTACCCCAGTTTTGCAGACGGCCCTGGAAGCCTGGGCCCTGAGCAGTTGGCACTCCCCCTTAATCAGGCGATTGCTAAGGGTCCAAGGTGGGATTTAAACCCAGATCTCACCAGCACTGACTGCTCTGCCCTCAGTTAGCCAGCAAGCACCTACTATGTGCTGGGAACTATGCTCAGCACTGGGATCGAGGGTCAAGCTCAGAAAGGAAAATGTGACTTACCCAAGGTCACCTAGGTGCTGAGATTCAAACCCAAGCCCTCAGACTCCATATCTGCCACGTTCTTCCCGATTATCACACCCTGCCTCTCCTGGAGCCCTTCTCATGTGCTTCAGTAACAACAATGATTGTCCTTCACTTAGCACTGCCAAGTTTGTGAAAGACTTCAGTGTGAGCCTCCCATCCTTTGGACCTCTGGATGCCTCATTTTTCAGATGAGGAAACAGGCCTGGGAGGGCAGTGATTTGCCAAGTCTCACCCAGGCAGGACAGTGTCAGCTGGGATTTGAGCCCGGGCTGCTCCTGATTCCCAGGTCCAGTTTCCTGCTGCTTGAGAGGAGACCAGATCTAGTACCCAGACACTGTAATGCCATAACCAGAGACTGGTTATTGATTACACAGAGGAAGTTAAGTTTACACTCATTTGAGGACACTGATTGACTTGAGACTGGAATTGTCTGCTGTAGGAAAATAACCTGGCTGCTTTAGAATTTATAGAAAGTTGGGGCATGGTGTGCAAAGTACGTTGGATTTTGGAGTACAAGGGACTGATTTAGAATCCTCCCGACTCTGCCCCTTATAACCTGAGTGATCTTGAGCAGTTTAACCTTTGAAGCTGTTAGTTCCCCGTCTGTGCATGAAGATCTTAGAAAAGATGCTGTCTGGTGACTTAAGATTTGGAATCTAAGATCCCAGAATGGGTGTTGGGAAGAGGGGGCAGGGAAGGGAAGAGGATGGACCCAGATGACTCCAGGTGATTGAGGTTTCCTCTAGCTCTAAACTTGATCAGGAAGACCTGGATTCAAATCTAACCTCAGATACTAGCTGTGTGTCCCTGGCAAGACACTTCACCTCTGCCTGCCTCAGTTTCCCCAACTGTAAAGTGGGAGCCCCTTGCTCCCAGGGTGGTTGTGAAGATTGAATGAGATAATGTGTAAAATGCTGTATAAATGCTAGCTATTATGCTGATAATCTGTAAGGCTTTCTCCAGCCCTCTCTCATTCTGGGATGCTGGCTTATGAGCTGTCCCCAGTCAGTCCTTTGTGCCTGTTTTCACTTGCCCGACACTCGTAGCCGACCAGCATGGCCCCTTAACAACCAGTAGACTGTCTTTCCTGTCCAGCTTTGTTTACCCAGCACCTGACTGGGACCATACCCGTGATACTCCGCAGTCAGGTCGCTAACTTCACAACGCCTCCTGAAGTTTCTCTTCAAAGACCTCAGGTTACTGGCAGCCGGGGGCCTCTGGCGCCGATGACCAGGCAGGATGAGGAGTGAGTAGCAGCCCAGACTGGTTCTAGGGATCTCTATGTCCAAGGCTGAGCAGAGCCCAAGCCCAAGACAGCTGGCATGGGAGCCCAGCCCCCAAGACATGGGCCTGACTGAGAGAAGTCAAAGAACGGGCCCAGTGTGAGTATGGCAATGCCCCCTTTGTGTGCCCAGAATTGCGGGGTGGTGGGAGGATTTCTGAAATGGCAGCTGGCATTGGCCATCTGAGTCTACATGCAGGTAGCCCCAAGGTAGTAGCAAGGAATGAAGCAAGCATTTCTTTGGTGTCTGCTCTATCAGGCTTTAACAATTGTGTCTCATTTGAGGTCCTTGACGGCCCTGGGCAGTAGGTACTTTTGTTAGCTCTGTTTTACAGTTGAGGAAACCAAGGTGGACAGAGATGGATTGACTTGCCCAGGGTCACACAGCTAGTAAGTGGCTGGGGCAGGATTTGCACTCAGACCTTCCTGACTCCAGGCCCAGCCCTCCATCCACTTTGCCACCTATCTGCATTGGAGGTTACAGTCAGGCAGTAGACATCGAGCCAGGCATTGTGCTAAACGCTGGGAATTCGAAGAAGGGAAAAGCTCCTGACCCCCAGGAGCTCCCGATTCTAGTAGAAGATTCATTAAAAAGAAGCAGAAGGTAGGGAGGGGGAAAGAAGCCCTCAGGAGGCCTGTTGGGGTCCTGCAGCTGGGTGTTGCACTGGGCTTGGGCCTGGGCCTTAAGTGGAGGACCTGAGAGGAGTTCCCTGGTGTCCTATGAGAGGGAGGGAGCCCCCAGGGGCTGGCGGGGGCCCAAGGTGTGAGTCTTGCTGGGAGATTGCCGTCTGGGGATGATGCTGCAGGCCAGGAGGGTAACTGGACCCACACAGGCTGAGCCTCATCATTATCACCTCTCATGAGATTTAAAGCTGCCATTCAGTTTTAAGAGATAAGAAGACCAAGGTTCAGAAAGTTTAAATGATCACAAGATCATGATAATGAGCTGGAACAGGCCAAAGGCATCCAGTCTAGCCTTCTCATTTTACTGATGAGGAAACACGCAGAAAGCATCAGATGTGGAATTCGAACTCAGATCCTCTGATTTCAGTAAGTACTTTTTTTTCCACTGTTAACAGGCTACCTCCTGAAGGATATTGTCATCAAAAGTCCATTCTAATCCAAAAACCTCTTGATTTTACAGGAGATTAAGTGTCGAGTCAAATGATAGATGTATGTGTGGCCCAGAAAGACAGAAAAAGGCAAGATCATCTTCATGGGGCAAGGGCAGCTCCTTCAGGCTCTTGGCACCACAGAGAACAACAGCTGCCAGGGCGCTTTAAGGCTCACAAATAACCCTGTGAATTATTTCTCATAAGAACCCTGGGAAGCAGGAAATACAAGTTCATATATGCCCATTATACAGATGAGTACACTGGGGCTCAGGGAAGTTAGGCTGATTGATCCACGCTCACGTAACTAGATATAATGCCAGGACCCCAACCCAAGCCTTCCTGCTCCAAAGTCCAATCATCCAATCCAAAGCCCTCATTGTGCTCAGGCCCCAGGGAAGGACGTGACTTGCTCAAGGTGGCACAAGTACGATATTTAGATTTTTGTATAAGGCTTTAAAGTTTTCAGAGTACTTCTACACAAATACTTGTTTTATCTTTTCAGCGGCCAAGAGGCAAGTACAACAGTTTTTAGTTTGTTTCGTTGATCCTAGGGTGCAGGGAGCTGGGCTGGTGTTTTAATCAGTATAAGGAACTCCAAACAGACTACCCCTCCCCCTCCTTTTTTTTAACCAGTGCAGTTAGGTTCCTGTTCACCTTAACAGCCTTAGCTGCCTGGAGAAACTGCCCAGTGTCACATACCTAGCAGGTGTCCGAAGTGGGTTTCCAACCTAGGCCTTCCTAAGTAGGTTAGCCCTTGTGCTAACCACCACACCACAGTGGCAAAGCCAGAAATCAGACTCTGGTCTTTCTAAAACTGCTGTTCTTTCCATCGTGCTTGATGCCAGGATGGAAAACCTGTGTTTGGCAAACAAGGTAGTATAGATCAATACGATGGAATTTTTATTTTTTTTTTTATTTAAACTTTTTTTTTAGGTAGGAAGGCAAGGCAGTTGGGGTTAAGTGACTTGCCCAAGGTCACACAACTAGTAAGTGTGTCATGTCTGAGGCCGGATTTGAACTTGGGTGCTTCTGACTTCAGGGCCAGTACTCTCTTCATTTTGCCACCTAGCTGCCCCTACAATGGCATTTAAAAAAAATGTATTAAGAACTCTATGGAGGCAGCTAGGGGAGAACACTGGACCTGGAGTCAGGAAGACCCAAGTTCAAATCCTGCCCCTCTATTTTGATAGTATGTGTCTGGGCAAGTTACTGAACCTCTCCTGGCCTCAGTTTCCTCATCTGTAAAATGAAGAAATTAGACTCAATGGCCTCAAAGATCTCCCCCAGCCCTAAATCTTGATACAACAAGTAAATAAATGCCCCTTCCCTGACCCCTCTCTCTGGTCATGCCCCTTGTGAACTACCCCCTACTGTGATGTGATTAGGGCCAGAGCTTTGTGGGGAATTAGAAAGCTAACATTTCTTGAATTTAAAGACTAGAGTGGAGGGTGGGGTGGGGCCTAACCCTATTCTGATAATGGCTTCGGTTAGGACAGCTATTGGTAAAAAGACCCTCCTTGCTGGTGGTGACTAACATGAATGGGCCCCAAGTTTAGAGAAACTGGATTTGGATGCTGGTGTGTTCAGGGGGTGGGGCACCTTGGGCATCGAGGCCACACGTGGCCCTCTAGGCCCTCTTTGACTGAGTCCAAACTTCACAGAATAAATCCCCTTAATAAAAGGATTTCTTCTGTAAAACCTGGACTTAATCAAAAGACTACCCAAAGATGTAGAAGGCCACATGTGGCCTCTAGGCCACAGTTTCCCCGCCTCTCAGCTAGCTGCTCGCTGGGTGAACTTGGGGGAATCAAACCATTCCTTTGTCTAAGCTCCCTAAAATGGTGTGTGTGGGTGTGTGTGTGGATGAGATAGCCACTAAGGTCCCTTTTCAGGAAAGCTCTAGAGCCTCTCTTGACTCCCGCAAGGGTCAGTGGCAGTCTATTCAGAGCTGGGGGGACTTTGGGGGCCAGCTAACCCAAACTAAGGCCTAAAAAGGGATCACAGATTCAGAGTTGGCAGCGACTTCTGAGGCCCCTTCATTTTACAGGCGGAGCAGGATCAGAGAATCGGAGCATCTGGTCCAACCTCATCATTTCACAGGTGGGGAAACTGAGGTCTGGAGCAGGCTCATCCTATGCAGGCACTTTGAGGACAATCTGGTTCAACCCTGAGAGGGGAACTTGTCCAAGGTCACACAGGATTAGAACCCAGATCTCTTGACATCAAAGTCGCTCTCCTTCCCACGCGGGCATCAGTGTCACGGGGTCCATCCCCTGCATCTGGGCTGGGTGGGCCCTCCCGGTTTTTCCGGGATTGAGGGGTGTGTGTTATTGGGGCGGGGGTCGTGACGTGTGAGCCTACGGCGGCTGTGGCTGCAGCGGGATCTCGTGCCCCGGCGCCCCAAGTCCCAGAACCTTTGGGGAGGTTCCGGTGGCCGGCTCCTCCCATTCTCCACCCCCGGGACGCCCCCCGCCCCTTCCCCGGCGTCTGTGAAGCGCGGCAGCCCCGCCCCGGGCCTCGGTCGGGCCGCGCGGGCAGCAGGGCCGGAGGTAGGAGGGCCGAGTATGGCCGGGATGGCCAGGGAGGGCGGGAGCTCAGACTGTGTTGGGTGCGGGGGGGATGCCGCGGCCGGGCTTGCCCCAGCAGAGCAGGGCGTGCGTGCCTTCAGCAGAAGAGTGGGGGATCCCCGTATTCCCAGCCCGGGGCCGCCCCGCGCGCGTTAGGGGCGCAAGGGAGGAAGCTGCAGGGTGGCGGGGGAGAGAGGAACTGGACCGTGGAAGTAGTGGGGGGGAAAATAGTGGGGAGGAAAATAGTGGGGAGGCGAGTGCTGCCAGGCCAGCTCCGGGCCCCGCCCCAGCCCGGTGGGAGGGGCCCGCCTCGAGCTAGGGCTGGATGGACCCACGGGGCCCCCTGGCTAGGGTCCCTCTGGTCCCCCAGCTCCTCCGTCCATCGCGCCTCCGGGGACCATGGTCTGATTGTGCCCGAGATGGTGGGAAGGGAGGGCCGGGCACCGAGGGCACAAGCACCAGTGTGTCCACTCCAAGCAGTGGGAGCTTTGCGCAGAAACCACTGACCTAGGCAAGACTTGGATTCTCCCCCGTGGCCGAGGCCACAGAAGAAAGGGAGCAGGGGCCTCCAGAGGCCGGGGCAGACGGTTCTCCGCTGCCTGGGGGAGCCAGGGGCTCTAGGGACCGCCAAGTGCTCCCTTTCTTTCAACAGACTAGAGATGGGACCAGAAATCCCGCCATTAGACAGTCTTCCCCTTAACATCTTTTAGCCTACAAGCATTTATTAAATGCCTTTAGGAAAAAACAGTGAAACAATCCCTGCCCTCCGGCAGCTTACACCCTAGTGGAGGGAGACAGGACCGCAGCTTCTCTCCAATAGATGTGATTTCATAGATCCGGGAATTCCTTCCAGAGGTCTAACAAGAATTGTAACGCTAACCAAATGCGAAACGTATACAATGTAATTTCCTGGAACTAAGAACACTAGCAACATGTAGGAAGGAGGGGTCGCGTTTGAACTAAGCCTGCAAGAAAGCGCCAGGAAGGAGAGAAGAGGAGGCGGGGGTTCATTCCTGCCGCGGGGAGAGAATCTGGGGAAGGCCCAGGATGGGGAGAGGCCGGTTATGGGGGACGGTGAAGGAGAGCCACGTATAGCTCATTCGCTTTACAGATGGCTAGAAAAATAGAGTTATTAGGCTGGGGGAAAAAAGTCCAGATTGTGAGGGAAGAAAGCCCTATTTAAACGGGGACCAGAAGAATCGGAGATCTAGGTTAGAAGACCGAGGGAGGTCTTCTGGTTTCAGCTTCTGATTTTGCAGGGAATGCAAAAAGGCAAGTCAGCAAGCATTTATTAAGTGCCTATTGTATGCCAGGCACCTTTCTAAGCGCTGGGAATATCAAGGCAAAAGACCATGCCATAAGGGAGGGACCCTGCTATAATAGAAGGCATGGTTGTCTGGAAGCTAGAAGACATGGGTTCGAATTCCGATTCTAGCTTTGTGACTACGAACTTGTTAAACTCCCCAGTTTTGGTTTCCACATCTGAAAATTATGGATACTGATACCTAATCTCCCCACAACACAAGGTCATAAGGATAGAACTTTGGAAACCTTGGCATTGAAATTATTATAGGGAGGCATCACAGAAAATGGAAAGTGCCATATACTGAATCCAAAGTGGCTCTGCCCCTGCTGCCTGTGTTACCTTGGGCCAAGTCCCTTGACCTCTCTAGGCTTCAGATTCCTCATCTGTAAAATGATGGGGTTGAACTTCTGAGGTCCCCCCTTTTAGTTCTAAATCTCTGGAGTATGCAATAGTAGTATATATTGCTTATTCATAAACCCCAATCCATTCCCTTCCCCACCCCACGCCATCCCCCAGCCAGCAAATGCAGGATTCCAAAAGCACACTGCAGACCTGCTCAAGAATTTTCAATGGCTCCCTCTTGCCTTTTGGATAAAATGCAAACCCCTTTGCGTGGAGTTTAAAGCTCTTCACTTTTCTAGGCTTATTTTACATTACTCCCCTTGGCACATTGAATTCTGCCTAAAGTGCACGGCTTTGAGTATCATCTTCTCTGTATTCCATCCCCCGAGCCTGGAAAGCACTCCCTCCTCACTGCGAATCCCAGAATCCTAGCTTCTGGCTTCTCCAGCCTCCTACTTGTCATCACTCTCAGCTTCCTCAAATTATATTGCATTGTTTTCTTTCAACATTATATCTGCCCGTAGAGGGTAAGCTCCTTGAGGGAGGAGCTGTCTTTTCCCATTGTCTCCTCACACACACAGTAGTCACTTAATAAATGCCTGTAAATTGAATTGTCTGAGTTGTCCAGTGATGTTATCCCAGAGATTGGTTGGCAGGAAGCCAGCCCAGAGCAGGATTGCAGTTCACATTTATATTGGGCTTTAAACAGGGCTTTCTTCACCACAGTCTTGTGCTTACAGTATTATTATCCTCAATTTACGGACTAGGCTCAGAGCTAAGAATGGCCAGAGCCAGGATTCAATAATAATATTCTATAATAGCACCTTCAGGTTTGCCAATTATGTAATTTGATGCACACAGCAACCCTGGGAGGTAGGCACTGGCATTATTCCCATTTTACAGAATAGAATATGGAGGCAGATAAAGGTTAAATGACTTGCCCAGGGTCACACAGCTAGTATATATGGTGAAGTTAAATTTGAACTCATATCTTTCTGACTCCACGTCTGGTGCTCTACCCAACTGTACTATCCAGATGCCTGAGGTTTTTGCCTCCAAGTCTAGCATTCTGTACATTCTGCTTATTGGATTTGGGTTGGGGGGAGGGGGAGTAAATATAGTAAAAGATTTCAAAACCGAAGGAAAAAGTTGCCCCAAATACCTCACACACTTCACAGAGGCCATTTGGCCTCTACCCAAAGAACACTCCTCTCCTCCTCTCAATTGCCACAATCTGTTTATTCCATGGATTAACATTGCCACTTTGCATCCCCCCCCCCCCCACCTGAGTACTCAGCAGGGGTTAATACATGCCTGTTGATTTGGCTTAACTAAATACACCCCCAGCCCAGAGACCAGGCTGGGGCTCCCTCAGCTGCAGCAGCAGAATCCAGCAGTACTGAGCCTTGGCTCAGCCCAGAGCCTGGTGCTGAGAATAGGGAATCCTGGCCAAATTCCTCTTGTTTCTCTGGGGGAACCAGGCCTTGCCACTGCCTCTCCTGGCCCTTCTTGCCTTTAACTTAGATACCGGGCCAAATGGAAACAAAGCTATGATCTGCTGGCTGGAGGCAGGTTACTGGACCGAGGCACCAAGCGATTCTTTATTTTGTGGGCTATTTGTGGAAGATTTTTAACTGAGTCCTGGGTGTCTCTCAAGTAGGGTTTTCATCTCCCTGGTAGTGCGTGGAACAGTGGTTTGAATCATACCTCAGACTTGGGATCCTAGCTTGGGATAGTCACCTGTGAATCTCAGTTTCTCCATCTGTAAAATGGTTACGATAATAGCACCCATCTCACAGGTTTCTTGTAAGCTTCCAACAACATACTGTACGGAAGGCATTCTCCAGCCCTGACCTGTACAGATGTAGCTGCTGTTGTTCTGAGAAACTTCTAATGGGGTTAGGGAGCCCTGGGTTCAAGTTCTACCCCGGCCATTGGCTCTGTGACTCTTGATTTGAATTATTAATTGGCCTAATCTTTTAGTGCTCCAGGTACTGACGCTACAAATGCCACATTTGTTTCTGATCTGGGGAGAGGGAGTTTCTACTCTGGTCCTTTCCCTTGCCATGAAACCAAAGGTCTAGACCGAAATAAAAAAAATATGTATTATTATTATTATTATTATTATTATTATTATTATCAGTTGGGGAAGCTGAATCCAAGAGTGGGGGGAAATGAAGTTCACAAGGTCATTTGGCAGGTAATTAGTGGAGAAGGGATTCAAACCCAGGTCTTTTGGCTTCAAATCCAAGGTTCTTTCCCCTCCCCCGTCACATTCTTGCTTCCGCTCAGACTCTTTCTGGGCTTTCCACATTTCTCCCCATTTCTCCCTGCCGAGCTTCCTCTCCTCCTGGGCGTTTCTCTGCCTCAGGGCTGGCCTCAGGCTGACTGTCTGATATGAGCCTGCAAGGCCCTCAGAAGCCATCGAGTCCAATTTGCCATCCCTGCACCCCTTTTAGAGGAGGAACCGGGGCTCCTTGCCTCCGGGCCAGCAGCCTCTTTTCTTTTCTTTTTTGGGGGGGCTGTGTTTGTTTGTTTTTTGCTTTCTGGAGAGGGAAGGACAGGGCAATTGGGCTTAAGTGACTTCCCCAAGGTCACACAGCTAGCTTTTTTCTTTGTAAAACTTAAAAAGACGTGCTAGTTACTATTATTACTGCTTCATTTTGATTGTCTACTCAAGAGCAGCAAACATTTATTATGTGCTTATTGTTTGTAGAGCATTGTGCTGTGTACTGGGAAGAAGCAATTTAAATAAAACAGTGCTCCTGCCCTCTTGGAACTTACAGTCTAGAACGAGGACAAGATGGGCCTTTGATAACTAAGACACAGTAAAGAGACTTGCTGAACAAATTGTATCAGTAAGAACAGCTAACATTTACATAACCCCTGCTCTGTGCTAGGTAGGCATCCAGCTAAGGGCTTTACAACTATTATCTCATTGGATCCTCACAACTACCCTGAGAGGTAGGTGCTCATTATTATTATTATCCCCATTTTACAGATGGGGAGACCGAGGCAGAGTTAAGTGACTTGCCCAGGGTCACACAGCTAGTATATGTCTGAGGCTCCAGTCTTTCTGACTCCAGGACCACCTCAACCCTTTCCTGGCTCTCATGTCAAGGAAAGAGCATTTAAATTAAGCTGTAAAGGCTGAAGAAGAATTCACTGGGTGGAGTGGAGGAGGTGAGGAGACAGGAGGTCTCCACCTTCTCTCTGTGTGTATCTTATATGTGCGTAGTTGTTTGCAGGCTGTCTCCCCCACTAGACTGAGAGCTTCTTGAGGACAGGGACTGCTTTGTACAGTGCTTAGCATGGTACTGTTGTTCAGTCATTTCATACTCTTCATGACCTTTGAAAACATGGGGTTTTCTTGGCAAAGGAACCACTCAAAAGTGGTTTGTCGTTTCTTTCTCCAGCTAATTTTACAGATGAGGAAACTGAGGCAGAATTAAGTGACTTGTCCAGGGTCACACAGGATAGGTCTTCCTGACTGTGGTGCCACCTAGCTTCCCTGGCACCTAGTAGGCACTTACAGGCTGGTAATTGATTGATCTGTTTGATTGAATGGGGCTGGGCTGAAGCCAAGGATGGTGGAGGGGTCTAGAACTTGGCCCCTTTTGCCTGCTCAGGGCCCATGCTACCATCCCAGGTGGGGAGGAACCTTAGAGTTATTGTAATGTGCATCCCACCATTTACAGGTGACCAAGCTGATGCCCATAGGGAATAGTCAGTAGATGGCAGGCCAGGATTCAAAGGCTGTGGAGGTTGGAGGCAGTTGTGGGGGGAGGCTCTGAGCACTGGGAGGGGGCCCGCCTTCTGGCCTTTTTCCACTCGTGGTATAATGAAAATAACGCCGAATTAGGAGGCAGAAGATGATGTGAGCTCCTCACTTGGCTCTGAGTTCCCTCTTCTCTGGGGGAGGGGCACGGTTCCCTTCTCTTAAAAATGAGAGCTTTGATTAGATCAAGGGTCCTTAACCTGAGGATCCAGGCATCCATCTCAGGGGATCTGGGAATTTTGATGGGAAAAAATTGCTTCTCCCTGCCTCTCCTCCCCCTCCCCAAGTATGGCTGGTTTCCTTTGTAATCTTCAAGTATGTAAAGCCATGCTTCTGAGGGAGGGGTCCAGAGGCCTCACCCACTTACCAGAGGGTTCCATGACACACACAAAAAGGGTTAAGATCCCTGGAGTAGCGTATTTCCAAGGTCCTTTCCATCTCTTAAAAACCCTTCGATAACACATGGAGGACTTTAGGACCCAGAAGTCTTTCAGCAGATGAATGAAGGGACCTAGAAGAAGGTGGGGGGGATGAAGGAGAACTTGGCATTCTGGGGTCCCTCCCCCTCTCCCGCCTTCCCTGGTCACATGGGGGGGGGGAGAACTGTCAGTCAGAGATTTAATTATAATCTGGATTGGCCCAGAGTCTCTGCTGAGGCCAGCAGGGGCAGGGGCAGCTGTCACTATCTCCTGAATAAGGCGAAGGGCATCTCTCTGTGCCCAGCACTATATACCCAGTGCTTTACCCTGGAAGAACCCAGGAAGAGGAGGTAGGGAGGATTGGATGCCAGGCACTGCTGGGGTCCCACTACCTCTCCCCATGAGCTCCAAGGATGAGGAGCCACCGGTGGCTGCACCGAAGTTGGAGACAGTTATTCAGGTGGGTCCTGAGGGAGGGGTGGGGATGGCCTGGGCAAGGATCAGGGGCCACAGGACTGCCCAGAGGGGGTGAATGGTGGGTTTGGAGTGAAGATGGCCCCTGATTGTGGCAGGGAGAGAAGGAGAGCTGGGGAAGGGAGGGGGTCCTTAGCAGGGTATTATAATAGCCTTGGTGAGAGGTGATGAGGGCTTGAGCTAGGATTGTGCCTATGGGAGTGGAGAAATTCGAGTGAGGAAACCACAAGCCTCAGCAATGAGTTTTTGATTCCTGACTCTCCCACTTACCTCTGCTGCTCCAGCTAATGAGAATTTTTTTAACCAGACCTATGATTTCATCAGTGTAAGGAACTGTGGGAAAGGAAACTCCCTCTACCAATTCAGTAAGGCACCTGCTCTTTATTTTACCGCTGTAGACAATCCCTTGGTGCACTGAGAGATTGATGTGCCCAGGGTTGCATAGCAAGGGGATGTTGGAGGTGGGGTTCGAACGCAGATTTCCCTGGCTCTGAAGCAGACTCTCTAATAATTATAACCATACCGCCTTTCAGTAAGAACATCTGACATCTGTAATCCTAACATCTTATGTCTTGAGAATGCTTGGCTTATGTTATCTCATTTGAAATATTTAATTCTTCATTTGAGTCTCCCCACAGTTCTGTGAGGGGGCACTACAGGTCGTTATTCCAAAGGAGGAAATCCCTTCTCAGAAAGGTTGATTTGTTCACAGTTACAAACCAATGAATGTCAGAAGTAAGATTCCAACCCAGAGCTTTCAGACTCCCAAGTCTAGCACTCCATCCACTCACCTACATTGCCCTTTAGCTAATTATTTAGGCAAATCATTCCACAGTTCAGTTTTTCCTTTTGTAAAATGAAGGGGCTACATTACTTGAATGAATGAATGAATAAATGAATGAATGAATGAATGAAAAAGCATTAGGTACTTACTGTGTGACCTCTAAGGTCCTTCCTACCTTTAAATCCAGTGACCCTAAAGGAATGAATGGCCCCTGTTCATGCTAAAGGGTTTTCTGCTGGTAACTTTGGGGAGGTAAATATCCTCCCTGAGAGAGGAGTGAACCATGGGGCATCCCTCTCCTCCAACCTTTTATTGCTAGGCTCAGGCCTCAGTTTCCTCCTTATTCCTTTCCCCACCAAAACCAGTTTAGATCCCTGTGCTCTTGAGCCTGGCTGACATGCCTTGATCTGTAGGACCTGGGTATTTTGCTGTTTGGGATTCTCAGGAACAGTACGAGTTCTGGAAAGGGAAGGGAAAGTTTTGGTAGTGAAGCTCTGCTGAGAGCTGAGTCAGCTGCTAGGTGGAGGGTCCCTGCTCTCCCCCTACTTCATTTCACCCAACACATATACAATTTGGGTGACCCTATCCTGACTATGACTTGTTAGGAGTTTTTCTGATGTGAAAGGACCCTGGAAAGTGCTTTTCCAGGTATGGTCTTCCTGGAGCTAGAGAGAAGGATGAGAACACCTTCGCAGGTCCCTTCCTTGATATTCTTGGGAGTGTTGTAGCGGAAAGAGCTATAGGCTTGAATTTGAAGTTTGAGGATCTGAAGCTCTGCCATTGACTCACTGAGTCACATTTCCTCTGAGCCTTAGTTTCCTCATTGTTTAAATAAGGATAATATTTATATTATATAAAGTCATTACAGAAATGGGAGGTGATATTTGATAAATCTTACATGCATCCCCTTCTCTCCACCCACAGGGTCACCATCCTCATTACCACTCACTTAGACTATTGCAACAACTTCCTAATTGGACTCCCCACTTTTACAGACTCTCCCCTCTCTAATATATCCTCTATATATTCCTGCAAAAATACTCTTCCCAAAGCAAGCATAAGTCTGACCATGTCATTTTCCTTCCCTCCCCTGCTGAAGGATTTTCACTGGCTCCCTATTACCTCTAGGATAAAATACAGACTCTTTTCCTTGGTGCTTAAAGCCTTTCACAGTCTGAATACAGCCTCCTTTCCCAGGTCTACTTCATCTCACTTCCCCCTTCACACACTTCATATTCTAGCCAGATTAGTCTCTTGCTCTTTGTAGAAGTCAGCGTTCCATCTCCTACCCTTGTAGATGGGCTGTACCATACCTGGTATACTCTTCCTCCTCATTTCTATACCTTAGAGTCACCAGCTTCTTTTAAGACTGAGGTCTTTCCAGATATCCCTAGTCACTCTCCCCTGCCTCAGTTTATCAGATATACACACATATATATATATATACATGTATATATACACATACACATACATATAAGTATACACACACATCTTGGAATCAGAAAGACCTGGGTTCAGGTTCATTATCTGATACTAGCTACTCCTGCAAATCAGTTAACTTACAGATGAGGATAATAATACACCTGCCTTATAGCATTGTGCTCAAATCACCTTACCAAATGTGAATAAAGTGCTTTTCCACCTTCATGAGCTGTAGAAATGTCAGCCATTTAAAGGCAGAAGGTAGATAGAATATTAGACTTGGATCAAGAAGATTTGAGTTAAAATTCTGCTTCTCACAGACACAGGCTTTCTGAGCCTCAGTTTCTTCATTTGTAAAATGGGGATAATAATACCTTCTACTTCAGGGGATTGTCATAAGAATCAGACATGAGATAATAGTTGTAAAATGCTTTTGTTTTTCTTTTTTAAACTTTTCCTTTCTAAAATTAGATTTAAAAAATTCACCAAGCATTTATTTTCTCTCCCTCTTTCCCAACCTACCCCCTCCCCCATTGGGAAAAAAAAAGAAGAAAGAAAAACAGAACCCTTCGAAAAAGTTTGCATAGTCAAGAAAAACAAATTTCCATATTGGTCACATCCAAAAATTCATGTCTCATTGTGCATATTTAGTCCATCACATCTCTGTCAGGAGGTAGGTGGCATTCCTCTGGAAACCTGGTTGGTCATTGCATCAATCATAATTCTTACATCTTTCAAAGTTGATTATCTTTACACTGTTGTTGTCCTTACATAAATAGTTCTTTTGGTTCTGCTTCCTTCACTTTGCATCAGTTCATATAGTTCTTCCCATGTTTTTCTGAAGCCAACCCCTTTATCATTTCTTACAGCGCATTTTCTTATGTTACCTGCACATGCCATAATTTGTTTAACCATTCGCCAATTAATGGACACTCCCTAAGTTTCCAGTTCTTTTTCACTGCAAAAAAAATGCTATAAATATTTTAGTACTTATGAATTTTTCCTTTCTTTGATCTCTATGTAAAATTTTAAACCTAAAAGAACTATCTATATACATGTTGTTGTGGCTTGGTTATTATTACTGTTTGCATATTGTACCTGGCTCCCCTCCCAGAACTCTGCCAAGACATTGTAGGTGCTTATAAATGCTTGCCGATTGAATAGAATATAAACTTCTTGAGGGAGTGTCTTTTATCTCAGTATCTCTGGCACCTGGCACACTGCCTTGCATACAGAAGATGTTTAAGAAATGCTTGTTGGGTTGGATGGATTTTTCTCAGACCTCAGCCACCTCCCCTCTCTTCATCTTATGGGATCCTAGAGTCTTCTCAGGACTTTAGGTGTTGATGCGCCTGCTATGTTGGGAAGCAACACGTTAAGACAAAATCCTAAGATATTTATGAGGCTTGCCTAGCTTGCTTCTTCTCTGGCCCCAGAGGCTCAGGATATCTCTGCCTTTCTCCCCTTAGAAACTGGAAAGCAACCTCCTGACCTCGGAGGAGGAAAAGGGCCTGACGGTGCAGGACCCAGCCCAGGAAACAGGGCCTTCCCGCCTACCTGCCTGCATCCGTGAAATCGTCACGCGGAATCTCTCTGAGCCTGAGAACCCAGGTATGAACCCTGGTTTGTGGGAGCATTTCCATCCCTGGGGCATATTAGGGTCACCTAGATATCCCAGGACAGTGAGAGACTTGGAGATCTTAAAAAGGTGGGGATCCAAAGTGGCTATGGCTGGAAACCCTGTATGGTTGGTGTTTTCTATGCCTACACTGGGGAGGAGGCAGTCTTGCAGGGTTTCAGTTCATAGAAAGCAGTGATGCCATGGCCTTGGGAGGGGCAGCACCAGCCCATTCTGTGCATCTCAGCTGTGGCTGTCTCCCCCTCATCTGGAGGGACTCCCTCACCCAGTAATTCTTGATCTTTATATCCTCCATTGGGTTGGATGTTTGATAGGGGAGGAGGTCATAGATGGGGTCTGATTTCTCCAACTTCTCAGAACTGAACCAACAATGCTGAGGTCTCTTTCCCTCACTTCCCAGAGGCTGCGCAGTCTTCAGAGATGGCATCCTTGCTAACACTCCAGGAAGAAAACCGCATCCTGCAGCAGGAACTGTCCCGCATTGAGGACCTGTTAGCCCAGAGCCGGGCAGAACGGGATGAGCTGGCCATAAAATATAATGCTATCAGTGAGCGGGTAGGTACTTGGGGAGCCTGGGGGCTGGAGAGGAAAGGTTGCTGCCTTTGGAAAAGAATGAGACTTGGAGGACACCAAGGCTGCTCATCTGGGGCTTGTTATAAGAATGACCTCTTTGGTAGGAAAAGGAATGGACAGAGTAATCTGATGATTCCAAGTCCTTTTACTCACTGGTGTCATTTATTTCTCATCTATGATCTGGAAATTTAGATCCAAGTCAATGAGCCAGAATTGAATGAATGTGTGTATTCTGTGTATATCTTTCAAGAGTGTGTGCATGTCCCCATGTGTGTGTCTTTGTGTATGATAAAAGTCATTATTATACAAGTTAGAATCATAGGATTCTAACTTTCAAGTTAGGAGAGACCTTTAGAGGTTACCTGCTCTTCTAGATAAACCAGAAGTTTGGACGTCTTTGTGGTCCAGTCAGACTGGCATTCCCGTTCTTTGTCATACACCATACTCCATCTCCTGTGGGCATGGAGGAATGGATCTTAACCCCTTTCTGCCCTCCGACCCCCATCCCAGTGTAGTGTTTCCAGTCTCCAGTCTATTCTCCAAGCATTTGGCAAGGTGATGTTCCTAAAACAGAACATTCCCCCTTACTCAAGAAACTTCACTGGCTCCCTGTTGCCTTCAGAATCAAATACAGACTCCTCTGTTTGGCAGTGAAAGACCTTCAGAACCTGGCCCCATTCAGGCACTTGGTTCATTCAACAAGCAATTATTTGTTCTGTTCCTACTATGTGCCAAGCTCATATACCATTCCTACTATGTACCAAGAGATGAAGGTAGAAACAAGGTTTGACATCTGATATGGGGTAAGGAAGGGTGAAGAATCAAGGCTAATTATGCCATGTTGTAAGTGTGAGTGATTAGAAGGAAGTATTGCTTTTGGTGGGGGAAAGAACATTTTTTTCTTTTATGGAAATGCTGAATTTGAGATGCCTAAAGGAATTCCAAATGAAATGTCCTGTGGGCAGTGGGTGATGCAGGACCAGAGCTCGGGGAGAGACTCAGGCTGGAAATGTAGATTAAAGGAGTCCTCTTCCTAGAAGTGAGAAAGAAACCCCTGGAAGCTAATGAAGTCACTGAGAGAGGGTGGAGACAGAGGAGGGTCCAGGGCAGAGCCTTGAGGAGCACCTGGGGTAGTGGCAGGTAGTATGCTTTGGCAAAGAAGATGCAAAGGAATGGTCAGACTGTCAAGTCAAATTAAGTAAACAAGTGAACAAGCATTTACTAACTGCTTGCTGTATGCCAAGCGCCGAGATACAAAGAAAGGCAAAAATATAGTCCCTCTTGGGGCAGCTAGGTGGTACAGTGGATAGAGCACTGGCTCCTGGATTCAGGAGGACTTGAGTTCAAATCGACACTAGCTGTGTGACTTTGGGCAAGTCACTTAACCTCAGTAGACCATAAAAAATTATGATCCGTGTTCTCAAGGAGCTTACAATAGTCAACATGCAAACAACTCTGTACAAACAATATATGTGTGTGTGTGTGTGTGTGTGTGTGTGTGTGTGTGTATGTGTAGATACATATACACATATACATATACAGGATATAGAGAGACACCCAGGTGGTACATTGAATAAAGCCCTGGGTCTGCAGTTAAAGCAGGCATGCCCATTATCACCACTACTATTTAACATACTCCCAGAAATACTAGTGAGAGCAATAATAAAAGAAAAAGAAATGATTGGAATAGGCGTAGGCTTATATAGAAACAAAGGGATCACTTTTTGCAGGTGATAGGATGTTTTACTTAGAAAACCCTACAGAGTTCACTGAAACAGTTAGTTCCCACAGAGTTGTGGAATAGCAAAGAAATCCAGCTCCATCATTGGCATTTCTTTATGTAATTGATGGAACAAGCCAGCAAGAAGAGCCGGAGGAAGAGACAGGATCTAGGAAGAGAGTGTGGAACGCCATGGCAGATGTGGCAGATGTGGGAAATCATTAGGACCGAGGAAGGGCCTCGAACTTTGGCAATTAAGAGACCATTGGGAAATTTGATCTTTCCAGAGGACAAATAATGAAACATGTGATTAATTTAGGAGTGTAGAATATTTTATACACTGTGAGATGATGTCACTCTTTTGGATGTTTGGGCTTAAATGTTTTTATCACTAGGGAGTATTTAGTGGAGCGTATGGGTGTGTGTGTGTGTGTGTGTGTGGACTATGATGTAAAGTCTAAAAACAAAATCAGTTGGGAGGGACCTTAGGGCATACAATTTCAGAACCTAGAGGGGCCTTAGAACTTAGACTATCAGAACATATTTTTTTAGAATGTCAGAGCTAGATGGGACCTTAAAACAGAAAATTTCAGAGCTGGGAGGGCCCTTAGAATACAAGATGTCAGAGCTGGGAGGGGCCTTAGAACACAGGATGTCAGAGCTGGGCCCTTAGAACACACAATATCAGAGCTGGCCCTTAGAACACAGGATATCAAAGCTGGCAGAGGCCTTAGAACATGAAATGTCAGAGCTGGGAGGGGCCTTAGAACCCAGGATGTGAGAGCTGGGAGGACCCTTAGAACACAGAATGTCAGAGTTGGGAGGGGATGTCAGAGCTGGGAGGGGCCTTAGAATACAGGATGTCAGAGCTGGGAGAAGCCTTAGAACATGGAATGTCAGACCTGGGAGGGCCCTTAGAACACTGAATGTCAGAGCTTGGAGGGCTCTTAGAACCCAGGATGTCAGGACTGGGAGGGCACTTAGAAGATGGAATGTCAGGGATGGAAGGAATGTTCAAGATCACCTGAGTTCAGATATGGATATTTTACAGACATGGAAATGGCTGCCCCAGGGAGAGGAAAGGCTAGAGAAGCCCAAGGTAGTGAGTGTCAGAACCCAGGTCTCCTAACTCCCTGAAAGTGATTTCCTAAGCTATGACCCCCTACTTAGTGATAGAGTCTGGGCTGGATTCTGGGTTTCCTGAGTCTCCATCCCTGGTGCACATTCCTGGGCTTACAGTGCCTGTCCAGGTTACAGGGAGATTCACACCACTGTATGTCTGTGTCTGTGTGCCCATGGCCCCAGGCCCATATAGCCTTGCTCTGACTTGCTCTCCTTTCCCAGGCTTGCCTGGACAAGCTGGGGAGCCCAGGGTTGGGTTCTGGGCTTGTTGGGACTTGCCGTGAGATGGATAAGGGTGGATGGGCTCCCCACCAATGAATGGATGGATGCTTGGACTTTTGTGGAGCTGATTTTCTCAGGATCAGCCTGCTGGAAGAGAGGGACAAAAGGGGAAAGCCAGACTGTGGGACCCTAAGCCGGCCTTTGATTCGAGCCTGGGAGTTTGGGGTGGGGGTGGGTACCTATTGGCAAGTGTCCTCTCATGCAAGTGCCAGCCTTAGAAATCGGATCTTTTCTCTCCAGGCAGTTCTCTGCCAATAGAGGCAATATGGTATAATGGGAAGGGTGCCACATTTGGAGCCAAGGGACCAGGATTCAGAACCCAACTCTGAAATTTATTCATATCAAGTCATAGCATTTAGAGTTCCATTAACTCCAGAAAAGGAAACTGAGGCACAGACAGGGGACAGTGCCTGGCCGAAGGTCCCACAGATCACATGCATATAGGGAGCAGAGCTGAAATTCAAACCTTGGTCATTTGACTCCAAATCCCAATGTTCTTTCTTTTTTTAAAAAAAAAATTTTTTTTAGAGGGGGGAAGGCAGGCAATTGGGGTTAAGTGACTTGCCTAAGGTCACACAGCTTGTAAGTGTCAAGTGTCTGAAGCTGGATTTGAACTCAGGTTCTCCTGACTCCAGGGCTGGTGCTCTATTCACTGCACTACCTAGCTACCCCCCCAACGTTCTTTCTGTTGCTCCAAGGGGTCTTCCCCTTTCTTTGTGTCATAGACCTCATTAGTAGTGTCTGATAAAGTCTATGACCCCTTCTCAGAAGAATGCTTTTACATGCGTTAAATACATGAGATTACAAAAGAAACCACTCATACTAAAATTAAAATGTAATAATGTTTCTCCACCAAGTTCACAGACCCCCTGAAATCTATTCTCAGACTCCCTGGTGTCTTGTCTTTAGGTTAAAAATCCTTGAACTACACTATGACCTTGGCCCCTCTGAGCCTCAGTTTTCCCACCTGTGAAGTGGGAATAATAACCCCCAACCTCCCCTCTCCTCTGGGAAGTTGGGAAGATCATCTTTGTAATCCCTGAATTTTTTTTGGAATGTGAGTTGCTGTTCTCACATGGAGACCTTAAATCCCACTGGAATGATGTTCAAACAGATCATTTGAATAATGTGTGGGAGGGCACCTGCTGAATGCCAGCCTTCTGGGCTGGGCGCTGCCTCTCCTTACCCCCAGCAGCTCCACTGTCACTATTGTAATACCCACTAAGTGTAGGTGTAGCTGTTCCTGGGCCTGGGGTCATGGCTGGGAGAAGAATTCAAATGTTGGTGAAGAGGATCTCCAGCTAGCCAGACCCAAGAGACCATCTCATCCAGTCCCTTAATTTTTACAGAATCAGAAACTGAGTCCTAGAGAAATGAATTGGCTTCATCCAGAAGTGGGTCTTTTAAGATTCTAAATTCAGCGTTTGCCCCACAGAACCATACTGCCTTTGTATACTGCTGGACACCTAATCAGGGACCTACGGAGATTATGTCTAGAGTTTCTTTCATCTAGGGAGGTTTCTTGGGGCAGATGGGAGTGGAGCCTCCCACCTTACTAGCAGACAGATTCCCTATGTGAATTATTTTTTATTGAGTAGAAACTCGTGGGCCTCCTAGTCCTACCTCCATGGACATTATTGAGCAGGGCTTGGTTCAGTTTGACTTGTCCTAGTGGGTAAAGAGTTAAATTCAAGAGTCAGAAGATTTGGGTTCAAATTCCACCTCTGATACCTACCTGCCCTCAAACTATGAGCAAATCTCTTCTCTTTGCTAAGTTTCAGTTTCCTCGTCTGTAGAGTGGGTAGAGTAGCAGCTCTGGTACCTGCCTCACCTGTTCAATTCAAATGAGATAATGTAGTTTCCAGTGAGATATGACTTCATAGCGATACACATTATTTATGTTCATTCGTTTCAGTCATGTCTGACTCTTCAGGACCCTGTTTGAAGTTTTCTTGGCAGAGATAATAATGGTTTGCCATTTCCTTCTCCAGCTCACTTGACAAATGAGGAAACTGAGGCAAACAGGGTTAAGTGACTTGCCCAAGGTCACACAGCTAGTAAATGTCTGAGGTCAAATTTGAACTCAGGTCTCCCTGATTCCTGGCCTGGAACTCTATCCACTGAGCCACCTAACTGCCCACAGCCATATATAAATGTCAGTTATTAACATTATTTTGGCTTGGAAGCCAGGAGTGAAGGTAGGATCCAGTGGATGCTGTGTTAACCTTCCCATTCCACAGTAGACTTGGTGCCCTTGCAGTTCCTTTCCCAGCCTGTAGCTTATTTTGATCGATTAGTCCACCAATAGAAATTTATTAAGGGCCTACTGTGTGCCAGGGCTAGGTGCTGGAGATTTAAAGACAAAAATAGAGCAGTCCAGTATCCTCAAGGAGTTCACCTTCTGTAACCAAGAAGCAACGAACAAATGTAGCCTAGGTCACTAGCTGTGTGACCCTGGGCAAGTCACTTAACCTGTGTCTGCCTCAGTTTCCTCAGCTGTAAATTAATTAATCACAGCACCTACCTCCTAGGGTTATTGTGAGATATTATATTTGACCTCAAATCCCAGTGTTCTTTCTGCTGCCCCAGGGGCAGTCACAGACGTCATTAGTAGTGCCTGATAAAGTCCGTGACCCCTTCTCATATTAAGGAGAATATTTGTGAAGTGCTTAGCGTAGCACGAGGTCCTTAATCAATGCTTGTTTCCCTTTCCTCCTATCAGTGGAAATATCATGTATATACATATGAATATGTATGAAATATATACAAAGTGAATATGTGTGTCTGTGTATATACATGCATACATACATACATACATACATACATACATACATGTGGTGCTAGTAGCTGGAGGGGGAGGAGGAAGGGCTTTACAGGGAGGACACCTTTGAAGGGATTCTGGGAGGAGGAGCTGAGGAAGGGAGGAATCCCAGGCTTGGGGGCGAGGCCCTGAAATGGGAGGTGGAGGACTGGGTGTAAGGAAGGTAAGGTTCACCTTACAACTAGGTAAGGCTGGTTTGATTGTGACAGACCTGAGCAGTGAAGGAGAGTAATGCACTTTCAGGCTGGAAGGGTAGGCTGGGGCTGCAAGGGAAAGGCCGGGCATGCCTGTATTCACATATGGACTGATGGTTACAGGAAGCGAGCGGCTCTAGCTTCTGGAATCAGGGGTGTATGGTGAGGCCTTTGTCTTCGTGGGGAATGTCTGGGAGAATTGAGAGAATACACGGTGCTACACTGGGGGATAGGGAAGAGAGAGAGAGAAATCAGGGTTACACTCCTCCATTGTCCTATTTGGGGAAAATTTGGTTACTCTTCCCCAGAGATCAGCCGGGATGTATGGCACCCACGCAGTCAGAGGTACAGATCCCTGCCAGACACACAGACATGTGTGCAGCAGAGAGTCCCAAATACACAGACAGACAGAGAGCATCTCATTGTCATGGACAGAGACCAGCCAGAGGTGCACACATAAGCCCCAGGGAGACACACACACACACACACACACACACATGCATACACACATCTGCAGGCTCACACATTTTGAGCTATTCTCCAGACTCTGGGAGGTCAGGAAGGTCACCCCTGCAGAAGCTCGGGGACCCCTACTCCATGCCTGACCCCTGCGCTGTCTCTGGAGGGGGTGGGTGGGCCAGCTCTGATTTGAGGTCTTTCCCTTCCCCCCATCTCACTGAACATGGTGCTCCCCCTTTTCTTCTCTCTCCTCCCCTACACACACACACACACACACACACACACACACACACACACACACACACACACACACACAGCTTTTCCTCTTCCTTTTGAGGCCCACTTGAAGCTGGCCCTGCTGGGGCTCCCTAGTGTCCATGGCAACAGGGGGCTGGGTGAATTGAATGGCAGTTGCCAAGGTAGCAGTTGCTATGGGATACAGTAAACTTCATTTATCCCTGGCTTGGTGAGAGCCCCCCTGCCCTCTTGAATTAAATGAAAGATTCAGAAATGGGTTTTGTGAGAGAAGGAGTTGGGGAGGGAGCATGATTTGGAAAATGGGAAGGGGAATGAATTCCTTAGTCCCCAGCTGGGTAGTAGGCTACACAACACACACACACACACACACACACACACACACACACACACACACACGCTCTCTATATCTTAAGCTAATCTCTCTCCCTTCCCCCTCCCTCCTTCCCTCACTCTCCCCATCTCTCTCTCTCTTCCTCTCTCCTAAATCTCTCTCCCTCAATCTCTCTCTCTCTCTCTCACTCTCCCTCCCTCCCACCTTCCTCCCTCCCTCTCTCTCCTTCCCTCCCTCTCTGTCTCTCTGTCTCTCTATCTCTCTCTCTCCTTCTCTGTCTCCCTCTCTGTCTTTCTTCCTCCCTCCCTCTCTCTCCCTCTCTCCCTCTCTGTCTCTCCCTCTCTGTCTCTCCCTCTCTCTCTCTCTCTCTCTCCTCTTTCTGTCTCTCCCTCTCTCTGTCTCTCCCTCTCTCTCTCCCTCTCTCCCTCTCTCTCTCCCTCTCTCTCTCTGTCTCTCCCTCTCTCCCTCTCTCTCTCTTCCTCTCTCTCTCTGTCTCCCTCTCTGTGTCTCTCTGTCTCTCTCTGTCTCTCTCTTTTTCTCCCTCCCTCCCTTTCTCTCTCTGACACATACAGGGATACATAAAAGTAATCACCTTCGGAACATGCTCATAGCCACACATAAATGAATACTCGGTATGTATACCCATGTATGGCACTCTGCACATAGTCAGATACCCCAAAATGGACACTCTGTCCACACAGACACATCTCCCTACAAACATAGGCAGCTGCATGTCAAACACAGTCACACACCACACTCTACATGCAGATGCACATCACATAAGCCGACTGGCAAGCATCCCCTCCCCCCCTTCCATACAGTCCAGGGATGTCTGCTAGAGCAAAGACAGCTCCATAGCCAATTGTTAAATTTTTAGTGTGAGCATTTACACGTCAGAAACCCACAAATGCCACAATTTAGGGTTTGTTCAATTATTTTTTTTTAATTGTCTAGACTTAAGTAAAGGATGGAGAAAATGCTAATAAGGCAGATTAGGCTTAAAAGTGGGTCAAGTGTACTTTTTTTTTTCTTGGAGAGCCTATTGTTAAACATGTAGTAGCTTGCTTTGGTTGGGGTCTCCGAGACATACATGCTCTGTGTGTGTTGTAGGGGTGAGTATCTATGCAGTGAGTACAAATGTGCAGTTCCACACTGCCAGGGCCTTAGGCTGGTCCCTCAGAGAAGTCCCCAGGCTGTAGGTATAGAAGCAGATGATAGCCCACTGTAATGGAAAGAGCTGAAGTGGAGGCAGGCTATCTGGGGTTGGATCCCAGCTCTGACAACTACTAGCCTTGTGACTTTGGGCAAATTGTTTCCTGTCTCTGAATCCATGAAATGGAGGGTGGGGAGATCTGGTTTTAAGGATTCTCTCAGCTCTGACATCCTATGTTCTAAGGGCCCTCCCAGCTCTGACCTTCTGGGTTCTAAGGTCCTTTGCAACTCTGCCATTCTGTGTTCTAAGGGCCTTCTCAGCTCTAATATCCTGTGTTCTAAGGGCCCTGCCAGCTCTAACATCCTGTGTTCTAAGGGCCCTCCCAGCTCTGACATCCTGTGTTCTAAGGCCCTCCCAGCTCTGACATCCTGTGTTCTAAGGGCCCTCCCAGCTCTGACATCCTGTGCTCTAAGGGCCCTCCCAGCTCTGACATCCTGTGCTCTAAGGGCCCTCCCAGCTCTGACATTCTGTGCTCTAAGGGCCCTCCCAGCTCTGACATCCTGGGTTCTAAGGCCCTCCCAGCTCTGACGTCCTGGGTTCTAAGGGCCCTCCCAGCTCTGACGTTCTGTGTTCTAAGGGCCCTCCCAGCTCTGACATCCTGCGTTCTAAGGGTCCTCCCAGCTCTGACATCCTGTGCTCTAACATCACTTCTAGCTCTGACACTCTCTGTTCTAGGGCCTCTCCTGGCTATGACATTCTGTGTTTTAAGGTAGATAAATGGATTGATATAATAACACATTTATTAAGCTCTTACTATGTTCTAGGCTCTACAGTAGGGATGTTGGAAAGGTAAAAACAGGCCCTGCCCTCAGGCAGTTCACGGTCTAATAGAGAAAACAATATGTCAGCAACTATGTACCTATGACATATATACAGGGTGAATTGGAAGTAACACGGAGGAGGAAAGGTACAAGGTGGGGTGTTATCTGAGCCTTGAAGGAAGCCAGAGAAGCCAGTGAGGAGAGAGAACATTCCAGGGCTGGGAGACAGCCAGTGAAAATGCCTAGAGTCTAGAGACAGAACTTGGGTAGGGAGCAGCAAGGAGGTCAGTGTCATTGGATTGAAGAGTATAATAGATTGTAGGGGTGTATGGGGTGCTTAGGAGGACTCGCACCTGTGGTGTGAAGGCCACTGAGCCCTTTTCAGGGCTGCTCATCGCCTTTAGTGTCTACCCATCACCTAACCCTCACCTGTGGCTCCAGGAATCTATAGCATGGGTTGAGAACCGCTGCTTTAGTGGAACGGGTGGATGAAAACAATGACCATGAAGGCGGCTGAGGCAGGCTCTGTGGAGCACTTAGAGCCTAGTCAGGCATCAAAGATGCTAGCATCATCCATTGCATTCCAAAACATCTCAGACTTTGGTCTTGCCATTGGACTTCAATGACTGGAAGAGAGTGAGGATGATAACTTTGTGCAACTCTGCCTCACTTAAATCCAGTTCATGCACAAGTCAACACATCCCCTTACAATGTCATTGGTCCTCTTCCAGAACCAACATTATAGAGTGTTGGAGGGGAATAAAATGTAAGAAGACTAGAATGGTAGGAAGGGCCAAACTTAGAAAGAGCTTTAAAAGTCACATGGAAGATTTTATATCTTACTGTGAAGATAATAGGGAGCCACCAGAGTTTACTGGGAGAAGGGGAGTTGACATGATCAGACCTTTGTTTTGGGAGGATCACCTTGGTAGCTGAGTAGTTGTTGGACTAGAGTAGGCAGAGAGGTTTAAGGCAAGGAAATCAACCAGAAGGCCATTAGAGTGGTCCAGGAATGAGGTGATAAGGGCATGTGAGTGAGAGGAGAGGAAATGAAGTTGCCAGTTATAGACACCTTTTTCGAGGAGTTTAGCCACAAAAGGAGGGAGAGGGATAGGATGAATGGGCCAAATGAGGGTTTTTTGAGGCTGAGGGAGACAAGGGCATATTTGCAGGCAGGGAGAGACTGAAGATTGAAGAGAGTGGGGCTGATAGAGGGTCCATTCTGCCGGAGAAGATGAGACAGAATGGAATTGTTGGTGCATGTAGAGAACTTAGCCTTCATGTGAGTCAGGGGAGAAGGAGGAGATAGTGGGAGCGGGAATACATCTTAGTGATGAGGGAAGGGGAGAAGAGGGAGCTCTAAGAAAATGGCCTCAGTTGTTTCAGTGAAATATGAGGTAGATGGGGCGGCTAGGTGGCCCAGTGAATAGAGCACTGGCCCTAGAGTCAGGAGAGCCTGAGTTCAAATCTGGATTCAGACTCTTGACACTTAGTAGCTTTGTGACTTGGGTAAGTCACTTAACTCCGATTGCCTCACCCACACACAAAAAAAAAAGAAAGAGAAGAAATGTGAGGCAGGGTTTTCAGTTAACAGGGTGGGGAGAGGGAGAGCCATGGAAGTTTTAAAGAAGGATGAAAAGGTCTGGAAAAGTTGCTGTGGTGAGTGGGATAAGTGATAAGATTGCTTTGCCATGGTGAAAGCCCAAGTCGGATTCCATGCCATAAATTTGTAGTGGACCCAGTCAGCATGGTTTTGTGATTTGTTTCCAGCTTTGTACAAGTAGTACATGAGTAGGAGAAAAGGCAGTGGATGATGAGAGTAATGCAAGGTTAGGGCTTAGGGTCAGCAAGACGATAAGGGTGGGGGGGCAAGGAAGTCAAGTGCAGAGAATGGTGTAGAGTTTTTTTTTTGGAGGAGGGAAGGCAGGACAGTTGGGGTCAAGTGACTTGCCCAAGGTCACACAGCCAATAAGTGTTAAGTGTCTGAGGCCAGATTTGAACTCAAGTCCTCCTGACTCCAGACTGGTGCTCTATTCACTGCACCACCTAGCCACCTGCTGTTAGGTTCCTTTAAGTGAAATGGGGCTGCTCCCTGAATTTGGGACTGGTCCTTGGCCTCCATTGACTACTGTTTGGTTAAGGTACTAACAATTTCTATGTTTATGGTGCTGGAAGGTTTCCAAAGTGCTTTCCTCCCAGCAGTCCTAAATAGCAGGGAAAGCAGAGGATGCAAGTAGTAGTCCCCCTCATTTTGTAGATTAGGAAACTGGCTTAGAGTTGCTGAATGACTTCCCAGGTTCCTGTACCTAATGAGTGTCTTATTTAATTTTGTAAAATGCAACTTTTTCAGTTCCAAATTCTCCCCCTTGTGAGAGCTTACTGAATTACCAGATTTCCTATTGTGAGAAAAACCCAGCCCATTGCAAATATGCAGTCATGGAAAATGAGAGAGAGACAGAGACAGAGACAGAGACAGAGAGAGAGACAGAGATAGAGACAGAGAGAGAGAGACAAAGAGAGAGGAGGGAGAGGGAGGGAGAGACAGAGAGAGAGAGAGAAAAAGAGAGAGGGAGAGAGAGAGACAGAGAGAGAGACACACACACACAGAGACAGAGAGAAGAGGGAGAGAGAGGGAGAGACAGAGAGAGAGACAGAGAGACATAGAGAGAAGAGACAGAGAGAGAGAGAGGAGAGAGAGAGACAGAGAGACAGAGAGAGACAGAGAAGAGAGAGACAGAGAGAAGAGAGAGAGAGACAGAGAGAGAGAAGAGAGAGAGAGAGACAGAGAGAGAGAAGAGAGAGACAGAGAGGAGAGAGAGAGACAGAGAGAGGAGGGAGAGGGAGAGGGAGAGACAGAGAGAGAGACAGAGAGACAGAGAGAGAAGAGACAGAGAGAGAAGAGACAGAGAGACAGAGAGAGAGACAGAGAGAGAAGAGAGACAGAGAGAGACAGAGAGAAGAGAGAGAGAGACAGAGAAAGAGACAGAGAGAGACAGAGAGAGAGAGAAGAGAGAGACAGAGACAGAGAGGAGAGAGAGAGACAGAGAGAGAGAGAGAGAGCGAGAGCGAGAAGAGAGAGAGACAGAGAGAGGAGGGAGAGGGAGAGACGGAGAGAGAAAAGGAGAGGGAGAGGGAGGGAGGGAGAGAAGGAAGGAAGGAAGGAAGAAAGAAAGATGTGTTTCCATCTGCACTCTGAGTCTATCAGTTCTCAATCTCAAAATGGATAGCATTTTTTCTCACGAGTCCTTCATAATTGTGGTTGGTGATTGTGTTGATCAGAGTTTGCCAAGTCTTTCAAAGTCTGACAATGTTGTAGCTGTCATCTTCTGTCCCATTCATAGTCACAGGTATGATAGCTATATTACCCTCCATCCTATTCTCTTGTACTTATACATCTCTTGTTTCCTGCCCTCTCTTTGTTTCTGACTAATGCCTCCCTTAGTCTCTCTTACTCCCCCCTT
This sequence comes from Pseudochirops corinnae, assembly GCA_028646515.1. Taxonomy (NCBI): domain Eukaryota; kingdom Metazoa; phylum Chordata; class Mammalia; order Diprotodontia; family Pseudocheiridae; genus Pseudochirops; species Pseudochirops corinnae. Next base: position 50,319,453 of record CM053588.1, read on the forward strand.
TCCCTTAACCCCCCTCCTTCATATTTCTCTGGCATATTTCTGTATTTGTATTCTTTCCTTTACAAGTTCAGATAAGAGTGAGGTTCAGGGGCTTCCTGCTCCTGTCTACTGCCCCCCTTATCATACAAACTCCTTTCCATGCATGCCATTTATTTGAGATAATTTCCGCCATTTTTCCTCTCTCTTTTCCCCTCCCCCAACGCATTCTTCTTCCTCACCCATTCTATTCTTCTTTTGAGATCATCCAAATATAACAGAATCACACCCAGATCCTCTGTTTAATTAGACTCCCTCTATGACTCCTGAAGATGATAAAGTTCTGAGCAGTTATATGTATCATCTGTTCATTTAAGTGTGTAAACAGTTAAACCTTATTTGCTCCTTTATGACTTCTCACTCATGTTAACTTTTTTGCTTCTCTTGACTCCTGTGTTTATATGTCAAATTTTCTGCTCAGCTCTGGTCTTTTTATCAGGAATGCTTAAGTCTTCATTTCATTAAAGGTCCATTTTCCCCTCCTATAGTATGCTCAGTCTTGTTGGATACTTTATTCTTGCTTGTAAACTTAGATCCTTTGCCTGCTGGAGTATCCTATTCCAAGCTCTCTACTCCTTTATAGTGGTGGGTGCTAAATCTTAGGTGGTCTTGAATATGGTTCCATGGTTCTCGAATTCTTTGTTTGCAGTACTTTTTTCTTGACTTGGGAGCTCTGGATTTTGACTATAGTATTCCTGGGAGTTTTCATTTTGGAATCTCTTTCAGGAGATAACTGGTGGATTCTTCCAGTTTGTACTTGTCCTCTGGTCCTAAGATATTTGGACAGTTTTCTTTTATGATTTATTGAAATATGTCAAGGCTTTTATTTTGTTTATAGCTTTTAGGTAGTCCAGTGAGTCTTAAATTATCTCTCCTCAATTTGTTTTCCAGGAAAGTTGTTTTTCCTATGAGAAAAATTTTCACATTTTCTTGTATTTTTCCAGTCTTTTGAGTTTTTAAAATTGATTTGTTTATTTACTTTTAGTTTACAAGATTCAGTTCCAGAATCCCTTGAGTTTCAAATTTTCTCCCCTCCCTCTCCCTCCCTCCACCCATGGCGGCATGCAATCAAGTATAGGATCTGCAAATACTTTCACATTGGACATTAATCTGGTTGTATAGAAGGGTTGTAACCAATGGACAGTCTTTTGAATTTTAAAAAAATATTTCTTAATGTCTCATGGAGTCATTGGCTTCCATATGACCAATTCTGACTTTTAAGGAGTTGTTTTCTTTAGTGAGGTTTTGTAACTCTTTTACCAAGCTATTAATTCTCTTTTTATATCTGCCTTCCCTAGCTCTTTCCTCTTTTCTCACTCTTTCATCTACTGATCTCATTTGATTTGTTAAATAATTTTTTTAGCTCCTTCATTAACTCTCCTAGGAATTCTTGTGTCTAGTTTGCATTTTTCTTTGAGGCTTTGCTTATAGATGTTTTCAAGCCATTCTCTTCTTCTAGGTTTTTGTCTTGAGAGTCTCTGTCATCGTAGCAGCTCTTTATGGTGGGATTCTTTTCGTTTGTTTGTTTGCTCATTTTCCCAGCCTACTTCTTGAATTTGAATTTTAGGTTGGTGCTGAACTCTATACATTTTTGAAGAGATATCTGGTCTGAGCTTGTGTTTTCTTATGTCCTCCTGTTATTTTAAGGCTTTGGGCCTGCAAGCTTTCAGTCTTCCCAAAGTGGTGTGATTAAGGGGGAGGTCTCTTCACTACCCTCCTAGTCTGAGCTCTGAAAGTTTCTGACTCAGATTTGGGTCTGTCTCTTTCTGTCTGGGAATTTCAGCAGACCATTGCTTATTGATCCTAGGCTGCTTTGGGTGGTCAGAGAGACTGAACTTCTGGCTCCCCTTTCGTCTGGGATGTTGTGTCCTTTTCCTGGGATCAGAGAATGTTTCTTGCTGCTCACATTCCTGACCAGACTGTGTTCCCCGTGTCTGGAGACCTCTCTGTTCATGTCCCTAAGCTGTCCTAGTCTGGGAAGATGACTCACTAGAACTTCTTGGCTTTGCTGAATTCAGTCTCATGCATTCTCCAGATTTCTGTTGAGGAGGTATATGGAGTGGGGTGGAAGGAGGTATATGAGATAGACTCTAGTATTTCCTCTTCTCACCATCTATCCAGTAAGTGTCTGCTGCAAGATTTCAACCTAGACTTCCTAATTCTGGGTCTCTCACTCTTTCCCTTACATTATGATGCTTCTTATAATAACTCACATTAAGGGGCGGCTAGGTGGCGCAGTGAACAGAGCATCAGCCCTGGAGTCAGGAGGACCTGCGTTCAAATCCAGCCTCAGACACTTGACACACTTACTAGCCATGTGACTTTGGGCAAGTCACTTAACCCCACTTGCCCTCCAAAAAAAAAAAGCAAAAAATAAAATTAAAAAATAATAGCATGTTTTTTCCTAGCACTTGAAAGCTCGTAATCTTCTTGTCTTGCAGTGCACCTGTGGGATAGGTATTACAAGTACTGTTGTTCCTATTTTAAAGATGAGAAAGCAGTTTAAAAGCTAGATTTATAGAGTGCTAGCCTAGAAGTCAGCAAGATCTGAGTTCAAATCCTGCCTCAGATGCTTATCAGCCATGTGAGTCACTTGGCCTTCGTTTGCCTGAGTTTCCTCATCTGTAAAGTAGGGATAATCCTAGCAGCTACCTCCTGGGGTTGTTGGGAAGCAAAGTTGAGGCTGAGTTATTAACCGTTGTGACTAGTAATGGAGTGACTTCTCCTTTCATAGCCAGATACAGGAAAGGGAGGCAGAGCTGGAAATCAAGCCCTAGTCTTCCGGCCGCAAGTCTGATATTCTGGGTACTGGGGATGAAAAAGCATTTATTAAGTCTTTGCTGTATTCCAGGTGCCTGTTAAAGTCTGGGAATAAAAGTTCAAAACCAAAGTCAGGCTCTGCCTTGGAGGAGCTTACATCCTAATGGGGGCAAACAAGACAGAGAGTTTGAAAGGTCACGGGAATGGTGAGTGGGGACATAGTGCAGCCGACTGAGGCAGCTCGGTGGTAAAGCAGATAGATAGCTAGTGCTAGAGTTAGGAAGACCTGAGTTTGAATCCTGCCTCAGATATTTACTAGCTGTGTGACCCGGGACAAGTCACATAACAGCTTCCTGCCTCAGTTTCCCCAACTGTAAAATGGGGCTAACAAAAGTACCTATTGCCCAGAGTATCAAATGAGATAATATTGGTAAAGTACTCACTTAGCACAGTAAATACACATAGTAATAATCTATTACTAAATATTTTAAATACAAGGTAGTTTGGGGAAGGTGGGCACTAGCAATGGGGACAGTCAAGGCTTTATGTAGAAGATGGTGCCTAAGCTACATCTTAAAGGAAGAAAGGCATTCTGCGAGAGAGAGGTGAGGAGGGAGAGCATTCTAAACATGGGTGCCAGTTTATCTGGACCATAGAGTGCAGGAAGAGAAGGAATGTGTAATAAGACAGGAAAGGTAAGTAGGGCACAGTTGTGAAGGACTTTAAAAGCCAGACAGAGTTTACCTTTGTTCCTAGAGGCAATAGTGAGCCACCGTTGTTGAGGAGGGAGAGATACCATGATCAGACCTTCACTTAGGAAGCTGTGTGAAAGAGGGATTGGCTTGGAGAGAGACTTGAGACTGGGAGACCAATTAAGAGGTTAAGTGATTGCCTGTCTGGAAGCAGGAGGGGAGGGAGGGGTTGAGAAGAATGCTAGTTACGAGCCTGGGAGACTGAAAGAATGGTGATGTCTTCAACGGAAATGGTTCCGTTTGGAAGAGGGGAGGGTTTGAGGAGAAAGATAATGAGTTCTGTTTTGTACTTGCTGAGTTTGAGTTGTTCTTGGGAAATCCAGTGTGAAAGGCCCACTACGCAGGTGGTGATGAGGGGCTGGAGCTCAGGAGAGAGATTAGAGCCAGATATGTAGAAGTGTAAGTGATTTTCATAAAGGTGACAAACCTACAGGTGCTAATGGAGAGAGACCGAGAGAGAGAGAGAGAGAAGAGAAATGGAGAGAGAGAGAAGGGGAAAGGGGAGAGAGAGAGGAGGGAGAGAGGGGGAAAGAAATGACGCAGCCCCTGGCCTCTAGAAGTTTATATTCTACTTGGGGGAGACAGCACACTCCAGATATGGATGATACAGCGTAGGTGGAGGCAACATCAGCGGACCAAATACTCTAGGAAGTCTCGCAGACACTGTCCCTGGGAGGCACCTGAGCTGGGCCCTGACAGAAGAGAAAGATTGTGAGAGGCAGGGATGAGGAAGGGGGCCTGGACCTTGGCTTGTGTGGGAGATAGAATGGCGGCTTGGAGGGCAGGTAGAACATAAAGGAAGGTATTACTGTGTAATCAGACTGGCTGGAGCCAGAAGGGGAAGGGAGGGCCTAAGAGGTTGGGCAGGAGAGTTTGCATTTTTTCCGAGACGAAATAGAGAGCCATGAATGCTCTTGATTAGGACAGTGACATGATCTGGCCTGTATAGTAGGAAAATGAATTTGATAGAAATGCAGAAGATGGATTAGACAAGGGGAATGGAAGGGGAATTTATGGGCGTGTGGAATTTATTTTATATATTTTTTAAAAACCAGCAGTGTGACTTGGAGAGTTGTGGTTTTATATATACTGCTATGTTCTGATGGGCTCATCTTTTGGTGGGGAGGGAGGTTAAGTTCAGAATTTTAAAAATAGTCACTTTACAGAGAATGGAAGCAGACAGACCCATCAGGAGGCTGCTACTGTAGTTCAGGTAGGAGGTCATGAGGGCCTATAGCCAGAGAGGAAGCTGTGTGAGGGGAGACGAGGGGCTTGATGCCTTTGGGGAGGGTTAAATCCATAAGACTTCAGCAGGGATGGCATAGTGGATTGGACATGCAACACGGAGTCAGGGAGTTTATTCTGTTTAGTTGCTTTTCAGTTGTTTCTGATTCTTTGTGACCTCATTTGGGGTTTTCTTGGCAGAGACACTGGAGTGGTTTGCCATTTTCTTCTCCAGCTCATTTTACAGATGAGGAAACTGAGGCAAACAGGGTGAAGTGACTTGCCCAGGGTCACACAGCTAGTGAGTGTCTGAAGTTGGATTTGAACTCAGAAAGATGAGTCTTCCTGATTTCAGGCCCAGCACTGTGTGCACTATGGTGCCACCTAGCTGCTCTGGAGTGAGGAAGATCTGGGTTCAAATGTAACCTCAGACACTTATTAGCTGTGTGACCCTGGGCAAGTCACCTAACCTGTCTTTGCCTCAGTTTCCTCATCTATAAATTAGGGATAACAACAGCACTCATCTCTCAGGGTTGTGTGAGGATCAAACGTGTGTAAAGCGCTTCACAAACCTTAAAGCCCCCTATTATTAACGTGTGTAGCCGTCTTTTTGTGAATATTTGTGTATGGGGCTGGGAGGCTTTACCAGGAATCGTGGGTAACCTTGTCCTGGCCTGCCGGTCTGCTGAGCTGTTCCTGTTAGGGTCCTGTCTGGTTGGATCATTTTCCATCGCATCCCTTGCCCAGTTGTGTGGCAGTGACTGCCATTTGGGTGAAGGTGAGCAGTACAGGCCCCCCTGGGACTGAGCCCAGAGCAGGGTCTGGTCTGCCATTGGCTGAGGACAGAGTGGCTCTAAGTACTGTGTGACTGAGCCTGGAAGAGGTCTAGTCCCCCTGTGCTTGGTCCCAGAGAGGATCTGATCCCTAAAGATGAGCTTGGAAAGTGTTTTATCCCTATAACTGTGCCTGGAGGGTGTTCAGTCTCCTTAGCAGATCCCAGAGGGCACCCAGTCCCCTGGCTGAGCTCAGAGCAGCTTGGTCCCTACGATTAAGGCTTGAAGGGGTCAGGTCCCCATTGCAGGACCTAGAAGGGATCCGATCCCCATCTCTGGACCCAGTGCCCAGTAAACATGAGTGAACCCAGAGGGCATCTGGTCCTTGTAAATGAGTCCAGAAGGTGTTCTGTCCCTCTGAGAGAGTGCTGAAGGGATCTAGTCCCCCAGGCTGAGCTCAGAGGGTATTCTGTCCCCCTTAGCTGGAGCAGAGCCTTCGGCTGGAGTCCGGGGAGCGGGAGCCCTTGGGGTACGGGGTGCTGGGCCAGCAGACCTTGGAGCTGCGACGTCAGCTAGAGGAGGAACAGGCCAACTACAAGCGCAAACTCCAAGCCTACCAGGACGGGCAGCAGCGCCAGGCCCAGCTGGTGCAGAAGCTACAGGCCAAGGTGAGGGAGCGCCTGGGAGTGCCCCCACCCCTGGGGCTGCCCTGGCTGCAGCTGGTCCTTTTCTGAGATGGGTCTGAGCCACCAAACCATCCACGCCCACTGAGCCAGGGGTGCTCCACCTGGGGCCCATGAGCTTGTCTCGCTAAGGTTGTGACTGCTGCATTCCAGTACAATGGCTCTCTTGTAATACAAAATATTTTATTTTATGCATTTAAAAACTGTGAGTCTGAGAAGGGACTCCCAGAAACTTCCCCAGATGGACAAAGGGTTCCACAACACAAAGAAATGTGTTTTAATCAGATTTAATCCATCCTCTTCATTTGACACATGAAGGACTGAGGCCCAGCAATGGGAAATGATTTGATAAAGTCACACAGTGGCAGAGTCAGGATTTGAACCCAGGGCTGCTGACTCCAAATCCAGGCCTGTTTCCGTGGTGCAGTGGTAAAGATGGGCCCCCCCCTATATATGCCCTGAGGCTTCTGTAGAAGTGAGGATGTGGGCCCCCCACTCTACTCTGGTATTTCCCAAAGTCTGAAGTGAGGAAAGCATTTGGGATGGGGGACTGGGGCCACTCTGGTAGAGTAAAAAGAAGCCTAGACTGGGCATCAGCAGAACCAGATGCTGCTGCCTGTGTGACCTTGGTCAAATGGCTGAACTTCTCTGAGCCTCAGTTCCTCATCTATGAAATGAAGATAAGGTACTCAGGCTGCCCGCTTTGCAGGGTTGTTGTGAGCAAAGCACTTTGTACGCTATGGAGCTGTTTGTAAATGAGAGATATCCTAAGGGAAAGAGTCTGGGATGTGGTGGCAGAAGATCTGAACTCAGATCCCAGCTGTTACTGCCTCTGTGATCTTGAACTCCCTTTTCTTGGGCCTGTTTTTCCTCAGCTATAAAATAAAAGAACTGGACTATGTGGTCTTTGAGAGCCCATCCTCCTACCCCTGACATTCCAGCACTGTCATCCTGTGTTCTAAGGGTCCTCCCAGCTCTGACATCCTGTGTTCTAAGGGCCCTCCCTGCTCTGACATTCTGTGTACTAAGATCCCTCCCAGCTCTGATGTTCTGTGTTCTAAGCTCCTTTCCAGTTCTGACATTCTGTGTTCTAAGGCCCCTCCCAGCTTTATGTTCCAAGGTCCCTCCCAGCTCTGATGTTCTGTGTTCTAAGCTCCTTTCCAGTTCCGACATTCTTTGTTCTAAGGCCTCTCTTAGCTTTGACATTTTATGTTCCAAAACCCCTCCCAGCACTGATGTTCTAAGACCCTTCCCAGCTCTAACATTTCATGTTCTAAGACCCTCCCAGTTCTGACTTTTGTGTTCTAAGGGCCCTCCCAGCTTTACATTCTGTGTTCTAAGGCCCTTTCCAACTCTAACATTTTGTGTTCTAAGGTCATTGTTAGCTCTAACATTTCATGTTCTAAGACCCTCCCAGTTCTGACTTTTGTATTCTAAGGGCCAGCTTTGATAGTCTATGTTCTAAGCCCCTTTCCAACTCTAACATTTTGTGTTCTAAAGTCATTGCTGGCTCTGACATTCCATGTTCTAAGACCCACCCAACTCTGTGCTCTAAGTCTTCTCCCAGCTCTGACATTCTGTGTTCTAAGGCCTCTCCTAACTCTGACATTCTCTTTTTGAAGGCCTCTTGTTGCCCTAAATTCTACCAGCCTGTACTAGTATGGGGTAGGGGTTAGATCAGATTGGGGGCTACTCTGACTTGCCCCCTCCCCCAACCCTCGCATCCCCTCAGGTTCTCCAGTACAAGAAGAAGTGTGGAGAAGTGGAGCAGCAGCTTCTGGAAAAATCTGCAGAGCTGGAGCGCCAGAAGTTAGCGGTAGCTGTCCCTCCTCCCGCCCCTATTCACCCCCTCCCCTCCTGCACCCTTGACCCTGGACCTGTCCTTTCCTCAGAGTTCCCAGTGCTTGCCACGTCTAGGTAGGACACAGGCAGGACTGGCTGGTAAGTGACAGGAGAGAGGCCTCGTGGAGCCAGGCAGGGGATTGAGCCAGGACCACTGGCCCAGCTCATGGCAGGCACCTCGGTGCAGTGATAAGAGCCCCAGATTTGGCATCAGAGCATCTGGGTTCAAATCCTTGTTCTGACCTTTGCGACTTGTGCCATTGGGGTTAATCCCTTCCCCTCTCTGAACCTCTGTTTTCCCCTCTGAAAGAAGAAGGGTCCTGGGTGAGGTGCTTCCTGAGGCCTGTCTCCTCTGATCTTCTGGCTCCCTCATCCCTGCCAGCTGGTCTGTCTCTCTGGTACCCAACCTTGTGGAGCAAACTGGACATGTCTGTGTCTCTAGCAGGAAGAAGAACACAGCCAGGACCTGGAGAACGCTCTGATTCGGCTGGAAGAGGAGCAGCAGAGGTGAGTGAGCACTGGGGTGGGCAGCAGAGCATCCCTTTACTAGAGGGCGCACCATGCTCCGGGACTCCCTGATTTGGTCCATGCCCTTCTCAGGACTTGTCCTCCACTGTCACTTCCCATCCCTCCCATTTCCTTAATGGGCTGGTGACTGTCAGCCTACCTGGTGCCGGCTGATCCTTGTGCCTGGGCACCATACAATGAGAACCCCTGGGTCTTGGCCCCTTAGTGGAGCAGGGGCACTTACTGCCCACCAGGAATTCAGAGTTAGGGCTGGAGCTATGCCTGTATCAGGAGCCTAAGTCAACCCCATGCCCCCATCCCCCTGCAGGAGTGCTAGCCTGGTGCAGGTGAACGCCATGCTTCGGGAACAGCTGGACCAGGCCAGCGCAGCCAACCAAGCCTTGGCCGATGACATCCGCAAAGTGACTAGCGACTGGACCCGGAGTCGGGGGGAGTTGGAACAGCGAGAGGCTGAGTGGCGGCGGGAAGAGGAGGTAGGGAGGACCAAGATCTCAGGGTCCTGGATTTTCCATGCATGCATTGCCCTTTCTTTGGGTACCAGGTCCTTGTCCTGGCCTCCCTCTTCCCTGAGGGCCGTTTTTGTCCAGCTCCCTGGGCCTAGGGACACTAAAGGGCTCCCCCTAGGATCCCACCAAAGAATCTATTTCATTTTATCCCCTGGACTCTGAATAGTTGGCCCGAGGTGGTCTGCCAACCTCTTGGTTGAATCTCAAAACTGCTTCCCTCCCTCCGCTTGGGGCCCTTCGGGGAGAACATGCACAGAGGCTTGCTTGTTGTAATTATGGTTATAGAGGTAGGAATAAGGACCAGACTGGTGATGCCCTGGCAAAGGGAGCTCAGAAACTCCATCCACCAGCTCCTTCTCTTCTACTGAGAGCCTTTGAGATGCCAGGGGCATTGCCCAGCGTCCCCCAGTGCCTGGGGGTCTGAGGCAGCCAGGCTTCTGTCCACCCTGCCCTACACTTAAAGCATTACCGTGAATTCCCCTCTCATTTCTGTTAATGATGATGCTCAGGAGCTATCCTCAAGTGCCCCACTGTAGAGTGATGGCAGCTGTGGGCTTGCAGAAGTTATGCCAGCTGAGTAAAAGCTTAGGCATCTCCTGCTAAGTTGGTCCCGTGGAATACTCTGGTGATGAGCTTTCTCTCTGCTGTGATGGAAAGCCCATTGGAATACTCTTTGGATTCACAGGATCTGAGTTCAAATCCTGGATCCTCTGTAATCTTGGGCAAGCTATCTTTCCTCTAGGCCTCAGTTTCCTTTTTTCTGTAGAAGTCTAGGCTTGAACAAAGTGATTTCTGAAGTCCCTTTCATCTCTAAATCCTGGGATCCCTGGGAACCTACTGCCTGAAAACTAGTCTGTGAATTCAGAAAGTATTTATTAAGTGCCAACTGTATACCAGACTCTGGGTTAGATTCTGAGGATGTGAACACACACACACACACACACACACACACACACACACATATACCCTGCTTTCTAGGAGCTTACAGTCTACTTAGGAGGCAAACCTACAAACATAATTCTATTTTTTAAAAATATGATGGAAACCGTATGGAATCATGGAGAGCATGCTGAATTTGGAGTCAGAGGACCTGACTCTGACATCTGAAACCTGTGTGATCTTCACCAAGTCACTTCAGTTTCTCCAGCCCTCAGTTTCCATATCTGTAAAATGAAGGGGTTGGACCAGATGGCCTCAGAGGTTCCTCTGAATGCTAAACCTGTGCTCCTGTGAGGAGACTGTTCATTCATCAGCCACAATCGACAAGCTTTTTATTAGTAGCCTACTATTAATATAAGAACATAAATAAATAACAGTCCTGGGAGACAGGCCCTGCCCTCAGAGCGCTTACTTTCTTTAGGGGAAGATAACACATATACACATCGGAGTGTATAGAAAAGAGGTTTATATAGAAAAAAATTAGATTAATTTTGGTGGTGGGGCTCAGTGGCTGTTGTTCAGGTGTTTTCAGTCATATCCAGCTCTTCACGACCCCATTTGAGGTTTTCTTGGCAGAGATACTGGAGTGATTTGCCATTTCCTTCTCCAGCTTATTTTACAGATGAGGAAACTGAAGGTCAAGTGACTTGCCTAGGGTTACACACCTAGTAAGTGTCTGAGGTCAAATTTGAACTCAGGTCCTCCTGAATTCTGTTCACTCTGGTGCCATCTAACTGCCCCTTACACTAGGGGCTGCCCACTGGACTCCTGGATGGCTTCACTTGTCAGGAAGTTTTTTCTTTCCACCTAAAGCTGCTTCTTTGCCGCTGATGCCCATGACTCAGTGTCCTGCTTTGGGTCACTTGGTCAGTAAGGGATCAGGAAGGGGAAGGGGAGAGAGGGCTATATTTGGAGTCTCAAGTCCCAGCCTGGGACTCTGGGTAGATCATGACCTCTTTAGCCCTCAGTTTCCTTCTCTGTAAAATGAAGTGATCGTACAAGATCTAACTCTTATTCTGAGACCATGCTTTCCAGGTCCCTCAATCCCAGCTCCTGTATTTTGTGTCCACACACATTGCTTCTCATAAATATGCCCATACCAGCACATTCACACCTGGTCTCTAGGACTCTCTTTCCTGGGAATCTAGGGAGAGGGGCTGACATAGTGAGGTCTTGACCCTCTGGGAATGTTCTCTTAGTCTTTTGGGCCGCGATGTCTGTCCAGAGGTGGGGTATACATAGATACTTCTCCCTCCCCCCCTGCTCTGGGAGAGAATTGTGAGCTGTGCTGACTGGTGAGGGTGAGTGAATAACCATCTCAACTACTCACCATCACCCCTTCAATACTTTCTCCCAGTCTTTCAATGCTTACTTCAGCAATGAACACAGCCGTCTGCTCCTTCTTTGGAGGCAGGTAGTGGGCTTCAGGAGGCTGGTCAGTGAGATGAAGACATCCACGGAGAGGTGAGGGCCCGGAGGGAGAGGGCAATGACCTGCCAGGGAGAGGGTTTGGTCTTTGGTCTTGCTTGCTCTGAGTTTGTCTCCCACCTCAAGCCTTGTGATGTGGAAGCCAAAGATGCTTATTTGATTTTAGGCTGGTTTAAGAGGGACAGGCAGTGATCAGGACTTGCTGACCACATCTCAAGTATTATAGTCAGTTTGGGGTACCTTGTTTTAGAAAAAAACAGGGAAAGATTGGAACAAGACCAGCCAGGATGGTGGGGGGATTGGAAACCAGGTCATACAAAGAACTTGGGGTACTTCTTCTGGAGACTTGGGGATCATGATCCCCACTTTTGTGTATCTGAAGGGTTGTCACACGGGAGAAGGATTAGACTCAGTTTACTTGGCCCCAGAGGGCAGAACAAAGAGAGGTAGGGAATTGCAGAGAGGAGGATTTGTTTGAGGTCAGCAAAAACTTTCCTCAGGTGAAATGGGTTGCTCAGGAGGTAGGGAGTTTCTGCTCACTGGAAGTCTTAGGGACAGGCCGGATGAGCGCCTCACTGACAGCTTATGGGAGATTCCCAGTCAGATGTCTGTTGAAGCACATCTATCCACAGCATGCATTTTTTCAAGCACCTTCTTAGTGTCAGACATTGTGCCCAGGCACTGATGATTCCACTACAAAGAATGAAACCATCCCTATCTGCAGGGAGCTTACGCTCTAATGGAGGAGACAAGGACATATGCAAATTTATACAACATAAATATGATATTAAGAAATATGCAAATACAAAATCATTAAGTGAAAGGGCCTTTGGGAGGGAGGAGCCAGCAGAAGTAGGAGCAGCAAGACAGCCTTCAGGTACAAGGTGGTACCTGAGCTGTCTCTTCCAGGAAGAGAGGGAACTCAGAGGCAGAGGCAAAAAGGGAGTGCATTCCAGACAAAGGTGTGGAGAAGGGAAATGGAGTGAGTGGTGAGTGAGGAGCAGAGAGAAGGTCAGTTGGACTGAATCGCAGACAGCTGGAGAGTCAGTGATGAAAGTCCATTGAGGCTGCAAAGAGAGATTGAGGCTAGGTTATTCAGGGCTTTAAAGGCAGGTAGCTGGGCAGCTGGGTGGTTCAGTAGATAGAGCACCAGCCCTGGAGTTAGGATGGACCTGAGTTCAAATCCAGCCTCAATAATTAGCAGTATTGCACTGGGCAAGTCACTTAACCCTGATTGCCTTGAAAAAGAGAACAACAGCTATAGAACAATAAGGAGTCACTTCTGGAGGTTGAGTAAGGGAGGCACAAGGTTAGATATAAGAAAAAGCGTTGTGCAGGATGGATTAGCATGGGCAGAGACTTGAGACAGAGAGAGTAGGTAGGAGGCTGCTACAGTAAGCTGGCCAGGAGCTAAGGACTTGAATTGAGGAGGCAACTGTTCGAGGGAGAAGAAGGGGTTGGATGTAAGATGTTGTGAAGTCCTTAAGTCCCTTCTGAACTTTAGTGACTCCAGCCTTGCTCCTGTCACTTGACAGGGACTTGTCCCAGCTGGGCATAGAGCTGGCCCGGACCTCCCGTACCATCCACTCAGCCAGCCTAGGGCTGAGCGGGAGCCTCCGGCTGGCAGAGAGCAGCAGTGAGGCCGCCATGGAGAAGGCAGCCCTGCTCCGGGCCCAGCTGGAGGAGCAGCTGCACGACAAAGTGCGTGATATGATCCAGCTTCAAGTAAAGAGTGACCTGGAGAAGGCTGAACTCAACTCCAGGTCAGTCAGTCAGTCAGCAGATACGGATTAATCTTCTGCTGTGCCCCAGACAGGAGGATGAGCCCTGGGGATGCAGCCACCAGGCATGGCCACAACCCTGCACAGTGGCTTGGATATCCTGATGTCCAGCCATCCTTCATACTGGGCTGGCTAGATCTTAGGGATGGCTCATTGGTTCCAGGACCCTAGAGTCTGGACATCGAGCCTTCGTAGCTTTGGGTCCCCGGGAAGTCACTGGGAATGGGATGGATGAAGGTGGGATGGGAGGAGGGGTGGATTATAGCATCCTCTTGCCTCTCTATACACACATTCAAGTAAGTGCTCTGTGTACAACATTGTGCAGCCTGACTGCTCTGTGTAAATGTTAGTTGTTATTGTTGTTATTTCAACAAAGATTTATTAAGTGCCTGTGCCACCGTGGAAGGGAGCATAGAAGGCTCAATAAGACAGTCTTTGCCCTAAGGGACTCCTGTTCAAAGAGAAGGCTAAAGGATATAGACAGATCCCTGGAATACCTGGCCCCACTAGATAAGGGGGCCAGACTGGGGGACCAGAGTCATCCCCTCCCCTTGGCCCACCAGGGTGAATGAGCTGACCTTGCTGGTGGAGCAGCTTCAAGGCCAAAACTCAGAGAAGGACCGAGCCAACGAGGCCCTGACCCAGAAGGTGGAAGCATTGGTGAGAAACAGGTTGTGGGGAGAGGAGAGTGCCCAAGCCTGGACATCTCTGCCTGGCACAGAGCCGTCCCTAGGGCTAGAAGTCAGGAAGGAGCAGTAGAGGGACTGGAGAATCATACCTTCCAAATTCAGGGTGTGCTAGACTGCCCGCGTGTCTGATGGAGCCCTGCATGGACTCATTCCCCCTGGAGTGGGGTCCAGGTGGTTGATGGCCGGGCTTGAACTGCCTCACAGCTCTGCTACTTTCTCTGCCTCTGTTACCACCTACAAGTATTGTCAGGGGAGAGACACTGGCTAGAAATCTGGACATTTGGATTCTAGGCCCAGGTCTGCCCCTCATTCCGTGTGTGACTGTGGGCAAGTCATTTTCCCTTTTTGGGCCACAGTCTCCTTAATATGTTCTTTGGTTCTTCCAACTCTGACATTTTCTGTTCTAAGGGCACTCCCAGCTCTGACATTCCGTGCTCTAAGGTCCCTTCCAGCTCTGACATCCTGGGTTCTCGGTCCCCTCCCAGCTCTGGCACTCAGAGCAGACTTGCCCCACTCTTTGCAAGGACCCTGTGGGAGGTCCCCTAACCCCAGCCTATCATCTCACGTTTGGTTCTGGGGAGGAGGATACGGATGGGTTCAGACTTCTTAGGTGGGGGAGAAGAGATGGGGTCCCCAAGATAGGAGGAAGGCATCAAGTGCCACTTTCTTGCCCTCTCCCCCACGGGCCCTGTAGGAAGCCGTGCGGCTACAAGAGCAGGCAGCCATGGAGGCTGAGGAGGTGGAGGCCCTGAGGAATGAGTCCGAGGTGCTCCAACAAACTCTGCGGGACTTGGCCCAGGTGCGAGGGCCTTTGGTCAGGGTGGGGATGGTGAGAAGCCTCAGAGCAGTGGTGCATGATGGGAGGAGCCCTGCTGCTGCCACCTTGCAGGAGGTCTCTGTGGGGAATGGGCCCCTTTAGAATTCCCCTCATCCCCCAAGGCTGTAGATGAGTAATCCCAGGCAGCCTGTGCTCCAGCCTAGGGATGGCTGCCTCCCCTTCACCCCCAGCTAGAGCAGCAGACTAATGAAAGTATATAGAATAAGGGAAGTGGGTTGCCTAGACCTAATCTGGGAAGTCTTCCTGGAAGAGGCAGGCATTGAATACAAAAGGAGGAAGACAGACTGGTATCAGCATAAGGAAAACACTATCTCTGGGGTTCTAATGCCTGAGGGTAGGAGCGACCCCCTCCTATCCCACATCCATATTGTCACTCCATGTCCCTTCTTCCTTCTGTACCAGGCTGTCCTGTCTGACACAGACAGTGGTATCCAGATGGGCGGGATGGAACGTACCCCCGAGGCCTCGGATGGCAGTCTGCGTGGCCTCTCTAGCCTGAGAACACCTTCCCCGCTCCGGCGCTCATCCCCCCGCCCCAGTGGCTCACCTCGTCCCAGCCTGTCCCCCGCCTTCTCTGATTCTACCCTTGCTTTGGTCCACTCTGCCCTGCACAAGAGACAAATGCAAGTCCAGGTAGGAAACCTGGGCCTTTGTCCCCCTGCCCAGTCTCCAAGGGGAAGAAGGAAGAGATGGAGTTCCCTTGGGGGCTTGCCCTTCAGGGGCTTGGTCTGGCCGTAGCAGACAGAGCTGGGAGACCAGGATGGACAGGAGGCTGCTGGGAAGTGGGAGCGCAGTCAGGATTGTCATATGGAGAGAACGGATGAGGTCTGGGAGGGACTCATTGAAGCCAGTGGGCCTGGAGCATCTAAAAATGTTAACACGATTTCCTTCAATGTATTCACTTGAAGGCATTTTCCTTGGGACCAGGATTTCCAAACCTTGGGGGAAGGCTTAAGCTCTAGAAATTTGGGGAGCACTCAAGGACAGGAATGAAGGGCTAGATATCAGGGATGGGCCTCAGGGTCAGAAATGGGGCATGTTCAGGGGCCAGGATTTAGGGGGCTAAGTGCTCAGGGTGGAGGTTCAGTGTTAAGTTTGAGGGGTCAGTGTCTGCTGTGGAGGTGGGAGGGCTGTAATGCTGAGGATAAGGACTCCAAGGATGGGCTGGGGTTGGATGCTCTTCATGGACATTCACTATAAAGGATGGCAGGAACCAAGGCTCAGTATAGTAATAGGGATGGGGTAAGTGTAATTGACAGGGACTCCATGTCAGGGGTGAAGGGGCTCAAAGTCAGGGATGGGGGCTCAGGGTCAGGGATCAGGGTTAAGTATCAAGGATAGTAATTAGCACCATGTCAGGGGTAGGGGCTCAGCGTCAGGAAAGCTCTGTCCTGCCCTGAATTTAGGAATCTCTGCTGTCCCTGGGATGGTGAATGTGATGCCAAGACCTAGGCATCTGGGAATGTATTGGAAAGCTGCTGAGGGTGAGGAAGATGGACACTGATGGTGCTTGGGGATATCCTTCAGGATATGAGAGGACGCTATGAGGCCAGCCAGGACCTTCTGGCCTCTCTGAGGAAGCAGCTGGCGGACAGTGAGGCTGAGCGCCGGAGCCTGGACAAGCAGGTGCTACAGCTTCGGGATGTGGCTGATGGTGCCGTCCAGGCCAAGGAAGATGCCCTTCGAGACATCCAGAGGCTGCGCAGTGCCCATGACCTACTGAGCAGGTATTAGGACATGACCCTGCTGGGGCAAGGGAAGGGAAAGGAGGGGTTGGGCCTGGGGCCTTCCACCCGGCCCTTGGCAGAGGATCCTAGAGTGTGGATGGAGGCCAAAGCAGAGGCCCAGAGAGGCGGGCTGACCTGTCCAAAGCTGTACAGTAAATTGTTGATGGAACCAGGGCAAAAACTCAGGATTCTTGCCCATCAGACCTCAAAGAGAGAGGGGAGAATACGAGGGGAAGATGTTAATAGTAGTAGGTGTTTCTTAAGCAGCCAATGTGTGCCCTGTGCTATGCTTGACCTGGGGAGTGGGAGGGAGAGGGACAAAAAAATTAATAAAATGTTTGTTCTGGAAACAGTATTAGAATATAGAAATGTAGAACAAAGAATATGGGAGTTGGAAGGGCCCTTAGAACACAGAACATCAGAGCTAGGAGGGCCCTTAGAACAGAATGTCAGCTGGAAAGGGCCTTAGAACATAGGATGTCAGAGTTGGGAGGGCGCTTAGAACAGAATGTCATCTGGAAAGGGCCTTAGAACACAGAATGTCAGAACAAAATTAACCTTAGAACACAGTATATCAGCTGAGAAGGGCCTTAGGACATGGAATGTCAGAGCTGAAATGGCCCTTAAAACCTAGGCTGTCCAGAGCAAGAATTAACCTTAGAACACAGGTTGTCAGAGTTGGAAGGAACCTTGGAGAGCATGTTGTCCCCCACTCCCTCACACATGATCTTGGCCCTCAGACACTTTCCAGTCTGTCTGGGGAGGTGAGGCTTATACACATGCAATAGAGAACAATATATAGCGATATCTAACCAAGTGCTGCATTATGGGTTTGGATTGTTGGTGTCATAGAAGGCTCTAGAAGAGAAAGAGTGATGTGAGGCTCAGCTGGGCTGGGCAGAGCAAGGCAGACTTCCTGGAAGAAGTTGGGCTTGTTAGGCCTTGAAACACAGGTTGAATGTGGATGGGAGAGAGGAGGGCCAAGCAGCTCTCTAGGTACTCACTGCCACAAGGCAGGCTGACACCTGTCCATTCCTGCCTTGACCACTGCCCTTTTCCTCCGGCCTTGGCAGTGAGAAGGACGGACTGGTGCGGAGCCTGGCTGCCACGCAGATGCAGGTGGAGATGCTGCAGCAGGAGAAGGAGAAGCTTCAGCTGTCCCAGGATGAGCTGCAGAGGCAGAGGGACCAGCTGGAGGAGGAGAAGGAGGATATCACCCAGGACAGGGAGCGGTTCCACAAGGAAATAGAGCGGGGGTAAGAGGGGGCTCCCTGGCTGCTCCTGCTACCCTGCCCTGTCCAGACCTGGCCACATCTAACTATATGTAGAACAGAGAACATCACCCCTGGAACTCCCTCTTTTTACAGAGGAGGAAACTGAGGCCAAGGGAAGGGAAGTGACTTGCTCAGGGTCATTGAGCTCTCAAGAAGGACCAGAGCTGGGAGTCAGATCTGGGTTTAGGGCATTTTCCATCACATCCCATGGTCACAGCAGGAGACCTCCATAGTCATTCTGCTAGGTCTTGGTCTGGTGCTTTCGAGATTTCCATGCATTTTCTCCTTTGTTCTCCACAGTATCCATAGAAGTAGACTGAATCCAACTAACACCTCCATTTCTGTGGCTGGGGGCCCTTGCTTATCCCTACCTGTTTTGTAAATGGCCACACAGGAAGTGCAGCAGATCTGGGAGCCCAAGGACTTTAGATCTGACAGTCAAGCCTTGAGGGTGTGGAGAAGAAGCTCCCTGAGGCCTTTCATGACCCTGGGGAGGGGGCAGGGAACAAGGAGAAGCAGGAAGGTTAGAAGTTAGTTACCCATTAGTTAGTTAGTTAGTTAGAAGTTAGTTACCCAAGAAGAAAGTTACCCATTTTTTCATCCCTGTTCTTATTTGGAACATCACCATCGTAGTCACCCAGGTCACCAGTCTCAGTGCCATCCCAGATTTGTCTCACTCCTCACTACCATTTGGAAACTTGCTGAGTCTTGTCAATTTGTAAATGTTTTTATTGATGTCATTTGTTTTTTATATCACCATAATTTCCCCCAGTAACCCTCCCCCTTCCCTTCCCAGAGAGTCATCTCATATACCAAATAAAAATTTTAAGACCAAAAAAAAGAAAGGAAAAAATAAGAGGAAAAATCCTAATAACTGGTCACTACATCATAAATCTGAAGTAGATGCAATGTGTAATACTTGTGGACCTTCTACCTTTGTAGAGGGCTGGGGGGCTGTCTTCTCATATCTCTTCTTTTGAGCCATTTTCTTTACTAGGTGCATAACCCTGGACAAGTCATTTCATCTCTACCTCAGTTTCCTCATCTGTAAAATGGATATAATCACAGCACCTATCTCCCAAGGATTAGGAGTTGTCAGGATCAAACGAGCTGATATTTATAAAATGCTTAGCACAGTACCTGGCACACAGTAAGCTCTTTATAAACGTTAGCTATCATCATTATTATTTTGTGACATTCACTTCTGATATTTGCATGTGGCCGATCTTTCCATTTACATTGTTGCAATTATCGTGTATATCGTTTTCTTGGCTCCACTGACTTCAGTCTGCATCAGTCCATGTTGATCTTCCAGGCTTCTCTGAATTCATCACATTCATCATCTCTTACAGCACAGTCCTATTCCATCACTCCCATGGACCACAATGTGTCTAGCCATTCTCCAAGATTTTGGCCAATACCACCTCCTCTCTGTCTCTCCTGTGTTCCCCCCTTCTCTCTACTCACACGGTCACCAGCCTAGGATGCCATCACCTCTCGCCTGGCTTATCACAATCGCCTCCTGGTTGGTCTCCCCGTCTCATCTCTCCCCTCTCTAATCCATCCTCCACACAGCTGCCAACGTGACTTTCTCAGAGCTCAGGTCTGATTATATTACCCCCATGCCCTAAATAAACTCTGGTAACTTCCTATCACCTTGAGGATCAAAAATAAACTTCTTGGTTTGACATTTAATGTTCTGCACAGCCTTGCCCCAGCCTACTTTTTCATCCTTGTCTTATACATTCCTCCTCTTCAGGTGCTCTAGATTCTGAGCAAACGGACTTTCTTGCCTTTGCACACATCTGGTATTCTGTCTCCTATGTCCATGCCTTTACCGTAGGCTTTTCTCTTCCCCCTGCCCTCCCATGCCTAAAGTGCGTTCCCTCATCACTGCTCCCTCCCAAGAATCCCTAATGTCCTTCAGAGTTCAGCCCAAGGACCAACTTCTCCTTGAAGCCCTTCCTAGTGCCCCCTGAAATAATCTTCTATTTATTATGTATAGATTTATTGTATATTATTATCTATGTTTATGTTGTGTCCCCCAATACTATGTAAGTCCTTTGAGGGCAGAGACTGTTTCATCTTTATCTTTGTGTACCGAGCTCCAGGCACATAATAGGTCCTTAATATTTGTTGATTGATTGATTGATTGCTAGTCACAAACAGCTGGAGCAGCTGGAGGTGAAGAAGTCAGGGCTGATGAAGGAGCTGATCTTGGCTAAGGAGACCCTAAGCAAAGCCACTTTGGCAAAGGAAGTGATGGAGGCCGAGAAGACGGAGGTGACGGAGGCACTGACCAAGGTGGGATCTTCCCTGGGCTCCTGAACTGACAAAGACCCCCTGTTCTAGCTCTAGCTCTGTTTTAGATCCTTAGCAGATCATAGAATTGAGGGCTAGAGGGGACCTCAGGGGGCTGCAGGCTCCCTTGTGGCTTGGGCAGCTTCATTTCTTGTGACTTTGTTCGTAGAAGTAGAGAGTCCTCCAATATCAGCCTTTGTTGTTGTCAGTCATGTCCAGCTCTTCATGGCCCCATGGACCATGGCACACCAGTGCTGGTCGTAGGGTTTCTTGGAAAAGATCCTGGAAGGGGTTGCCATTTCCTTCTCCACTGGCACCTTTTGTCAGAACTTTCCACTATGACCTGTCCGTCTTGTCTGTCCCTACATGGCATAGCTCAGAGTTTCATTGAGCTACATAAGCCCCATAGAAAGGAGAAATAATGTGGCATATCAGAGCTAGAAGCAACCTCAGAACCTGGGATATGTGGGTTGGAATCTTAGATGGAGGAATTTTAGATGTAGGAGGGGCCTTAGAACAGAATGTCAGATCTGGAAGGTGCCTTAGAACACAGGATGTCAGAGCTGGAAGGACCCTTAGAACATAGAATGTCAGATCTGGGAAAGGCCTTAGAACCTAGGATATCAGAACTGGGAGGGCCTTTAGAACACAGGATGTCAGAGCTGGGAGGGCCCTTAGAACACAGGATGTCAGAGTTGGGAGGGCCCTTAGAACACAGGATGTCAGAGCTGGGAGGGTTCTTAGAGCGCAGAGTGTCAGAACTTGGAGGTCCCTTAGAGAATGTCAGAGCTGGGGAAGGGGCCTTAAAATACAGGATGTCAGAGTTGGGAGGAACCTTAAAAATAAGTCCAAATCCCAGGCTTCCCCTGCCCCTGGCTGTGTCCAGGTCAATGGTGTAATAGATGCTCTGATCCCTTACTGTAATCCTACTACTCATGGGTTAGAGTATGCCTATGACAGGTCCACATTGGATGCCCCCCAAGATGATCTCATTATAATGTGATTTTAGCTTTGAGGGAGGCCTGTGGTATGGACTTGGGCCAGCGTGATGAGGAAGCACGCATGGCTGAGTATGGACCTAGGTAGTAGGTTAGAACAAAGTATAAAATTGAGGCTTGTCAAAGGATGTTTAGGAAAGGAAGCCCTGCCCTAGCCCCCAGCTTCAGGTGGCTACATCCCACATGGCATCCTGAGGGCAGGAGTGGGCATGGCTTACGGCATCCTAACCCACCAATTGAAGGAATAATGCCAAGAAACAGCAGCAGACATCTGGTCGGCTGAGTCCTTGGGCTGATGGACCCTTCCCCCTGGCTTCCAGCTGCTCCTTGAGCCCTCCCTGACTGGTCTGGTTTGTCCCTTCCCAGAGCCCTCCAGTGAAGGCAGACACTCTGACTCAGGCCCCTGTTCTATAGCAGGAACTCCTGGGGGGGAAATTCCCTCTGCCAAGGCCAAACTGGTGCCTTCTCTGCAGCTTAGAATCTTAGACAGCTGTTGGACCCCAGAGGAGAAGAGACTTTCCCAGGGTCACTGGGCAGAGCTGCTGGGTCTGGAGGCGCTGGCCTCCCACCAGGCCTGGGCTGCTGCTGGGCTCCTGCTGTGGAGAAGGTCTTCTTCATGTCTGACCTCAGCGCCTGCCATCTACCGTTGCAACATGAGCCCGATCTGATTCGTTCCTGCCAAAATTATATTGGTTTTGTTTCTGCTTGCTTTTTATACAATTTGCTGTATACAGTGATTTTTCTCCCTTTTCTCTTTTTGATTGACTATTCTCATCTTTGTTTCCCTGTGGATCCCTGTCTCTCATGCCTTTTTCTATGTCTCTGTATTTCTTTTTCTGTGTATCTGCTTTATTTTGATCCATCTCTCTCTGGGTCTCTTCCCTTCCCATCTGTTTTTTCTCTCTCTCCTCCCTCCCTTTTTCTATCTTTCTCTCTCCTTCCCTCTTTCTCTTTCTCTTCTCTCCCTCTTTCCTTCCCTCTCTCTCCTCTCTCCATCCTTCCCTTCCTCTTTCTCCTTCTCTCCATCTCTCCCTCCTTCTTTCTTTCCCTTTTCTTTTTTCTCTCCCTCTCTCTTGCTCTCTCTCTCCTTCTATCTTTCTTTTTCTGTCCCTCCTTTCTTCTTTCCCTCTCTTCACTCTCTTGTTCTCTATCCCTCCCTTCTTTCTTTTTCTTCTCTCTCTCTCTCTCTCATCCTGACTCTCACTATCTGTCTGGATTGTTTTTCTCTTTCTGTATATTCCCTCCCTCTTCCCTCTCTCAATCTCTTTTGTCCCTCTGTTCTTGTCTCTCATCTCTCCCTTCTTTCTGGTTCTGTATAATCCCCTCCATCTGTCTTTCTGCCTCTCTGTGTGTCCCTGTCTCTCTCTGTGTGTTCCTGTCTCTCCTTCTCTGTCTCCTTCACCTCTCTCTGGTGTGTCTCCCCCTGGATTTGCATTTCTTTCTGTGTCTTTCTCTCTCCATGCCTGTCTTTCTGTGTCCCCATCTCCTCTCTGTCTTTCTGTCTCTCTCTTCCTGTCTCTACCCCTTCCACCTCCCATGATCCTGTACTCTCTGTATCCACGTGTGTCTCTGTTCCTTCATGTTCCTCCCTGTGTATGTCTCTCCGATGTCCCTGGACCAGGTGGAGGCCAGCAGGGCTGAGCTGGAGCTGTCCATGAACAAACTGAAGGGAGAGGAAGCATCTCTGCGTGATTCTTTGTCCAAACTCAGTGCCCTCAATGAGGGCTTGGCCCAGGACAAACGGGAACTGAACCAACTGGTCTCCCAGGTACTGCCTGCCCACCCCCTGGGGGAACAGGGAAAGGGGCACAGCACCCTCCCTCAGACACCTGCATGAGCCTTACCCCAGGCACCGCTCTGTCCCTATGAGTGGCAGCCAGAGGCCCTCCATGATCCTGGACCCAGCCAGCTGCTAGCGGGGCTGGGAGTGGGGGCCCACTGCCTTCCTTTGGAGCCTCAAGCTTCCCTCTCCCCACCTTCTTTCTCCTTTTTTCTTTTTCTCTCCTCTGCCTGTATTTCCTTCTCTCCTTTTTTCCTTTCTTTTTTTCTCTTCTGTTTCTTCCTTTTTTCTTTCTCTTTTCTGCCTGTATTTCCTTCTTTTTTCCTTCCTCTCCTCTCCCCTTCTCTCTCTCTCTCTTTCTCTCTCCCCCTTCTCTCTCTCCTTTCTCTTTCTCCTCTCTCTCCGTCTGTCTCTCCCCTTTTTCTCTCTCTGTCTCTCTCTCTGTCTCTCCCCCTTTTCTCTCTTCCTCTCTCTCCTCTCTCTCTCCTTTCTCTCTCCCTCTCTCTCTCTCTCTTCTCTTCCTCTCTCTCTCTCATTTCTCTTTCTTCTCTCTCTCTCCCTCTTCCTCTCTCTCTCTCTCTCTCTCTCTCTCTC
>CM053588.1:50350305-50370010 GCA_028646515.1 Pseudochirops corinnae
TATGTGAGAGATGACCATGGGAATAGGATGGGAAGGGGTTCTAGACCAGTGGGAACAGGCAGAGGGTTCCAGCTAGAAACAGGAGTAATAGCTTAAGTAAGAGATGATACAATGAGGAGTACTTGGGATAGGCATTGAGAGGCCCAGGGCCTAGTTGGGGGCTAGAAGGGGGATGGAGAAGAGGTCTGCCCAGTCCTGAATATTAAATGGAACCCTCTGGCAGAGCTGGGGAGCCCTGGGAGCAGCTCCCTGGGCCCCATCAGTCCCTCATTCTCTCCCAGGAGCGTTTGGATGTTGCCCGCCAGGCTACGGCAGAGGCCAAGAAGCAGAGCAGCTCCCTGGGGGAGCAGATCCAGACCCTGCGCAGTGAGAGAGCAGACCTGGAGCTCCAGAAGGCTGACCTTGAGGGCCAGGTGCAGCAGCTACAGGAGGTAGGGGGCCAAGGCTCTGGATGGCAGGGGGCTCTTCTGTCAGAGGCTGTGCCTTCCTGCAGCCCCCACGCCTGTTCTCCATCTTCAGTCACTAAATTAGCCTGCTTGCCTTTCCCTGGGACTCCCATCCCTTTCCCAGCTCTCACCACCACTCCACCCACACAGCCCCGCCCCACCCTGGTCCTCCCCAGAGGGGGCCGAGGCCCCGACCTCCCCTGCTGTCTCTCCCCTAATCTGCATCCTAGCTGCTCGACCAGCGGCAGGAGAGTGAGACCAGTGCTCTGCAGGGCCTGCAGAAGGTGAAGGAGGAGAAGCAGCAGCTTCAGGAGTGCCTGAGCAGCCTGCAGAAGTCCCTGACCCAGCTGGAGGGGGAGAAGCGGGAGGCTGAGCGCTCAGCTCTGCGGCTTGAGAAGGACCGCGCTGCCCTCAAGAGGACTCTGGACAAGGTGAGCCCCTTCCTCCTCCCCTCCAACCAAAGAATCCCTGTCCTCTTCTGCCTCGGATGGTAGTGAGCTCCCCATCCCTGGACATCTTAAAGCAATCAGCCATCAAACAGACGGCCTCCTGTGCACCAGGCCCTGCTCTAGGCAAGAGGGGATACACACATCAAGAAGGAAACGGTCCCCACTTACAGTGAGATTATATTCAAATAAAGAAGACAACAATGACATACAAATAAATACAGAGCAACTCAGTATTAGTATTAATTAGTATTAGTATAGTGTTATCATTTTGGAGGGAGGGCATCAGCATTTGCGGGAATTAGAAAAGGTTCATGCGGAAGGTGGTGTTTAAAGAAGAAAAGAACATTAAAAACAAAAACAAAAAAATAATAAAGAAAGAAGGCGACCCCATGAGACCGAGGTGAGGAAGGAGCGTATCCTAGGCAGGGACTGCAGCCGGCATGGAAGGCATGAAGACGGGCCATGGAGGGTTAGGTGTGGGGAGCAGAGAGAGGGCCAGGTGGGCCACAGCCCAGAGTGCAGGAAGGAGAGTCATGTCCCATGAGGCTGGAAAGGGAAGTTAGGCCAGCATGTTGAGAGTTTCAAATGCTAAACAGAAGAGTTTATAGTTTTTCCTCGAGGCAATAGGAAGCCACAGAAGTTGGTCGAATGGGGGGCTCATATGGTCAGATCGGCAGTTAAGGAAAAACACTTTGGCTGCCATATGTAGGATGGACCACAACAGGGAGACTCCTGAGGCAGGGAGACCAGGCAGGAGGCCGTTGCCATGATTTTGGTGAGAGCTGATGAGAGCCTAGGTTTGAGATGGTGGCTCTGTGAGTGGAGAGAATGGCGGGGTCACAAGAAATGTTCTGGAGATAGAAATGGCAAGGTTTGGCCACTGATTAGATGTGTGAGATGAGGGAAGGTTAAAGAGTTAGGATAATGACAAGGTGAAAAGCTGCCATTGGGTGGAAGGATGGAGGGGCTTCCTTCAGCTGAAATGGGAGAATTTGGGGGGCAAAGGTAGCATGCTTGGTATTGGATGCATTGAATTAGAGGTCTCTGGGACTTCCAATTATTAACGGCCTCCTGTGCACCACGCCCAATGGACTGAAGCCCAGGGGAGACTGGGGCTTGGGTACAGAGCTCCTCATAGGGGTGATGACCAAGCCCATGGGGTTCTATAGCGGAGGGCCCCTGCATCAGCCTTTTGAAGGCCTTTCCAATCCAGAGATCTGGATTTCCCGGCAGGTGGAGCGTGAGAAGCTACGCAGCCATGAGGACTCCATTCGACTAAATCATGAGAAGGGCCTCCTGGACCGCTCACTCACTGGGGCTGAGCAGGAACTCACCGAGGCCCAGAAGCAGATCCATCAGCTCGAGGTGGGTGCCCCTCCCTGCCTCCCCACATCTCTCCTTTCCTGGGGGGCAGGGGGTGGTAACTCCCCACCCCAGGTCCAAGCCATGCCATTCTGGTAGATAGCATGGTCCGAGCCCAGGCAGCTGGTGCATTCAGAGGCCACTGAAGAAGGTGGAATAGGGCTGGGCAGGGGTGGGCCTTGTACAAGTCCTTGGGGGATATACACAGCTAGAACCTTTGGGCCTGTCCAACCCTTGGCTGTCGCCCAACCTAGCCCATGGCTTCAGTCAGTCGGCTGATGAACAGGCATTTAATTCAGTGCTTACTGTGTTCCAGGCACTCAGCTAAATCTCTAGGATTCAAAGAAAGGCAAAGATACCCCCTGCCCTCAAGGAACTTACCTTCTAATGAAGGAACCAACATGTGTGTAACTATATACATAGATAACTATAAATAAAGCTATTGTATTATATATTTTATATAATATTATTTATATATATTATATAAAAATTATATATAACTATGTAAAACTATAGACAGACAGATAGGTAGGTAGGTAGGTAGATAGACAGACAGACAGACAGACAGACAGATAGATAGATAGACAGACAGATGATAGACATATGTGTCCATATAGGATAAGAACAGAGTGGGAGGATGGTAATTTTAGTAGAGAAGGTTCTAGCAGCTGGGGGGCTGCCAAGGGTCTCCTAATGGAAATGCAATTTGAGCCGCCCAGAACACAAATTCAGGAGGTAGTGGTTAGCAGGCAGAGCATATCAAACAAGGGGATAGGCCATAGGAAGAGCAGAAATCTCCATGGCTCTAGGGTCCCCCAGCATGACAGTGTCTAGCTCTCCATTGACATTCTTTCCTCCAACCTAGAAACCTCAGCTTGGCCCCCTTTGTGTCTCCTTTCTGTCTTTGGGGCTGCCTTGATTTCCCTCTGCATCCTTTTCCCTAGGCTCAGCTGCTGGAGATGGAACAGGGTCAGTGCCTGCTGGAGACAGGGGGACAGACCCAGCTGGAGCTGCAGCAGGAGTTAGAGCGGCTGCGAGGGGCCCAGGCCCAGGCCGAGCGGACTATGGAGGCCCGGGAGCGCGTGCACCGTCAGCGCATCCGTGGGCTGGAGGAGCATGTGAGTGCAGCAGGGGCAGAGGCCGTGGAGTGTCCTGGTATATACTGGACATAGAGTCAGGAGACCTGCTTCAGATCTTGGTTCTATGAACTCATAACCGCTCTGAAGCCTGTTTTCTCATCTACAAAATGTGGCCATACAGCCCTGCACTAACTACCTACTTCTCCAGGATTCTGGGAAGAAAGTACTTTATTATCCCTCTGGCTATCATCATTCTGAGGAGGGGGCTGCCATTGCCATCAGCAGTGATGGGGAGCAAAGAAAGAAAGAGAACAGACACCTTAAAAGTTGGGCTGCCATTTGCAAATTAATAGGAAAACAGGCTGGGCAAAGGGTACTGCATCTGGGCATCTGTCTTGGTGCTTGCCCATTCCAGTGACCCACAGCAGGGCTGACAGATATTTGCTTTCTTCCTTCTGATGTTCCTTGAGGGTCCTGGGTAAAACTGAATCCCTTCCCCTCCCTGCAAGGTAGCAGCCCTTTAGGGTGTGAGGTTTGGTGTAGCTGAAAGAGCCTGGGCCTCAAATCAAGCCACTTCCTTCCCCGTGCCTCAGTTTCCCCATCTGCAAAGTGGGAGTAATAATCCCACACTGCCTCCTTTGTAGGGTAGTGTAAGGAAGGTGCTTTTTTTGGGGAATAGGCAGATAATAGGCATTTATGAAACACAGGCAAGCTGAATGGCACAGAGTACGTAGTGAGGAACTTGTAGTCGGGAAGACCTGAGTTCAGATCCTGCCTCAGACACTTATCTAGCTGTGTGACTTTGGGGCAAGGCACTTGATCTCTCTCAGCCTCAGCTTCTTCATCCATAAAATGGTGGTAATCCCAGGGCTCTTGTGAGGATCCCCCTAGTTAACATATGTGTAGTACCTTAAGGCTATGTGAATATGTACCAGGCACTTGGGGACAAGTGCAAAGAAAAACAGTCCCTGCCCTTGCCAGCTTGTGCTCTATTGGAAAAGGAGGCTGGAAAGGGGAGGAGAGGGAAGGTTGGAGGGGGATGGGGTCGGCAGCCAGTCCAGGAGGGGAATGAAGGATGGCTGTCCTGGGCCCCTCCCCAGAACAGGGGCATCCCTTGATGGGAGAAGGGACCCAGGAGGCAGAGGGGATGTGGCCCCCCAGGGCATCTTTCTAGGATGCTGGAAGCTGGTGTTGCTGATTTCCTTAATGTTTTCCAACCCTTCTCCCCACAGATCTCCACCCTGAAGGAACGGCTACAGCAGGAACTTCGTAGGGTCCCCCAGGGCTTCTCTCCATCTTCCTCATCCTCTGCCCCCTCTGGAAACTGAGCCCCCTTCCTGCCTGGGCAGCAGCTGAGCCCCCATCCTCACCCTGGACCTGGACACTGTCTTGGTGCTAGGCCTGCTCCTGGCCCAGCTACCTCAGAGCATTACAGGGGTACTAGGGGAACCATGGGGCAGAGCCTGGGCACTGAAGAATGGTGGGTGAGAAAGGAGGGGAAGCAATGGCCTGCTTGGGTGCAGAGGGCAGAACGAGGAGCAGAGTCAGAAAGACAGATTTGGGGTCAACGCATGGAAATATTAGCCACTGATCAGAGTGGCCTGGGCTGCCTTGGGAGATGCTCCTATCACTGGAGGGATCCCAGCGATGGTGGTGGGATGCCTGCATGTCAGGGGGATTGTACCAGAGACTCCTGCTCAGGTCTGGGTTGGCCCAGATGGCCCCTGAGGGCCTCCAGGCTCTGAGACCATGTGATTCTGTGACTGTTCCACCTCCACAGCTGGACTGCTGGCAGAGGCTGAATTCCAGCCCCACCAAGGTACCAAGGTCAGCTTCCCTTGCCTGTGGGTCAAGCCCATTAGGCCCAGAGTCAGAGGCAGTGAATCACTTTATGATGGGGGAGGACCCCAGTGATTCAGTTCTCACTTCCCTGCTCCTTACTCCTCCCCCCCTTGCCAGGTGACTCTGGCCTCTTCCCAGAGTCTCAGACGGTCATCTCCATTGGCTTCCTCTCAGAAAACATCCAAGCAGTCCCATGGGCCTGTGAAAACCCCACCTGTGTTTATTTGAAGGAAAAAAAGTGAGAAGAAAAAGCCTGTTTTCTGTTGTTTTTTTTCAGGGGGGCGCCTGTCTGCTGTCACTGACCCTCCCCATAACTGCCTTGGCACTTGAGAAAAATGAGGTAGAGAGGAGGGGGTGTGGTCCCCTTCCTGGCTCCTTGGGTTCCTAAGATGGAACACAGCACCTCAGCATACCTTAAGTGAGACAGAAATGGGCACATTTCTGAGAGGAGGGGAGGTTCATGCCCACTTGGCATGAGAAAGCGGAGAGGGAATTCTATGGTGAAAAGCCTCCATGGGCTCAAGAGGCCTGGGTTCTAGCCCTGGCTTGGCCACTGACTCACTCTGTGACCTTGGATGCTTTCCACACTCTGAGCCTATTTCCTCATCTGTACAATGGGACCAGTGACCCCTGGCCTGCCCATTCTCTTGCTGGATGTTGTCAGAACAGAATGAGAAGCAGCCAGAAATGTGCTGGGGGGGATGGAGTCACCAGCGTGCCCATTGTCCAGATCCCTGGAGAAAACCCTGTGGGCAGAGAGGAAAAAGCTTGCCTCCCAAGGCCAGAGCCCAAGGGTTTCAGGGTCCAGACTTAGCACTAATAACTTCCAGTGCTGGGCCAGTCTCTGTAACTCTCTGACGTGTGTGTGTGTGTGTGTGTGTGTGTGTGTGTGTGTGTGTAAGCATAGTGTGTATATATACACACACACATATATGTGTGTATGTGGTGTTTATATATGTGTTTGTACTTTGCGTACGTTTCTCTGTGTGTCTGTGAATTTATATGTTTATGTCTGTCTGTCTGTATATATTGTGTATCTATATGTATCTGTAGATATCTGTGTATATGTGTATATGTTATACACTAGGTATGCCTATATATGTGTGTACGTGTTTGTACAGGCATGTATATGTACATTGTGAATATGTGTGTATACAGTATCTGTCTGCATGTTCATATGTGTATATTGTGTATGTATGTGTATAGCTAAGTATGTATGTGTGTGTGTTTATAGATGTGTATATACACACATGTATGTGTGTCCAGATAAGTTACTATGACCTGAAGTTGCCTGAGGCTCAAAGGGATGAATTGATCCATCCCCCCAGCTCATTCCCCCACCCCCATTAGAGGATAGATTTGAACCTAAGTCCCTGCTGCTCCCCAGGCTGGCGCTCTCCACTCCACTGCCTGTAGAAACATTGTTTTTACTGTTCTAGAGTTGCCCACGCTGCTCTCCCCTCACCCTCTTCTGTCAGCCCCCAGAAAGAGAAGAAGGCAGACTCAGCCTTACCCTTCCCCCCCAACATACTAATCCCAAAGTTGGGTAACTTTTCTTTTTTCTTGAAAAATTCTTTATTTTGTACAAAAAAAATATATATGATCTGACACCCCACTACAGTACGTCCACCCAAGGGCCTACTTTGGTGGAAACGGGTGGGGTGCCAGTGAGCACCAGGCAGAGGGAGTGACTGGGGGAGCAGCAGGCCTTGGACCCCAAGCCCTCCTTTGCTCCAGCTGAACTGCCTACCGCAGGCTGATGCCAGAGGAGGGCACCCCGGAGACCAGGGGACAGAACCAAGCCGTACCAGGGTCAGGCAGAGGACTGGGGGATGTTGAGCCAGGAGATAAGAAGGCTTGGGGGGCGCAGAACATGGGAGTTATTTTCAAGTTTCTGAAGGGTTGCAAAGTGGTCGAGCAATTAGCCATGTTCTGCTCGGCCTCAGAGGGCAAAATGAGGCCCAAGACAGCAAGTCACAGGGGCAGATTTTAGTTTGGTGAAGGGAGAAATTTGCTAACAATGAGAGCCATCCACGTGGAGTGGGCTGTCTGGGGGGCAGGGGGCTCATGAGCTTGGTTCTGGAAGGGGACTCAGAGGCCATCAAGTCCAACTCTCATTTCACAGATAAGGAAACTGAGGCACAGAGAGCTTATGACTTGCCTAGTGTTATACAGTTAGTAAAAATCTGGGCCAGGGTTGGAACTCTGGTCTTCATGACTCCAAGCCTAGCACTCCATCTTCATGGCCTCTTGTCCTATCCAGCCCCTGATGCCACTGACACCCAGGACTCCGTGAACAAGTGAGCAGGAAGATGGACAGGAAGGGGCATTGTCCCGCTTGTACCCTATCTCCCATCCCTACCCTTAAGTCTGCTTACACACAAAAAGCAAAGAATTAAAAACCAGGTTTTTTTAAACCACACAACAGAATCAAACCCAGCCCCTCCCACCCAAGCCTGCGGGCCTGGATTTGAGCACCTGGAGGTCCCCTGGCCCTCAGCTAGGCCCAACTCCCCTCCCTGTGCCTCTTTCCCACTAGCAGCCTCCACAGCTCCTGGCACAGGAGGCAGCCACAGACTGGCACAGGCCACTCGTCGCCATCACACCACACTTGGAGAACTTGTCCCGGCACAGGTCGGCTAGAGAGGGTGAAGGGAAGAGGGTCAGGCTGGGCCCTGGCAGCGATTGCACAGAGCCGGTGACCCTGACCCTGCTACCAGGGATGGGGTGAAGCTTAGGAAACAATGCAGATCTGGAGCTGCCTTTGATCTGATGCCCAGTAGGGGCGGGACTCCCCGCCCCCCAATGCCTGCATCAGATGGGGGGTGGGGCAGGGGAAGAAGAAGGAATCGGGAGGGTGGGGAGGGGATCTCTGTTCTCCTACCTCGGAGCAGCTCCTCATGGGCACAGACGGTTCTGACGCAGATTTCTTTGTTGATAATGTACATTCGGCGGAGGCTGTGAATTGAGTAATGGGGGAAGGGGAATGGGAAGGCTTCATTGCCATCCTCCCAGTGGCCCCAGTACCCGCAACCAAGCATCCATTACCCATGCACCCTTGCATATGGCTGGGGCATTGGGTCCTCTAGTCCTGAAGGGCCTTCTCAGGGTGGGGGGGTCTGAGGTGCCACCCTCCGTTGCCCACCCCACATCACTCACCTATAGAAGCACACCTCGTTGAGGCATTGTTTGCAGGGCCTGTGGACTGAGTATAGGCGGGTACAGGGGTACTGCTCCTCCCTACAGTCTGGGGGAGGGAGGGAGGGAGGGAGTGTGAGGGAGGCAGGACTCGGATGCCTCCCCCTGCCCTCTCCCCGAGACCCTTGCCACATTCTCTTGTGCCAGGCGGGGCCCTCTCCAGGCTGAGCTTGGGCAAAGTGGCCAGGTTCTTACCTAGTGGTCCAGGCTCTGTGGGCTCTGTCTCTGGGTTTTCTGTGAAGTGAGAGACCAGAAGGGATGAAGGGAGAGTCTCCTTAGAGATGAGAAATTATCACACACACCCCTTTCTGACAGATTGAGAAACTGAGGCCTGGAGAAGGGGGAGCCAAGATGACAATGGACAAGGAAGAGGAATGGGCAGTCGAGCATTCATTCAGCAAACATTTGTCAAGCTACTACATGTCAGTGAGCAATTATTAAGTACCCAGGCACTGACAAGAATGAAATAATCCCCTCTCAATGAGGGAGGGGAGAGAAGGTAAGGCCTAGAACAGGCAAGAAGCCTTGAGCCTAGTCCTGGCTTTCAGCCTGCAGGAGGCCAAGCTGCTGGTCAGGGAGAGGCCAGGGTCAGTTAGGGACCTACCATGGGTGGGGGCCGGGATCACCTCCTGCTGGACCTGCTGCTGTGACTGGTACTGCAGCTGTTCCTCTGGGGGGCGGTGGGTAGACTCTGCCAAGGAAGAAGGGCACTGGTGGCCTTCTGGATTCCCTGCCCCCTTCAGGCCCCTCCCTCATCCTCCACCCTCTCCCCCATCCTGGCCAGCTGCATACCTTGGTAATCGTAGTACTCAGGATTGTCTGGATGGGCGAGAAGGGAGGGGGGTTAGGTAGGCGGCCATGGGGACCCCTCTGTAACAAAACCCCAGCACTTGGGTTTCCCCAGCCCAAGCCCAAAGTAGACAGCTTTGCCCACCCTCTGAGGCCTTTGATGCAAAAGGCTTATGGCAGAGACAAGACCTTGAGAGGAAGGTGTGTAGAGGTGGAGGAGGCTGGGTTGGCACTCTAAAAGAATGGGCAAGGGTCTGTACTTTGCACAGAAGAAAAACTGGGAGAAAGAGCCGGGGATATTGAACCAGTGAAAGACAAGGTGTCTGAAAGCAGTCTTAAGTGAAGGATCCTCATAAGTAAAGAACTAGGGATGACCTACTCTGCTTGGACCCAGAGGGAAGAGCGAGGATTATGGGGTTTGTTGCCAAGAGGAAGGTCTGGGTTTGGTGTAACATAAAGCTTCCTGACAACCAGGCCCAAAGGGCAATGGGAGCTGAGGGGCTGCTGGTGCAAAGGGAGGCTGCAGGACCGCATTCTGAGGATGCTGTAGAAAGAATCTCTGTTTAAGTCAGAGATGGATGTGATGCTCTCTGGGCCCCTTCCAACCTCTGGATCCTCTGACTCAGCAGGGCAAGGTGGGAGCTTTGGGGGGCCCCCCAGCCCTCACCCCATGGCTGCCACTCACCAATCTGGTCCCCATAATGTGTGTACTGGATGTGCTCGGGATCGATGTCATACTGTCCCTGGGCCAGCAGCCCAGCTGAAAGGAAGAGCAGCAAGGTCAGAGGTATATTAGGTGGGGTTGAGAGGGAAGTCTAGGGGCCCTCAGAACCTGGAAAGGGATATTATGCTAAAATGGGAAAATCACTGGAGCTGGAAACAGAGGGCTAGAACTGGAACCCTGCCTCTCTCTGGTGCTTGCTGC
Source organism: Pseudochirops corinnae (assembly GCA_028646515.1). Taxonomy (NCBI): domain Eukaryota; kingdom Metazoa; phylum Chordata; class Mammalia; order Diprotodontia; family Pseudocheiridae; genus Pseudochirops; species Pseudochirops corinnae. Next base: position 50,360,396 of record CM053588.1, read on the forward strand.
CTATGCAATGTTGGCCAAGTCCCTTAGCCTCTATGGGCCTCAGTTTCTTTTTCTGTCAAAGGAGGAAGTTGGGCTATATGGTCTCTGAAGTCCCTTCCAGCTCTAGAAATGTGATTCTATGATCATAACAGATAGGACTAGGGTCCTGGATGGACCAGAAGGAGAATGGATGGATTTACGGTTGAGGAGGGAAGGAGGAGGTCCCTGGTCAGAAACTCAGGACTGTCTGGTCCATGTTAGGATCTAGCCTAAAGACATGCCCCTTCCTTGCCTTTAGGAAAGGGGCAAAGAGGTCAGCTCATAGGATCAACTTAAGAGCTGGGATTATTTCTCGGAGATGGGCAGGGGCATCATTGGATAGAATCATAGAACTGTAATGGGATGGGGCAGCTAGAGTGCTGGGCCTGGAGTAAGACCTGAGTTCAAATGTGACCTCAGATGCTTCCTCACTGAGCAAATCACTTAACCCTTGTCTGCCTCAGTTTCCTCCTCTATAAAATGGGCTCATAATAACACCTCTGTCCCAGGGCCATTGGGAGGATCAAATGATCTACTCATGAAGCACTCAGCCCAGGAAAGGCTAGCTATTATTCTGATGGGAGGAATCGCACATAATGACAATAGAAGTCTGCCATCTAGACAACATTTTGATGTCTACACAGTGTTTTGCATAGATCCTTTGATCCTCACAGCAGCTCTCCAAAGTATTATTACCCCTCTGTTTTACATACGGGGAAACAGAGGTTCAGAGATGCCAAGTGTGGCTTGGATCAGTGATTGCCCAATATAAGGACAGGGAGTAGACATAATTTCGTGAATGCAGCTTGGGTCTGGATCCTCTCCTGACACCCAGCACCCCTTCCATTTCATCACCATCCTTTTTACAAAGGGGGAGACTAGGAGTATGAATGGGAGAGGAACTTGCTCAAGGTCCTAGTGAGTCAGTAAAGACGATGGAATTAGAACCCAGGACCCCATACTCAGTGTTCTTTCCATTCTCCCACACCACCTCTTTGAAGGGTCTCAGGGTCAAGTGGCAAGTTCCCGGGTGTCAGGGTGAGTGCCTGTCCTCATCAGCATCTGTGGGAGCACAGGACACTGTGGAGAGAGGTAGCTCGGATGTGGGACAGAGCTGACTTCTGGGCTTTGGAGGCTGTAGCTGCCCTAGAAAGGTGGGTCAAGAAGAATCCCATCATCCATGCTAGGCAGTGGCATCAGTGTGGGAAAGACAAATGTCCTGCCCCCCATCCCCTGGAGCACTTCTTATAGTTGAGAATCTGATAAAGAGAGATGATCCTGAGGCCTCAATGGACCCCATGCACTACTCACCAGGCAGGTATAACAGGAAGAGGTAGGCAGCTCTCATGACAACAAATATGGTAACCAGTAGGGGATAAAACTGGAGGGATGAACTGGGGGAAAGAGAGTGTAGTTTAACTCATTATCTTTCTTCCAAAAGCTATCCATCTTCCAAATTTCCTTATTTCTCTAATACTTCTATCTATCCTCTCCTCCCTACTTTACAGTCATTACCCTAGTTCAGGCCCTTATCACCTCCCTCCTGGACTTTCTTGATAGCATCCTAATTGGTCTTAAGTCTTTCCCCACTCCCCAAAGCATGGCTACCAAGTGATATTCCAATAACACAATCTGACCCTGTCACTGCCCTGCTGGAGAAACTCCAGTTGCTCTCTATTGCTTTTACAATCAATGCAAATTCTCCTGGTGGGCATTTAAAGCCTTTCCCAGTCTGGCCCCTTCCCCGCTTCACACTCCTCTCCTTCATGCATGCTATGGTCTAGCCAAACCTTCTACAGGACATCCAATTACTCCCATCTCCCTGCTTTTGCACAGGCTGTGCCCTGCCCCCATGCCTGGCATGTCCTCATGTATTCACCATCTCTGGCTCTTGACATCCATCAAGGTTCAGTTTAAGGACCACCTACCTACTATGGCTTTTCCAGATTTCCTTCCAAGTTCCCCTCTCCCTCTGACACACACCTTCCCACTATTACTTTGTAGATGCCTTGTATCTGAGAGGCAACTTCAGTGCTGGGTAGTGCAGAGAAAGCTGGCCTCAGAGGCAGAAAGTCCTGGGTTTGAGTCCTGTCTCTTGACACATGTTGGACGTGTGACCCTGGGCAGATCACTTAACCTTCCTAGTGCTCTAGGAAACTCCCTGAGACTTGGGTGGCAGAGAAGGGGCCACCTTGCCCTGCTAAGAGTTTTCTCATCTGACAGTTCCTTATATCTACAAAATAGGATCCTTCTACTTTGTCTTTCCTTATCTGTGTGAATGTGTTCTCTACAGGAAAGGTAAGCTCCTTAAGGGGAGAGGTTTTCTTTTGTCCCCACCAGAGCCTAGTACAGTGCCTGCACACAATTGGCACTTAATAAATGCTGTGACTCCCCTTTGATCTTCCAAGGATCTCAAAACCCCGCTTGCTGTCTCTCACTTTCCTTCTCCCCTTCCCCACCTCTGTCTGTCTCTGTCTGTCTCTCTGTGTCTCTGTCTCTTTCTGTCTCTCTGCATCTCTGTGTCTGTCTCTCTGTCTCTCTCTCTGACTCTTGAAGGTAGTCCCAGAGACCATATGACTCTTGTATGTACATGGTGGTGAGCAGCAGAGACTGACCTTGGAGCTCCTGACTCCCTCTAATGCCCCTCCCCAGATACATACTTATATTTGTCACTTAATAATAATTAGCATTTACCTAAATTCAAATCTGGCCTCACACACTAACTGTGTGACCCTGGACAAGCACTTCACCCTATTTGCCTCAGTTTCCTCATCCATAAAATGATCTGCAGAAGGAAATGGCAAATCAGTCCAGTGTCTCTGCCATGAAAACCTCAAAGAGGGTCATGGAGGGTTGGGCAAGATTGAAACAACTCCACAACAGAAATTTACCTGGTGCTTTAAGGTTTGCAAAGAGTTTACAAATATTATCTCATTTGATCTCATAACAACCCTGGGAGGTAGGACCTATTATTATCCCCATTTTACAGATGGGGAAACAGAGGCAGACAGGTAAAGCGACATGTCCAGGGTCAGAAGCAGGATTTGCCCACAAGGTCTCCCTGACTTCAAGTGCCCAATGCTTTCTCCACTCTGACACCCAGCTACCTTTGATAAACCCTACAAAACCCTAATAAATCTCTAACAGACCCACTGTCCCCCTATCCATCTGCCATTACACCCAAGAGAGCTGAAAAGGAATCTTGAAGTTCTTCTGGTCCAATTTCTTCATTATATTATTCTTTTGAGGCAGTTGGGGTAAAGTGACTTGCCCAGGGTCACACAGCTAGTGAGTGTCTGAGGTTAGATTTGAACTCAGGTCCTCCTGGTGCTCTATCCACTGCACCACCCAGCTGCCCCAATCCCTTCATTTTAGGAAGAGGGACACTGAGCCCCAGAGAGGAAAAGTGACTCATCCTGAGTCATACCACTGCTAAATACCAGAACTGGGTAGCAGGATGCTATGGAGTAGTGTGGTCTATTATAGTGGAAAGACAGCTGGTTTTGGAATCAGATCCTGGATTCAAATCCTGATTCTGCTGCTTACTACCTAATAATAACAATGTTAATTGGCATCTATATAGTGCTTTTAGGTTTACAAACCTATCTGCCACAAATACCACTATTCCCATTTTATAGATAAGTAAATTGAGACTCAGAGGGAAAGTGACTTGCCTGGATCACACAGCTGGTGTCTGAGGCAGGATTTGAACTCACAAAGATAATTCTTCCTGACTCCAAACCCAGCGCTCTATGCACTATGGCACCACCTAGCTATTTTAGATAGAGTCCTATCTAAAACCTATTCTGCAGAACAGGGAAGAGTTGTCCTTCTCTCCACACACAGGAGCCCAGGCCCCCTGGATTCAATGCTTCATTCTCTCCCTTCCATCTAACCTTGCTCAGGCCCAGCAGGTCCATGTGCCAGCTCCATAGTGCTGCCCAGAATGCCACCTGTTCCCAATTAGACTCTGGGCACTGAGCATCCCTCCTAAGTGACTCCACATGCTCCCCACCCTAGGCTGAATGGGGCCCCCTCTGTGCTAGTGGGGGGTCACCCTTACCAAAGCTAGGAGACCTCCCTTCTTGCCAAGGAAGCTGAGCCCCACAGAAATCAGAGATATGACACTGTTACCTACTCTAGACATATGGTAATAGGTTCTCATGGTTAAGAATGGAGAGATTTGACCCAGATCTCAGGAGGAACTTTTATAGGATTGTAGAATGTCAGAATTAAAGGGCCCTTAGTGTGTAGAATATCAGAGTTGGGAGGGACCTTAGATCAGAGAATTCAGAGACAGAGGGTCCTTAGAACATAGGATGCGGGGACAGGAAAGAACTTCACAGCATGAACTGTCAGGACTGGAATGGATCTGGGAACATGGAATGTTGGGGTTGGAGGAACTTTAGAACACAGATTGGTCAGAAGAATGTGAGACCTTACCAACTGCCACATTTTACAGAGAAGGAAGCCAGGACCCCTCCTGCCTTTCCCCTGGAGCTGGGAGGATGGAGATGGAATTTGGGCAGATCAGGATCACACGGGCCAGTTAGTGGCAGGGCTTCTACCAGACCCTCCCCCACCCCATTCTCTTGTTGACTAAATTATTTGGGCAACTGTTTTAATGCTAAAATCTAAAGTTGTTAATTGGTACTATATGTAGAAAGGAGGAAACTGATAAAAAAAATTTATTCTGAACAGTCCTCCTGCATTAATGAGATTTGGCTAAACAAGGGCACCACTAATAGCCCCTCCACCAGTCTCTCCTGCTTAGAAGTCATATAAATTCTCCTTTTGTTGTAAAACTGCCAAAGCCCCTAGGAACTATCTCTATTAGGCAAGGGAAAGGAACTTATTTTAGTCAAGTAGTTCCTAAACAATGGGATAAGTTTGGATTTCAGAAGGAAAGATAGTAAATGGAATTCCTTACATTTGAGAGACCTGGTAAAATTTTCATTACTTATTGCAGCTCCATGAGACTAAAGATAAAAACTGGCTCTAAGCTGTGATTAGTGAAACTTGTTGTTTAAGGTAAAAGGCATTTGGGACCATAACTAAATTTTGTTTTGAGTTTGAGTTTGGGTATAATTGTCTGCATTAAATCAGTATCTGAGAGAAATGCCACAAGCTATCAGAGGGAATGTCATCCTATACTGTTAACCAGTGGAAGTCTACATTTGGTAAAAGCCAAAGGGACAATCTCAGTCTCTATCTTACCTATGAAGTTCCTTTGAAAAAGAATGTTTCCCACCTATTCCCGAATCTAGCTATGAGGTGGAAAGATACTGCATGATTGGATATCTGTGACTTTACCTGAATTTAAACAGAGATCATATCATATTTGGAATGTCACATGTCCCTGTTTTTTCCTTCTACAGCAAGTTTCTATGATCAGAGCAATTAGTCAGTAAAAGATATGAACCATCTTGTTTTGTGGTTAACAAATGTAAATGAAGGCTGAATAATCTATCACAGAAACTCAAACCTTGAGCATGTTTGGTGATAAGATCAAAAGTTTGGATTTTTGATGCAATTTTGTAACTCTTTGTGAAACTTTATTGTAATGTTTGAGCCTAGCCCTGTGTGGCTAGAAAACTGAACTTTGGTGATACTGTGTGAATCTAGCCTTGCGTGGCTGGGAAACTGAACCATTTCTATGCGCCTTTGGTATTAAATCATGTTTCTGTGAGCCCCTGTCAGGCCTGACTGACTACTCCAGCTTGTGAATACCTCTGCTCCTGAGTGAACATCTGAGCCAGGGGACCTGAAAAAGACAACATCAGATGCAGACGGTTTCTTCAAGAATCTGAATCAGGCCTGCACAGGAACTGCTACAGTTTTAGCTTATTGTTCTGTATTCTCATTGTGCTACCTTGATCACCCTTACTGTTAGATGTTTTGAAAGGTCTTGTGTGATAATTTCTGAAGGTCTGCAGTTATGTTAGTGAAGAATAATATCTTATGAAGTATCTTGTCTATGTAGCATGTAGAAATATAAAATACAGTTAAATAGTCTGAGTAATGGATTATACTAGCCCATGCTCACTCTACTTCTGGTCATTTTTCTCCCATCTCTTTTAGCTCTTGTTGGTTTAATCTCTTTGCCAGATTTGTATCTTCTAGGCTTAGTGTATTCCACTTGCAGATGATGGCTCAGCCTGATTACCAACCACTGCCTGAAGTCGCTACCCAACACCCCCTGGATCTGGCGTCTGCCAAGTTCTGGACATTGGCCACAGCCTCCACCCCTTGAATGATGGACCCCTGTGAGGCAGGGACAGCTCTATGTCCTTTCTCAGCATGAAGCTGCCTGGGAAGCTGAGACCTTCGTCCCTTGTCCCCACATGACTTTGGGTCCCATCTGTTTAAGGGGGGAATAATGAGGGTACTGGGGTGCCTTTGTAACTTTGTAACATTGTTGTAACTTCAGTCTGTAAAAATCTCCTTGTCTGCCTCTGCTCACACCTGCAATTGGCATTCCCTGAAAATAACACTAGGAGACATGCAAGGCCAGGTACTTGTGTCCTCTCCATTTCCTATGACCTTGTTAAGTCACCCTATACAAACCTGTGTACCACTACCATTAGAATTGACAGGGACCAGGAGCTGTCTGGCTCCGAGCTCCTGACGATGTCTGGATGGAATGCACCACTGGCCTCACCTCCTTTAATTCTTTGGCTGAGGTTGTGCTACAAAACCGGTGGTGGCTAGACCTCTTGTTCTTTAAACAAGGGGGTCTCTGAATGGCCCTTGGAGAGGCCTGTTGCTTCTATGCCAACCATTCAGGACTGATCAAAAATAGTCTTTTCATGGTGTGGCAGCATATTAAGGAGAGAGAGGCTGCCCAGGTGTCCAAGACCAATTGGTTTGAGTCCCTGTTCAACTGGTCCCCTTGGCTCACTTCCTTAATTACAACAGTGGCTGGACCTCTCCTACTTCTACTCCTAGGTCTACTTTTTTATCCCTGTTTTGTTAATGCCCTCCTGACCTATGTGAGGAAATGCATCCAGTCAGTCAAGCTGATGGTCCTGGGAACCTCTTATTCCCCTCTGAGCACTTAGGAATCAAAGCTTTGATTCTTTCTGAAAACAAAAGGAGGGAATGAAATGCCCATAAATGGGTCAAGTGACATGTTATGGACTTAGGGCAAGGATTAAGGAATTGGCTCAGGGTAGTACATCCTGTTTGTTTCTTCTTTTGTTTTTCACTCGGTCGCCAAGCCCTGGTCGCCAAGCCCTGGCCACCAAGCCCTGGCCACCTCATCCTGGGCCCCTCTACATACCCTACAGATATAACCAAAATATCCTGCTTTTGTAACAGCCTGCTTGCACCTGCTTAGGCTCATGAACGAACATATTGTGCTAGTTAGACATGTAGACCTAACAGTGTAATCCCGGAACAAGGAAGCTGTACTGTATAAAAAGATTCTGCACCCCTGAGCTAGGGGCTGACCCCTTCAGATTGCACTTGGGGGACAGCTGCCAGCTAGCTAATAAAGCTCCTAAATTCTTATTCAGTCTCAGTGGTCACTCTGTGACTTGCCATTTCAATTTTACACCTGTCCATCCCCCCCCCATTGATCCTCACATCAATACTGTTGTTGGAAGGACTGAGGTTATTACCCCATTTTATAGATGATGAAACAGGCCTATAGAAGGAAAAGGATTTGCACATAGTCGCACCATTAATTAAGTGGCACGCCATGGATTAGAACTCGGGTCTTCCAACTTGCAGCTGAGCATTCTTTCTGCTGTACCAGAAGGCAACCTTTAAGAGGACTAGCTCATGGATCTTGGTCATAGAGCTGGAAGGGACCCCATCAATCACCTAGTCCTTCATTTGACAGAAGAGAAAACAGGAGCCCAAAGAAGGCAAATGACTTGCCCAAGGTCACACAGAAAGTGGAGTCAGTATTCCAACCCAGGTCTTCTGATTCTGATGGGGCTGCTAGGGGACGCCATAGTGCATAAAGCGCTGGGCCTGGACTCAGGAAGACTCATCTTCATGAATTCAAATCCAGCCTAACACTTACTAGCTGTGTGATCCTGGGCAAGTCACTTCACCCTGTTTGCCTCTGTTTCCTCATCTGTCAAATGAGCTGGAGAAGAAAATGACAAACCATTCTAGTATCTTTGCCAAGAAAACCCCAAATGGGGTCACGGAGAGTCTGACACATCTACAACTTCTGACTCTGAATCCACTCCATATGCTATCTCTAGTGCTGGACCAAGAAAAAAAAGTCCAAGGGGAAAGAGGAGGGGGGGGGCAGAAGGAAGAAAAAGAGACATTCATTAGGTCCACGAGACCTGCAGAAAATACTGATCTTCCCATTAAGGGACCATTTGATATTTCTTTGTCAAGCTGCCTTCTTCCTTTCCAAAGGCAGGGTCACATGGCCCAGATTGCAATCAAAGACCTACTATGCACCAGGTACCAGGAATACAAAGACAGAATGAAACAATGCCTGCCCTCAAGGACGTGACATTCTATCAACAGATCCAATATGTACACATACACGTGTATTCAGAATAAATAGAAGATAATTTTTTACCCATTGAGGGTATGGGGGTAGGACAGAGAGCAGATCAAGAAAGGTGGCCCCTGGGGTGGTTAAGTGGAGCAGTGAATAGAGCACCCGCTGTGGAGTCAGGAGGACCTGAATTCAAATCCGGCCTCAGACACTTAACACTTACTAGCCTTGTGACCTTGGCCAAGTCACTTAACCCCAATTGCCCTGCCTTACCCCTCCAAAAAACCCCTGAGCTAAAGTTTGCAGCAAACCCGGGATTTTTAGCAGTAGAGGGAATGAATGCCTTCCAGTCATGGGGGACAGACTCACACAAAGCTGTGAGAATTTATGAATATTCCTCATGTAAAGGATAGTGACAAGGTCAGCCTGGCCAAAACTCAGAGCTCATGAAGAGGCATAATGTAAACTAAAGTTGATTTACTTGGCTAGGACAGGTAAGGACTGGGCTTGGCTCCAGTGCCCAGGATGCCCTAATCTCCACATTCCCTTTCTCTGGGGCTTAGTCCCAGAAGTTCTGTGCCTGCAGGGGGTCAGGGCTGAGTTGGGGGAGGATGAGAATCTCCCAGCTGGGCCTCTTCCTGGCTCTCTGGAGCCTTCCTATGCTGTCTCTATGGGTCCAACTTCTAAAGACTGATTTGGCTGAGGAGGATGTCCTAAGAGCTGGGTCAAGAAGACCTAGCCCCAGGCCTGGCAGTCCCAGGATAAGATGGGGGAGGGCCAAAGTATCCAGTCTCCTCTCCCAAGCTCCCTTTTGGTGCCACTTAGCAATGCAATTTAATTCAATTTGACAAACATTTAGTTAAGTCCAAAGGGACCCTACTCTCGAAATAGATCTCAGCATCCTCAAGATCCCCTAATCTCTCCCCACCCATGTAGACCCCCAGCAGTTTACAGGACTCTCCACTCTCACCATGGAGGATAAAGAGAAATCTCAAGTTTTCCCATCTGGTGCTCTCCACCCTTACTCCCAGTGCCTAAGAGTCCCTCTGGTTCATTCCCTCACTCCCCTGCCCCTTCTTCAGAGCACCCCTACAGGACTCAGTGCTCAGTACCTTGCCCCCCTCCCC